>CM057385.1:93218162-94418162 GCA_030015415.1 Cynopterus sphinx | reverse complement strand
TTTGCTGTTCCTTGTTCCTGGAATGTTCTCTGCCCCCATCCATTGTTCCTTCATTTAGGATTCTGCTCACGTGTCATATCATCAGGGAAGCTTTCCCCATGCACTAAATAATAACAGTGACTATCTCCTCCCCGCTATGGTATTTCATCAGATTGTCAGTTAGAACTTAATTATGGGAGAGATCACTATCTTCTAACATTCTTTACATCTATCTCTTAGTCTTCTAGCAATTCATTTTTTGTCTTGCTCAGAGTAGTGTAGACAAGTCCTTCTCAAATCTAGGATCTTGTTAAATTGCAGGTTCTGACTTAGTAAGTCTGAAATGGAGTGAGACTTCACATTTTTAATAAGTTCCCAGGTAAAGCCAATACTGCTAGCCTAAAGGCCATATTTTGAGTAAAACGTGTGTAGACACCACAGCAACAGATATAAATAGGCCAGTGCTAGAGGTCTAGGAATTTAGACAGTAGTAATTAGGAATATACTGCCAACATCTGCAAATTATCTTGGGTCTTTCCTACAGAAGTCTTGATCTCTGGCTGGAAGATGTGGATAGCCAGAGTCTGTACTGGTTTACATAAGACAGACCAGAGAAACAGGCTTTATAGAGTATATCCTATACCACTGTAAATGTTTTTGATGTAAGGTCAGTAAGAGCCAGAACTGTTTTTTTATTCATCTGTCTACCCAGATGTCTATTCATCTGTCTATTTCTACTCTGAAATAGAATCTTACTCTAAGTAAGAGTTCAATAAATGTTTGTTTATTTGGATGGAATATGAACAAAGTCTTTCTGGTCTTATATTTCTAGTTGCCACTTTAGGTGGCATATGGGCTGACTCTCCAAGAGTGTAATTACTGAAATTATGTTTTGAGATTCTTTCTGTTCACACAGAAGAGAAATGTCTCAATATTTTTGTTAAGTTTAATTCAGCAACATTCAAATTAAACTCTTATTAGTTTCCTTTCATCAAAAATAACTAACTTTACTACTTTTCTAATAACATGGGTAAATAACAACAGCTTTTTAAATTTTTCTCTCTTATTATCATAAATTCTTTGTTTTAAAAAACTAATTCTTAACAATCCAATATAGTCTGTGACTACATTAATACATCTCAATAAAATGATTCATTAAACAATATCTTAATGATGATAGAATTTTTTTATAATGGAAAAATGCCCTGAGTTTATCATGACAGCCTAGATTAAAAGCCAAGTTCTCCCATGCTTAGCAGTGTAGACTCACAGTAAAATAAGAAATATATTAACTTTTGCCACCAGTGACTGACACAGAGCTTCTAAAATCTTTGCAAGTAGTGCTAGGAGAATCTTTTGTTCTAATATTGAGTCTTTGACCCTTGTTCCTAACCAGAGCTCCTAAGACCTTTGTAATTTACTGAATGTTAGAAGCATCTGAAACAGAGCTCCCAAAATCTTTGCAATTTCCTGGATAATAGGAACATTTTTTGTTCTAATGAGATGGCTCTTGATTGGCTCCTGGATGGCTCTTGCCTGTGAGCTGTTCACAAAAAAGACCAAGCTATGATTAGAAGCTTGAAACTTTTCACTCCACTTACCACTCTCCAGAGACAAGAGAAGAGCTGGAGTAACATTAATAATCAATCATGTTTACATGATGAAGCCTCCATAAAAGCCAAAGAGTACAGATTTCAAATACCTTCCAGGTTGGCGAACACATCTATGTGTCTGGGGGGCAGTGCACCTCAACTACACAAAGACAGGTTCTTGCACTCAAGATCCTTCCAGACTTTGTACTATGTATCACTTCATCTGAGTTTTCATTTGTATCCTTTATAAAATATGTTTCATAATAAATCAGCAATAATAAGTAAACTTTTTTTCTGAGTTCTATGAGCCACTCTAGCAAATGATCAAATCTGAAAAGGAGATCTTGGGAACCTCCAATTTGCCACCAATTGGACAAAAACTGTGGATTACCTAAAGCCTCTACTTGTGATTGGCATCTGAAGTAGGGGAGCAGTCTTGAGGGACTGCACCTATAATCTATGGAGTCTGCACTAATTCTGGTTAGTGTCAAAATTTGATTGTAGGTGTTGGAGAATTGGTCAGTGTGGGAGGAATCCCACACATCTGGTATCACAGTGGTTTGAGTGTGAGTAAAGGAAAAAACACTGTGAATTTTCCCTTAAACACCCACATGTCAAGTGAAAATCGTCACAACCTACTTTTAGATCCTCAGGTCAAGTAAAAATAATCACACAAAGTTCTCTTAAGAGTCAACAGATTCATAAATGTCAAAAGTATAACAAACTCAGTGTTTGGCACAAGAGTCAGGGTTTTTGATTTTTAACTTCTAGAGCACTTTTACATTCCTTGTTATGTATGAATTTTCCGAAGAGCCTTTTGTAGTGCCAATGTAAGAGAAGGGGTATTATAAGCATCCTATATTATATATGAATCTACATATATGCGAATATACTGAAACTCTAAAAGCCTAAGTCTAAGGCACAAGACTCATCTTTGAAAATTATTAGCATGTCATATTGGAGTCTTTTAAAAGAGGTGAGCAATGTCTTTTTATTTTTTTTCAGAGCCTAATTATTTTAGTTTTAAATGCTGTTTTTGTGCGCCCAAATGACTAAGGTCAGTAAATAAACAAACTACTATGCTCTAAAAAGAAAAGCTCATTAAGACAACAATTGCTTGACAATTTGTTTTATATCATTGCTATCTAGTGAACATGCATTATGTCAATGATTTATTGACACATAGTAAGCTAAAGGTTAATGTTAGTGATCTGATGTGATTTCAATCCTACAGCCTTACACTCTCATACACCCCCATAAGCACACATTATACTCACAAAATAGAATCTCTTTAACTACTTTAAATAAACTTGAAATAATAGTATCAGTGAAAATGGGAAAGCTAAAATTTAATTAATTACATTTATTTAAAACTTTTTTGAGACAACCCAAATTTCAAAATGTTAGTATGAGAATGAAATAATTAAATATCCCTCTCTTGTGGAATGTTGGCCTGAAGTTTTTAATAATTCTTTCAGGAAAAAATGATATAGGGAAGAAATTATAACCACATTTCATAGAATTTCTTGTATATATGGCATTGTAGTATATCAAATAAAAAATCTACTCTGCAGTAATAGTAAAAGTTTTATGACTCACAATATGCTTATTAGTTATTTGTGATCAACTATGCAATATTTAGTATTTTGATCACATGAATAGTATAGAACCATTTCTGTCTCCATCTCACAATGTAAAATAAAACAAGTTGTTATGCATGCCTCCTTCCTATTCCTGTATAACGTGTCCTCAGCGTGTATTGTCAAGCCAAAACCTGACATGAAAGTTTATGACAGAGTGAGATTGTAAAAGTGTATTTTTTATTTGAGACAATTTTGCTATAAAAGCATATTTCAGTCCTTTAAAATAACAGTCGACAAGATTTACTGTATCAAATGTAAGTTTCACACCTCAGTCAGTGGTAGATTTCAAACAAACCCCAGCAGCTGAGCTGAAATTGGCTTTTAAAATCTTTAAGTTAGTTTGTTCCCAAATGAACATCATTTTTTTTTTAACTTGAAAAATCACACTTATCATGCAGCCCACAAAGTCTTTGGTTTGCATTTATCCACTTTATTATCCTTTTCTTATTGACAGAGACAGGAGCCAAGTCAGTGCTACATTAATCCAGAAACTAAAAATAAGTAGACAATATTGTAAATATTAATGTAAGGTGGCAGCTCTCATTTATTTTTCCATCCCAACCTATTTTTCATTTGAACCAATTTGCACAAAATGTATTTAAAAATCAGAAACTTAAAGACAACCAATTTTCAACTCATTGACCTATAAATTTGCCTTTGATTGCAGCACACTTCTGCTGTAGCAGGGAGGAGTGGGTGCTTGAAATTGCAGATTCCTTGGGGAGGGTATAATCACATGCTGACAACGCACCCAGGCACTTTACTGTCCAGGGTGGAAACTGGAGGAAATCTAGCCAGTTTATGAATCTCAAGAGAGTGGAGAAATGGATGTCGATAACCATAACACCTCACTCTGTGGGGAGCCTGTCTAGTTTTTGGCAAGAATTTCAAGCTTAATGTTTCCTGGATAGCTTTCTCTTCCTTTCTCTTCTCTCTGTTGCTTTCACTCTCTTGTTGTCTGAATAAATAAACATAGACTTAAAAGTACACTCAAAGACAGAGAACAAAAGAAAGAGCAAGGAAGAGAAAAGAGAGGGAAGGAAGGAGAGAGATAGGAGGAAATTAAATAAGGAAAAATTTGACAGATTTGACCTTAGGTTTGTTTTAGCTGTCATGAATTTGTGGCCCTAATATCCACTTGCTTTGCAACTTTATCTCTAATAATGACCAACATATGTGTAATGCTTTTAAGCTTCCCACAATCTTTCACATATATAATTTTTCCACATTGAAACATCTTTCAGGCAGAAATATAAATTCCATTACACAGATTACAAAGCTGAGCCTTGAAGAAATTATTTAAACAAAGTCTATATGATAGAAATTAAAATGAACTTTTCAGAATTCAAATGCTCTTTTGTCTATATTAAATTGATATTTTCATCTTTGAAATGAAATGAAATTTAAAACAAGACTTTTTCTGCTTAGCAAAATAGAAAGGTAGACCTATAAAGAATAAGTAATAAAGATACTACAGTAGATTCTTCCATATATAAAAGCAGATAGAACACTGATGCCAAATGCCTTCCAATAGCCTTCTTTCCTATACGAATAGGTCTACTGAAATGTAAACAACTGGGGTAGAGATGAAGATGCCAGCAGAGATATTTTCTCTTATGTCTTATTTCTGTGCATTAGGTTTTGTCATTTGTGTGCTCTTTTGGAAAGACATGCAATTCAAACTTCTGCAGATCATTCCTAATATATTCAAACTGAAAACCACCCAAATGCTAGTGAGTGGTAGAATGGATTAATATATCATGAATTATATAAACAAGAAGATAATAAAAAGCAATGAAAATGAACAATCTTCAACTACACACAATAATATGAACTTCTTAAATATAACATTTTGCTAATCACAAAGTACATACTGTATTATTAAATTGATGTAAAATTCAATGTAGTTAAACGAGTCTATAGGCTAAGAGACTAGAACTGGTCATTTTGGAGGGTGATTAAATAGCTGAAAATTTGGGAGAGAATATCTTTATCTGGGTGCTGGTTACACTGTCGAATTAATCTGTGAAAATCTTCAAAACCAAACATTTATAATGTACATATTTTCCTGTACATATAATATGCTTCAATCTTTAAAGGAAAAATGCAGCTGAACCTTAAGAATTCATCTATAACCATCATGGATACATTAGAGCTACTAACTGTAGGCTTGATCAGGCAGAAGTGCACAGGAAATCTATTGGCATTATATTCAGATGCATGAGTTAGACGTATTCCTTCCACTGTGACACCAGTGCATCCTAAGGGAAATTTTCTAAGCCTCAGTTTCCCCAGTAAAATTCTTATGGATTTTCCCCCCTTTAATTACTTCATAGGGTTTTGGAAAGCACAAATGCAATCACTATAAACTGAGAGACCACAAGCAAATTTGAAGCATAGTCTTCAAAAGCCCTTCAATCTCTTGAGTTAGTGCTATATCAACAAAAAGGCAAATTCGGTATTAGGAAGATGAAGCAATATTTCAATATGGCCACCAAACCTTCATCATCCAGTGGCTTCACACAATAAATATTATTTCTGACTCATGTAAAGTCCAGCTGGCATTTCCTGGTTTAATAGCCTTCAAGAATGCTGTCCTTCTTTAGGTCTTTGGGCTCCTCCTCATTTATTCTGTATTTGGGAAAAGACCATAGAGAAAGTATATCTATTTAATTTTTAGTTCTTGAAGAGGTACATCTCATTCTCATTTGTACTCATTCAGGGTCAGTAGCCACGTGGCCACCATCTAGTTGCAAATAATCTGAGGGAAGTATGAATCTTTATTGGTTCATTAGCTGTGTCTGCTACATTGCCTTTTTGTTCTTCTCCATAAACCATAAATCAATTTTTGAGGCTCTGTCAGTTGAGCATTTCACACCAAAATTCAGAGAAGCACAGAGATCATTTGATACACAAACACATGTAACTCTTTGGAGTATATCTTCCTAGCAGTTGACTTTAAACTCAACCCGAATTCCAGAGATTTCTTCATCGCTTCTATGAGAAAGCTTACATTCATGAACAAATGTGAGTTAAGCCTAAATCTCAATACCTAGGTGTAAGTGCACATCAATCTTAATTGAACACACTCTACTCTTTTGATCTTTAAGGTGAGGGACAGATTATATAACAGAAAGCACCCAGTAATAATAACTGACATCATGATCTACCTTCTAAATTTATAATCAAATGTAAATACTGTAGAGAAAGTTCTTATGTAGGGCTTTTTTAACCTTTATAAATTTAATTTACCAAAACTCATTCTTAAATTTTTTAAATAAATTTGAAATGAAAGCTTTACCTATATGATGGAAGGCTTACATCAGATATATACATCACAAATCACTAACTGAAACCAAAATTTGGGGTTCAAAAATTACCATTTTGACACCCACTTCCTTCCCATTAAAGTAGGGAAAATGTCATAAAACAAAACTATAATGTTTGTGTATAGGGCACCCTAATGATCAAGTTTAGGAAATGATTTAATAAATTTAGTGGACTATTTTACTGCTTTAATTCGTCACTCTGTTCCTTGGTAGTTGACACAACTGATACCAGAAACTGTAATTTTATCAAGAATCAGCATAAATTGTATTTATTCCCTATTTTTCAATCTTGTTTTGTACTTGCAGACTTAAGATTGCAGAACATAAGGGAAAAGGTATCACTCTGGAGAGTTTTTCATCATATAGCCTTTTGCTCCCAGGAAGTGGTTATTTCATTTTAATAGTCCTGTTTCTATATATGTGTAGGTCTCTCATGCCTGAAATGAATTTTCAAGACTCAATGTCTTTATGGTAAGTATTCAGCACTCCTAAAAACACTGCTCTGAAAGTGTGTATAGGCCAGGAATAAAATGTTCTATTTCTACAATAAGATGTAGATTTCCTGTTAAAAAGTAAAGCTTCCATTTCCAGTGGTATAAAGGGCAGTATCTAAGTTCTGGTGAATTCATTTAGGAAGCTAAAGAAATCCCATGTAAGAATTTTCTATAGTCTATATATTTACATTTTCTTATAAATTTCAATATTATTATTAATATCTAATACTTGGCTCTGGGTATTTGGGTCAATCAAGTATTGGTAGCTGACAGTTAAATGATCAATTTTTGTCATACTGTTTCAATTAAACTTGGTCTCATAGCTATTTATACAATTTCAGTATTGATTATCAAAACATATTGATTTTTCTTTATTGTTCTTTATGTCTCAATGAAACTTTTCTTTTAGTTTCCTTTCTTCTTTAAAGCAAAAAAAAAAAATAGGATGAACACATAATAATAAAAGGAGATATTTTAGGGTAGAAGTAAGATGTAAGAAGTAAAACGTAAGAATTGTTCTTACCTTCCACCTAGCTTTAAATAGTGTTTCTAAGTCTACTCATCAAGTGAGAATAGATGACTATTATGCAACATAGTCTTCAGTAATTTTCTGATAAATTTGTACTCTCCATGGCCACAATTAAGTACAAAGCTCCATGCATCATCTTCATTAACCACTACACATCTAGAAAGTAGCACAACCCTTAGTCCGTAATAGGTGATTAAAAGTTAATAAAGTCTGAGTGATAGCAACTCCTCTATCTCCTGGCCAGTCCATACCTGTAACATTGTAGACTCTTTTATTAATATTGCAGTTAAGCCAAGCAGGCAATTACCCTGAAAGTTCTTTCAATGGCCAAGAAAATATCTAATGCCCCAACCTACACTTTTTCATCTGAAATTCCACCTTTAAATTTCATTTATTTAGCTTAATAAAAATGTCATTCTTGTTAAAATGCAAAACAAATATAAACCCAGAAAGTGACATTTGAAGCCATTTTAAATTATCTACACTTATGGCAGATGAGTATTGGATTCTCCACCCCCACACACCCAGTGACGATGATTAGAAGGAGGAACATTATGTAGTCTCTGGACATGTGAGGTAGGTTGATAAAAGTGTAAGTCAGTAAGATCAGTTCGGATGAGGAAGAAATACCAAGAAAATCTCTACTTACCTCACACCGTTGCCTATGGGAGACACACTCAAAGCACACAGATAATCAGGTTATTGCCAGGGCTTATATATATAAAGACGAGATCCATAGATGTAAACTAGTTAAATAGCTAATCATTGGTAGAGCCAAGGTTGGTTGATTTGGTGCCCTTCCCTTCAGAACTTCGATTTTTATTTACAGAGGATAATCTTACTTGAAAGTAAACTAAATCTTACAATATATCTTGGAAACTCAAAAGTATCTAAAGGAATCTCAACAAATTTCCTGTCTCTGTAATTTTGTATAATATATATATAAACAGCTCCTTAGGCTCCCTTAGAGTAATTTAATTTGCCAAACATGTAAACTATGATGGATTAAATGTGAAAGCTAATGATTATGCAGTTAAGAGCTATTTAAAAATATTCCCATAATTTTCAGGGTTAGATATAGAATTTGAATGAATCAATCCATTGAAATAATTATCGTGATATATGACTGTGATGAAAACAATGTGTATTGCTGTAAATATAAAGAAAATATCCTTCCCTCTATTTTAAAGATTTGCTCAACAAAAAAATTAGGCTTATATAAAAAAACTGTTCTTTATAAAAAACAATGTATGTGCAGTAGTGGGGTGCTGAATTTAATAGAGTCAGATTAAATGTATTAGGCAATGTATTAGAGAAAGACAACTAATAAGATGTATATATAAGTATGTGTATGTGTGTGTGTGTATACAAATCATATCTATACAAATCATATCTATACAAATCATATCTGTATCTGTTACTATATACAGAGAGAGAAAGAGATTATAAGAAATTGGCTCACAGAATTATGAAGCTGGGCAAGTTGGGTGTGTCAGCAAGATAGAGACCTTGGATTGAGTCCAAAGGCCTGAGAACTAGGAGAGCAATGATATTCCATTCCAAAGTCAGCAGGTTTAAGACCCAGGAGGAGCCAATGTTTCAGCTCGAGTCCAAAGGCAGGAAAAAAGTCAAAGGTTATCAAGCATGAAAATTCTCTCTTACTTTTTTGTTCTATCTAGGCCTTCAACTGATTAGGTGAGGCCTACCCACATTATGTAGGGCAAACTGCTTTATTTAGTTTACACATTTTCATTTTAAACCATTATGTTAAATAGCATAGATTCCTCACAAAATTAAGAATAGAGCTACCACATGACCCAACAATTCCCCTTATGAATATCTACCCCAAAATTTTTAAAACACTTATTTGTAAAGTTATGTGTACTGTTAAGTTCACTGCAGCATTATTCACAGTGGCCAAGCCATAGAAATAACCTAAGTGTCCTTTGATGGATGACTAAAGATGATGTGGCACATATATATACAATGGAATACTACTCAGCCATGCAAAGAGATGAAATTTGCCATTTGCAACAACATGAATAGATCTTTAGAGTACCATGCTAAGTGAAATAAGTCAGATGGAAAAGTGAAAGAACCATATGATTTCACTCATATGTGGGATATAAAACCAAAGTAACAAACAAACAAATGAACAAACATAGACACAGATATTAGAAAGATGGTTACCAGAGGGAAATGGCAGGGTCGACGATGATGAGGGTAAAGGGGGATCAAATACATGGTGATGGAAGGAGACTAGACTTCAGGTGGTAAGCACACAATGGAATGTATGAATATTGTATTATAAAGTTGCACACCTGAAATTTATGTTATTAATGTTAATACCAATAAATTCAATTTAAACATTTAGTTGAATCTCAACCATAAACTTGTTTAAAGAAATACCCAGTGACTTAGTCCATCTGGGATGCTATAGCAAAATACTACAGGCCATGGCTTATAAACAACATAAATATATATTTTTCATAGTGCTGGAGACTAGAGTCCAAGATCAGAGGGCCACATGATCAGATAAGGGCCCTTTTCTGGGCTGTAGACTTATCACTGTATTCGCTTATGGCAGAAAGAACAAGGGATCTCTGTGGAATCTTTTTTTTAATGAGAGCTCCGCCCTTATGACCTAAGCACCTCCCTAGACTCATCTCCTAATATTATTACTTTGAGGGGCTAGGATTTCAACATATAGCTTGTGGGAACACAAACATTCAGACTATAGTACCCAGAATAATGTTGTACCAATATCTGGGCATCCTGTGACCCCGTCAAGTTGACACATAAAATTAATAATCACAAATAGGCAGGTTCATTATTTATAATGTCTTGTTCTTCTCAAAGATTTTGTCATAGCACGTTTTTCTTTAATATAATCACAAAACTTTCTTTGAAAAAGAAGTTGAAACAATTCTACAATTGTGATTAAAATATATATAAACATATATGACAACTGAACATTCTGAAATAGATGATAAAAGCAGATTTTCAAGGTGATCGATAGTGTTGCTAAGAAAGACATCCTAAATGTAGATTAAGTCAAGCAACGAAATCTTTATCGCTAGAAAAAAATGTCTTACTAGACACAGCTTAAAGACTGTTTTACAAAAGGGTCATGATCAAGACATCCTAGGGTCTAATATGTTCCACAGAGTGAAAAACCAAAGCAGTTGTCCTATTAAATCTATGCTATTCCAAAGCTCAGGAAGTTGGCTCTAGGACATCTTTAATAAAGCACAATAGAGAGAAAAGAACTAACTTTGAAGATGATTCCCAAGCCCCATGAAACTGAGAAAGTATTGAACAGTCAGTAGAATTGGAAGGTACCAGAGAATGGTGGGAAAAAGATTGCTGTGTATTGGAAAAAAGATCAAGGGCAGCTGTGTCAATGGGAACTGCCATCCACATTAGCTAGGGAGTAAAAATAAGTGAGTCCCTTGGGACATCCTGAAACAGCTGGAGGCAGTGGGAACGTTTCCTCATGGTAGAATGATTTATTAAAAAATTTTATGTAGTAAAATAGTCTATTAATAAATTAACATTAATTTCATGTTTTACTGCATTATACTCAAACAAGTCTTCCTACTAAAGTTCCAGCTCCAATTCCCTTCTATACAGGAATATAGTCAGCCCCATATTTTCTAGCTTTTAGCTCTCTATATAACAAGGAACATAGTAAACAGCCTTATTTTTGCATTTCTTTGAAAGAAAACATGCCCCGGACCATGGGCCATGAGGATAGCAATCCCTTGAATGACCCTTGTGTTTGGAAGTCAAGGCTACTCAGAGGATCTAAGAAGAGGAAAAACAAAGTATCCTGCAGCTAGCTCACACTCTCCTGCAAGAGCCAGTTAATTTTTCATGAATTTTGTGTTATTGAACACAGCCCTTTTTAAAATTTAAATCACATACTTACTTTGAAATAAATTATACGAGAAGAAAGTTAATGAATACTCAAAATATTACTTTCTATGTAACTAAATGTTATTATTATCTATGCTCTTGAGGTTATTCACCTGTATTCAATTTGTATGATGGAAACACCACATAAAAATGTGCTATTGTACTTCTCTTCCCAACTCTGCCTTCAGTGACATCACACTGGTAACTTGAAATTGACCATGATGGGAGCATTCACAGCACAGAAATCATCAAATACTGTAAGTGTTGTTTCATTTTTAGAGTGAGCAGGTTGTGAAACGTTTAATGGCATATCAATGGGTTGATGCTATGAGTGTCAAGGCCCAGTGAGGATGATCTAGATGATCCTAAGTCAGTGTCTGGTCACTAAGGGATAAGGAGAGGAAAGTGGTGGCAATTTGAACACAGTACCGATGATTTCTAAATGTGCTGTGCTTATAGGCAGTGGATTCTAAATTTGGGAATCACCACCACCTTTGACAGGATAATTTTGATCTGATCAGAGTATTGGCAGGGGTGATCCTTATAGTTCAGGACAAAGTCTCTCTCCACTTTTCTGGTACAGTAGAATCCCCAGATTTCTACTATAAACAGAAAAAGGTTTCCCAGTATTGGATGATACTGTGCATTTGCCAAACTTGGTGGCTTATATCAGGATTCCAAGTGAATTTTATTTATAGAAAAAAAAAACACTAGAAATTAATGACATTACTTGGACCTCTTGTACTGGGGAATAATTCATACCTGTTATAACATGGTAAAAATATCTTGTAAAAAAATAAAATTTGGAAATAGCATATCTCAAAGGGTTGTTGATAATAAATTATATTTGTTACTATATTTATGTTAAGTCTTATATATAAAAAAATAACAAATCTAAAATCTCTCTCTCTCTCTCTCAGAGAGAGAGGCTCTTGGATCAGTAATAGTCTGGGAGAGAGAGACAGAGAGAGAGAGAGAAAGAGAGAGAGAGAGAGAGAGAGAAAGTGAGTGAGTCATGGAACAAAGAGGTGTAACTGATGCTTTAAATATTAGTAGTTGATTCCAGAAGCTGTGCTTCATAGTTACAATCTCCCCTCCATCTCTTAGATTTTATGAGGTCAAAAGATGATTTTAACATTACATTAGCAGAAAAATTTGTGATGTTGGTGGTGGGAAATATATGACACCTCTCAAAATCTCCAAAGTTATACTACCTCAGAGATAATCTAAGGGTGGCTGAGATACTGCAGTTAATTAATGCTAGTAAAATCAAGATATTGAAATTATTGGAAATTTTTTGGTACCCATTGATTAGTGAATGAGTCATGAAGGAAACTGTCCTATCCATTGTGTCCAAGGGTCTAATCAAAAAAAGAAAACATTTTACATGCTAAGATAAAGGAAATTTAGTGCAGGGAATTGGTTATACAGGTCATGGAAGAGCTGTAAGACAAAACAAGGGATACTAAGACAATTCAGAGATTATCAACAACAGGAAACCAGTACCCTCTTAGGCTGGAAGGCCAAAAAAAAGCAGGTGATATTACAAACGCCCTGAGTCCAGGTCACCTGTTTAACAGGCTTTTCAGGGTCTGGAACCCCAGAGCTGATGACACTACTGCAAGAGATACCATCAAGATAGAAAGAGAAACAGAAAAATACTCTGGCTTCTCTCTTCTTCTTACTCCCCAATCTCATGCAAGGGATTCTCATTTCACCTAACCGTAAGCCAATTAACAGTAAATGCCTGGATATGTAGCTTCCAGGGGTTAGCAGAGCAAGGAAGCAAAAGGAATAGATTTGAGGGGAAACAAGTACAGGATTAACAAATTAATAAAGTCCAAAATATCTGTATCTGTCTATGTCTATGTCTAGTCTATACCTATACCTATACCTATACCTATACCTATACCTATACCTATATATAAATAGATTTCCTCAATGCCCATGTAATGAAATAAATAAAAAAAATTCTTGCCCAGATCTATTATCTGACTTAGAAGTTTACACACTTAAAATTTTTTATACTGTTCAGTTGTTATTTAGCTTCCTAAATGAGCATGGGATTGCTCAAATATGGAAAGCCTATTACTGATCCAAGAGCCTCTCATGTCCCATTATTCTAAAGCTCTCTATCTATACTCATACTGTGAGAGGTACTACAAAATGAAAAATTGGATTGATTTGACAGTTAACCCACTCTTTCACCTTGCCTCCTTTCAGGTATGCTGAGAAACATGAAACGGCCAAAAAGCAAGAAAAAGAAGGAAGCAGAAGAACAAGAATACTCCACAGACTGATTGAACTGCACTGAATGACTGAGAGCTGGTTCTCTGTAAAGTGCTTTTAGTATCCCACAAAATAGCTTGACGTAACATGTCAATATTATTATTGCTATTTCTCTACCATACCCTTTCTGTCACCACAAAAATAAGAGCCTATCAGAAAATACATAATATTAGCCAAGACTTGGTTTTATCCTTCCTAAAGTTACTTCTGTTTAATACAGATCCTCTTTATAAAAATACTCTTAGAGTCCTCATTGGTATCACATAAACTTAACCTAAGGAAATCTCCTTTCTTTCCTACCGGACACATTATTTCATGAGAAATATGTCTTGTTGTTTACATAGACAAGCAGAGTTCTTTCAAAGCAAAAAAAGCCACCTATTTTGCTTGCCTTCCATATGCTGTCTGTACACTACAGTTAAGCACTTCAAAAACACAAATTTGTCCTAAAAAATTGGCAGCTCAAAAATACAAACATTTACGACATTCAAATAATTCTTATTTTTAAAACAATCTTGCACTAAAATTTAGAGTATAAAAACATCAAAAGAATTGGGCATAACCCCCACCCCAACAGATTCTCTAAATGTTTAACATAACAGACTTCACACTGAATCCTGGTTTAAAAGTAAAAGACTTATAAAGTCAACTTTAAAGTCAATTGCGGATGACAGTGTTTGTTCTCAGTGTGCCTGATTCCCAGGCATACTACACTTGACCCTTGAAAAATTTCCTTGAGTATTTTATGATATAGTAAAGCCCAAATTAAGAGATGTTAGTGTTGGAAGGGACTATCAATGATCTGTGATTCAGTTCACATATTCTTTCTGCACCAGACTCTAAGATCATCATTGAGTTAGTCTAAAAATTTTGAAGCTGTAGAATTCAGAGCAGTACATTACAACATGCCAATATTACTATTCTCCTGCTCTGACATTCTTTACTGATTGACAGATGAAGGAGAAGGAAGGGCAGTCACCATTAACGGAGAGTAAATGAAACTGAAATATTAAAATTCAGGATTATCTGAATGATTGAATTGGCCAACAGAGTGTTCCCGAGTTGAGGGTGGGGAAAGATTAATTCTGCACTTGACACCACTACTGTATTTATATAAGCCCACTAGGACAATTGTTTGCCTTGAATTGTTTTCTTCATTTGCTTCAGTTTGTTGACTGATTTTTCTTTTTGATGTATGGAATGACTATTTGACTGAATTTACCATTTTATTTCCTCTAACAGATTGTAAAAACAATCCATTAGTCAAATTAGATTGGCAGGTATGAAAAAATTTACTCCAGAACTTGAGAGAAATTTAATATTGCCATCTACAGTTATATAAGTTATATGCCCTGGGTTTGGAGGGACTGGTCGAATTTCAACTATTTTGCCACATGTCTTGGTTTTAGTTTTAAAATTTGAGATCACTGATTCCATAGTAAAAATGAGAAGATCAGTGAAGTCCAGAAAAAATAATTTTCTTTAATCTGAGAATCATATAACAGAATTAGGAAAATAATAGTATGAGATAAATTTTAGTGAGCTTCTTACTTATCATAAGGTCTTGCTATGTTTAACTTTAGAGTATTATTCCAGAAGTTCTTTAAGGATAAATATTTTAAATATAGTCATAGAAGGCCCTCTTTATTTATAATTTTATTCTTCTAATAGTTATAATTACGAGAGACCATTTCTCCATGCTTCATCCCATAACTCTGTCTAATTGCACATTTGGGAACTGATGACATAGATAGGAAAGAGAGACAATTTTTGAGTACTTGATTGTTATTCAGTTAATTGTTATTCATTACATAACATATCAATACTACTTTTCTGTCCCCTTTCTATCAACACAAAATAAAAGTTACCAGAAATACATA
Source organism: Cynopterus sphinx (assembly GCA_030015415.1). Lineage (NCBI taxonomy): Eukaryota > Metazoa > Chordata > Mammalia > Chiroptera > Pteropodidae > Cynopterus > Cynopterus sphinx. The sequence continues at coordinate 94,402,509 of CM057385.1, read as the reverse complement.
ATATTATTCAAGGAAATAATAAATATAGATCAAAAGTTAATAAAGTAGAAGATAAATGTGTGATAGAGAATATAAAACAACTAGTTAAGTATTTTTTAAAAATAAATAGAATTGTTAAATTTCTAATAACTAAGAGAAAAAGGGGATATTATAATAGGTCCTATGGAAATTAAAAATATCAAAAGTACATTATACTGAGTTTTAAAATTAATAAATTTGATATTTAAATTGTCAAATCACTTAAATAAAATAGTATACATAAAATACATGAGATATATAAAGGATAATTTTAAGTCTATTAATGAATTTGGGTCTGTAATTTAAAACTTTTTAAAATTTATTGGGGCGACATTGGTTAATAAAATTATATAGGTTTCAAGTGTACAATTCAATAATACACCATCTGTATATTGCATTGTGTGTTAACAAAATAACCTTTCTAGTACCATAGAAACTCACCAATAAATTCTTCCAAATATTTAAATAAACACCAACCTTAGAAAAATTCTTCCAAAGAAATGGAAGAAGGAATATTTTACCAAGTTTATCAAGCATAAGCTTGATACTAAAAATTGACAATAAAATTAAATCAAAAAAAATTACAGATCACTCTTCTAGAGTGATCTGTATACAGACAAAATTCTTATGCAGAACAAACATTTAAAATCCAGCAATATATAATATAAATAAAATATCTAGGCAAAATAAGGTTTATTACTGAAGTGCAAGAGTAGTTTAACATACAAAATTTTACTAACAAAGTTCATCATATTAGCAAATAAATAAAATAAAATTATCTCCACAGATGTAGAAAATCTGTATCTGACAAAATTCAACATTAAAACATTAAAAACCTCAGAGAAAACTAGCAAAATAAGAAAACTTTATTAATCTAATAAAGAGTATCTACATCAAAATCTTACAGCAAAATTTCATGGTTAATAAAAACTTTGTTTCAAGATAGGAAACAATAATATGATAACCACTATCATACACTCTATTATGTTAGATGACCAGGTGAGGCAATAAGGAAAACAGAAATAAAAGTCATAATAATTAAAAAGAAATAGTCACTGATAATAAAATTTACACATAAAAAAATCTCAAAAAAATTACAAAAAAAATTTACAGATTTTATAAGATAATTTCACAAGTATATTGGATAAAAGACCAATTAAATTAACTATAGAACATTATACTAGAAACAATTAGAAAATATATCAAATATATGGTAGTTGAAGAAAACTGGACTTTGGGTGATAAACACAATAAAGATTTGTGTTTTATATATATTTTATATATATATACTTTTATATATATATATAATTTGTGAAATTATAATGTATACCTGAAAATTATATAGTTGTAAAAACTTAATTAAAAAAAGAAAAATTCTAAAGCTATCAGTTCAAATTGAATTCCAAAATATGTAATGCTTATATATGAACCTATAAAAATCATGGAAAATACAGAGAAATACAAATTCTTAATAAGGGTAATTAAAGAAAATCTAAGTGGAAGTAAACATCATGTGTCTGTATTGAAATGCTAAATAATTTGAAAATGTAAATTCTCTAGAAATTGTTCATAGATTCAATGCAATCCAAATCAGAATTCTAGCCAACTTTTACTGTGGGTGGTGGCAGTTGGTCGCTGGTGATAGAAATTCTAAAATGTGTACAGCAATGTAAAGGGCCAAAAATAGATAAGGCAATCTTGAAAGAAGATTTAAAAAGTTATAGGACTTGCATCACTAAGTAACAATACTTACTATGAAGTTAGTATAGTTAAGACAGTGATATAGATAAATCAATGGAACAAAACATAAGGTTCAGTAACACACTAAATACTGTCGATTTATGACAGGTGGCACTAAGTGCGATGCGGAAAATGTTTTCTTTGTAATGAAGGTAGCTGGGGTATTTGTATGTCTACATGGGAAAACAATGAATCTGGACCCTCTACTCCAATACATAAAAATCAGTCTAGATAAACTGTCAACAAAAGAAGTATCTAAAGCTGTAGAGAATTTTTATGAGAATTTGAGCCAAACTGATGACATATGTCAGGGAGCAAAATCTCAAATGCTCCAGAGAAAAACAGTTTGCCGCTTCTTCCATGCATTTGAAATTAAGGAGGGAACATATATAGAGATAGGAGAAAGCAAGGAGGAGATTAGGTTCCAGGATAGTTAACAAGATTATGTGCTTTCTTGAGAGTTAACACCACTTCGGAGAGGGCGCGGGGCGGGGTATTACTTCTGGCATTTCAAATGTGTGTTAACCTAGAGGCATAAGAACCTTGATCAGGGATGCTTTAATACCTTTCACTAAGTTATAGGCCTGCAGCATGACAACCCACCATGAACTGCTCAGTTAGGAATTTATGATCAGGTTACCCTGTGAGGTTACATTCCAGAGAACTCCATTATTTTGTTTTGTTTTGTTTTTGTCCATAAAATTATAGGTCTGAATATAAAAGCTGAAGTAATAAAGCTCTAAAAAATAACCTATGACCTAGAGGCATGTAACTACTGTACTGTACTTAGTGGCCGAGGTGGGGCAGACCTAAGAACTGCAGGAGGCCAACAGCAGTCAAGAACAGAGAACTGGCTTCCAAATGATGCCAGCTGAGAGAACAGCAAACATCAGGCCAGCAGCAGTTTCCAAGGAAGAGCATTCAATGTATAAAGAGATGGAGAAAACAAAAAAATATTTAAGAGCTGGCACTGTAATTTCTCTTAAGGATGACTTATATTGCTGGAAAAAAATAAGAAAAACTTAATACAAAAAGTGAACATTTTCATAATTCCCAGGAGGGTCATGATACCAGTACCACATAATGAAGAAGAATTTGGAGTCCTGTGAATAAGAACTTGGAGTCCAGGAAAGAGTGGATGAGAAACAGAGGGGAGAGAAGGGAGGGAGAAAAATAATGGGAAATATTTGTGCAGGTTGATGCTGCTACAGATCAAAGCCCATGTCTATCCCTCACCTCCAAAGCTTACACAAATGCCATCATGTTCCTAAGTGTTTTAGGTACTTGGAATTTCTCTTTAAACCTGAAAATAAGATCAAGTTCCCTGTCTGCATTACTACAGTGCAGGATAGAGACAGAGTGTTTACAAACAGTTCCCCATCTGACAGAGGAGACCTTGAAGCCTTGAGCTCCTCACTGGAAATCATCAGGACAGGAAGTTAAATCCTATCATGAATATTGTACCTTCAGTAGCCCCTTTTCCCTCTCTGCCCAGTCTTTTCCCACTCCCACTGGGACCATGAAGGGGTTAAATGAGTCCTCTTCGACCTGACTTGAAGTTCCCAGAAACTTGACTTATACTTGGGGATCCAAGTAGAAATATCTACCATCCACCTACTGGCTTCATTTCTTGGTCTCTCTGCTCCAGGCAATTCTCCTCAAGCTGTCTTTTTCATTTCTGCCAATAAATAACCCTCCAGGTCTTTCTAAGCCTTTTCTGGGACAAAAGGAGGAGAATTAATAAGGGCAATTTTTATTTCTAGAAGGAAAGTTAATCACATGACTTCAGGTTATCCATCCATCTCTTTGATTGTTCAATTTTTTTTTCTAGCTTAATCATGGTATTTGTGTACCCTACTCCCAACTCAAAGAGGTTTTAGAACACTGTCCTTATTTTAGCATTATGTCTCTCTCCATTCTCCTTCACTCTCTCTCCTCACCCATTTTTATCCACCCACTCACAGGCTTTCTGGACTTATGAGGAAGATAAGCACTTCACAGAACCTCTGATACAGGACCAAACATATTGAAATGACTTTTTATGAAGATATTGAAACAACAGAAAAAGAATACATGAGGACTGTTTCTCCTGAGGGTTCAATTATTTAGAAGGCCTATAGCAAACTTTGATTGATAAATCTAACCTTTCCTTCCTTGGCAATAGTTGATCACAATGTAATGAAAACAAGTTAGAGAATGGAAAAATAATATTTGGATTTCAACAAAATAATGAAAAGACACTGTCTTTGACTTTCGCAAGGTGAGAAAAGATTTCATATTTTGATTATGTGATGGCAGGAATCTCTTTTAAAAACAGCCAGTCTGAATGATGCATTTAAAAATCAACCTTTTCAAATATAGCCACCACCCCCACAAGATTTCTTGATTTCTCTGGAGTCAGATAAACCATCACTTTTTAGAGTGATGTCCTGTATACAAAAGCGGTAAACATAATTGGAAGTACAGCAGCGGCTAAAAATATGAACAGGCAGTTGTTTGTTGAAATGCTATCAAATTCATTGCATAAAGTTTTAAATGTCAAAATTCAGCCAAGTAGGTCTTGCCAAGTGTCAGGAGCTTCATTCAGCCCTGTTAAAAACTGAATGCACATTGTTAAATCTTACTTAGGGAGTTTCAGAAGCTACTGGGTTTCTTTAAGGCTTCTGTTAATACTTATTTTGTGTCTTCCTGTGTTTCTTTAAAAATATAATTGTGTGAATTTGGGAAAATTACATTATGTTCTTGGGCATCAATTATTTTTTCTATAATTATCTAGGTATATCTTTAGTGCTGCACATTAGACTTTTCTGTGATACGGACATGTTCCATAATTGTACTGTCGAATGCAGTATCCATTAGCCACGTGTGACTAATAAACACTTTTGAAATATGGCTAAACTAAATATAAAATTTAAATTTTATTTTAAATTTGATTTAAATATAAATAGCCACATGTGCCAACTATATATCTCATTTGACAGTAGATCTGGCAATTTTTAAAGGACACTTTCTAAAACTCAACCATTCATTAGCTCAAACTAAATAGTTTTGCCCTTTGGCAAGAAGAAAGTAAGTTATGCTTTGCTTGAAATTATTTCTCAAGACCTTTATCAGTTTGGGGACATTATATTCCTAAAATTTTCTTTGCTTTATGAAACTTTAATAATGTTGGAGTTTCCTGCTCATGGCACCACTTTTGTGATTATGGGAAATATTGTGGATGAACATGGACCACTTCAAAAAATCATGATGAGAAACCTCCTTCTGGATTTAATTTCATTATGAGAATACTCAGAATATCAAAATGCTAAATTGCCTAAAGTAAAACCCATATCTCTTTTACTTTATGTTATTTTCTACCTGTGGGTGGAAAAATGTTGGTAGTTATCTCTCAAAAGATAATCTTTAAAACTGCACATCTACTTTGAAGCTGATGTGGCTATTCAAGAATTGCATAGAAACATAATAGAAACTACAGCTTTATTAGAGATAGGGCATAGTCAGCAAACTGGAACATTACCTTCAGTACAATCAGATCTGCAGAAAAATATGTAGACCAGATTGTATTCACCAACATACAGGAATTCTTTATTTATCTGGCATTATTAACCAATAAAGTAATTTAACATTAGGAGATTTTTTTAAAACTAAAGTTTAAGAAAGTATATCTTAACCATTACTGTTAGTATTTTTTTTTTAATTAAGAAATTTCCTTGATAACTCAGGGTCATCGTTGCATCAATGTTTGTATTAATAATGTAAATGGAAACCTGACCTTCAACCTTTATTAAAACTAAAGATGATATAATGCTGGCAGGGATTACTGGTGGAATAGCAAAAAAAATATATGAAAACAAATCATGATAAAAAAGCAATCAGTAAATGTAAAATTCTGAATTCCTGTATTTAGTTTTAAAAAGACTCCATAAAAATGAGAGATTCTGGTATTATTGGCTGTCTTTCTCTTTTGTTTCCTTCCTTCTTTCCCCTTTCTGTCCTAGATTATTTCACAAAAAGTTTCTAGATGCTTGCAAGACAAACTCTACTACTCGCTTATTCTCACACAAACTTCACAATGTGTCCATGAGATAAATAGTGTTGAGGTAAAAAAAAAAAAGAAAGAAAGAAACATTGCACTGAGATCTATTGTTAAATAAGAAACAAACTTCTAAATATACAGAGAGTTGAGCATAGTGTCAGGCCCTAATTTCCCGCTGAATTTTTCTCCATTTCTAATAGGTATTCTTACTACCCCATTTCTAGACTGTTTCACTCCTCCAAATTCACTCTCTAACATACAGTCTTATTTTTTGTAATTCTAGTTATTCATTTTTAAATAATCAGCCATAAGACTTGGAATTATAGAGTAAAATAAAAAGGAGGGTTATGTGGCTCCACCGTTAAATACAAGGCACGGATTTAAAGGACTGCTTTGGACAGCCCCTTGTCCGAATTCTTTCTTAAGAAGTATCTGAGGTAAACCTAAATTCAGAGTTAGTCAGACTTGCCCACTTTCTCAGGCAAACAGGAATTTATTGCTCATGCCCCTGAGGTCAGTGGCACTTTCCAAAGACAAGGTGGTTTTCTCTGCCCACTGTAGAAGCTCAGATAGATCCCCACTGGGCCACTGTCTCTCTGAATCTCACATGCAAGACCGGATGCCAGCCTTCCAGCCTATGTTTCAGTTTCTGAAGTGCTCAAACTGAGTCCCCACAGACTCTCTCTTGGTTTAAAACCTGACCTTCAACCTCTTTCCCTGACCTGGATAGTCACCTTTTTACTTTAGGCCTCAGTTGCTTTAGCTATAAAATGATATAGTTGCTCTTAATTGTTTCCTTTCTAAAATTCTAAGATGCAGTGGTTCTTGGAAAGTGTTGATTTTTTCTTTGTTTTAATTTTGGAGAGAATTAAAATCACAGTTACATTAAAAGATAAATTATATTAGATAATTAAAATTTGCTTTTATTGTTCGACTTATACATATGAAAGATAACTTATGTTTTAAGATACTAATAATCCATTCTTGTGAGAGTAATGAGAAGAGAGTTAATAAAATACTAAATGATTTTGAAAAATTAAATTAACCAAGGTGTAACTCATTAGTCAATATTTAAATAAGTCACATATTTCCATCCCAAGCTTTTCTTTATTTTTTTAAGAAGTGATCCCAGTAAACTGAGTCCCATGTTCAATAACTTCACATTCAATGCTCTAGTTTTTAGAAACAGCTACCATTGCTAGGTGAAAAAATATTCCTTGTCAGACCTAATTGATGTTTAGCTATCAAATGCATTTGAAATAAATTTATTACTTTGCTTGATCTCTATTTAATACATTCTAAAGGGAGAAAAACACATAAGGATTTACAGAGTCTCAGTCCTCCACACTAAAGTGTGTGATAAAGTACAATATTATTTGGCCATGAAATTAACGAGCTATAGAAACCACAATATTAGCAAGTTTTACAGTGGTAAACATCAGGTGATGATCATGACATATAAAAAAACTGTGTATATTGGTGTCACTGCTAATATAGGAACAATTAAATACATTTATATGCATCTTTGGCAGGTAAGCTCTTTGAAAGTAATTGCTGTAAATTCTACATGCCTGTCAGTATATTATGTCCCAGTTTCTACGCCCTTTATTCAAGAACTCTGAGAAAGGGTTACTGTGGGTAAATTCAGACATTTCCTCAATATAGAAGTTAGTCAACATGCATTCAGGATAACAAAATATTCACAGACTTTTCATACTGCTTTCAATATTCTTACAACTATTGGCCTCAACAAACGTAGAGAGAAGTACTGTGGATTAAAAAAAGTTAGGAAAGAAAGAAGGAAGAGAGGGGAGAAAGGGAGGGAGAGAAGGAAGAAAAAGGTATGTATGGAGTACTTCAACATTTATATAAAAAGTGGACCCCAAACTAACCTGAGATTATCCTAAACTATTAGTATACGCCACAAACATAAATGAAAACAGTCAGCTGAACTTAAAAGGATTCTTTGTTTTTTTTTTAACTTTACTGCATCTGTATATTCATCTTAAATAATCTTTATATTTTATCCAATAAAGGAGCATTGTTTTGCAAGTCTCTGTCCTATCAGAGGGTATGTGAAGATCAGATGACAACTTTAGCAGAAGAATTAATCTTCTTAAGAAGCAGTTATTCACCTAAGAGCTAATTCTGAATTTTCCACAAATGTTTCCAAAAAATGAAACTAGAAGAATAGTAGCACAGCTGCCTTTAGAAGTTTAATACTATCAAGATTTTTTATAAGATGAATTAGCCAAGCAAGTCAATTTATGCTGAGAAAATTATACAACAAAAACCATTTCACCTTCATTATACTTCAAACAAAACCACGTCACAACAATAATCTTCCTTGCTTCATCCTTGTGCTTCATAGAAAAATTTAAAATATTGAGTCAACAACAGACACTGGCAATGCCAGCAGCTCAGATGTATCTATAGAAGCCTTCAGACCAAATCTTCCCTCCAAGCTGAAGTCCTGGTTAAAACATCCCTATATGAATGAATCTCAAAGCCTATGTGCCGCAAAAATGAACACAGATACAAAAGGGCACCTATTTTATTCAATTTACATGAAATTCTAGAATAGGCAAAGTTAATCTATAATAATAGAAAACAGATCAGTGGTTGCCTGGGGTGGGAAAAAGGGAGAATTTTGCAAAAGCCTAGGAGGAGACTTTTTAGGGTTTTAGAATTGTATCTATTTTTATGGGGGTAGTGGTTATACAAATGTATACATTGGTTAAAACTCATTTCACTGTTTACTAAAAATATATGTATTTTATTATATGTAAGTGATATCTCAATAAGGTTGATTAAACAAAACAAAACAAAACAAGGCAAAACAAAGCAAAATAAAAAACTCTCAAGACCTCAAAGAAAATGTGTCATTTCCTTCCAGGGTACCAGATCAGAAATGAGGTATTGTTCCTTTCTTCTCTCAGATAACCCTAGGATTATCTAGACTATTATAAAGCGTAAGAGGTTCCTATCAGGGAAAACTCACCCATGTTTCAATACCTTGAATTCTTTTCTGCCTCATATCCCAAAACAGTGAAGTAAAGTTTAGGGAAGAAAAAATCAGTTTCTCCATCATCACATATTCTTTCCGGAGCTATCATTTATGAAATAAATTTTGGCTACAGTTTGCAAAAGATCTAGCTTTTTTGAGACTCATAAATATCAACAGTTAAACTGTTGTCTACATTGGAATTTGGAAAAAAATATTTAAAAAATGAATAGCGAGATTTGACATTTGTTCTCCGTGGTTCTCTCTTCCCTTAAGGGAGAAATGATAGATGTGAAAGTGAGTGGGAATGAAAGACGCAAACAAAAAATAGAAATACGATCTTGCTGCATTTGCATGATCATAACTTAGAGGAGGCCCTTTCAACAATGATCTGTTGTTGGAATCAATAGAATATATTCTTCATGAAAGCCTTGATATTTGTCTCTTTTTGTTTTGTTAATTTTGTTTTCATCAATGAATCTCCTGTACCTGGCAAGAGAAAGTGATTAATGATGTTTGTTGAATGACTAAATTAATAAGTTCTGGTGGTCAGTATGCATTTTGAACTGTCACTGACCTGTGCTTTCTACAATAGAGTCTGGAAGGGAATTTTTAAGGTATTTGTAGATTGTAGTCAAGGATTATCATAATATATTCTTTCTCTGAACTGGTCCTACAACTCCAAATGAATTGTTTTCCCTAACTTCCTGCTAATTTCCAACAGAAAAGTCATTACTTTCATCATATCACAATACAAAGCACATCATGGATATGCTTCTTGATGATCTTTTTAATATTATTATAGTTGATTGTTTCCTCATGCCTCACCTTAACTTAGCCTGTTTTTTCACTAAGACCTTAGATTCCCTTCTCACTGACTTGGCTGTGGGTCTCTTTTCTGATTCCCAATTCACCCTGGAACTAAAAGAAGAATCAACACCTTCCCATTCTTTAATGATAGATATTTCTAGGTTATTATCATATTGTGATTGCCCTGAGGAATGGCCAAACAATTGTTATATCAGAGCTGAGAGTTTGTAGCTCTATCCAACTAAGATACAGCATCTGTTAAAAAATATACTGGGTTAAGATTATATTACAGCAGCAGAGATTGTAAGGCCATTTGTGATAATCAATGTGAGAAGCACCCTCTTTCTGGCAGATATTTCTGGCTATACAATACTCTTTCCTTGCCAGGTAATAAGGACCCATTGCAATGAATGGTTGCCTTTTGCTGAAAAAAAAAAAAATACTTGGCTTCAAGAAGGCTTGAACTACATGCATTTTTCTTGAATTAGATTCCCCCTTAATTATTTTATCCACAAAGAGGTAATTATCATCAGAACTGATGTGAGCAATTAAGAAGATGCTACTTATTGTTATTTCTGCTTGTTAACTTTTCCATCTTTGTTTATTCCATTTGGCTATCTGAAACGGCAAAAATAGGCACGTCTTTCTATTTTTTTACAGAGGGGTGTGTGCGTGTGTGTGTGTGTGTGTGTCCACATGTTTCATGTTCCACAGGAAATAAAATATTATGAACAGGCTTTTAGAAAGCAAAGTTTATTTGATGTCCTAAAAATTTGACAGCACTAATATTTATTGACAACTTTGCATTCTGAAATTTGCACCAAATTTTGTTGGTCTCTTTTTATGTAGGAATTTTTCAAATTTCTAAAATGATTTGTTAGTTCTATAATTACACAATAAATATGTTAAAAGTAAATCATACAATCTTCTGTTATTCATTGCAGTTTTTTAACTGTTCTTCTCATTGTCTTCAGCAGATGTTGCATCATATATTAGTACACAAACAAAGACTTTCAACATACCAGCACTTTATAAGTGACATGAACTATGCTTGGCTATCTCTATCCTAAGACAATGAACTATAAAACCACAGTATATATATAACTCCAAAGTAATTCAAAGTTACAAAAACTTATCCATCAAAACTTTAAAAAAAAAGTGTAAGCTTTCATAGATAGAAAATAAACCTATAAAAGTTCATAAATAAACCATAATATAAACTACTACAGATAATATATTGATTATAATGTCTTGAGCCTCTCCTATCCTTAGGTAGCTAGAAATTTTAACAAAATTATACTTTTCACCTTTGGGTGCCACACCATCTCTCATACCAACCACCCCATTTCTTCTTAGAGAGAATAGGAAATTAACCTGAATGCCATGAAAAAATAGCATTACTCATACATAATCTTTGTTTAAAGACAATGACTTCAACGAGAGGAAACTTTACCATTGCAAGCTTCAGATAACCTCTATATTCCTCAGATTTTATGCTAAATCATGAAATATATTGTGTCTAAAGCTACCTTTTTCAATAGTTCATTTTAAATCAAAGCAATAAATACTGAGGAATATTTTGGCTCCATGATCCCAAGCCATTCTGATTATGTCTGAATGATCATGGGGACATTGCTAGAATCACCAGAGGACTGGCCAAACTATCAGTGTTCTGGCCAGCTTATAAATTACATAAAATCTAATTTTATTTTTTTGCTAAGAAAGTCCTATGAGGGCTTTGAAATGTCAATATAAAGTCCTGTGATGCAGATTTTTCATCTGTAAGATGGAGGAACAATGTCAACTCACTTCATAAATACTTTCACAATTTGATGCTGGAAATACACGGTAGGGTGTAGACTAGCAAATAGGATATGAATCACATACATCCACTCATTTGGACAATCAACAAATATTCATTTTTAATCTACTCTATGTCAATCATGTTCTGGGCTCTAAGAGTATACCGCTGAAACAGACATACTCAGTTCTGCCCCTCTTGAAAACTTATTACCTGGGGAAATGCTTTTGTTGCGAATGATCAGGACTCCTAAATTCCATTCAATGTTGTTATCATCAGTAGGAGACTACTATGATACAGGCTGCTTTCTAAATAGGCCTCACACTCTTTGCTTTCATTATTTGTGTTTTCCTTCAAGGGACATAATCCAATGGTCAATTTCTCCCAGTTAGTGAGGTACGGGAAAATTTTACCTAGTAAACAATTTCCTGCACCATACTTTTCTTTTGCCATACTCTCCTCTATGCTCTCGAAATAAAGAGAGCTTGATAAAAGTCACTTGCTCTAATCCTATTATTTTAAAATACAGCTGCTCCTGCTTTGAAGATTTCACCTGGACCATACAGTGGCAAAGCAGCATTGAAGCAGAAACAGGTAAATTTCAAAATGACAGCTCTAAAAATATCCACTCTCCTTTTGTTCTCCTTCCATCCCTTTTCTCTGGACACCTCTGCCCTGACTCATTGCCTTCATCCTTCTATGATTACTGTTCCAAAGGTTTTCCAAGACAGGGAGTATTTATGCTGTCATTTGCTCCTGAGTCCTTGGTGGAAAAGGATTCTCCCCAATTCTTACTAATTTCATACTCCCATTATTAACACTAAAATCATATTATTTCCTTTATATTTCCCTCAGTTTCATATTTCTTCTATTTTCTTTTTCTGGGCCAATATCAAAAGAATATTTTTAAAGAAACAATATTCTTTCCTTATTGACCTTCTGAGTTTAGGTTTGTACCTCCAATCTCATTTCCAACCCTTATTAAAGAATGGATCATAAAAATACAAGGAAGTTCTTTGTGCTTTTCCTATGCCAGCCAATTATTCTAATTTGGTCTGTGTCTAAAGAATAGACACAAAGGCTGATTATGTGATCTGTTTCAAGGAAAAGATCTAAGAGTTATGTATTACTAATGAAGCTCAGTGTGTATTAAGGATTGACAGAAACAATCATCAGGAATTTTCACCCCTTAAATTAATGTTTGCCACAAGATGTACATCTTTCATTTTGGATAACATGTTCTTTAACTTCAGGATATGGCTGTACAAAAAGAAGACAAAAAAAGTAACTGACATAACATTTTTAAGTAATAATGCAGTAATAGAGCTATCACCCTTCTCTGAGGAATTCAGCCTGCTTTATGGACACAATTTAGCACAAACTCATAAGAAAGCTAACAAAGCCCAAAACCACTTCACAAAAACCTGAGAAGGTAAAGGTCAAAAATGATTACTGCCAGGCCCAGGAGACAGCAGCACATACCAAAAAGAGCACAAGACAGGAAAATCTGGAAGCTTGTGTTCTAATTTCAGTTATTGCTGAAAACATTAGTATGATCTGAGTGAACTAAACCTGCCTCAGTTTTTCCAATGATAAAAACCTACATCATTTTCTCAGTCAAATGAAATACTAAATCTGAAAAATTATAGATCTCTTTAGGAAAAAAATAAAACAAAAATCATGGTTTCTAAACAAAATTGAATAATTCAAAAAGCCAATGGAGACAATAAAAATCTGCCCTGTACCAAGAAATCAAAGTAATCAAGTTCATATTCTAATTCTGACCTTGACGCAGGCTTACAGGAAACCTAAGAAATGGCCCAATACTATAGATCCACCACACATGTGAGAAACAAAATATGTAGATAGACCCCCATATAAATATTCACATGTGGTGGTGTTAATACAGGGTCCCACATTTGTTACCATTTTTCTCATCCAGAGGTAGGCTTTGTGCCTTAAATTTAGGCAGGTTTTCCACAGCTTTGAACAATAGAACATGGGTCAGCAAACTATGGCTGGTGGGCCAAACCTAGGAACTACCTCCTTTTGTAAATAAAGTTTTATTGGAACACAGCCATGTGCATTAGTATATGTCTTGTTCATGACTGTTTTCATAACAAAGCAGCAGAGTTGAGTAGTTCAACAGAGACTTTATGGCTCACAAAGCCTAAAATATCTGACCATTTATAGAACAAGTTTTCCAACCCCTGCAGTAGGATATAATGGAGGTGATGGTATGTAATATCTAAGACTAGGTCATAAAAGATGGTGCAGGCTTCCCTTAGGTCTTCAACTGTCCGAGCCCTGGACACTCTAGTTTGAGACTTAACCACCATGGAATGAGAATTCCAAGCCACATGGGCAGTTACATGTAGGCACTCCAATCAACAGCTCTAGTTGGGCTCAGTCTTCAAGTTATTCCATTTCAAGTGCTAGACATGATGAATAAAAATCATCTAAGTAATTCTAGTCTTAACTATTTGAATCCTCATTGAATTGAGGTTACAAACATTATTCATGGAGGAGATAAGCCATCTCTGCCGTGCACTGTTTGAATTGCTGACCCAGGGAATCTGTGCACATATTAAAATTAATTTTGTTTATGCATGAAAATTTGGAGTTGTTTCTCACACAGCGATAAATTACTACATTACCACATCTGTATATAGAAGACCAACTTTTTGTAAGAACATATTTAGACACGAATGTTAACCAGAGTTTAATATATAAGAAGAATAGATATACATAAACAGATATAAAATGTATCCATATATATAAATTCTATACCTATATGAACTAATCTATGTTATCCATAAAATGAGGGGCCCATGATAATAGCTAACATTTTCCACTATTTAAAATGTTCCAAGAACCAATACATTCTAGCATTGCAGGGATTTTCTCTTTTCACTTTCATGGCAACTTCTTGGAAGAAATAAATTATTATCTCTATTATATAGAAGAGGCAAAAAGAGATAATTTGCCCTAGAATACTCATTGAGTAAATTTTAGAGTCAGGATTTGAACCCAGGTAGTCAAGCTTTGAATCACTTATTTTTAGTCACCAAACTATATACTGAGGAAGGAGATGAAAGCTTAAGTTATTATCTAATGGTCAAGAAGTTAGGCAGAAACTTAGCAGGCATGGTTGAAGAAGACAGGTCTGACACTCCTAAGCCCAAGCTCTAGTTATAAAATGAATTCTCTTCTCATTTAGGTATAGGTTTGTTTCTTTAAAAATAAAATGAAGAACTGCATATTTCAATTTTGATTCTTAACTTTTGTATTTAAAAAAATTAACAAAGATTAATTTGTTAAATGATTAACAAATAACTCCTTTTACCAAGGAGTTATTTTCCAATAACCAAAATGATTGACTAAAAATCAAATCTATATTAAGTCTCCATTCTATCTTTTCATTTTCTTTTCTGTTTAGTCTTAACCAAAGCTTAAAGCCTAATTCAACATTTTGGAAATAATAGTTATAACATAGTAAGAGTCCATGGTCCAATGCCCACTGAAATGGAGGCTCTAAATAATCTTCCAGATAATTTAGACAATTAAAAAAAATGTTTTTGTCATAGATACAAAGATAGGAGTTACTTGTGTAGTAAAATAAGTGTTGAAATAAAAGGTTTCTGGCTAAATACATTAGTTCAAATATGGACACTAATCTGAGTTCTTCTGTGCTAAAATCCTGTGACAGCTGACAGCTTCTAAAGGGATACTCAGGGTCTTGAGCCACATTCATCCCATAAAATGTGACATTACAAGTAGTATCAGAAGATAGGGTGTGATTGCCCAAAATAGGACACAGATGAAGATCTCAGATAGATAATATCAAAGACAAATTATGTGGAACAAGATATCTTAGTACATGCAACAGGTCATATAGGATAGAATCAGAAAGAGATTTATTACCAAATATGAGAAGCCAGAGCCGGTGAATAATGAGTGATAGATGGTTAAATAGGCCGTTTCTAGGAACCATAGTCAAGTTGAAGTGTAGGTTGGACAAACACAGCAAGAAATATTTCTGTATTCTCAAGCAAGCCATCCCTAGATGGCCACCTATAAGAGTCAGCATTTAATAGATCTTTGACATAAGGAAGACATGAAGTTAATAATCTGCCCTAACAAGCATGTATTATTTTCCTCAGTGTGATGAGAAATCAGATAGCATCCTACAGTAAGGGTCAGCAAATTTTCCTATAAAGTATCAGATAGTAAATATTTTGAATTTTGTAAGCCATCTATCTCTGTTGTAACTACCCAACTCTGCTATTGTAACACAGAAACAAACATGTAACATTAACAAATGCGTATGGCTTTATTCAAGTAAAGCTTTATTTGCAATACCAGGAGTCAGGCAGGATTTGATCAGTGGGCCATAGTTTGCTGACCCTAGTTCTGGATTAGTGTTTATGAAAGTCCATAGTTAAAGGAGTCATGAGACCTAAATTTCAGCACTCACAATATTACTTCCCACCAGGGTAAACTTGAGCTCATCTTTTCATCTATATGGGACACTATATCAGTCTGGGTTCTACAGTGAAACAGAACCAACAGGGTGTGTGTGTGTGTGTGTGTGTGTGTGTGTGTGTGTGTGTGTGTGTGTGTGTAGGAAGGAAGAGAAACAGAGAGAGGGAGATAAGATAGAATTTATTTTAAGAAATTGGTTCACACAATTGTGGAGGCTTGGTAAATCCAAAATCTGCAGGATAAACAGGTTAGAGACCAGGGAAGAGAGGTAGTTCATGCCTGAAGGCAATCTGCTAACAGAAATCCTTCTTTCTGGGTGAAGGTCAGTCTTTGTTCTATTAATACCTTCAACTGATTGGATAAGGCCCACACATATGATGGAGGGTAATCTTCTTTACTCAAAGTTCACCAATTTAAATGGTAATCTTATACAAAGACACCCTTACAGAAACATCCAGAATTTTGGACCAAATAACCTGGTAATGGTAGCCCAGCCAAATTGACACATAAAATTAACCATCTCAGCCATAGTTTCCTTATCTTTTCATGAGAAATTTGATTCATTTGACTATTTTATTTCTTCATGAGATAACATTCTACTATTAATTTTGCACATGGTGGACAGCAGAGCTGAAGAGCCTACATCTCCACTCAGATGACACCTAAAAAGATAAAATTCCATCTTTTCTCTCTAACTCACTAGGAAGGATGCCAAAAATCAAACATCATTAATATCTGTTTTAGCTAATACATGACAGGTCTGGAATTGGCCTATGTTCCCAATGACTCCCATGGAATGTGTAGTTTCATTAATGGGAGATTCGACTTGCTGAGATTAGAAGCAGAAATGTGTAATGGGTGAAAAGCTACCCAAAGTTACACATCGAAGTGGCTTAGAGCAGGAGAATGCAGTTAACATCTAAAGATACCTTCTCTGAGCCAACACTAGTTCCATAGCTTAAGAATGTAATTCAGAGAGCTAAACTGCTATTTCTTTTTCCCCTCAGATAGGCACAAATTGAACACATTGGCAAAGAAAGATTGTTAGTCATGATAGACAAATAGCATTTTAGAGATGATCTCTTAAATGATTTGACTCAGTGTGGACCAGGATTTGGCTCTAGAAACCACAAGTCAGAGCTTCTCATTCTCAGGTCCCTCCCAAAATATCCATAATAAATAGGAATTTGTCATCAGTAGTTTTTGAAATCTCCCCAGTTGATTATGATGTGTAACCAGGTCTGAGAACTACCAACATATCCAATTCTACACACATAGCAAAGATTTAGAGAGAATTTAAATTTAATTTAGGTTAAACAGTAGAACAAGCTCTCACTCTACTGAATAGAGCTTATAGATTTAATGGGATGAAAAGATAAAGAATATCAGAGAAGAAATCAAATGTATTACATGCTTACCTAATTCCACTAAGATCATTAAAAAAAAAAAAAAATCTTATACTACCTGCCCTGAACTTCCTTAGTTCTGCTAAAAAATTAAAATTAAAAAAGTAACTGTTCAAGTGAATAAATTCTGAGAATAATGTAAATCATAAAGTAAAAGAAAAAACCTTATTTTCTGTACTTCCATATATATATAATTTTATGTTCACAGTATAAACTAGGTATCTTTCTTTCCATTTTATAGGTGAGGAAAACAGGCTAGAAAAGCTCAGTAATTTTCTCAAGGGCCACTTTTTACAGGTGTGATAGGCAGAATAATGGCCCCTGAAGATCTCCTCACCTTTATCTCCAGAACCTATGAATAAGTTACCTTACATGACAAATAAGACTTTGAAGATATCTCTAAAGTTACAGATCTTGAGATAGATTATTCTGAATTATCTCATGGAACAAATCTAATCACATGAATCTTAAGAAGCAGAGAACCATTGTCAGCTATAGTAAGAGAGATACAAGAGAGATGTTGTAATAAAAGCAGAGTCACAGAACTGCTTTAAATACGGAGAAAGGGGACCTTGAGTCAAGGACCGCAGGTAGCATTTAGAAGCTGGTGAAGTACAGGAAACAGATTTACTCCTAGAGTCTCCAGAAAGAAATGCAGCCTTGCCAACATCTTTACTTTAGCCAGTTGAGACCCATGGCAAGCTTATAAAATAATAAATTTATGTTGTTTTAAGTCACTAAATTTTTGGTAATTTCGACAACACAACAGAAGCAACACAGAGGTCATACAAGAGTCAGACTATGTATCTGGATCTAAGCATTTCTAAAATGGAGTTTAGTCATATAAATGATAGTAGCAGCAGCAGCTTTAATGGGGTCCCACTCCATACCTAAAGCAAAAGCATCCTAATATAAAACAGTGCCAAAAGTAGGTCCCTGATGCACACCTGGGGCAGACAGGTACCCGATCTACTGTAGCAGCAGCATAGCCTGAATGGGGACCCATCCTTTTGCCTCACACCCATCACTAGGAGGCTTACTTAATCTGCTAGTATGTGCTGTGCCAACAGGCCCAACATATCCCAGCCCTCCACCCCCTAAAGGTAGCACTAAATGATCCAGGATCAGTGTTTCCTGAAACTCATATCCATGGCACAGGGAAGCCCTGGCATTAAAGTTCTGCTAACAGAAAGAAAATAATAACAGAAGAAGGCTGGGAACTTCATAAAGAAAAGGGAAACAATGGAATTGATAAAAAATAGGGGTACACATATTATCAATTATCTCATGAGTTTCTTAAATCCTATTTGATAGTTAAAGCAAAAAGTATGACACTTCTGATGTGGTTCTCACTGTATATAGAAGAAATATTAAAGAAAAATACTTAAAGGTAGAGAAGTACAAGAAATCTAAGTGGAACTAGTATTTTAAAGCTTCACTTGAGGTAATAAGACACTAATTCAAGTAGGCTGTTACATATGTATACTGTAATACCAAGAGAAATCACCAAGAAAATTATGCAAAATATACTCAAAGGATTATAAAAAATTAAAATAAAATTATTAAAACATGTTCAAGCAACCTTAGGAAGGCAAGAAAAGAGAAACAGAGGTATGAGAAACAAAGGGGACAAACAGAAACCAAAAAATGGCAGACCTAACCTTTAATATAGCAATAATTACATTAAATGTAAATGCTCTAAATGACAGAAATTAGAAAAGATTTTTAAAAACAATAAATGTGATTCAATTATATACTGTATATAAAAAAGAAAACTTCAAATATTATGATATAGGTAGTTGAAAGTATAAGAATGAAAGAGATGTATCATGTGAACATTAATCCAAAAAAGCAGGAGTGGCTATATTAATATCAGATAAAGTGAACTTAACAGCAAAGATAATTATTAGGGACAAAGAGAAACATTATATAAGGACACCAGGATTAATCCACCTAGATGATATAGTGATTCTAATTGTGCATACACCACACAACAGAATTTCAAAATACATGAAGCAAACACTGAAAGTTCTAAAAGGAGAAATTTTAAGAATTTCTTATTTGAGACTTTAACAAAGCAATTGATAGAACTATTAGGAGGAAAATCAGCAAGGTTAAAGAGCTGAACAACATCAATCAACAGAATCTAATTGGCATTAATAGAACAAACTCTACTGGGCAAGAGCATAATATACATTCAAATGTCCACGGAACATTCATTCATAAACCTTATACTGGGTCACAAACTTACATTAGCAGATTTAAAAGAATTAAAAACATACACAGTATGTTCTCTGACCAAAATGGAATCAGAATAGAAATCAATAACAGAAAGATGACAGAAAAATCTTCAAATATATGGAAACTAAACAATATACTTCCAAATAATCCATGGGTCAAAGAGGTAGTCTCAAGGAAAATTATTTTTTAAAGTATACAATAAGAGAAAATGAATTTACAGATCAAAATTTGTGAAGTACAGCAAAAGCAATGATGTAAGGGAAGTTTATAGCACTAAATTAGAAAAGAAATATTTCAAAGCAATAATCTAATTTTCAATATTAAGATACTAGGAAGGGAAAATCAAAATAAACTCCAAGCAAACAGAAAGGATGAAAAGTAAAGATAAAACAGAAATTCATTGAATTGAAAATATGAAAACAGTAGGGAAAAAAAAAATCAGTGAAACCAAAGCATGGTTCCTTGAAGTAAACAGTCTAGTCAATAAAGATCTGGCAAGACTGACAAAAATAAAAAGAGGACACAAACCACAAAACTAGAAATGTAACCAGGAATATTATGACTCATCCTACAAAACAATACAGGACAAGTATTATGAATAAATCTACATTAGAAATTAAAAAAAATAAAAAATAAAATAAATGGACCAATGCTTCTAAACTACTAACCACCTAAACTCAGTCAAGAGGAAAGATAATTTTATTTTTCCTATAACCAATAAAACACTAAATTTTTCATTTAAAAATTCCCAAAAGAAATATCCAGGCTTAGATATTTTTGCTTTTAACAAATACATAAAGAATTAACATCAGTTTTACATTATTTTTGTAAGAAATAGCAGTGGAGGGAACATTTCCTAATTTATTGTATGAGGCCAGAATTACCTTGATAACAAAACCAGATGACGATAAAATTTAAAAAAAGAAAATTATAGACCAATATTTCTCATGAATTTAGCTGTAAAAATCATCAAATAAATATTAGCAAATTAAATCCCAAAATTTATAAAAAGAATAATATACCATGTCCAAGTGAAATTTATTCCAGTTAAGCAAAGTTGGTTAAATATTTGAAAATCAAAAAGTATAATCCACCATATCAAAAAGCCAGAAGGGAAACATCATGTGATCATATCCATTTGTGCAGAAAAAGCATTTGACAAAATACAGTACAATTTATGATTTAAAAAAGAAAACTCTAAGGGAACCAGAAGTAGAGAGGAAATTTACTCAAACTGATGTATAAACAACCTGTACCGAGCATTGTACTTAATTATGAGAAATTGAATGTTATCGCAAAGAAATGAAAACAAGTTTACACAGAAAGTTATCCATAAAAATGTTCACAGTAGCTTTATTTATAAGAGCCAAAAAACTGGAAACTACCCAAATGTCCTTCAACGGGTGAATGTTTAAAACAAATTGTGATACTCTTATTATAGAATACTACTTAGCAATAAAAAGAAATGAAGTTCATGCAAAATTGAGATGCACTTCAAGGGAATAATGATGAGTAGAAAGCAAAACAAAACAAAAAAAAAGCCAAAAGATTATGTTATAATCATGAATAAAATAACAAAATTGTAGAGATGGAGAACAGATTAGAACTTGTCAGGGGTTAGAAATGGGTGTGGCTATAAATAAATCATTTACAGGGGGAACTTTGTAGTGATGGTGCAATTCTTTATCTTGATTGTGGTGTGAGTACATGAATTTATACATACAATAAAACTAGGTAAAATTATATATGTGAATACAAAATATGAATGCATCTGTAACTGGTGAAATCTGAATAAGCTCTATGGACTGTACCAATGTTAATTTCCTGGAATTAATATTGTACTATATTTATGCAAGATGTCAACTTTAGGGGAGGCTGGATGAAAGGTACACAGAATTATTTATACATTTCTCTATAACTTTTTGTAAATTTATAATATTTCAAAATAACTTTTTAAAACTGGGTACAGCCTAAGGAATATCAGTGGGTATAGAAAAGTTAGGTTCATGTCAGAGAGACTATTTCAACTGCTGAATAAAAGTCAAGGTTTGATAGCAGGAGGTTTTATTGGCCCCCAGCACAAATAATGCAGTAATCTTGGTTTTAACACCCCAAGATTTAAAAAAAAAAAAAACAATTCCTAAAAAGAAGTATAAGAAGTGTCCAGATATTTAGCAACGGCAGCAGACTAGAGGTATGGCTTTCCAAAATGACAACTTCAAAAGAGACCATACTAAGTCAATGCATACATTAGTTTTTAAAAGACCCATCCCAATACTTAAATAGAATATATCTTAACCAAATTAGTCTGGATATCCAGCTATGTAAGTGCCATCAGGGTTTGCTGTGCATTCAATCTTATAAGACAGTGAAACAAAACAACACCGTAAACCTCAACTACAGCCGTATCTCCTCCTAGGGAGATGAGGTTTAAAAAAGTAGCATCAGTCAAAAGATTAAGCAGTGGTTCCTTTCATTTGACTATGTATTAGAATCATCTGAAGAGATTTTCAAAAATCCTCATGCTCAGGACGCTACCCAGCCCAATAAAATCAGAATCTCTGATCCTCTGAGAGCAAGTTCAAACATCAGTTATTTTAAAGCTCCTCAGATGATACCAATGTCCGGTCAACAGAGTGAACAAACAGACTAAGCAGAAGAGGATTTTCTACAAAGATCTTTTAATAATAAGGTCTTTCACCCAATCAGATTTATCTTTCCCAAAATCGGTAAAGAAGTCTAGATTTTGTCCATACTTGCTTAATTTTAATTAACACTTCCAATGTGCTCCAAACCTGGATCATGTTCCCTCTAAGTTTCATGTTATTCTCTAAGCTTTCAAATCCAGTACTTAGGGATTTCCCAGGATGTGAGATTTTTATATGCTCACACAGGGTAAGTCCCCAGCAAACCAGGACAACAGGCCAGTCTGTTGAAATGTGAAGCACTCTAAATAATCCTGCCACTGATTTCAAATACCAGTCTCTGCCTACCAGTGAAAGGAAAGCATACTCCATTACTACCACTGCAATTGCTGCTGACCAAGACTTGGGTTAACCCAAATCTTTTTTGAGTGACACTTTTCTTCACCAGGTAGGGAAATAATAACCCTAAGACAACTCGGCCCTTTACCTGGGCAGATGTTCTCCAACTTTAAAGTGTATGAAAATCACCTAGAGTGCCTTTGAACATAGATTTCTGGGTCCCACCAGAATTGCTGATTCACCAGGTCTGGGGCAGGGCCCAATACTTTGAAGATCTAACACATATCAGCTGATGCTGATAAAACTGGTCAGGTGACCGTACTATGAGAACCACTATTCTAGGGATTTGAAATGTTAATACAGACCCAGACCCAGATTTCAGCATCACCCACTGTATTTTGATAGGGAGAGGTATGTTTTGTCCTTCATTGCACTTGTTCATTTATATCAGAGCCTATTTGAAACACAAACAGAACGAAGAGAAAATACACACACACACACACACACACACACACACACACACACACACACACACACACACACACACACACCCTCTGACCACATAAAATGCTATTTCATGCCTACAAAATAATTTTGTTCCTCTATTGGACCAGTTCTCAAACTTTGCTGCTAATTTGAATTACCTCCAGAGCTTTAAAAAACACTGGTGTCTGAGTCTCATCTCCAGAGATTTTGATTTAATTGGTCTAGGGAGGAGCCTGGGCATAAGGATTTTTCAGAGTTCTCCAGGTAATTCTAATGTACAGAAAATTTGTGAACTGCCTTTTGGCTTTAATCCAGCTCATGATCAGATATAAATATGATACATGGGCTATTGCTCAAGCTCTGTTGCTAAGTATATTCCATTGTCTTCCTCCTGGAAGATTTGTACTATGAAAAATGACTGACAGTTGTATTAATTCTCTGAAATGGGATTGAAATTTCCAATTAGCTTGGACAAGGGAGAGAGATGGGGTAAATGCAATAATGTGTATCATTTACTTATTGCTCTATGTGTTTAGCTAGAAGCTTTTGCAATTGAAGTCTGCTCCCTTCTTCACCCTAATAGTCATGCTTATTCTAATGCAGCTCTAAACTTTTAAGCTTTTAAGCAGACAGCATCACAAAGTACTTAACTCCTTTTTTGCCTGGCCCACTCTCAAGCTCCACTCCCCCTTTCAACACACACATGTACATCAATGCACTTGAGATCAAATTAAACATCTTAACCTTCTGTTCTCCTTTGCAGCTTTCCTCTTATAAGGAGATGTTAGCATTTAGTGCAAAGACAAATTTTTGTGGTGGTAAGTCATGTAGACAGTGCCCACAAGAGACAAACAGCCCTTAGGGAGGGGAAAGATGTCTTTCAAAAAGGTTGATGCTTAAAGGAGGCACTTTCAGTCATCTCAGCTTAGAGATCAAATATACAAAATAAAAAGGTTAAGGAAAAGAAGGTAGGAAGGAAAGAAGCAAGGGAGGGAGGGGGAGCAGCTTTCCGATCTCATTGAAATAAAGCAACTTTCTTTAAAAAAAAAGAAAGAAAGAAAAAAATCTTAAATTTTAAATTCTCTTTCCTAATGCAAAGTATGTTTTCCTTCTTTAAACTATGGCTTTTATTTCCTATATTATTCATGATGTTTAATTCTTCATGATGTTTAATTCTTACTGCTAGCAAACTTAGTAGTATAGGCAGTAGTATAGCACATGGCTGAAAACAGAAGCTAATGTCTTGCCCAGCATGAATTACATCTTCTTTTCCTAAAACCTCCCTTTGATGTGCAATGTTGGGGTTGCCAACATAATTATTTTCTGTTTGAAATAAGTTGCAGTGTTTTGCCTTTTCAATAAAATTAATACAGCTATAACAAATGATACAATGTCACTTTGGTGATTTCCTTACCCATGTAATTTTGAAATTTGACAGTATATATTTAAAATTCTACCTTTGCAAGGATAGAAAAATTAAATAAGTCCATAATATTCATGTGTTGTTTGCCCCTGGAGTGGATTGCCATAGTGGGAAGAATATCTGAGTCTTTCCCCAAGTCATTAAACAAGCCTCTTCGGGGGAGGAGGGAAAGGATCTTTAATCATAATAATCCTGAGGAGAAAAAAATCTCAGAAATAAGATATCTGCTTCTGCGCCTTGTTGCTTTGTAGAATAACAGGGATTGCTTTAGCATCTTCTATTGCCATATGTGTACAATAAGTAAATGAACATAAAATTGGACGAACACGTTAAAGAAGGATAAACCCACCCAGCTTAACAAATCCATTCACTCACATGCTGTGCTCTGAAATATGAAAAAAGTCACTGGTTCTTAAGGATTAGTAAAATAACAGACCCTGTTAACAACACTTACAGGAAGTAAAAGGATAATTTTTCTGATGTGGGGACTAGCAGTCTAGTGGCTTAATTCTTAATACTGTCCTCTTTCACCACTTTTCTCCTAAGATAGATAGATCATAGACAGGTAGGTAGGTAGGTAGGTAGGTAGATAAGTAGATAGGTAGATAAATAGATGATAGATAGATGATAGATAGATAGATAGATAGATAGATAGACAGACAGACAGAAAGACAGACAGACAGACAAATGAGAGACAAATGAGAGACAGACAGAGACAGAGAGAGACAGAAAGAGAAAGAAGAGAGATGATAGATAACGAATATATTTTTGAAAGGAGAAAATGTCTGTTTTTGACTAACCATTGATAAGAACTGAAACTTTTAATTACATTTTACAAGTTTGATAATTGAAATAATCTTGCACAGAACATATTCTGGCTTCATAATTTTCAATTTTTCCCTTCTCCAAACTAACATGCTTTCAGGCTAGTGAATTGTAGAACATGGCTATTTTGTAAAATTGCATTTGTCCTTGTGCCTTTGTGTATCACTGCTAATTAAGTTAGTAGTTTAGGCAACAAGAGTTTTCTGGAAGTCAGCCCCATAATGGAACAGTATATAGACAATTATACATAGCAATGTATAATAAGAGCCTCAACTCAAACTTCCACTTAGCTAGATCCTCCCAAATCCTGCAGCCATTCTAAAACAATAAAATAGAACAGGAACAAACATGAAGGAAACACAATGGAGGGAAAATTGGAAAAAAGACTGGTTGAAGTTAAATACAGCACTTTTGAAAGTTTTGCAAAAATATATGATCACATGAACTAATTTCTAGGGCTCCTCCTAAGGCCTAAAAAAGTACCCACAGTGGTGTGGAGCCATGAAGTTTCATCAGATTCTAAGTAAATGTGCATCTGTCTCATGTGTCTGGTGGTTGAGAGGAGGTAAGAGAGAAGGGTTATCAAAGGAGCGATAATAGAAATAGACAGAAGATGGTTTTTATTTTTTTAACTTAAAAGTAAGAGGAACCAGCTTAATGGAGGGACTTAGATAACACTGAAAAAAGAAAGATATTAAAGGAAATTGTAAAACTGGAAAGGAAATTCTACTGGAAAAAATATATTTGTGTCAGGTAACATTTTTTGGTTACTTACTATATGACTTGTCCTGTACTAAGCTTTTTAAATTAAGCTTTAATTTAACCCTTATAACATATGTGACGTTAGTGATTATTATGTGTGTTATTTTATACTGGAAGTAAATGAAGGTCCAGATAGGTAAAGTAACTCATCCAAGGTCACATAGTAAGTAGTAGCCACTTGAATTCATTGTCTGTTCTTTTAATCACCATGTTAGAATGAAAACACACGAGACATTAATAGCCAGGGATACTGAAGATATTAATTATATTTTAAAATGACCACTAATACACAAAATTTCAATTGATTTTTCTTATCACCATAAGTTAGCATATAAAAATCTTCTACTCCCATCCCTGTTTTGCTAAATCCAAAATACAATTTCTTTTATCAATACTGTGATTTTTCTTTAGCAGTAAAAATTTTAAAAATCTGTTAATTGACAAGTATTGAGGACTTATAATGACATCTAGTTATGAAGCATAAGAAATATGATAAGGAGAAATAAGCTAATGTTTCCAAGCTTTTTTTAAATATCAAAAAGAGGTTTTAAGATGCTGGCATTATACACAATATTGGGTTAATAGTAGCTTGGGAAGACCAATTTTAAATTTTCTGATATGACTGCATCATAATTCAATAACAAAAGAACCCTTCGATTGCATACCTCACTGCCTGGGGTCTGTTTCCAGATAGTAGTGCGAATAGAGGAAATCTAAACAAAGCCTGGAGGAACTGCTGAGTTGAACAGACAGATCTTATCTCAAGAAAGCCAGAGCAGTTTAGCTACAGGAAGGAGGGAGCTGCAGTAGCAATGACCTCTAAAGACTGGTAATAAGGACCTCTTAAGTACTTGGCTGAATATTTACCTGTATGTGCATGAGAAAAAACTACTGAAGATCAGGGAAAGAACCATTTGTAAAGAGAAAGTAGAATAATTCCCAAATATCCCATACGGGTATGAATAGTTTACATGTATCCCAGCCAGAGATGAAAAACCTTATCATATATAATGTGCTTTAGGTAGCATCCACAAAAGAACATAGGAAATAATTTAGCCCGTATGCTAAAGGTTTCTCTGTGATCTACTGTAAAAAGTTTAAAAGTGTATCTTGAGACAATCGATCTATTTCCAAGTAACTCAACTGCATGTGAGTATGATATCCAGGATCTTAAAAAGGAATACAATAAAAGCCAACAACATAAAATTCAAATTGTCCAGCCTGCTAAATAAACAACTTCTTGGCTTTCAAAAGAACAGACAGGAAAAATAACAGAGAGAAGAGCCAGTCAATAAAAATAGGTTCAGAACTAACACAGATGATAGAAGTAGCAATTATAAATATACTCAAGAAGGTAGAAAAAAGTGAGCATAATGAGTATAGAAATGGAAAATTTAAAGAATACAATGAAACTTTCAGAGATTAAACATGTAATACAAGGAATGAATAAAACAAACATTGGACGGGATCATCAGAAGACTATACCAGAGAAAGAAGAATCAGTAAAATTGAAGATATAGCAATAAAAATTATCCCAAATAAAGTACAGAGGAAAAAAAAATACTAATGTGGGTGATGGGTGATGGGAATATTCTATATTATTGTAAGAGACAGGATTAGAATGTCAAGGAAAAATAAATATGGAACACTTAAAATATTTGATTAACATGAAGAAGTCAGGAAAGAACACACAGAGTAACAAAACCAAATAAGAAAATTAAACCAAGTATGACAAGAACAGACGTAAATACAACTGTATCAAAAATTACATTAAATATAAATATACTAAATGATCAAATTAAAAGGCAAAGATTGTCAGACTAGATAAAAATGCTAAAACCAACTACATGCTGTCAACAGAAATCTCACTTTCAATATAAAGACACAAAAAGATAGAATGTAAAATGATGAAAAGATATACCATGCAAAAGTAAACATAAGTAAGCTGGAGTGGCTATATTAATATCAAAAAAAAAAAATAAACTTCAGGACAAGAAGTATTACCAGAGGCAGAAGGTGACATTTCATAATGATGTAAAGGTCAGTGAATGAAAAAGATAAAATAATTACAAATGAACCTGTTTAATAACAAAACTTTAAAATAAAGAACTAGATAAATACACAATCACAATGTTAGACTGCAACACGATATTTTTGGTAATTGTACAACTAAAATACTCAGTAAACAAAAGCACTGAATTTCTATCGACCACATAACTTACTTGACATTTACAGAACATGACATTCACTAACTGCAAAGCACATACTCTTTTCAACTGCAAATTAACTACTCACCAACATAAATCTTATGCTGACCAGTAAGGGACAAGAAGCAGAAAGAAGTCTACAGATAAATTTACTGGGCTTCCTTCTTCCTAATGGACTATTCTGGCACTTTTTAGTTCCAATAAGGTCCTCCCTTGGAGACACTCCTTGTGACAGAGTAATTGGTTGTGTTTCCTTGTAAAACTTAGTAATATATCAACTTTTGTTATTTTCTCTATATTCCTGTATCAATTAACTTTCCTCATTCTTGTTGCCTTGAGTTTGCATCTTCCATGTAAACTGTGCCTCAGGCTCAGAGAACTGGAACAAAGACACTGTGAATGGATAGTAGCAGCAGCTGCCATTACTAAGTATTTACTCTGTGCCAGAGACATTGGTTAGTTTATGGTGCACAAGATGAAAATGACATGGTTACTTACTTTGAGAATTCATAATCAAATGAAACACACGTAGATATAAAACAATCACAAAACTGTTTAACTAGTGACCATGACTGGAATCTCAAAATCCATCAGCATTGATTTACAAAAGATCAACTCTTTCACTGATTGTGACATTGTAAGTGCACCAGTAATTTTTACTTCATATCCTCTCACTGTGAGTCACAATTATTTTTCCATACCCAGCTTTGGACAACTAAAAATGCATTACTGATCATTAGTATTAGAGAGGCTTTCCAGCTGGAAAGCTATTATTTTATAAATATTCTGAACCAAGACGTTGGTCAGAGATTGGTGTGTAAACATGGGATTTTGTGATATCTCTAAGGGAAAAGAGAACCCTTGGTGCCCTGTGTAATATTTTGCTTCTTTATAAAACCTTTTTTTCATTGCTTTGAGTGAGCCAAAGCAGGTCAGGCAGTAGCTTTGCTCTCTGCCCATGTGGTCACTGACCAACAGTATTTAAGTCATTAATCTGTAAAGTGCTTTGGAATGCATGCAATAAAGAAGTATTTGATTTTACATACTGCCTCATATATCCTGGGTTCTCTCAAAACTTTGCAAAGTAATTCAATTCAATTATCAGGAATACAATAACTTTGCAAGAAAATGGAAAGTGTAGACACACTTAGTAGTTTACGTAAAGGTTTATTCCTGGGAAGAATACAATTTTTCCTCTACTGTATGCCTCTTATGTTTGTTCCCATTCTATTCCACTATGTTAGAATGGCTGCAGGATTTGGGGGATCTAGCTAAGGGGAAGTTTGAGTTTTATTCCTGTGAAGAATACTAGTTTTATTCCTAGGAAGACATATTTGCTGAAATCACACTATGTTCCAGGAACTATTTTAGGCACTAGAATTTTTGAATGGTGGCTATAAGAAATACAATTTAAATAAACAAACAAACAAACAAGCAATTTTGGAAAGGCAGGAAATAGATTGCTGGGTATACAAGAAAGGGCTCAATGTGAAAGTGCATTTGAGCTGAGAGCTGAATGAGGAGTAAGAGGCTGTTCATGAATGTCTTGGGAAAAGGGATTCTGAAATAAAGGGACTATGTGATGTTTCTCAAATCATTTACACAGTTTTCTGCAGCATGGACACCTCTCAAGTCTAAAAAGGGAGCAAAGTTTCCCTTTACATCAAGTGCCCCTGAAAGGCAGAAAGATATGCCCAGCTATGTCTCTCAGGCATCCTAAGCTCTACCACTGATTGAATCTGTGTAAGCAAGTTGCTCAATATTTCTCCACTATGGGGCGGAAAAAAAGGAAATACATCAACTACTTTTTCCTTTTCTGGAGATCAACAAAATGTAGGTCAAAGATTGTCCTGAAAAAGAAGATAAACTTAGCATAAGGATCAAATGAAGATACCATGTATGAGCTGATCTGACCCTAAACTAAAAAAAAAATAGTAAACTATTGACTTCAGTCAAAATCCATAATTATTTTAGTTGTGGAAAGTCATAATCTAAAAATACCTAAAAATATTTAGCATATATTCTTTTCTAGACAACATACTGGTTTTGAGATGGAGTGTAAAAGTAAATTATACCTGTTTCCTGCTCTTAAAATTACTCCAAGTCTAATAGAGGAGAAAGATATAATGAATAAATGATTATAGTATAATGTTGCCTAGAATGTACAATCAGAACACGAGGGAAAATATACTAATGCACCCAGAAGAAAGAAAGGCAACATATAAATACTATTTGATGTGCATCAAATGGTAAGAAAAGGTCAATCAGTTGGAGAGGACAATGAAAAGATTTATGTGGTCTGTTAATGAGTTTGGATCTTTTTCTGAAAGGCAGAGTTATCAGAGATTACGTATATGTGTGAAGACAGCAAGTTCAATAAAACAGTCCAGGATAGTAAAGCCCTAGTTAAGGCAGTGACAGCAGCATTAGCAGTGGGGGTAAAGAGAAATGGTCATATTCAAGACATATTTTGTCAGTGCAAATCTAAAATCTAATGTCTGACTGCATATGGGGGATAGATAAAAGGAGAAGGAGAAGGAGAAATTAACTTAGAGGTTCTAGTGGAGATGGGTTTGCCATCGCTCAAGGTAGGGGAGGCAAAGAAAGTGTCATAAGAAAAAGAAAAGATAATTGGTGAGAAAATAGAAAACTCCTTATGTCAGCTTCTTTTTTCTGATCATATGCTCAGCAGCATTTCCTTAAAAAGGAAAGTCAATAATCTGGTCAAACTGAATAACATAGTTCAAGCCACATGTACTTTGGGTAGTTCCTTCACGATTTAAAAGGTCATGCTCCCAGTCTCCCTTCTCATACACCTCTGAAAGCATTCATCTTAAATTTTCATTTCATACAATAGACCAGCGATGATGTTAGCCCAGAATTAAGAGATTCTGGGTGTGGGATAGTCAACCCCACTTAGAACTCTGGCATAAGTTACACCCCAACACATCTCTTAGTGGAATCCTGGGAGTAAACTCTGCAGTATTATCATGGTTTTTCTTTCTTTCTTTTCCTTCTTTCTCTCTTTCTTTCCTTCTTTCTTTCCTTCTTTCTTTCCTTCTTTCTTTCTTTCTTTCCTTCCTTCTTTCCTTCTTTCTTTCTTTCTTCCTTTCTTTCTTTCTTTCTTTCTTTCTTTCTTTCTTTCTTTCTTTCTTTCTCTCTCTCTCCCTCTCTCTCTCTTCTTTTTCTTTCTTTCTTTCCTTCTTTCTTTCCTTCTTTCTTTCCTTCTTTCTTTCCTTCTTTCCTTCTTTCTTTCCTTCTTTCCTTCTTTCTTTCCTTCTTTCTTTCCTTCTTTCCTTCTTTCTTTCCTTCTTTCTTTCCTTCTTTCTTTCCTTCTTTCTCTCTCTCTCTCTCTCTCTCTCTCTCTCTCTCTCTCTCTCTCTCTCTGTCTCTCTCCCTCCCTTTCCTTCCTTCCTTCCTTCCTTCCTTTCTTCCTTCCTTCCTTCCCTTCCTTCCTTCCTCCCTTCCTTCCTTCCTTCCTTCCTTCCTTTCTTTCTTTTTTTTTCTTTCTTTTTCTTTCCTTCCTTCCTTCCTTCCTTCCTTCCTTCCTTCCTTCCTTCCTTCCTTCCTTTCTTTCTTTCTTCCTTTCAGAGAAATTTTATTTATTTTATTTTTAACTAATTTATTTATTATTTTTTTAACTGAAGAATTGACAAATTTTTTTCCTATCTACCTTCCCCCTTTTCCTTCCCCTACCTCTTGTGTGGTTCTATCTTTCATTTTGCTTTTCTTCTTTTTTTAAACCTTCCTGACTGCTGTGACAAACAAACTTTCAGGCATTCACTAACGCCACTTCATGTCATCCATATTCCCCAAAAGTTTGCTAACTAAAAGGAGAGAAATTTGGTGCCTGAAATATGCAGGTAATGGAATCCAGTAACACCTAGTAATTTGGATCACAAATATGCCAGTAGAATAACAGAATAACCTCATTTTAATATAATTCTCCTACTAGGAATACATGTAAATTGTGAATTTTGAGAATTTTTAAAGTACATAACAGAAACTGAAAGGAAGGTACATCTCATGATTAAAAGCTAAGAGAGAAATTAAAGCTGAGGAGATAACAGCAGGCTGATTTCTACAGATTCTGTTTCTTAGAATAGGCCTTACACAGATTGGGGCTAGAGCTAGAGCTGTAAATCTAACATTATCTTTAGTCCAGAGGTTCAGACTCAGGACAGAAGAACATTGAGGCCCTGGTAGATATCTCCTGCATGAAGTTCATGAGTTGATGCTTAGTCCTCTAAAAAAGTCCAGGGGAAGTGGCAAAGAAGACTGACATCTGTCTAAGGCATTCAGGCAGGGAAAATATCAATACTTCTGAAAAATATAACTGTCATTCTCAAAGGTATGATGCCCAGGTTGTCACCTGTATGCCCTGTATGAGTCAGAAACTGAAAGGTAATTCAAATAAAACCTAGGGCAAGGTGGATATTGCAATAAATCCTAGGTCCCCAACAGAAACAAATTGAAACCATTCTACAGGGAAATTTAATGAACCAGAGCACACAGTATCCAACCAGAAAGAAAGACTAATTCTGAGGTGATTTTAGTTATTTAAATATTACTAAATTCTTTCCCATAGCCGTACCATTTTGAAGAATTCTTAAAACATATACAAACAATTCATTTGTATCTTATGTATCCCACTGCCAAGAGTAAAATTCACCTGAGAACTGGACTATAGAAAGCATCATGCAGAAGGAAGAAGATATTTACTATGTGAAACTTGGAAGTGAAAAAATGTTAAATTTTTAATTATTATGTATTTTAGTTTAAAAATTAAAAAATTTGGAATAAATAATAGAGAAAAGCTATGCAGAAATAAATATTTAAATATCTGAAGATTTATAAATCTCTTCAATATAAAACCTTTAAAAATCCCTTTTTAAAATAAAATCCCTAAGAGGTATAAAAATGTCTAGTAATAGGGTTATATATACTTGAGAGAATTTTAATTAACTTTTTTGTTTAACTATCAAAACCTTTCAGGAGCATCTTGGAATGACCCAACAAAGAGAGAGATTGTGTAGAAAGTCCTGGCCCTCTTTTTGCCCTGCTCTTTGTGTGTGTGCGTGTGTGTGTGTGTGTGTGTGTGTATGTGTATTTCACATTGGGTGGTACATTAAGTTGCCTATTGCATATCCTTCATTAATACATTTATTCATTCAAACAATATTTATTGAGTTGAGATATATTAGTCAATACTCAATAATGTTTATATGAATGAATACACTTATTGCCATAGTAAATGTAAATACTGAGAAAAATCTCAAAATATATAATTTCAGCTTCACAAAAGTTTATAATTATGTTGAAACTATAAGATATTCTGATGAAATAGCTAATTAATTATGAGCGGAAGTCTCTAATACTTTATTTAAAAATGAGTTTTTATAGATAATGAGAGCCTAAGGGTCAGTCATTGTGGGCTGAATATATCAACAAATGTCTTTTTAGATGGGTTTTGAGACCGACCTTAAAGATGGAAGAGGACAATTAGCTTATAATTAGGGGACAAAAAGGCCATGATGGTAGCCTGTGATAGTTAGCGTGGCCAATATTTTTATTTCTTATTGATGACATTATTCAAAGATAAACCAAATGTAATTTTGCTTCCATAGGTCCATTCTCAGTATCTAAACAAAATGGTAAATCTTACTTCAGTAGCACTAATGAATAAGAGAGTCTTTAGTTAAGAGACTGTGAAGGAAATGAAGAGTTGGGAAAAGTTTGCATCATACATCACACAACAAAACTTAATTATGTATTTACTTTTCTTCCCTATGCTAAGTTCCTTTCCCTCTCTCTGGACAGCTCTCTTCTTCCATCTCTGGCTACACTCCACCAGCCATCTTTCTAGATCTTCCCAAATCTCTCCATCCAGGTTTTATTATGCCATAATTTAAATATTTCAATAATTTAAATATTTCATGGGGTCTCCAAGGTGCATCCCCACCACTTATTCAACACAAACATAAGACACTTCTCAGGATCTATTTTCCTCCAAAGAGAGAGGCCATGAGTAGTGATTGCAGATAATATGGAATGGAGAACAGTTACTTAAAATACCATTTTTTTCCTGTGAAATAATAGAGCATGAATATAGGAGACTTTGGGAAACTAAAAAAATCTATAAATCACTTATCAATAATGATTTCTTAGTTCCAAATAAAATGAAGAAAGCTAAAAACTGTGACAGAATAACTTTTCCAAAAGATGCTTTCACTACTGTGTATTTGATAACCACATCTTTTCTTCCTTACTTTCTTCTTCCTTTGGAGACACGTACACTGGAAATAATCTTTCAAATAATAAGAAACTTCCCATAGGTCCCTTCCCAGGCAAGGTTAAGCTATAACAACCTAAATAGATTTTTGGATAAGATGGCTGGTTGAAAGCACAGAAAAAGAGCTGGGTTCTCTTTTTCAATGGGCATATAATGAGTAATGGAGAAAGTGGCTTAAAAAGTGCCTCTCCATCAAGGGCCAAGGTTAACATGGAGACTCTAAGGACCAGAAGAGCAAAGTAACTACAACAATCCATATGTTTTCAAGAGCAATGCTTTGTATCTGAAGGATATCTGAAGGATTGATTTTTCTCAGTTTTTTTTTCAGTAACCCAAATTGTGTCTTTATTAAATGACCTAAGAGAATACTGTGTGGCAGAGAAGGCTTAGATTTCCCTAGCCCCAAGTAAGGTATTCTCAACTTATTTATTTATTGTTACTGTCCACTCAAATTAAAAAGAAAGTTTTACATGAAAAAAATTGAACCCAGCTGAGTGTACTTTTATTTCAACCTGTTACCTGAATTTTTTGTTTTAATTATCCACTGATGTGCTTTCATTAATATATGTTGAAGAACATTTTATTAAGTTGAAAGATTCATTCACTCATTCACTACATTTGGAAGAGCCAAATCATTTCTCTATCACCAAAGCAGTGTACTCTAAAGTAAACAATAGTTGGCATTTCTTTGCTCTAATACCAACTTAACTGGAAGGCAGATCAAGTATACCTAAACATTCAGGGAAAGAAAAGTCACTTAGCCCCTGAAGCTGTCCCAAGTCACTTATTTAAATATAATGCAAGCTACCATTTTTTTTCTGAGACTGAAAAATATCCAGACTCCAGAAAGAGACTTAAACATCAGAGGTATGGAAACAATTTGATATGAGTTGGAACCAAATATTTCCTGCTTTCATTCCACTCAAATACTTTCACTTTTCTGCTGTTATTGTTGTTATCGATGTTACTCCATATCTTTGTTTTTTCCTCAGCTGGCCTGCAGTCTTAACTTTTCATATGTCTCTATTTTACCAGTAACCTGCTTTCACCCTCCTTTTTATTTCAATTTACTATAATACACATTACCCTGAAGAATGTTTTTTACCTTTTTTCTTTCTTATTCTCAGAGATTCATGCAAAAATAATATGTACTGGTAATTACAGTTGACCCTTGAAAAACATGAGTTTAAGGGTACTAACCCCACAGCACACAGATGAAAATCTACATATAACTTTTGACTCCCCCCAAACTTAGCTGTCCTTTAGTATCCATGGGGGGTTGGTTCCAGGACTACCTTTGGATACCAAAATGTCAATGCTGAAATGATCAAAATCAATGTTGTTAGAAGTCTGGAAAATAGTCAAAAGCTTACATCAACCAAGCAAATAATAAACTAGTGAAAAGGCAATTTAGAAATGGCAGAAAAGTTTTGTGGCATTTTTACTTGCCCTGGCTCCACCTACTCTCCACTGTAGTGATGGTTTCAAAGTGGTAGAGTCTAAATACAATGACAGTCTCAAAGCAACAGCCCATGTTCCCAATATTGGACCCTTGATCCTGATTCTGAAGGAAGCAAAAGAGACCCTACTCTCAAATTATTGTGAGTACCTGTTCCAACCAGTCTGGGACCAACACAGGACACACATCTCTGTTTGCCTAACTTGGAATAGTCTGATAAAGCAGCAGTCATTGCTCAAAAATGCTGCAAGGTGAACTTAACAAAAAACATGACTGAAGCAAAAAAAAAAATATGGTTTGAAATACCATAGGTTGCCTAAGGTACAGAAGCAAAAGCTAGGGAAAATTCTTTGGGAAGTTAAGCCATTCAAAACTACCCATGTATGCAGAGAAATTAAGAAAGCTACACATAGACTCAAGCCAAGATGTCTGCTTAGAAAATACCAGAGAAGACTCTAAGCTTTCACTTTGAGCCAGTTCCTGAACTTAAATGCAAGTCAGCTGTATGCTGAAGGAGTATCCCAACAGAGTCCATCGGCAAATCCTGGAAGAGGTTTATGGTTTGTGTGTGCATGTGTATGTGTATATGTGTCTGTTATGTTTATTTTTGGTTTTGCTTGTTTTAGGTCCTAGAATTCAAGGAAATCTCTGTCAAAACATTAGCTAAATATGAGCTAAAGAAACAAGGACTTCAATGACCACATATGATATTTAATAAAATTCTTGCAAAATTAGTTTTAAAAAGTCTCTAAAAAACATACTATTAGGATACTAGAAAGTAACTACAAGAACTAGAGATCTCCAATAAAAGTAAATACATGGACAAACATTAAAATCAGTGTTACTATATTACTAGTTTGTAAATCTACTTTTTATTTTTATATCATTTAAAATACACACATAAAATAATTTTAAATCAATGTTATTGTGCACACAATGTAAAAGATGTGATTTATGACAACAATAATGTAAATAGGAAGAATATAACTATATACAAAGTTTCTGTATACTATTGAAGTTAAGTTGGTTTCAATTCAAATTATATTGTTTTAAATTTAGGATAGTAGACATAATCTTCTTAATCACCACAAAAAATATCAATAGACAATGTATAAAAGGAAATGAAAAGGGAATCACAACAGTTCACTAAAGAACAATCAGATAAACACAAAAGAAGGCAGTGCTGAAGAAAAACGAGGAGGAAAAATGTTCATCAGTAATTTGTGAAAATATAAATTAAGTTCCCCAATAAAAAGACAGGCATTAGCAAAATGAAGTTAAAAAAAATGATTCAACTGTACAAAAAACTCACTTGAGATCAAAGACACAAATGGGTTGAAAGTTAAAGCATGGGTTAAGGTATTTCATGCAAATAATAACCAAAAAAGTCTGAGATGGCTACATTAATATCACTCAAAATAAACTGTAAATCAAAAACTGTTGCAAAAGGCAAAGTAGGGCATTATATATTAATAACAAGTTTAATTCATGAGAAGACATTATGACTATAAACATATGTATACACCAAATAAGCCCCAATTACATGGAGCAAAGTGGCAGATTTGAAGGGAGAAATAGTTCTACAATAATCGTTGGAGACTTCAATATCCTGCTTTCAATAATGAATAAAACATCTAGATGAAAAATCAATAGAGATGTAGGGGGTTCGAATAACACAATAAACCAATGAAACCTACAGACACATATGGTCACTGTACTCAAGAACAACAAAATACGCATTCTTCTCAGGTACACATGGATCATTCTCCAGTATACACCATATGTTAGGCCACAACACAAATTTCAATACATTTTTTAAAATTAAAATCATACAAAGTATTTCCTCTAACTGCAATGGAATAAAAATAGAAATCAATAACAGAACGATTGGTGCCATTTTCCATTATGCCTGTCACACATAATATAGAACAACTAAGGAAAAACATATAATTTATCATTTAGAAAACTGGGGAAGGGAACATATTACACCTAAGTCATTGATATGGAGTGTTTGGTTTTTCCCATAGGTAAGGAAAAGAGAAGGAAATGATAAGGCCAGTTAATTTGTGTGCATCACTTATTTATTAAGGTGTGAGTTTTTTGGTTAACCATTGGGCAGCTTGTGAGTCTGCCTAACAGGAAGATTTCCTTTATTAAGTGCTGAATGAAGCTAACATTGAAAGAGAAATTTAAATGGGTTATATTATGATGGGCTTGGCAGTACTTTTCCTCTTATGCCAGTATTTAGGCTGGGGTATTTTTATGGGGTGTGTGCAATTATTGGCCTCAAGTTACCAGAATTTAGTTTTGTTTTTTTAATACATTCCCTCAGCATTTTATGTGGCTTTTGTGTACTTCTGAATCTCCTTCATTCTTCATTATCACTGTGAATCAACTTTGTTTTCCTGTTCAGATGTTGAAAAGTAGATATCGATTCATCCTGAGTTTTCCATATCACAGATCTATTTTAGATATTGGGGCCACCAAACTCTTTCCAAAGACTTTGAGACATAATTTGAGTATGTGATTAACAATATTGTTCATTGTTGAAATGTATGTTGGGCTCATTATACCTACTCTAAAGGATTTCACATTTCAAAGATTTAAAAATCTTTATCCTTGAATAATAGTTCTTCTGAGCTGTCCATTGGTGTTAGACTGTTAATGTGTAGTCTGGCACCTGTAGACAACGTGGTTTCTGTACCCAATTGTGTTTACCATGTTGTTTTATCCATGGAGACTCTTAAAATCAAAACAGTGATACAACTTAAGTAACTACACTGCCTCCTGATCACATTTCCATAGTCTTTTATTCATACTCTGTTTCTTGTAGCCCTGTTTCTATTAAATATTTTTGCAATCATATTGGATTTTATGTATTCTAGTAAGCTACCACTTTATGCTTTATGAAGTATGGTAGGTTATAAATGTATATAAATAAAATGTATAGGTAGTTTTCTTAAGTGCAGTGTTTTATTTATTTTTTTCCTTTTGATGTCATTGCTTCTTTTATCTGTTAAGATATTGAACAAAAATATCAAAAGGCAAAATCCCTAATTCTGAAAATTTAGTATGGGTCAGGTATATAAACTAATACCACTGAGTCTATTAAGTCTTAGAAGAGAGTAACTAGGTCTTTAAATTTTAATTTTTGATTATAAATAGTAGAGTAGTAGCATATATAAATAGTTGCCTAATGAAAATTTGTATTCTAATTTGAAATTCTCGTGAATACCTACCTGTTTTTTTCCTTCTAATCTTATGATAATAGGCCATTTGATTATCTTCTGTTTAATTCTTTAACTTCAGACAATAAAGTATTTGTTATGAACAAATAGGAGAAAAAAATTATTTCCTTTGATGGGAGCTGGGAGTAGTCGAGAAAAATAAAATCTCAAACACCTATTGTGGTGTTTAGATAGATAGATAGATAGATAGATAGATAGATAGATAGATAGATAGATAGATAGATAGATGATAGAGATAGATAGATAGATGATAGATAGATAGATGATAGATAGATAGATAGATAGATAGATAGATAGATAGATAGATAGATGATAGATGATAGATAGATAGATAGATAGATAGATAGATAGATAGATAGATAGATAGATAGATGATAGATAGATAGATAGATGATGATAGATAGATGATAGATAGATAGATAGATAGATAGATAGATAGATAGATAGATAGATAGATAGATAGATAGATGATAGATAGAGATAGATGATAGATAGATAGATAGATAGATAGATAGATAGATAGATAGATAGATAGATAGATGTATAGATATATAACTTTCTATATATTTTATTTATTTCAATAGCTGATTTAAAATTCCTGAAAGAATGTTATAATATGTCATCTTGCCCATTTTACAGACTCAGGTAAATGAATTTTTGGGAGGTATAAAACTTGCCCAAGGTTATCAAGCTAATTAGTGGTAAGAGTGAGAATTAAACCCAGATATATCTACGTATATAATTTTTGCTCTTCTTCTCTCATCATTCACTTTTAGTACCAAAGCTTTCCTGCTCACAAATATGACTGAGATTTACAAAGAGCCAGTCAACACTACTTTTTAATCAGATAGTAAAATCACTGCAAATTCTTTAAAGACATATTCCTTTTTCATTCAGTGACTGTAATTTTCAAATAATATTTCCAGGCACTGGTAATCATCTGGATGGAGACAGAGAACAGAACTCAAGGATGCTGCTAGCAGTCAGGAAAGGCCAGTTGGGCTCATTGGTAATATTTATTATATTCCTTTAGACTAAATTAATTTTAATACTAACATCCTAACATTTTACAATATAAGCCTTCTTTGATTGTTTCTTCTTCTTCCATCACTCTTTCTTTTCTTTTCCCATATTAGTATCTTTAACAATCCTTAGTGAATTAAACTTAGTTATTAGTATTCAACTGTACTAGTCACAAAAGTAGAGGATCATAGATCATAACAGAAAATAGAAAACAATATAAATTATAAGTATATGAATACACACATGTACATATACATGCTATATGCATCACTTTTCCAAAATCTATTAAGTGTCTGCACATTTACTGTATATTAGAAGTAAGCCTAGGAATGAGCATTATACTGTTTACAGAATACCCAAATATGAAAGTCACTAGCAATGAGAATGGGAAAAAATGCTATAATAAGGAATTTAGATGTTAGTTTTGTATTCTAGCTATGATGCCAAATATTAAATTTTCAACTTAAGATGGCCATACAAAGATGTATTACTTTTCTAGGGCTGTCATGACAAAGTACCACAAACTGAGTGGGTTAAATAACAGATATTTGTTTACTAATGGTTCTAGGGGTTAGAAGTCTGAGGTAAATGGCCAGCAGGGTAGAATACTTCTTCTAAGGCCTCTTTCTTTAGTTTACATATGGCCATCTTGCCTTGTGTCTTCACATGTTCTTCCTGCTGTGCCTATTTGTGTAGTAATTTTCTCTCTTTATAAGGGCACTGGTCATATTGGGTTAGGGCCCACCCACATGAACACATTTTACCTTAGTTACATCTTTAAAGGCCCTATTTTTAAAATAGCCATATTACAAGGTACTGGAGGTTAGGACTTCTACAAATAAATTTTTTTGAGAGGCGGGTAGAACACAATTCCGTCAATAACAGAAAATAAAGAGTTTAAACAAATAAGCAACTACCTTTTCTAGTGTGTTGCTTAAGGATATGAATTTATTCAAGAATGATAATAATAGCAAGGATTTATATAACACTATATTATATGAAGTATATTAAATTAATCACTGTAACATGCTATGAGATGGGTATTAAATGAAACTTCCCCAGAATAATATAGTTAATTCTTTCCAAATCCATATTTCAACCAAGTATTTCTCCACTTCCAAACTCATTCTATATCTTACCACAAGAAATGATACCCACTTTCCAAGGGATGTACTCATTAACTATTCTATGCTATATATTAATTTCATTTTTTAAAATAAATTGTGATTCTTCATTTTGCTTAGTTTCAGAAGTTATATGAGAATAGAGTGGAGTTAGATGTTGTTAGAGAAATTCATACATAGGGAAGAAAACTGAGTCTAGAAACTTCAGCAAATCTCTATGCAGAAGGCAAGTAACAGGACAAAAAAATACTATCATTCATTTGGTTCAGTGATCTTTCCTTAAGCACTACAAGAATCAATTTTAAGAACCCCACTGTTTTTCAAACTTTCACCAATGGGCTCTATCTGCAGAATCCTCTAACAACATCTAAATGACTTAGTTTCAAATCCTAATCCATTTAATAACAGGAGTTCCAATTGTTCTCTGTGAAAAAAAAGAAAAGTGAAAATCATATCTGGTAATTTGGAACAATTTCTTCAAGGCCCAGGCAAAATCCACATATAAGTAATAATCATTGGTAACCACAGGTTTAAAAATGATTATTCAGGTATCAAAGAGGTGTATACATTGGGAGAAATTATAATTAGAGAGAAACGTAGATCACAATTATTTAACTAATGCTCAACTATATATGAGTTTTACTTTGGTTTAGCAATCCCTTCTTCTAGATACTTTCAATTTGTCTTCACAGATAGACCAGAAAAATCATCTTCCAATGCAAGATTTACTGTGTAACTTATTTCAAAACCTACATTAACTTCCATATTTATCCCGCCAAATTTTGCTACAAGAGAAAATGAGCATTATAATCTGTCTTGGATTAGAGACCCAACCATACTTAGTTCATCCTATTTGAAGCACTTTGAGTACAGACCTTACAGTCTTGCCTTGATCCTCTACAGAAATAAGCCAGGGGACCCATACACAGTAAAAGCTGGAAAAATATTAGCCCTGAGTTGATATGTTCAGTCTTTACCAAATCTTTATTACTAAGATTTATCTCTACAATTTCCAAGCAGAAGATTTACTTGGCTTTTAATTTTCATTTTGTAATCTCTGCCAGTAACAAAAAGCAAAGAATTGAGACATTAGCCACAGTCTGCTGATGGTCAAAGCAGAAAGCACAGATAAAATAATCTGTGGAGATATTTTTTTTTCTTTCAAAAGGTATTAACATAGGAGAAAGTCCTAGAATTTGAAACAGTTTTGCAAAATAAACCCTCATAAAAACCTAGAAACCCAAATGCATATCAGTAATGGGTTGGCTCAATAAACTTATTATATTCACTCAATGGAAAACTGTAAAGATAATAAAAAGAATAACATAGTCTTCTAACTGAATTCATTAGTGCTTCAAAAACTGTCAAATAATAGTTTTTATTTAACATTATGTCAGGCACCTTCATTTTGTCCTCCATTTATTGTCAGTGTTACTAAACTTTTAAGATTTACTGCTTTCTTTTTCAGATACATAATATCTTCATCTTGCATTTATCTATTCTTAAATCACTATTTTTTAATTACAAAACATCTTTTGACAATGTTTCAAATGATTGTATAGCTTTGCTCTCTTTTAACCTTGTTATGTAGTAAATTATATTTTATTACATTACATTATTTATCATGTTTGTTAACTGTATTACACTTATAATTAAAGTAGCACTGTGGTTCAGAAATAGACAAACCAATCAGTGGAACAGGAAGCATCTCAAATTAAAATTAGATTCAAGAGCTTAAGGAAATTGAGATTATAATAAAATTGACATTTTGAATCAGTGGCAAAAATTAGTCAACAAAAGTGGGACTATATGGCTATTCATTAATAAATTCTAGGTATAGCAACTATTTAAAAGTAAAAAAAATTAATGAAACTATAAAAACATCAGTAGAAACCTGGGTGACTTGAAAAAATTATTCATGAGAAATAACTTTCTAAGCTACAAAATGATACATATAATTATAATAAGAAAAAATGATACATTTAATCACATAAGAATTAAAATTTTCTCCATGGCAAAACATGCTAAAAAGGTCAGGGAAAAAAATGGAAAAGATATTTAGAAATATGTATGCTTTCTTTTCTTTACATCTTTTGAGAGAAGCACATGGTTCTTTTCCTTTAAGCTATAATGTGAGTGTTAATCTATATTATGAGTGCCTGGTTCTTTTTCTTTCATCTATAATATAAGTATCAATATAGGGCATTGGTTCTGAGCACAGACTCTGAAGCTCCTGTGCTGGTTCCACCACTGACCATGCACACAATCCTGTGAACATTGCTTCACTTTTCTGGGTGTTGGAATCCTCACCTGAAAAATTAAAGAAAAATAGAACCTACTCCCAGGGATAATAGAATTTTAAAGGAGTAAACATGTAAACCGCTTAGGACAATGCTTAGTACAAGAGAACTCAATGTAAGTGTTTATTAAATTAAAAACCAAACAAATAAAAGAAATAAAATGTGGTGAATTCAATCTATATATTCTTGATATTAAACCACTTTCACATTTGTTGGATGACCCAACATAGTGATGCTTTTTCTCATTTTAGTGAACTTAGGTAGCTAATAAGATATTTAAAATTTTTTACCTTTATATTCACAGATAAATTTCACCTATAAATTTATTTTTTCTTATAGTTCTTATCTATTTTCAGTATCAAGATTATATAAAGTTCTTAAGAAAAACAAAGAACTTTTTTTCCTTTTTCTATTCTCTAGAATTTTTCTTTATTAAGACTGGCATTATCTATTTATGAAATTTTGATACAATTAACCTCTCAAATGATCTGGGTCTAGTATTTTCTTAATGGAAGAATGTAAACTATTGATTTAATTCCTTTACCAGTTAAAGAACCCTTCCACCTACATATTCTCTTCTGCACCATTTATTTACAAACCTTACATGCTAGGAAAATATCTATTTTACATGAATATTCAAATTTTTTGGCACTCCATATATTTGTACTCTGCTCTGATGTTCTCATTCTTTCTATGTATTATTTATATTTTCCTTTTTCTTAATCATCAAAAGGCTTATTGTTTTTAAATCTTTTCAAAAAAGATCATTTTGATCTACTTAATTACCTTAATTTTATACTTTTTTTCTGTTTTAT
Source organism: Cynopterus sphinx (assembly GCA_030015415.1). Classification (NCBI taxonomy): domain Eukaryota; kingdom Metazoa; phylum Chordata; class Mammalia; order Chiroptera; family Pteropodidae; genus Cynopterus; species Cynopterus sphinx. Next base: position 94,358,017 of record CM057385.1, on the reverse strand, counting down.
TAAGTTCTGCATGTATCTTTATTATCTATTTCCTTCTGTATGGTCTCTGGGTTTATTGTTTTGCTCTTCTGACATCAGTTCAAACACTTGGTCATTAATTTTAATAAATCTTTTCAGTTATAAATGTTTAAATCCTTTTGAAGGTTCCAGGTTAATGCAGGCATCTAAGGTTCAGTTCCTCCACACTGTTGCTGGCCCAAGGCTTAATGTGCCCCATAGCAATGAATATACTGACATTTTTCCCCTAGACTACCCTGTCTTTTCTACTTCTCACTTTTCTTTGGAGAGATGCTCTTTGAAATATCCACTACTAACTATAGCTCCAATGTCTCAATAAAAGTATTGTGTAATTTTTTTCAATCTATTTATACAATTAAGCACAAAATCTGATCTGCTATATTCTCTTCTGCACCATTTATTTACAAACCTTACATGCTATTTTTACTCTTTACTTCCATGTTTAATGTGCTGTTTTACACAATCATTAAGTTTTTAGCTTAACCATAAAATGGGCTTTTTTACATTTGGAAAAAGATTCTGCCCAGCCTTTTAAAATATTTGTACTCCTTGGTGAAATTCTAATTATATATATTTACTTTCTATCCTGTACCTGATACTTTCAAGATCTAATGGCCTTAAGAATTTAATTTTGGTATTGGTTATTTTTGCTGATTTACTCACAACTATGGCTGATTTCTTCATTATTGTGTAAATTTAGATCATGAGCTAATGTTTTGCTAAACTTTGTAGGAATCTTATTAGGCCAAAGTGGCAAAAAGTTATTTGATTTTAAAATCCTTTTAAACAAAGATTCGGGATTTCTTTTTCTTGGTAGGTAGCTTAAATGAGTCAGAAGAAAATAACTGTTCTTTAAAACAAATTTGAAAAGATTCTAATTATTCTAAGTAGGAAAATGAGAGCATAGATTACTCATCTCTAATATAGACTCCCTGTCAGGATACTGTTTATGATTCTAGACACCACGATCAAATTATATTTGAGTCAAACAGCTTAATTCCAGTATATTTCTTTCAAAAATTCTTATACCAAATTCACTAATACAATACAAACAAGAAATGTTGATGTTTAAATGCAAATCAAATATCAAGTCTAAAAGATATCCTATATCTCTTGCCAAAACATTGTCAGGCCTTGGATGGACTGCTAACTGAAAGGCTTTTATTATTTTTTTTTTTAAGTGGATAGAGGTTGTTTAAGAGGGATGAAAGTGAAAAAATTTCCAGTACTTATATGTGTTAAGAACAGTGCTAGGCTATTTCCTACTCCTTATCAGTCAAGTCTCACTATTTTACATAAATGAAAAGTGAGGTTCAAAGAGTTTTTAGTAATTCACAAACCAATAAATTCAAGAAAGAATTCAATGTCAAATCTGATACACTGAAGTTTGAGCTATTATTCAAGATTAATAGAAATAACACTAAATTAAAAGTTTAGAGATATTTTTTCTTTCAGACTCTTTAACTCTATTTGACTGGAGATAAATCATTTCATCTATATGGGTTTCTTTTCTACATCTATAAAAATTGAAAGCTTGACTAGATGCTATCTATATGGGCTTGCAATTCTAAAATGTTCTATTAAATTGACGTCCTATAATTGCCCTTGCAATATATGTATGCTGCCACCAAGTGGCAGTAAAGAGTGCTAGTTCCTTTATTTTTATTTTATTTTTTTTTTCAAATGGGGAGTTCACTTGACATCAGATTTACCCACCAGAAGTACAGCCTTTCATGATATCTTTAGTCGCTAAACTTAAGTGATGCCACTATCCAAGCCAAGTGATGGCAGGCTAAATTTTAATTCTAAAAATATAGTAGGCCGATATTTTTATTTCTTAGTTCTAAAAGAGGACCTGATAAAGATCTATTAACTTAAAAAAAAGAACATAACCTTTAATATAACTATAAAATGATAATATAATCAGGTAGTATTTAACTTTAAAACAGAGGCTTGTGGCTGTGTATCACATCAGAATCACCTGCAAGGTTTTCAAACATACAGGAAATCCAGACCCTATTGAATGAGAATCTTCACAGATGGGACTTGGGCATCTGGATTTTATTTACTTTTTTGCTTCCAGGGTGATTCTGATATACAGCTAGCTTTAGGATGGATAAACAAACAGAAAGAAAGCATAAAAGCTCCTTACACTAACTGTTGACATTTTGTAACTAACCTTTAGTCTGATTCACATTCACATACATATATATACACTTATACATATATATGTAATATATGGCTTTATAAATATTGGCCTTACTTAAGCAAATCAAATGTAATTCATTCTAAACAACTTTTAACTCTTTTCCCTCTAACTTTAGTTTCCTTCTTTTTAGGTCATTCTCTGAGAATCTCAAGGGGCAGATACTTTCATGAAATATGTGTCTAATTTGCCACCACTGAAACCAACATTTTTCTCTTTCAATAGGGAAGTGAAAAAAAAAATTCATATACCTACACATACACCTTCAGATTTCCACAGAATAGCTTTTTGGTTCAATAACCTGCTAAAGGGAGCACTGCAAAAATACTCATTTAAACTTAAAGCAATAGCATAAAATGAACATTCAAACAAAATTAAGTATAGAATATAATTGGTATTTATTTTCAACTCAGATATGCGCAAGATATATATCCGTCAGGATATTGTAAGGATCTACACTGACCCTAGTCTCTGACATTTTAGAGATTAAAAAAACTAGTCTCCGGCTGGACCACACTGGTTTAATATTACCATTGGAAGAAACTTATAAGTATGTATTAAGGGAATTATCATTTCAATTGTGACATAATGAGAACTCCCAGGTAAGACACATGCATGTGAAACAACACATGTACATTCAATGTAAACACATTCACAGTACTGACTTATCTCTCTTTATAGACTATATATTTCTGCGTAAAATAGATTTTCTTGATTCAATTGTAATCGTCCTACTTTCCCATTTTTTTCTCTTTGAGAATTTATTACAAAGTCAGTTATTCTAAAACACAACTATGAAAGGGTCAGACAATTAAAATGACGTTGACGACAGTCAATGGGAAAAAAGTGTCTCAGTTTACGTGAAATGAAAATCCTACATTACAGGAGAAAAACCAAGTATTACACACTGAACTGACAGCCAACTAGAGAAAGAAGCATAGCATCATGGCACCTCTTGGCACCTCCATTTACTGTTCCGAGGAGATGTTTAATACCACAGTTGTGTAGAGCGCAATTGGAAAGGAAAGTATAAAGTCACAAGACCATTTGTTCTTAAAAGTACAGAAAGGATATATGAAGTAGAATCAGCATTATTCTGACTTTCTCTTCTCTTCCTGTTCACAGACTTTTTCCTTTGGGGTTTCCTGTTTTTTCTTTTAGAGTTTTTGAAATTTTGTTGTTTTTAACATTACATATTCCTTCTTTAATCCAGTTTATCAACTGCATATTAATTTTAATTGTGAAGTTCTTTGTTTAATAGAAAACCTATTTTTATATACTTGAGATTTTAATTTATACATTTATTTTATGACTTTTTAAGGTTCAATTAAAGGAAACTTTCTCCATTCACAGGGCACAAAAACCACTCCTATATTTTCTTCCCTTACATTTATGGCTTTGCCTTTCACACTGAGGTCTCTATTCCATGTGAGTTTACTTTGTATGCAATGTAAGCATCCAGGTTAATTTTTCTCCATAAAATGCATTATTTTCCCCCAAATCATCTATTAAATAATTTATATTTTTCTGTTTTTTTCTGTAGTGTCATAAGTAATGTGAGTGAATTTTGAGTTTGTACTGTCAAATATATTGGTAGTCAAAATTTTATGGCTTTTAAGCACTTGAGATGTGCTATGAATAGAAAATACCAGATTTCAAAGGCTTAGTTGAGAAAACTGTAAAATATCATGATAATTTTTTAATATTGATCATATATTAAAATATTTGATTACTTTGAGTTAAATAAAATGTTATTAAAGTATATATCATTTCATTTTTTAAAAAGGTATGCAAAAATTAAAACCAGTGTACTATATTTCTACTGGACTGCATTGCCATAGACTATTTTGGCATATTAGTTTCTGCACCAGTATGCCATACTGGTTTTATTGTTAAAATATTGTCTTATTAACATACTGGGCAATTTCACCTTTAATTTTTTTAAAGACATTCAAAAACTCCTTTTTGACAGATACTTATGAGTTCTAATTTCTCAAATTTCTCAATATTTGAGAAATTCATTGCATGTAGATTGAATTTACAGGGTAGTTGGGTATAAATGAATGACAGCATGAGGTCAGAGGATATGCTGTCCATGAACAAGATCTATCTGTCCTTTAAAAATTTTTGTAAAGTTTTCAAATTTCTCTCCATTTAGGTATTGTATCCTTCTTTGAGATATATTTATATATGTGTGTGTGTGAGTGTGTGTGTGTATATACATACACAATATACACATACATACATATAAAACATATACATGTTTAATAGGTATATAATATCTCATTAGCTTTTACTTCTTGTTGACAATGAAGGTATATTGACATATTTTATGTTTTAGCCTGTAACCTAGCTAAACTATAATTAGTTCAAAGTTTATTTATTCTTAATATTATCTGAATACATTTTCTGTAAATAATGATAATTTTATCTTTTTCCTAACATCTTTACACTTCATATCTTCACATTCACTCTTAGCCCAGACCTCTAGTACATCAAATTAAATTATATTGTAATAATAAATATTCTATCATGTTTACAATTAAATGAAAATTCAACAAAAATTTCTCCATAAATTATAAAGTAGCATTTTTAGCTTTAGTTTTTTGTTTTATAATATATGTTTATCATATAGAGGAAGTTCTATATTATTATTTAATTCAGAGATATTTTATCTTCAGGGTTTTCTAAAGCTTTTTAGGTAACATTTATTAATATAGGAAGTATTTTTTCCTCCAATGTGGTAATCAGCTTTCTCATGTTAAACCATCCTTGAATTCCTGGAATGAATAATACATGATTTTTAAATATATGGCTAGATTTGGCTGGTTCACATTCCATTTAAGATTTTTTTAATCAGTGTTCATAAATATATTGTCTTGTAATTTTATAGTCTTATACTATTTCATGCAGTTTTAAATTAAGCCTATAAAATAAATCATCTTCCCTCTTGTTAATTCTAGTTTTCTATTTTTCTTGTCTCTTTACATATTTCTAAATTTTATATAAAAATAGTAAAAGCTAGTAGAAATGATGTATTGAAAATTTTATAGAACCTATCTGCAAAACTACTTGGACTTGCAATTCGTTTTGTTCTCGTCTCCTAGGGAATTTTTATTTCTATCTCAATTTTCTAAGTGATTATTTCCATAGTCTATTTCTACTATTTCTGTCAAATATGCCACTTTACCTTTTATTCCCTAGAAAGTCATTCATCTACTTATATGTTTCTAAAAAGAATTATTAGCATATAGTTAGTTATTTACATGTTTTTAAATTTTTCAACTCTAATAATCATGTCTACAGTATTTTTCATATTTTTCTTTTGGTACTTTAATGATTTACATTTTCACCATTTTGAATTTCTTCAACGGTCCTGCCAAAGATTATGACTCAATCAAAGATACAGCACTTTATTTTGTTTAGTTTTGTTAGTTTAGTTTTGATTTTTAGGGAGTCCCTATTTTAGAGAATTCTGTTTTTACACTTGTAACATTTATTTGTTTTTTATTTATTTATTTATTTATTTATTTATTTATTTATTTATGTGCTTATCTATCTATCTATCTATCTATCTATCTATTTATTTAAAAAAAAGTTATATATTTCAACCAATTTCCAGAGCAGGAGTCTTATACCATTTATTTTACATATATGTTTAAAAAACAAAAGTAATTTTAGGCACTTATGAGTACTGCTTTAACTGAGTATACAAATTTTGACTTACACTCTTTTCATTATCGTGTAGTTTTATGTATTTAAGAATTTTTCTTGATTTCCTCTTTAACTCAAAAGTCATTGTATAAAATTTTTAAATTTGTTTTTCATAATCAGATATAAAAAATTATTATGTATCCTTTTGCTATTGATTTCATGCATATCATGTTATTGTGAGAGTTTATATTTTATACAATGTGTCATTTCTTTAAAACAATGTATTTATTCTCTATTTCTGATAACTTTTTATAAAATTGTCATATAACTTGAAAAAATGTTTTATTTTTTTGGTTGAACGTAAAGTTCTTCCTGAATCACTTATTTTGAACTTATTAATAACATTATTCGAACTTTTATTTTTTGTCTACTTTTTGTCTGCTTGATCTATCTGCTTTTAAGAAACTTGCATTAAAATACCAATATTTTTAAAAAATTTTTTTTAGTTTTCAGTTTTATCTCATGTTTCTAGCAGTTGTTTTATCACATTTTTACACTCTATTTTAGGTATATATATATATATATCTTCATGATTGTTATATATTCTTAATCTTGACCAGTATATATAATATATCTATGTTTGTGATGCATTTTACATCAATTGTGTTTCATATTGGTTGGTATATCTTTTTGTTGTTGTTGTTGTTTTTAAGTGCTCAACTTTCCTTTTATTTCTGTTTTATTTTTTAAGGATGAATGGTGTAGGCAACATATTGTTAGATATTGTATTTTCAACCCAGTCTTCTGGTAATTGAAACCAACTTATATATTTACTGTAATTAATTTTTTTAAGAATTATTTTGGCCATTTAATTTTATATTTTATATTTCTCAATTTTCATTTCATTCTTTTTTTTCCTACCAATTTGACATCCTATTAGATATATTTTTTATTTGAAAATTATACTTTCTAGTATTTTTCATCTTGTAGTAAATGCAATTTATAAAAACCTACACTTATATTCATTTTTTCCTATGACTATTTCAACATTAATCTATAATGTTCCTCATACAAAGAAAGTAATCTAACATGATTTTTTCTTTCTCTGGACTCTTCCTACCTACTCATGTACCCATTCTTTTCAACAAGAAATTTAACTCTGATTTGCTATGAATATGTTCACTGGTCTGATCTTTGAGTCTTAAAAAAATAAATTATAATTACCATACCTCATTTATTTTATAGCACATTACAAAATTTATGTAGTTAGTTAGTTAGTTAGTTAGTTAGTTAGTTAGTTAGTTAGTTAATTAGATAGTTATGAATGACATACTTTCATTACAAGTATTTTCACAGGAGGTTTTCATACAATAACCCTTCAGATGCTTTGTGTGCATCAGCACATCTTCATTGTGAGTTCATGCTTAAAAGATAATTTAGCAAGATATGAAATTCTGGGTTCATACTTATTCCTTCATAAGTTTGAAATTATTACTCCATTATCTTTTGGCTTGCATTTGTGATCAAGAAATCTGATGTTCTATGACATTTAATAATTTAATCTATTCATTTGATCTTGGACTTTATAAACTTTTCTCTGAGTGATGTTCCTAATTTTCCTTATAATTTTAATATTGTATTAGACTTACCTAGACTAACTCAATGAGTACTTGGGGAGGGGGCCAAAGCCCAGGATCAATTTAGTGACTCAGTAACTTTAAGGAAAGGGATTTGCCTCTAAGTAGGTTGGCCCCAAAACAATAATCTTGCCTTGAATTCACTATTTGCTGCCCAACCCCAACGGGGTTTGCAACTCTGCCTTTCAGCAGAACTCCTTGACTTTCCTGGACCTTACTCTTCTTAAAAGGCTTTCCCCTTTGATCATGTAACATTCAGAATATAGAAGAATAGTAGAAGGTTTCTCTGAAGGCTCAGTCAGCTTAGTAACACTTCAGTGAGACTTCAATGCTCCTCTGGTGTCACCTGCAGACTAAGCCATGCTAAGCAAGTGCTTGCTATTTTTCTTTTATTTTAAAGCAGCACCACTCCAGAGCTCTCCTGATGGGGCCTTCCAGACTTATACCTACTTAGACAACTTCTTCCACCTCAAGCCAGGTTACAACCACCTCCATTTTTCCAGGAGTTTCTATAGGGGCTTGGATTCATTTTTCAAAACTACATACTTTCCTCTACTTTTTCTGACATTGACACAGTTGAATTTGGCAGAAGCAACAGGTAATCCATGATAGCACTCCCTTTTCTCAAAAAAATAAAAAAAAACCTCCTCACTATCTTTTATTTTTTATAGTACTGTTGACTCTAAACAGCAATCCCACACATTGTAGGGTCCAGAGCAACAGAAAATATAGATGTCCAGACAACATATATCCAAATATTTAGAATTAAAAGCCTATCCAAGTATGTTCTATCTTTTTACTTCGACAAATATATCATAATAAAAACTTGGTAAGGCTGGTCAAAATTTTGATACACTGGGAGCTAGCCCCCATCAAGGGCCTCTCACTCATGACCCACCCAAAATAGGCTCCATAATTTATAGGGCCAAGCAAAAATTAAAAATACAGGCTCCCTTATTAATAAAGTAGGGAAGAAAGTATCATTAAAGATATTAAAACGTGCAGTTTTCCCCTTTCTTCTTCAGTCTCTCATTCTCCCATTCTTGGCTTGTCACAGGTGTTTTGTATTTGCTATTTGAGTAAATAAAATTTTTAATTTTAAATTATTAGCCTAAATTTTATATCCTTGTTATGCAATACTAATAATTAAATGCAAATATATTTATCTGGTAAAATATTTATATCATACCTTTTTATATTGGGCTATGTGAGTTTTTAAATACAAATAGAAGAGCATTTAACTCATATGCAGAAACAACCACCTAAATTATAATTCATATTTTGCTCATCATGCACATATATTTTCTTACTGGCACAACAATGGAAACATTGCAAAAAATTGATTCAACTTTTTTAAGTTTACTTTTTCGTATATGTACATCGACTAAAAATTTTTACTTTCACCTTACTGATGAGTAAGGGCTAAAAATGAAAGAAATTATTGATCACCCTGTCTTCATTTTTCCTTCTATGTCATTACTTTCAATGTAATTTATTGACTAATAAAGAGAAGTAACGTTAATAAGAAAGAATATGATAGAGTTCCTTGGTCATTCATGTTTCTTAGGACATCAGTGCTTTCTTCCTGTGTTTAAAGCAAGTTCCGATTCAGATGGAAAGTATGGCCTCTCATTGATGTCAGTGCCTTTGCTTAGTCACAGACCTAACATGCATTCTTGTATTTGTTGTGAATCTCACTGAATTCCCATGCATTGTCAATCCACTGGAATCCCATGCTCATGTGGTACTATGAATGCTGGTATGCAACAGAGTGGCAAGAAACAGTGCATTGCATGCATGTTCTCCACTTACATACATGCTCCATTGTCCTATAGGCCTTAACTTTCAAAACACATTCAATGATGAAATTATTAAGATTATTAAGACATCTGTGCAGGTATGTGATTACACAGATGATATACCCAGGAAGCTTGCCCTTGGCCCACCTCACTTCTCTTCCTAGAGGTGGCTCCATCCTTCACGCATAGTTCAGTCCACACATCCAAACTATGCCTAATCCCTGAGAAAGGTCTCTATGTGCAGACAGATCCAGAGAAGAGACCTGAGTGGTCACTGAAATCAGGCTTGAGCCTTTTGGGCAAGAAATTTCAGAGTCTCAAGATACCTGTATCATCTCTAGGGTCAAGGGGTCTGGTCCATGTGGGCATATCTCCCTAAATCCCACAAACTCTTCACTCCAAGAGGCAGAGCAGAGTGAGATTCCCTAAAAAACAGGGCCCATGGCAGGGACTACTCTTGTGTGGGTTTCAGGTACTCCAATCAATCATCCAATACCATCTTTGTTTTTTTTCATTCTCACCATAACTCATCTCATTTTATCATTTCTCCTAAATTCCATCTGACTCGGAGTTTTAGCTTTATTAGTATCATTTCCCTGTTGTTACATGGCTCTCTTTTCCTCTTTCATACATGTCTTTCCTTAAATAAATCTTATTGCAGAGATACTTGAGCAGCCACAAAAGTCTCTGTAGACACCTCCTCAGTTTCTCCCACATTTACATTATTAATGACAGTATCATCAGAATTTCATTTTCTGATGTTATTATGAATTAACACAGCTAAGTGATAGATATAGAATTAGAAAATGTAGAACTTTATAGTGTTATGGGATCTGTGGCTCAAGTAGTTATTAAAAGATTTTTTCCTAAGTAGAACAGGTAATTGGAGACATAACAAATGAGTAAGTCCCAGACTTTCCAACTCCCAGTCTAATGCTCTATATATACTACATTGTTTCAAAACAAAATTATCCTGTAATACCTTGATATATGGGTAGTGAAGCCAGCCCATAACACTGACGAAATACAGTTATGGGTTTGAGGATATAAGAGAAAAATCAAACTCAGTATTAGTATTCTGATAGGTGTATGAAAATATGTAGTACATAATGTCTATGTCAGTCATTGCTAATCAAAGTCCTCTTTCTCTTGGAGCTTCATACTTCTTTTTCCCATTAATAAAGAGTGGAAACTGGCAGAAAAAATGAAAACTGTAACTATTCCAGCTGTACTACTTAAGAATTATAAATATTATGTGGCCCAGAACACATATTTAATATTAAAACTGAAAACAATGTGTTAAACTTAAGTCTAACATTTTGTAAACAGCTATTTTAAGATAGCTGTTGGTCAAACAAAGTCTCTGTATCAGTCAATAATTGCTACAATAAAGCTGTGCAACAAGCAATCAAAAATCCTCAGGGGCTTACACACCAATTATTGATTCTCATAGATTGACTGGACAAGTGGCACTGTCCATCTCATGCTGCAAGTCTGAAGGTGCAGGCCTGCAACACACGCTTTACATAGTTGAGTCAGGATCAGTTCTTTTCATGGTAATGTCAAAGGTCAGAATGCAGGAAGACACACAGGAGTTCTTAAAACCTAAACTCAGAACTGGCACAACATCATTTCTACTACACGCCATGGACCAAAAAACGTACTATGACCAAGCTTAAATGTAAAGACTGGGGAAGGGAAATCTACTGGCAATGAGATGTTAGTAAGAGTGTGGATACAGGCAGGACTGAAGAATTGAAGACACTCTTTGACTACCACAGACCAGATGCCAACATGAAAAATAAGGGGAAAAATTGGGGAGTCATGTCTGAAAGTATCAATCCTAACAAAATATGTTAGTTTGGTTCATATTAACCTTTTTAAAAATCTCTGCTACCTGCCAATTTCTCTCTGTATATTTCTCTTCTCGGGGAATTGAATGATTTTGTCATCTTACAAGAGATAAAAGTCTTCGACTGGAGTTGATTTGCTGTTGAGTTTCCTGCAAAATGAATACCACACAGATCTTAAAGAGATGTCCCTTTACCATCTAATATTATGGTCATGCTTTTTAAATAAGACTTTGCCATCACCTATTTTGGAAACCAATGTTAAAATCATGGCTGCATTGGAGACCTAAAATTTCAAGTCTTTTTTGTGGAAATCATGACAGTTTTAACTTTTAAGTTAAAACTAAAAAAAAAAAAAAACTAACAGTGTACTAACAGCATTATAAAAGAGAGATGAAGACAAGAGGTGAGTTTGACTCCAAAGAAATAATAATTATATTAATATCTGTCATCTTTTAAAAAGCCATTTCTTCCCTTTTGTTTTTCCCGTTCTTTAAATGCAATAGTATATATTATGGAGCCCTTGCCTAACCAAGATTCAAAAGTATGTTACAAAATAAAAGTATAGGGTATGATTCTGAGGAAGGATCAGGGGAAGGGGTTGAGGTGGTGAGAAAAGGCGAACTGCTACCTTGGAAACCTTCTTAAGCAAAACTAAAACTGCAATACAGACATGAACTTTTGTTGTTCACTTTTTAAAATAAACATGCATTGCTTCATATTTTTATTTTTATGTTTTAAATACTATATAATATGGAAATTTTAACAGTATTAAGTCTTCCAGTCTATGAACATGGGTATTCAATATTATCTCTATCAAAATCGCAATGGCATTCTTCACAGAAACAGGAAAAAAAAATCTTAAAGTTCAAAAGACCCTGAAGAGCCAAAGTAATCTTGATTTAAAAAAAAAAAAAAGGAACAAAGATAGAGTATTACACTTTCTGATCTTAGAATATATTACAAAGCAAAAGAAATTAAAACAGTATAGTACTGGCATAAAGACAGATATATAGACCAATGGAATAAAATGGAGAGCCCAGAAATAAACCCATGCATAGAGTCAACTGATCTTTGACAAGTGCATCAAGAAAACATAATGAGGAAAGGACAGTCTCTTCAACAAATAGTATTGTAAACTGGATATCCACACACACACACAAAAATTAATAAATTGGACTCTTATGTTATTCTTATCATACACAAAAATCAACTCGGAATTGATGAAAGACTTAAAAGACCAGAAACTGTAAAACACTTAAAAGAAAACACAGAAGGAAAGCTTCCTGATATCTGCCTTGTTAATAATTTCTTGAACTTGACATCAAAAGCACAGGTAACAAACGCAAAAATAGACAAGTGGGACTACATTAAACTAAAAATTTAAGCACAGCACAGGAAACAATAGAATTAAAAGGCAAGCCATGGAATGGCAGAAAATGTCTGCAAACCCTATATCTGATAAGGAATGAATATATAAGAAATTTCTACAATTTAGTAAAAGAAAAAAAAAGGCAAACAATTTAACTACAAAATGAGCAAAGAACTAGGTCTTGGATAGACATTCTTCAAAGAAGAGATATAAATGGACAGAAAGTATGTGAAAATGTGCTCAGTATCACTAATCATAAGGAAAAGGCAAATCAAAACCACAATGAGATATCAAAAACCAAAATATAACAAGTTTTGGTGACTATGTGACAAAATTGTAAGCCTTGTATGCTGTTGGTAGAATATAAAATGGTACAGCAGCTATGGAAACAGTATGGAGGTTCCTAAAACAATAACAATAAAACAACTATATGCTCCAGTAATTCCACTTCTGGGCATATATTTAGAAGAATTGAAATCAGGATATCAAAGAGAAGAGACATTTGATTTCCCATGCTCATCTCAGTGTTATTCACAATAGCCAAGATATGGAAATAACCTAAATGTCCAACTGACAGATGAACGAATAAAGAAAATGAGATACATATATATACATACATATGTATGTGTGTGTGTATAATATATATAAAGAAATATTATTGTGACAATGTGAAATGTGATATATATGTGTGTGTGTGTGTGTGATGGAATATTGTTCAGCCTAAAAAAAAGGAAATCCTGCCATATGCTATGTGGATATTCCAGAAGACATACTTAGTGGAATAAGCCACTCACAGAAGGATAAATATAGCATGATACCACTTTTATGAGTTATCTAAAATGTTAAAAATCATAGAAATAAAGAGTAAATGGTGGTTACCAGGGGACGAAAAAGAGGGAAATGAGAGTTGTTCAACAGGCAGTTTTAGTTATACAAAATGTGTAAGGTATAGAGATCCACTGCATGACATAGTGCCTACAGTTCAGTATTGTACATCTAAAAATTGTTAAAAGGATAGATCTCATGTGAAGTATTCTTATTGAAAAAATAAATAACTAGACAAAGGGGTAGGAGGAAACTTTTGGAGGTGAAGGATATGGTTATTACCTTGAGATTGGCGATGGTTTCATGAGTGTATGTATCTCTTCAAATTTATCAAGTTATAGTCATTAAAAATGTCCAGTTTCTTTGTATATCAATTACACCTCAACAAAATTGTCTAAAAATAATATGTGTATTGCTTTAATTAGACAAATGTAAGATGCTGATTATTTATTTTTTGGTACCTACTGAAAATATTGTTTATATCAAATTGAATGAAATCAATAAAAGTAAAAATATCCCAAGCCTTTTATGCAATAAGGTTTTCAGTTCAAGCCCAGGCCAGTGATCCCTCTGACACCTGCAACTGGCATATTAAATGGTCAGAAAAAATAGCTGCTAGTGATGGTTTTTCAAAGCCAGCTTGGCTATACACCATGTCATGATCTCTGTAGAAAAGTGTATCAGGATGAATTAGATTAATTTTTAAAGGCTCTTTACCCTTAGGTTTACTGTAAGAATTCATCACCTTAACACCTCATGTTTATTAAATAAGTCTATGTTTTATATATGATGCTTATAAAATTTGGTTGTGCTAAGGGTTTATATTTGACTCATTCTATGGCTGCATGAGATAATGCAATGTTAACAAATTAATAAATAAAGCCCTGATCTTAACAGTAAGAGAATTTAGTTCTGTGCTATATATAATTTTGTCAAAATATTTTTAAAAATAAACGAAAGCAAGGCATTTGATTCTAGAAACTATAATCACAAAGAGATTTTACATAAACGTGGGATAAATCTCCAGATTGTAGACATTAGAGCTCAATATCACATTTTATAAAAAAATTTTTCTTAACTTTTCTCCTATTCTTTGTAATACCATGACTATTAGTATTTCTATTACTGCTGCTCTTGGTGTCTATATCATTGTCATGTACATTTCTATCTCACATAAGCTCCAAGCAACCATACAAGAGTCATAAAGCAGGTATTAGTGTACCCATTATATGGAAAAGGAAAACTGAGGCTCAGAACATAACACTTTGCTGGGGGACATATAACAAGTGAACAGGAGAGGTGGTATTTAAGTTGAAGCCTTGTGACTGAAATCCAGGGCTTTTTCAGCTACACGGCGGGCAGCATTCTCGTAGATCATGCTGTGGAGCACAACTCCAAGTGCAGTCACTTGCCCTGAGCAAGTATCAGAAGATGTTACTGAACTGAACAGGAGCACAAACGGCCAGCATGACAGAGCTATGCCCACTTTTTCAGTGTCAGAGGTTTAACAGTGGGCAAAGCAAGAAAAATCCAGCAAGACACACAAGTGCATTCTCCGAAATACACAGCCTCATTGTTTCTGCCATTCACCTTCGCCATGGATCAAATTCTATGGCCTCAGCAATTATCTACTTTCCCTGTCATCAAGCAAAGGGTCATAGCAATGTAGTGGGAGATCTCTTTTCTCTCTCACTGCTCCACAGAGATCTCTGTGCTGGAGAGGTGACATCAGAAAAACTTGTAAAACTGAAGATGTTTTCTGGCTTGAAATTAGCTTTTCAGGGATAATCAACTTTAAAAATCCAACAAATGAAAGCACTTATAAACTGCATATTAACGATTAGGCATCAAAATTGTTTCTCACGATATTCTCAATTATAAAGACTAAGAGCCATGTTATCTCTGATAATTCACCTGTTAAGGTGCAGTTAATTCAGCAGATGACACACTGTATCAGATCTTCCAATTTTCCATGATTAATATCTAATAGGCATATTTTCTATTCATTAGAATTTCTTATGTTACATTAATTATGCATTCTTCACAATGAAAATTTTAATGTTTAGTTTTTTTGACATACCAGTGATGAGATTAAAAACTTACATAGGAAGAAAACTTCCTATGAATTGCATTATGGAGAACAAGTCTTGCATTGGCCAAATGCTTTGATAAAGTAAGGTTTTCTATCTCATTGATAGAAAGTAAAGGACACCTCAGTTGCCTCCAAATTTGAAACACTCTGTGGCACATAAATAACATAAATTGCCTCCTTTGTTATTGCTTCGTTTTAGTTGGCAAAATGACATTCATTACTTACTTTTCATGAAATTATTTCCCAAAAGATTGCCTTATTTTGTTACTAAAAAAGAAAAGAAAGACAATTCATGACCTATAAGAGAGTGAAATGCAATTAGTAAGAACAATACGAAGTTGGAGACGGAGTATGTCCTTGTGAAAGACATAAGAGAAAAATGCAGGGACATTCTATATACACTAATACAGGTTATGAGTATATTACCCATGTTACATTTGTTAAACCCATATACACACATAGTGAGAAATGTCATGATTCTTTGTTTTTCAGAGACATAGAGATCAAAGAAGGTCAATCATCCATCTTTTCATTCAATAATATTTGAATGAGTACTCACTATGTGTTGACAGTACATGGAGAAGCAACTACCTCAATAACATTAACAAACCCATTTCCTCTTCGAGCTAGGTAATTTTAAACAATGCAAACAGCTAGTGGATTGAAGAGTTATGGTGTTTACTTTCTTAATAGAAAGACATGTGAGATTTCTGACTTACCCCAAGGTTCCCTAAAGACTCAGAGGATGAAATTTGTTGTTTATGGTGTATAATATAAAAACAACAGTATTTGCATCTTGTTAACCACAGGGGTATTAAAACAGTGGCCTTTAGGCAACACGATGCTTTGCTTTTCAACCATTTATATATAATACTAGGCTTTACTACTTTGGAATTAGGGGTTACAAGAGCAGAAAGACCAAGTTATAGCACATTAAAGCAAAATTTCTAATTCTGGATAACTGGCATACATTTACTTCATAAACTAGCAGTTACATTTCCCACGCCTTCAATTAACACTGGTTTCATTTTAAATGCTATCAGTTAAGACAAGATGTGATAAGAAAACATCATTGCCAGGCAAGCGTTCCTCAAACACAGCTGATTTATCTCTTTGCTAATTCATTAAAATGCAAAATATATTGAAATTGATTTTCAGCACTTTCAGGCAGGAATGTTTCTAATAATGTTAATTTGCAAATTTCCTCTTCTTTTTTTAATTCTCTGTGCTGCAGTCGCCATGTTCTGCCAGAGGCTATTTGTATTGTGCAGACAGAAAATGAACAGCGAACATTTATTTCTCATATCTTTCTGAGAAACCTGAGGCGCATGAAGATATTTGTGCTGTAACAGGCATAGTCAATCCCCTTCACTTCCTTTAGTCGCTATATATCACCAGCAAACTCCCAGCTAGTCCTGCTGTAGCAATTAACCTGCCAGAGCTCTCTCCTGTCAAGCTCAGTATTAATAAACTCCTCCCCCCACCACTCCAGGGAGAGGGCAAGCTATAGATTCTGGCTCTGCGACTTCCATACAGGCTGAATTATTCAGAATCAGCATGATTAAGAAGATGGCATGATATTAGTTAAAAAGACATACCTTCCCCTTCACCTTCCTTACTGAGGTTTAAACCTATTAAGGTGAAGGCAATGAAGCTTTCCCTCTTTGGTTCACAGTTCCTAAAATAGGACTTCTTGAAAGACTATTTACAATACTCTGTCAATTTCCAAGTTTATGAATAAAAGTATAAATACCAGGAAGGACATGTCAGAGTCAAAATGGACAGTTCACATAAACCTAGGAACTGGCTAAAAATACTTTCACCCCCAAGAGACGAAGGGAGCAGGTTCACTTTGGGTAACTGGTCATATTTCAATTGCTATTTCTAAAGGCATAGAAAAAGGAAAACCCTGAGTTTGTGCTTTTTGGGTCAGTTTCATGTGGACCAAATGGTGATGAATTATAAATTAAAAATCCGGATATACAATCTGTCAGATAACAAGTTGTTAAACTCTAGAAATAGCATATACCTAACAATAAACCTTGTTTTTATAAGGATGGTAGTATTATAAATGTCATAATAGATTGCAAATGAACCAGCTGTTTATATTCTACTCTAGTGCATGAATAAGAGAAGAGCAAGCCAGAAAATAAAAAGAGATGGAGGAAAATTTACTAGTATCAAGTCACGGAGTAAAAAATCCAAGGAACTCAATTTTTACGCATTCCCATCCAATTTACCCTTACTGGTGACTTTGGGGGAGAAGTGTAGCTTTTGAAACCAATTGTATTATTCCACTTTGAGATGCCTTCTAGTATATTCAATAGACCCATCACGGTTAATGTCCCTTTTTCAGTCTCAAGCTGCCCTCACCATATGAGATTGGTTACTGTCAGAGGACTTTCCGAGAAGGATTTGAATGCAATTTCAAAGGCCAGACAGAGCGGTTTTCAAAACACTGCCAGCTTAGGAAAGCAGGGTTAGTAGCCCAGGAGGGGTGAGATTCTGGTTTTCTATTTCTTATTTCATTCATTTCACTTCAAGTTAAAGCACCTTTTGATTCCAACCCAGTGAAATCAAGGCAGCATGGCAATACTAAGTGAATGATCCCACCCACCCCAAACCCTGTAAAATAGCAATTATCTATAACTGCGTTATCGCCAGCATCATCCACCACAGTCCATGGAGACAGGCTATTCTCTTTGAGAACAGAAACACTTTGCTTGTCTCTGTATAATTAAATCTAGGTCCACCCATGAGACTTTAAGAAATGGCCAGGCCGCTCATGGGTATTTATTAGCAGATTGCCATTTCCTGCTCATCAGGTATGAATCATATGTGTGTGTTATGCAAAGATCTTATCAAGTTTCATGTCTTATTTTCTTAGCCAGACCTAAAATTAAGCAAAGAGACACAGAGGAGGGGTACAACGTGAATTTACAAATTGAGTATTGCTTTATGGGGCATTACAGCTATTCTATTTAAAAATGCAATCCAGAGGATAACATTATCACTTGTTATGTCTGCATTTTCACATAAGGCACCTCACCCTTAGCTGCAGGTCTCTTATCTCTATAACATTCATGGAGTGCTAGCTTTTAATTAAAACATCACAACTCTATGTAACTCGAAGTATATATTTTATTGCTCTGGGAACCACTAGTCAAGAAAAATTCCATATTTTAAATTTATATTTAAAGCTTGAATAGTTTTATTGCCAATGATGTCATGAACAGTGCTAGTGCTGTCCTACAGAGATGACTAAATTTGTGTTTCAAGAGACATGCTGATTAGATCAGGGTTCCCAAAAGTTCATGAGACTCTTGACTTTGGTAGATATACGATATTCAGAGATTTGACTCTGTCAAAAACCATTGGAGTTCTGTAATGTGTAATCATTTGTCATTTTCCTAAAGCATAATTTCATTCATATGCATGGTGGATCTGGAATGCAGGTGAGTCACAAAGTTACAATTTCACCAAACTGATCATCTGTCTTCTTCAAATATAATACACCTTAACTTCCCTGATATTTTCTTGGTCCCTTTTTTTGGTTCCCTTTTTATTCCCATCTGTAAATGTTGAGGTCCAAGGCTTCTAACATCTCATTCTTCATACTCTCCCTACATCATCTCAATGTATCCCAGAACCTCAAATTCTATGTGTATGTCAATAACTCTCAAATCAAAATCATCCATACAGATCTCATTCCTAGAATTCAGAAGTATATATGCAACTGCTTTTTCATACACTGGTTATCCTACTGGGACTTAAATTGACTACATCCAAAGCATTACAATAAATACTGTAATAGTTAATATGGATTTAATGTTTACACTTATAATCTTTACAAAATCCCATCAGTTAGAAGACTATCATATTTCCAATTTTATAGCTGAGGAAAGCAGGATTTGAAGAGGTTAACTGTCAAGGTCATGTGGTTACAAGAAAATATGATTTGAACACAAGTCTGTCTGACCAGAGTCTAGGATTTTAATTGTTATTTGCATCCTGCCCAGCCTGGGTTTTCTCTTTCATTTGCATATTTGATCCTAGTGGCCTGGTCCTGTTTTGGCTATACAGTTACTCCTTTAGGGATGCCTTTTCTGTATCTACAAGTAACTTGGGTTTCCAGGACTAGAGTTCCTCAAATACAATTTACGACATTTATTAGAGATCCTGCAATTATGTATTTGATTTTCAATTTTCTTAATAGCCTGGGAAATACATAGGGCAGATGCAAAGAGAAAACAAGGAGATAAATTAGTGTGAGAGAGAATAGTCCAAATAGAGAACAGCGAGTAGGAAGGCCCTGGTGAGGAAAACAATAAAATAAAATGGCACTTTCAAGTAACCAAATTGTTCCTTTAAGGTTAGGGCACAAAGAATGTTAGTGAGGAAAGGCAAAAAGGGAGACTTGAAAGGCAGACAAGTGCCAGATTAGAGTGGCTGTCATAGGTCCTATTAAAGATTTAGAAATTTATTCTAAAGACAAAACAAGAATGCTTAAAGTAATGAAATATGAAAACCTAAAGCTTTTCTACATAGTCACTGATGGGCAAAGCCAATCTCAGAGGCCAAAGATCCAAAACGTTTGTCTAGTGGATTTGGGATATTAATAAGAAAAGGGCAAAAGAAAAATGACAAGCTGTAATTTTTTTGCTTATCATTAAAAAGCCAAGTACTCCTGGACACTATGAATAAACGAGATATTTAGAAATTAGGAATTGTTATATATGAAATATATATTAAAATTTTTGTAACCTGTTATATATGACCATATGTTATATATTTAAACTATATAATGCACATGCACATGTGTATATATTTAATTAGATTTTATTTTTTAGAGCAGTTTTAGTTCACACCAAAATTGCACAAAAAGTACAGAGTTGCCTATTCTCCCTGCTCCCACCCACACACAGCTTCCCCTAGCTGCAACATCAGGCACCAGAGTGGTATATTTGTTAAAACTGGGTTCATCATATTGACATATCATTATTGCCCCAAATCCCTAGTTTACATTAGTATCATATAGTTTCACTGCCTTAGAATTCCCCTGTACTTCAGTTATCCCTCCCTGCCTTCCCTACACCTGACAACCATTGGTCCTTTTACTTTTTCCTTAGTTTTGACTTTTCCAGAATGTCACATAGTTGGAATGATACAGTATGTAGCCTTTTCAGTCTGGCTTATTTCACCAAATAATGTGCATTTAATGCTCCTCCATGTCTTTCTATAGCTTGAAAGCTCATCTTTTTTAGTACTGCATACTATTCCATTGTCTGGATGTACCACAGTTTATTTAACCATTCACCTACTTACAGGCTGTTGGTCGCTTACAAATTTTGGCAGTTGCCCCACATCCTTGTCAGTATTTGGTTTTGTCAGTGTTTTGGATTTTGACCATTCTAATAGGTTTATAGTAGTATTTCATTGCTATTTTCATTAAAAATTCCCTGATGACTATGATGTGAAACATCTTTTTATCTGATTATTAGGTATCTGTACATCTTCTTTGCTGAGGTGTCTAAGTCCTTAGATCTTTTTTAATAGGGATTGTTCACTGAGTTTTAGCATTCTTTGTATAACAGTCTTTTTTATCAGACATGTCTTTCACCAATATTTTCTCCCAGTCTGTAACTTATTTCCTATTTTCTTTATGTTATATTTTTATAGTTATTAAAGTAAGCTTCTGGATTCCCACTGTGTACTTAGCCCCCATGGAGCATTCAATGTGTAGAGCATTCAAAATCCAGTAAATAAGGATGGAAACAATTTTTTCTGAGAGCTGACTGTGTGCAAGGCACCCTACTGTGATAGATACTGAAGGGATACACAACTATTTCATTTCTCTTCTCAAGAAATTTATAGTCATGAAAGTCGAGAAGAGGGGTCCTCAAACCCCATAGTCATGAAAGTCAGGAAGACAGGTCCACAATTTAAAAAATCATTCCAATTGTCCTTGTTTCTTTCTCATCTACCCAAAGTCAGGGTTCATTACTCTTCCTTTAAAGCTTTCATCATCCTAAAGATACCCTTCCTTACTTCATGAACTTCAGCATTCCCATGGAGTTTTCAGTTAATAAATCTCCTGTCTTTCTGAGACTTCACTCCTTCTTCCCTGAGCTCATCCTTTTATTTATCCAACACAGTCTTTGGGAAATGTGAGCTCCAGTCCCATAACCATGCATCCCCAGTTCCAGAATGGTTAAAGGGGAGATTACTACTACAGGCTGCATTTATCTAGGAAGACTGCATAGAAAAGAAATTCGAGCTGATCCCTAAGAGATGAATAAGACTTGGCAAGAAGAGGGGGGAAAGGTGTCAGAGAAATAAAAAGTTACCAAGAGCCAAAAGACTCATGGGCTGTATAAGCAAACCTACCAAACTAGACCAAGTAGCAGATGCAAATAGCAGATGCGTGTGAACAGGTCTGCAAGCTTAACCTAAATCTATAACAACACTTTCAGATGTTCTGGGGTGCCTTGTACTTCTTATGTACTGTCACATCATAATAAATAACTAACATTGACTGACATCAGGCACCTTTTTAAGTGCTTTAATGTATAGAGCTGCAAAGCCTGACTTTCAGGAAGTCTAATTCCAGATCTCCACTTCATACACACTGTACTCTGCATCAATTCCCTCAACAGAGTTTCACAGTAACTCATTTACTTTTTTAAAAAGTAATATAACTGTTATGGGTATGTTGAATTCCACTTTTTTTCTTTCTCTCTTTACTGAGATCCTATTACAAAGTCAATTATTGAAAAAGAAAAATTTTAAAGGGTCATACTATTTAAAACTATATTTATAGCAATGTATTGTTGCCAGTTAATTGACTACCAGAAACTTGGTGGCATAAAACAACTCATATTTATTATCTTACTGTACTGTACATCTGAAGTCAAATGCTGGTCTCTCTGGGCTGAAACTGAGGTGTCAGGAGGGCTGTGTTCCTTTCTGGAGGCTCCAGGGGAGAATTCATTTCCTTGCCTTTTTCTTTTTGCTATACGTTATCCTCATTCCTTGGTTTGTGGCCCCCTTCTCCCCTTTAAAGCCAACAAAGGCAGATTGAGTCTTTTTCACATGGCATCAAGCTGAACTTGCGTCTTTTACCACGTCTTTGACTCTTCTCTTCAGTTTCCCACTTTCACTTTTAAGGATACTTCTAGTTACATGAGAGCCCCTATTCTAAAATGAAATATTAGCAATCTTAATTCCCCTTTGTCATGTAACCTAACATAGTCACAGGTTCTGGAGGTAAAGATGTATTCATCTTTGGGGCATTATTCTGCCTACCACAGTGTTCCATAAGTATTAGTTAATTATTAGTATGTTAAGTAGAGTAAGGACTTAAAGAAACATGAAGTCATTAAAAAATTATTAATTTTGAGTTCATAAAATCTTCCTAATATTTTACAATTGTTTTGCTCCCTCTTAATTGCACAGCAACAGTTTTGGTTTTTGTTGTTTTTATTTTTAGCTCAAATGTATGAAGTCTGTTCAAAGCATTTATCTTAGCTTTCATAGAAACAAAAACTCCTGTCTTTTCACACTTACATAGGGTCTGAAAATTTTACAATATTAAATTAAATTCTATAATGACAAGGATAATTATACCTAGGATAAAGACATGGGGAGAAACACAACTGATGTTGGTAAACATAAGTCAGTTGGAGAAGCAATAAGTGATTGGCTCAACAGAGGGATACCTACTGATGACAGGCACACAGCATGCAGGCACACAACCATTCCTATATTTTTCATAGGGAATGGAGATTGCCCAATAATTGGTAAAATATTTGAGCGAAAATTTTTAAAGAAAGTTTCCATTCTCCTATAAACAATAGAATGCTGGTTCTGCAGACAGATGAGTTTTAATCCCTTCTCACTCATGCCTTACAAATTGGGTGACCTTGAACAAATTAATTAATGTCTAAGAAGTTAGTTCTGTTCTCTCCTCTGTCAAATGAGGGTTAAGATACTACCTACTTCTTTTTGTTTTGATGATGGTTTCCTTTGCTGTACAAAAACTTTTTAGTTTGATAGATTCTCATTTGTTTATTTTTTGTTTGTTTGTTTGTTTGTTTTCCTTGCCCAGGGAGATACAACCAAAAAGAAATTACTGTTAGTAATCTCAGAGAATTTACTGTCTATGTTTCTTCTAGGAGTTTTATGGTTTCAGGTCTTACATTTAATTCTTTAATCCATTTTGAGTCTATCCTTGCATGTGGTATAAGAAGGTGGTCCCGTTTTTGTTTTTGTTTTGTTTTGTTTTGTTTTTTGCATGTATCTGTCCCATTTTCCCAGCACCCCTTATTAAAGACACTGTGTCTTTACCCCATTGTCTATCCTTGCCTCCTTTGTAATATATTAAGTGAGAGTATAGGTGTGGATTTATTTCTGGCCTCTCTATTCTGTTCCATTGATCAGTGTATCTGTTTTTATGCCAGTATTATGCAGTTTTGATGACTGAAGCCTTGTAGTATAGTTTGATATCAGGTAGTGTGATATCTCTAACTTTGTTCTTCTTTCTCAAGATTGCTATGGCTATCCCATCTTTTATGGTTCCATATAAATTTTATGGTTATTTGTTCTAGATCTCTGAAAAATGCCATTGGTATTTTGATAGGGATTGCATTGAATTTATAGATTGCTTTGGGTAGTATGGCCATTTTAATGATGTTGATTCTTCCTACTCGTTAGCATGGTATATGCTTCCATTTATTTGTATCTTTTTCAATTTCTTTTATCAATGACTTATAATTTTCTGAAAACAGATATTTTACCTCCTTGGTTAATTTGACTCCCAGGTATTTTATAGTTTTCAATACAATTGTAAATAGGATTGTTTTCTTAACTTCTCTTTCTGAAAGTTTGTCACTGGTGTATAAAAATGCCACTGAATTCTGAATATTTATTTTGTAACCTGCTACTTTACTTTCCCCTCTCATATTTATTACAACATTAACCATTTTTCTTATGCTACACTTTATATCTCCATGTCTATTTTGTAACTATTCACTTGTACTTCTTAATCCCTTTTCCCTTTTGTGCCATCCCCTTCAACCCCCCTCCCATCTACTAGCCCTCCCTACCCCGCTTTTTAATTGGAATGTTTATAGTTTTCTCATAAATTTATAAGAATTCTAAATATTAAGACCTTCGTCTTTTATGTTCTTAATTTTTCTGATTCAACTTTTTCTTTCTGTTTTATGTATGTCTTAAAGCTAGTCTTGAAAGACAATTCCCAAATTTCCTCTGTCCTATGGGGGGGGGAATCAATTTTAAAATACCATCTGCATGAGACTTCCTGTGGCTAGTAAATTCATAATAATATTAGCATGTACATTTCAGGATTCATCACAGAGTTCATTTTTTTTGATTCTCTAATAATTACTTGATTTTGAAAGAAACCATTATTTTCAGAAAATGTATTTCTTTTTTACATTCTTCTCACACTTTAGGTACCCAACCCACTTGCATTTGTCACCTCTGACTTGTTTTTACAAATCAATTTCTTTTCTTTTTTAATTGCATATTTCACTAGGTTTGCCTTTATTTCACAACTATTACCTTAAAGCTTATTATTAAAGTACCTCAGTCTGTTAAATAACGTCAACATCCTTCCCATCACCTCAGCACTTCTAATCCCCCTCCTCACAGCCCCCTCACTAAATGAAAAGCAATGCATTTTTTTGTTGGAAGCTCTGAATGAATAATTCATTTGGAAAAATCGTCCGTGTTGTGCATGTTCAGAAGACAGAGCACTTCTCTTGTCAGTCACAGTGGCTTGGATAGAACTAAGTGCTGTTCAGTGTGTGTTCAGAGTGTACTGCTGATGGCAGGCTGCTGAGATTGCCAACTGTGTTAATCCTGACCATCTTTCTTTGTCTTTTGTGACAAGAAGATTAAGATTCGGAGACTTATTCAGTTGTTGCAGTCAGACTGAATTTCACTAGGTTGTTTAAAGCCTTCTCTTAACTTATTGACACATTCTCATCATCATTCCCACAAATCATGTGAAATTCTGGCCTAGAGCAATGTTCTATTGGGCATTGTGGTAGGGGAGAGATCATGCCCTTTCACCTCAGACCCTTAAGTTCGAATTCTACATCAGCCATTTACAAAGCCATCAGTTTGGGCAAGTTGTATGACCTTGATGAGCCTGAATTCCCACATTGGACATACGGAAGTGAGTATAGCTACAACGTAGACTGTGTGTATGTGTAGATTTGACAAGGAAATATTTTATGCCTTTGCCCTATGCCTAGAGAATGACAGGTTTCTAGTTAATGTTTATGTCCTATTAATTAATTCTTATTCACCACTGCTTTTATCATCTTTCTTTTCTCTAGTCTGTTAAACATACACAAAATTCTGAATAAACCTACCATGGTCCTGCCTAAAAACATTCAATTTTTCCCTATTCTCATGATATAAAGTCCACTCTCTCCAGCATTATCCTCATAGTTGACCCCTCCACATATACCCGACATGCCCAGTGGACCATTTACATAAAAACATTCTTCATCTTCCCCAAATAATTTCATGTTATTTCAGTCTCTAGGACCAGTGGCTCCTGCTCCCTGCCTGGGTTGTCCATTCTGCAGCAGCAAAAATTGCAGTCCTCCTTTAAGATATAGTGATATATAATACTCTTCCTCTGAATTCTTCTCAAACCTCCATCAGTCTTTGGCCTCAACTTCCTGCTCCCAAAGATCATGCGCACATGTTAACTCTCCTACTTACTCATCATAGGATAATCATGTGGCATGTCTCCATCTTCTGATTAGACCATGACTCTAAGAGGCATGAACATACATAACGTCTCTGTTTGGCTTATGGGAAATGCCTCAAGGAATTTTTGCTAAATAAATAAATGAATGAAGTATGAAATATTTGAGGAAATATTAGAGACATTAAAATACACTAAAATCATTATGTCCCAATGACATGATGATAGGAACACCAGAACATGCTTGTTGTATACCTTTAATCCAGTATCTGTAGAACCAGTTTTTAAAACATGTTGATAAATCATAAATGCACTGTTCTTACTATTTACATGCACATCTTTCCTCCCCAACCCACCTCCCTGGTGGCTTTCCCCAAGTCTTTCCCTCTTCCTTCTGCCTTTTGAAGAAGGTAGAATTAAGACAGATTATTTGGAGATACCTCCAGAGGCTGGTAACCTCAGCTGTGACATCTGGAATCTGGCTTGTTTTACTTTCTGGGTCTATTAAGCATCCTCACAAATATTAACTAGTAACTAACCTTGGCTCTGTTAATCCTCTCCTTCCTGGCTTAATGGTGGTAGCTGTGTTTTGCATCTTGTCTTAGAACTCACATTCCTGTTCTTCTCTAAGGTGCATGTCCTGTCTTAATTAGTACTGGCTAAAACTGCTACACAGCAAGCCGTATATCATAAAGGACTTAAGGGATCTTTCTCCTGCAATTTCTTCAGGATCCCCATTGATTTTTCAGGAAATGCTCCAGCACCTTTTCTGCCCTCTTTGGGAGAAAATCTAGAGTCCTAGCACAGACTGTTGGCCCTTCCATGCTAACATTTAATGTATTTACAAATAGGGTCTATACACAAGAGAGCCTCTACTCTCACTAGAAAAATTCAAAACTAATGATGCCAACATTTTCTTGGAGGAAAAATAATCAAGGAACCCACCTGAAAATAAGTTATAAAACCACTGTTTTAACTTATTCTTTAAAACAAAATATTAGATTAAGACTGAAGGCAAATGCTATTTGAGATGAGCTACTACTGATCATACCTTCCACTTAGGTCCACTTTACACACAACTATGTGTTTGTATGTGTGTGTATGCACATGAACGCACACATATGTGTATGTATGGTATCTGTCACTACAAGACAGAGAGACTCCATAGTCTAATGAAGGGGATGACTATGGATCATTTGATTTTTCTTTTGAGTTTTACTAGTTCAACAATATTCTACTTCTATGGCTTATTTTTCCCCCAATTAGAGTATAATGCTATTATCTTGTAACTAATAATGACTCACAGATTTGATAGCTCAGGAAAATCACCCTTTTTTGTCAAAATAAATTTTACTAAAAAAGCAGAACTCTGGAATCCACCAGAGACCTACTGGGGTCAGGCTGTCCAGTAGTAGGACTCTGTAATCTCTCTTAAAATACCTCCCCAGGCAACGCTCATGCAGCCTGTCTGGCACTGTTTAGTTGGCACATGGTCACGAACCATGTCTTAGACAGACTCTAAGCATTTGGCCAGAGACCCTGTCTTCACAAAAGGCCTGGCACTTAGTAGCTACTCAACAAATTGTTGTTGAACTGAATTGTTGACCCATCATTCTCTATAGTGACATCCCCCATATCAGAATAATGATAAGCACAATTTTCCCTTGACTACTTTGGAAGAAGAAATTCACTTGGCCTCACGATGTAGCTTAACATTAGGAGTTGGAGGAAGCAGTCAGGCAGCAGTAGGTGAGCCTCTGTCAGCAGAGTTTTGCATTCAGCAGAAAGGCCACATTCAAGGTAGATATTTCCTTCCTAGGACAAGATGGGCATCTATCATTAAGGTTTATATACTTGTATATGTCATTACTGTTACTGGTTTCTCCTGGGTTCCAGGGAGAATCAAGCTGAATGCCTGTGAAATATAACAAGCTCTTAAGAGAAAGATGCTCTCTAAAGATACAGTATTACTATAAACTCCAACCACTTCCTCCCAGCCTGAAAATGCTGTCCTGGTGAGAATGACCACTTAGCAGTCACTGGTCTGTTTCCTAAACTAGTAGGAAACCTAACTCCCAAGCATGGGAAAGTGGAAAATGGGGTCGCTGAAGCAAAGGGCAGGGAAAATAACTAACAAAAGTAATAATCATCTATTTTTCAAACCTATATCAGTTATAAATACAAAGTTGTCAATCAAAAGCTGGTGTAGTGATACAAATATGGGCTTATAAATGATAAAAATATGGGCTTATATGTTCATAATGGAATATCATCTTAAAGAAAATTGTTTCATTTTCTGCTTTTCTTACTGCTATGAGAACCCAACCCAATTTGGCACATGACAACATCAGGGAGACTGATTCACCTCTTTACTCCTCAAGATCTATCAGTCATCTCTATCTCCATCAGTTTCACAACAGCTAACTATTGAACAAGGATAGTTCCCTTGGAGTTAATCCTTTAAATTGAAAGCCAAAATCCCTTTACTCATCTCATATATATGAGAATAAATGTCTCTGAACTACTCATGGACTTGGAGAAGCAAGTAGTGCTAAAAACCCACATTCTAGAGAGAAATGGACACATGTGAAGACAGATGAAAGAAATGTAAATTGTAGATTATTTTAGAAATGGTGCAATGTTATTAATAATTGGAAATATTGATAACATATATTGCATGAATTTATATATTTATATACATATTTATGTAAATATTATAATTAAAAATATTTAAATATATAAACATATTGCAAATATGTCTGATGCTTTTATATTATTTTACTGGTGACCTTGTTCTATTGAATAAGTTCTGTGCTGACAGCCCCCAGACCTCTCTATCTTCTCATTCCAAAAGAGAACTGCCTTCTCAAAATCTCTTGCACATAGATTTCAAAACTGAATTCTTGATGCTCCTTGTCAAACCTACACCTCCCACAATCCTTCCCACATCAAATGGAATTCAATTCAACCATTTGCTTCAAGCCAAAAATCTTAGCGTTATTGTTGACTCCCCTTTTTCTCACAGCAATGAAGATATTCCGTTGTCTCTACCTTCAACAAGAATCCAGACACACCTGATCACTTCTAGCAATTCCATTCCTCAAAGCCACCACCACCTTGGAGAGCAGAAGAAAGGTTTGACTGAAGTTACATATTAGGTATCCACAAGCAAATTTATATATCTAAAACCTTGGAAATGGATGAGAACACCTAGAGAGGGAGTAAGAGAGAAAAAAGAATAAAACCCAAGAAAAAGCTGTCAGGAACTTTAATATTTAGAGCTCAGATATCAATGGAGAAGGACAAAGAAGAGACACCAGAGACAAATAAGAGTTAGAAGGATACTCATTGACCTTGTTTTGTTAGAGGCGAGACCATGTTAGACTAGTATTGAAAGTAAAGCTGGGTATGTTCTAGGGGTGGAAGGGGGAGCAGCTGCATAAATTTCTCATAGGCCATTACAAATATTTCTTGTTATACAAATAGATTCTTGGGCCTAGCATCATTGTGAGAGAAGACTTAAGCCTCATCCACAGGAAGCAGGTCAGCCCCACCTATTACCCCAGATTCAGTAGGGCCAGGCTTTTGTTTGTTTGTTTTGTTTTTAATGTAACAAAAGGAAAAGAAAGAGTCAGGCTCTCACCAGGATGGTTCCAGTCTCAGAAAGCTACAGAGAACCACCAAACCATGGGCTACACAGCCTTTCAGTCCTTTACAGGGCAGCATCAAATGATCCAAGTTGAGTTATTGAGTTGCACAGACTGCCACTCAAGAGGCTGCACTTGAAGGAAAAACGATAGAATTTCTGAGCAAAAATCATTGTGTGTTATGCCACAGGATGAGGCTGGACTAGATTTAGAGCTACCATCCCCAGTCCTGCAACACTTGGATTTTCTAGGAAATACACTAGGAAGGGAAATCTGTAATGTTAATTTAAACACTCCAGAGAGTAACCCTCTTAAAGGTATTAATGGATGAAGGGAGAAAGATGCACACAGAGGGAGACAAGCGGCTGTAATCGGCCCAGTGCTGGCAATCCTAGGAGCAGAAAGAGAGCAAAAGAGTAGATCACCATTGCCCGGAGGAGAGAGAATGTGGAACTATAGAAAATTTTCTTTCTACTCAGTATCCACATCAGAGACTCCTAGAGGGAATAATTTAAGAAAACAGTCTTAAAGAAAACTGAATTTCCTCTCATCAAAACAAATCACAAGACTGAGGCCCATTTAGACTTGAAATAATCTTATAAATATAAATCCTAGGATCTACCAAATCTATTTTCTAAATAATTTTTTAATAAATATGAACATTTATTATTTTTTAAATAATAATAAAATAATAAAATTATTTTCTAACAATAGAAATTAAAAGGACATGACCATGGTATTTGCACTTATATTTTTTTCTTTATATTCCTAAAATAATTACTTCTGTTCCTATTACAAATCTCATGTAGGGTAGTTGGCAAATATCCCCCTTCATTGACTGAAAAATGGAGTACTGGAGAAATTACTAACTTTCTAAAGGTTAAAATTCTGAACACTAAATCTTGTAGGTAATTCTTCCCTAAGTACAAATTCCCAATCTCAGCATGCTCAATCAATTGCCAAATTATAATTTTTGCTTTTGTCCTGTCTTCTACACTGGTAAGGGCTATGACAGCTGATTTCAGAATAACTATTTAAATATTTAAAATGGCACCTGGCTTTCTTTTAGCTAAAATATAGTTGACTGTGATTATTTTTCTTTCTTTTGCCTTAAGGATTCTCTACACCTCATGTTCAGTTAGTTCTTTCTTGATGACAGACGTCAGATGGAATTTCTCTTTTCCTAAATTTCCTGAATGAGAACATTCTCTTTTGTCAACAATACCTCAGGGATATTTAAGCAATTAAACACTTTAGATATACATGTGGAAAATTACCAATACGTATTGAATGCCTTGCTTAGGAGTGAAGATTATACTGCTCTGTACAGGAAGTTTGCAAATTTCTATATGTTGTACTATGAAAAATTCAGTGATGATTTTAATTTTAAGATCTAGAACATTTTACTTATATTAAAATTTACTTATCTTATCTTTAGTTGAATATTTTATTTTGGAGAGATCACATATTTTAAAGCACTATTTAGAATCTATGACCATATATTTCTTTTAAAAGGATATAGCTTCTGAAATACCACAACCATCACTTCCCTTATTAAATAATATAATAAAAGTTGTAATATGTTAAAAAAAATTTTACAACATGGATGACACATTTTAAAACAAAATCACAGATGATAGTGTCATGTATCCCTTTTGCCTAAATTTCCTATTACATGAAATTTATATTAGTAAATATTATTAAAATACCAATATTTTTGTTTTTAGTTTACTTATCTATTTTCCTTCCAAGTCCAATGTAGGGGATAGGATCAGGCAGGAAGGTGGGAAAAAAAGAAAGAAAAATTACAAACATAGAATATTAAACTGGCAGCTGCTGCAGAGTTTTATAATGATAAACAAGAACAAAATATAATTTTATAAATGTTTTTTTTTCTCTCATTTTTTTAAAAGTGTCCTTACCAAGTGCCAGTAATTTCTATTGTAGAAAGAATCAGAGAGACAAAATTGTGCCATTAGGAGCCAAGAAGCAAGAAATGCTTTTTAGAAAACATTTAAGTGAATATGGTTTCCTGCTGAGTTACTTTTTTTTGCCAGGTAAATGACTCTTAACCAATTCTCATGCGTAAGCCTGAAACAAGTAAACATTATATTCAAGCTTCTGGCTTAGAAAAAACATACAATCTCATGTCTAATATTCTACATTGAGTACATGTACAAATAATCTTCACTAATTAATCTGGGGGAGAGGCCAAGAAAGGAAGGGCAACAGTTAGTACAGAAGAGCAAGCAGGTAATAACTTAATAGGAGAAAATGGGAATTAACTCAGGAAGGCCTGCTTTGTTATTTCATAGTGAAGAGAGGCCAATGAAGCTAAGATGGCAAGTTTGCCAAAAACAGAAGAATCAAAATCGAGTAAGCTTTTAAATTGAAAGAAGGCTTGGTGGTTGTTTAACTCATTAAGGCAGAGAGGAATATCAAGTCTGGAGAAATTATGTGGTTTGCTTAAGATTAGACAACTGGCTAGTAGAAAAGCCTAGCTTTGTACCAAGAGAATCTATTCTCCATTAAGAGTTCTTTCTACTGTTCTCCCAACTACTTCTTTTCGAGGTGGAACCAGATAATAATAAAATCTACCTGGGGTGTCATTTATTTTGCTTTAATGTGGGAATTAATGCAAATATTTGGGAATGATGGTATAGACTTTGATAACAAGCAAAGAATAAAACTTTGGCCTAAGCAGAAATAAGTTTAAGATATTAAATGCCCCATAACCAGATCAAACTGATATGAGCGGGGAGAGAGGGGAAGAAAGGAGTTGGACACTCATACAGAAACAAAGCAAAGGGGTGACTATCAGGAAGTGATGGTTGTCAGGAAAGTCTAAAAGAAGGTCTAGAGACAATAGCTTTGCATTTCAGATGCATCTACATAGGACTGTAGGTTGTGTGGGGAGAAGGTGGGTTTCGTTAACAAGGTTCACTGATCTCTGTCATGTGGGTATGTGGGGATTTCCCAAGCACATTTACCTGGGAAGTTGCCTACTTCCTCTGGGTCTTAAAAGTACCCTGTGTACTGAACAGGGTTTTCCATTGCAGTCCAACATTTCTGCTCATTAATGAAGCCAACAATCAATACATTCAAACCATTAAAAAGGAAATAAGCAGATTTGATTTATAACTGTTTGGACAAGTGAGTTCTTCTCCTTTCTCTTATCCTTAAGCAGCCTGTTTCTACATATAACTTTCATTATGTTCTAAGATTTTAAGCTGGTGGCATTTCTTTAAAATTTTTGGCCAGTTAATAATGAGTTTCTGTCATGTAGCTAATTCCATTTAATCAATGAGGTCACCAGAAACAATGACTCTAACATGGTTCATTAAAATCGTCACCATTCTAAACCACTGATAGTATCTAAAAATGTCATATGGTAGTGCCTAAAATAATGAGCACTAATGGTAACATAACCCCCTATGTCTCAGCCACTCTTTAACCTTCAAGGTCTAAGTTCAATTACATCAATTAAAGCTTACAAATTCAATGAGAATCATGGGCTTAACTAGTTCACAGAAATGGTACCCAGTTCAAATCAGCTGATGCAGCTAACCCCATGTGTTTTCCCAGCTTCTAGAAAAGAGACTCCTGCTTGAGTTGTATGCTCAAATTTTTGGTTTGAATGCCTCTGATTCATTGTGTTTTTTCTAAACTGTAACTCGTTACCAATTGTGTTTTTCCAAGTTATGGGAAAAGAAGACTAGGTAATTCATTTTGTTAGTAACACTGAAAAAGGCTTTTACATACTCCTGCATGCTGTGTATAACCAGTTTAATACAATTCCATTATCTCTTAACTGCCATTATTATAAAATACAGAAATTGAAAATCAAAAGATATTTTTTAATTAGCAGAAGATTTATTTAGTGGCAAACCTAACATGAACTTCTATGACCTGATTTGGAATCTATTTATCTCACTTAATGTGAATATCTATGCCTCATATTGTAACAATTTTGATGTTTTTTATTAATGATTGCTGCTCTAGACCCCAGTGAGGATCATTATATGTGTGTGTGCACTGTATTACCTTTGTAAAATCTGAAAAAAAAAAACTGAATTACAGAATTTAACCGAATTAGTTTTAGATAAGGGATTATGAAGCTGAAAAAGAAAATACGGTCATTTTCTAAGGCTATAGAAAGTGATTTTGAAAATCTCCTTGTTTAAAAATAAGCAAATCTTATAGTATGGCCCATACATTCAGACTCTCTCCTAGCAGATCTTGTTTTTGGTTCTATTTCACATTACTTTTATATTTTTAATTTTACATTACTTTTAATTTTATTTTAATTTTTAAAATTAAACTACTCATGAAAAACCAGCAGACTGGGAACACAAGAGACTCTCACACAACAAATCCACAGTGGACACTGACCACAGAGCCCTCCTAATGCTGTCGGGACAGTGCCTAGTGGCTGTTTACCTGGCGACTTGTGATGAGAGATATTTACCCAAAGAACATTCAGTATTTGGCCTGTTTGCTGAGACTACCAGTAAAGGACCCCATCGTAAAAAGAAATGAAGTTTGTCTGAACCACACTTGTTGTACAACCAAGTACCTTTTATTCATTCATTCCCACTGCAGTCACAAAACCATGCATTAATCTTAACCACTCTTAAAAATAACGACTTTAAAAAGAGGAAAAAAAGTAGTCTCATATCTTTCAAGGTATGTTCTAACAAAGAAGGCTTTCTTGCTTTCAATGTGTTGCTTTTCACTGTTTGTGTTAGAACCAGAACTCGGGTTAAAATCCACTTATTATCTTTTAGTTGACTTGTTCGGGGACAGTGGTTTTATTTTTGTGGCAATCGATACCATATTGTATGTTGGATTTCTGGACAAAGAATGTTAAGTAGATATGATCCCTTACTGATTCTGATATTGAATTCCAAATGGGAGAGAGAATGTGAACACAACTATAACATCAAAAGGCCCTGTATTAGCAAGAAAGAATTTTTAAAATATTCATTATGTACATGATTTTCTGTTCATGGAGCTCATCCTTTGGTGTGTAACTTCCAGTTAGAATGAGGGAGAGAATGAGAAGGAGTTCTGTGGCCTGCAAATATTCAGCTCAATTTTTATTCAATAAGACCACGGGACCTTTGAGTATAAAATCCTAATGCACTGGTTTTCCCTGTCCTTATTGAAAACAGAAAAGAAAGCAGAATTTGCACTCAACATTTTTAGGTCATAGACTAGAAACCAACTGAAGTTAATTTATAAATCAACACTGAAAGGAAAACAAATGGGAGGTATGCAACATACATACATCGATTTGGGTGCCTTTAAAATGCATCTCATTTAAAAGAGGTCTCTTTAGAAGTCCACTAGCAATGAATAGTTCTTGCATACGGTCATGAGCTTTCAATAAACCACCGGTTCTTATGAACTCAATGGAAACCTCAGTGGGGAGGAAAGCAGAAACAATGAAGCCACAGGGATGTTACAATTCCCACGAATTAATGCTACTTCAGAAAAACAACCATGAGCCTTTAAACAGCTTAAGCAAAATGTCAAGTAAATCAAGTAGCCATCATATGCCAAGCCTGAGTTATGAAAATGTTAACGAATAGCTATGTATTATTACAGTGAAAAAAAGAAAACACATCGTAATTGATAGCAGCTGGGCAA
Organism: Cynopterus sphinx; assembly: GCA_030015415.1. Classification (NCBI taxonomy): domain Eukaryota; kingdom Metazoa; phylum Chordata; class Mammalia; order Chiroptera; family Pteropodidae; genus Cynopterus; species Cynopterus sphinx. The sequence goes on along the minus strand of CM057385.1, from coordinate 94,322,521 downwards.
ATTATTAAATACCTATGTAAACCAGACCTAAAAAAAATGTCAATACAAAAGAGAATTTTATACATCTCCTTTTTACAATCCTCCAATTTTTAGGAGTATTTCTATGAACCCTTTCATGATAATTGTGTTCATAAGGAGTTGGCATGAATCACATGGAAAGTGAGAGACCTAATGATATTGGTAAACATATTCGCTGCCTAAAAAGCTGTGAAACACTAGATGTCTGGATTTGAAAGTGACATGCATCCTAGATGCTCATCTATCCATTTTTTGTGTCATTTCCTTTTTATGTATTTAAGGTGAGTGTTTCTTTCCTACAATTTTTTGAGGCATAGTACACTTTACTCATACTTAACTAGATTTTAATATTATTATTAAAGTTGGAAATGTACATGCAAAATAGCAGAACAGGTATAACAGTGAAAATAATTCTCTCTCCCATCCCACACTGTCCAACAGGGAACTACTGTTTAAAGATTCTTACACATATTTTCTGAAATTTTCTGTGCAGATTATTGCACACTGTGTTATCCTCTTCTGAGCTTTCTTTTTTTTCTCTTAATAATATATCTTAGAAAGAGTTCTATGTCAGTATATTAGTACATAGGAAGATGCCTCATTTTAAAAAATGGCTGTGACATAATCTGTTATATGAACATACTATACTTTGTTAAATCAATTTTGTGTTAATGGGCATTTTAGAATATTTCTAGACATCATTAATAAAAATGGACACATATCTTTTATACCAAAGTTGGTCATATCTATAGGATAGATTTCCTAAAAATGAAATTGACAGATCAAAGTATCTGATTTAAAATATGAATGATATTTTTAAATTGTGCTTCAAAGAAATTGTCCCACCATACATTCTTATTACTGTTGCTTGAAACTGTTCAATTCTCCATGTTTTCACCAACAATGTATATTATCAATTTTTTTTGCAAATATGAAATAAAAGTGGCATATCTTTTAAACTTTAATATTAAATTGTGAATGAAATAAGTTCCTATGCGATTTGTATTTTTATCACACTATTTAATCATGTCCTTTCCTTTTTTCAATGGTTTTATTTGTTCTTTTCTTATCGATTTATAACGGCTCTTTAAATGATCAAAATTTCAAACCTATACACAATTATACGTGTTCCAATTATTTTTTTTTATCTTTTTTGAAATCAGTGCTTTTGACTCTAAAAATTTTTTTGGTAGCGAAGTTTAACAATTGTTCCCCTGGATCAGTATTTAATTGCTTTTTATCGAAAGACAGTGATTTTTGCAGAGAAACAAATTACTATGTTATTTTAAGTAATTAGATAAACAGAACAAAGTTTTAGTTGTCTTTCTTTTATGAATAAATACATTTTACTGGGGTTTTTATTTTAAAATATTGGGTGATAATTATTTTCATTTATAATATGTAAGTAAACCTTTGTTCTTATTTTTGAGAGGAGTAATATAAGACTCTGAAATGGAAAATTTGTTTTTCCTGGTTTCCTTCTAGATTGCAAAGTAGCAGTTCCCTGATACATGGGGGAGATGAAGTATCACAGGGTCTTTTATCTAAGAGCTCTTTGGATTTCAGCTTGTGCAGCTATAGGGATTAGAATCAATGAGGCCAGTACTACGCCAATACTAGGTCAGGAGTCAGCCTCTCTCATAGCTCATTTTAAGGCTGAACTTGCCATTTGCATCTTTACAAGTTGTCTTACAGCTTCTTGCTCACATCTGACAACTTGATTGGATGGGACACCCAAGGAGGTTCATGACTTTGCTGCTGATATAGGTAAAACCCCAGTCTGTGCTGGAATTTTTTTTTTTAATTGTAAAATAATAATATGAGGAGATTTCAACACCAAAAAAAAACATAACTTGAGCAAATAGAATGCCAAAGTCAGTTAAAGCTGACAAAATCAGTAGTGGAAGACACAGAAACCTTTCATTGTCATTTGAGGAAAATTTATGTGGATTCATTTATGTAATAACAGATAACCCACTACCACTTACCAAATCAATGTACATTCCTTTTCCAAGCTGCCTTTTATCCATAAATGTTTGCTGTTTAAAATTAAAACCTCTGCAAATATTAAAAAATTAAATTTCTATTGTCTGATTTCTTTCTCTAAACTCATCCTGCTTTTATATTCAGTATCATTCTGATTTGCACCTGACAGTTCTCTGTTCATATTATCGGGGCTACTTCAACTCCAATGATGTCATGAGACGTTAAAGAAAGGACCACATTGTACACTTTATCTTCCCATTGTGCCTAGTGAACTTCTAGATAAACAGATTTCGGCATCATTGATTAGTTGCACTTGAACCAACAAACGTTCACATGACTAGGCTCTAGAAAGCCATCATCTCAGCGAAAGCTTTTAAAGGTTTATCAAAGTGACAGGATGAAATATAGCATAAGTTCGGAAAATTAATCACCCTCATCTTCAGGTCTGAAGAAATCCGTTACCAGGGTTTCCTGGTCCTGGAAAGGTAAACTGAAACAAGTGCTAGTGGCACATCTAAGCAGCATGTGGGATAAACCTCCTTACAAATTACCATCAATAGGCACAACAGGGAAGCAGAAGCAGGAAGATTCATTTCCCTCTATTTGACTAGTTCAAATGAGTTTCTCTGCACAGAGCATTATATATGGCTCTCCAGGAGAAATGAAAAAAAAAAAAAAAAAGAACTCCTCCACTGTCTTCTTCACAGTTCAAAGAAGATATGAGAAACCTGTACTGCTTGCTGTGTGTATGCTTGTGTGTGTGTATGTGCATGTATGTAGTCCAATCCAGACAATCCATTTATGTTCTCCAAGCTCTGGGTTATAAACTTGTTTTATCTTGGAGATTTTTCCCGAAAGCATGTAAAATTCTCTCTGTCCAAGGCTAAATTTTAAATTTTGCCTCCATTTTAAAGGCCTTCTTGGCATTGCCGCCTTAATCTGCAGTCTGGGTGGATTTTTTGGATACCTGGACTGTTGTGTACAGGGGGATTTAACCCTCTAGGGACCAGACACCTAGCCTGTGTTATTAAGCCCTTATTCCATTCTGTTCCTTAGAGCCTGGACTAGGGGCTTGTGCCTAGAGCACAGCTATCAGCTCTAGGGAGATTAACAGCAAGGGCCCCCTAATTGCTGTCTTGGCTGGGGTCTCTTATCAGCAGGGAGGCCCTAGAAAAGGGGCTTTATTTCTGAGCCTCAGATTCCTAATCTACAAAATGGGGGTAATCTGAGTGAGGATTAAATGAAATAATCCATTTACTGTGCTTTGAATAACGCCTGACACAGTAAATCCCCAGTAACTAAATGTTGTTCTTCATTTCGCTCCTTCAGAGGGCAGATTTGCATCAGGACAAAAGTGACAGGCATGGTTCTGGTGAATCTCAGCAGGGAACCAGTCTGTCGATTAGATGGTAGGTGGGTGGCATGTGGGACTAATCCCTAGCTGACAAAGCCTAAGAGCGCAGCATCACAGATCTAAATAACCACAGCAGAGTCATAAAGTGAGTCTTTTCTTTTAACCAAGAATTGGAGGAGTTAGTAGGGTAAGAGGCTTCCAAAAGAAACTCTCATGAAGGTAGACCAGAAAAGAGAGTAGAAATGCTGGCAGCTAGTTGGGAATAAAGGGTAAGCACATTTTTAGAAAGTGTAATAAGAACCAAGAATACCTAAGAGAGTTGCTACGATGTCATCAGAAATTTATAAAAGGAATCCATGATAGGTTACATCCGTGGCACAAGAAGCACTTAAGCGCTCTAGAACGGAGGTTTGCAAACAGATTCTGAAAAGAGCCAGATAGAAAATGTTTTCAGCTTTGTGGGCCATACAGTCTGTATTCCAACTACTTAATTGCCATCGTAATGTAAAAGCAGCTGTAAACGATACGCAAGCAGATGGGCATGGCTATGTTCCAATAAAAATGTATTTACAACAACAAGCAGCCACCAGATTTGACTGGAAATAATTTTTTGAGTCCTCCTCTAGAACACCAACGTCCTCAATGATAGTAATAGTAATAATTATTATTTATTATTATTATTATTAATTACTACTAATTAAATCCTTACTATATGCCAAGCATTGTGATAAACTCATCTTATTTGTAACTTACTTTCTCATAACACTATGAGGAACATACCATTATTACTCCTATTTTTCAGATGAGAAGTAGGTTCAGCATGTTTACCTAACTCATAGTCACACAGATAATCAGCGTCAGCCAGAATTTACACCCAAGAATTTGGCTCCAGAGACTGAATACTCTTAATCACTGCACCATATTGCCTCTTGGGTAACAGTAGGATGGTATGGGAGGAAGAAGCCCTTCTAATTACCTCTTCATCCCCATCTTGTCCTAAAGGGTCACCATTCAGTGATAAAATTTTGCTGGATCCTGGCTTAATTAACGCTTTGTATGTGTCCACTTTGCTCCTATTTGCTTTGGCTGCTATGTGTGTGCTCAAGGACACTTAACTCATTGAACGGTACTCAATTCCTTGCTGAATCTGGCCCTGGCCTAGCAAGTAAGTTTTGTACCATACTCTCCCTTTCTTTCTCCCTTCTAGCTCACCCACCTTCCTTTCCAGGGAAGATTCCATTCTGCTTATAGTCTTAGGCACTTGCACATGTCTCCTCTGCTCAGATTATTCTTCCTCTCCTCCTCCTTGCTTGACTTATCTCTGATTACATCTTAGTTTAATCACCTCATCTTGACAGACAGCTTCTCTGACTCCATTCTTATATCAGCGTGTGACTTTCTTTTATAGGAGACTGCATTGTTTATATTTTTATATTCAATTATTTGATCATTTGACTTTTTTTTTTCCAACACTGAAACAGTTTCTCAACTTCAGCATTATGAGCATTTTAGGCTGTGTGTGTGAGTGTGTTTGTGTGTGTGCACACACACACATGTGCATTCCTGGCTTTACTCATAAGATTGTAGTAACACACCCCCACCCCCAGTCATGAAAATTTTAAAAGTGTCACTGAACTTTGCCATCTGTCCTCTGAAGGAGCAAAATCTTCCCCAGTTGAGAGTCACTGTCCTAAAATAAAAGGCCCATGAGGACAAGAACTCTGCTGATTATTTTCCACCTCCACCTAACGCATACCCCCTTGTCCACCCTTCTACACAACTTTCTGATCCAAAGGGCTGACCCATAAGGACTGTATTAGCAGGCTGCTTTATCTTGCCACTGCCAGTTGGGTACGGCCAATGGAGGCATTCTCAGGAGACAAAAGGAGTGAGCTGAAGATTTTATCCTGTTTATACTAGGTCATCATGGTTTGATTGCACACTCGTATCCAATGCTACTGCTCCTATCAAATAGCCCTCTTAATGCAGCCATCCCCTCCCCTTGAGGTACTAATGGCTGCTCACTCTTATAACCTTGGGATTCAACACTATCGCTTGTTAGTTTCCTTAAACTCTGTCCAGCCTATGTAAATAATTTAATAAGCTCTCCTCGAATTTTTCTGAGTATATGACTGCTACAAAGACTATGTGTATATTTCTCATCATTGAACTTGCCCAACTATAACAAGTTACCAGTAAAAATGCATCATAGGAATAAATGAAGTAGCATCAGTTTTCCCTCCTTTCTCCCACCTTCATCTGCCTCAATGCCCCAGAGGGGCCAAACTCAAGAGAACTCACTTGCTTTGACACATGGGTTTCTAACCCACATTCAGAAATACTACTCCTAACCTCATCAGTATTTCTAAATCCTGCTGGATCTGCTTCTGTAACACATTTCCTCTACTCTTTTTTGTTGTTATTTGCAATCCTTTCTGCAGGTAGGCAAAATCCTTTGTTGAATTTCTCTATTCATCTAGCCTAATAACAACTATGATAAAATGCTTTGAGATTGAGTTTTTTCTTGAACTAATATAATCTAGTAGCATATCTATAAATTAATAATAAAAATGTGCTTTAAGATATGGCTCTATCAATTTCTTTCAGAAATTATGAAGACAAAGCCATTCATAACTCTCGTTCCATTTCAGAGTACTACCAATTCAACAGATATTGTGACAATATTATTTAGTCTGAAATATTTCCAACCAAACCAACATTTCACACATATTCCACAAACCCAGCTGTCCATCTCTGGAATAAATAACATTTGTTTTTGAGAAAAAGCAAATACAGACAAGAAGCTAAGCAATTAAGAATTTATTATAAGGGATTTCTCCAAGACAAACTCTCAATTCTCAAGCCTTTTTTTATACCCTCTTGACTCATAATTTCTAATCAGCACCTTCAACTCTCTTTTTCTTATGAAATCAACAAAAGACAAGTCAAAACAACATTTTACTAAAGAGGATGTATAGATTTTCTATGTTAAAGTGGGAGGTTAATTTATTCATTCTCTTTAGGTCTAATGGCTGAAAGTAATGTGATTTAAATATATCAATACATTTAAAACAAGCCTTACATTTGTTACATAGTCACAAGCTGACAATTATAAACTCTTATTTCTATAGCCTTTTTAGGAAATGCAGAGAACTATAAGGAAGAAAGACAAGTGCTCCTAGAGCTCCCACAGAGAAGGAAGGGAAGCTGCCAGTTCCTGGAAAGTGAAATCTAAACTACATTGCTAGAATGTTCTTAAAAAGAAACTTGCTTTATTTCCTGTTTCCTAGCTCTCTTACACCATAAAAAAAGAGATCATTCCAGAGTAATATATATAAGTAAATGTTATTGATAGAAAGTCAAGTGTATAAATCAGAAATTATGTAAAAATTAATACAAATAACAACAAATTGCAATGTGGAACAATTAAAATAGTTGTAACACATGGAAGTTTTGTGAAAACTATCTTTCATTTAAATATTTAATATTTTAATAATAAATGAAAGGGGAAAGTATAAAAAGTCTTCTGTAAATTTTAAATTCATCATCAAGATGATCGATTGATTTTTGTGGCCCTTAAACTTGGCTTATGGCAGGCTCTCAAAAGACATTTTATGAATGAAATAATGAGAGAGTGGAATCATTTGAACCACAGGAAACAAAGTGAACAGAGACAATAATTTCAACTCTTTTGCATTATGGAATTTTTTATGTGTTTTACATGGTAACTCAGTAACCAACTAACATTTTAAACAAAAATATTAAGTTCCTTAAGAAAAATCTATTTGAATGGCTTCATTCAGTTAAGTGAAAGAGATGAATTAATTGAGATACTCTTGAACCCCACGGATATTGTTGTGATTAAACAAAGAAACTGACCTAGAGAGAGATGAATAAATTTAGATAAAATATGGCCTAAAGGTTCATATCCCCTCATCGTGCAATATAGACAAATGTCTGAGGAAGAGGAAAGGCCCTCTCTAGCACATGTATTGAAGTGAATCCAAGATTTCTCCCTTTGTTCTGTGGCTGTAAAATATGTAGCAGTTCCAGGTTTGAGGAAACAGCAGAATTCAAAATTTTTATTTCTAAATATATTATTATATAAATTTTCAAACACACCTGTTGAAAATTTTTATGGTGACTATCTGTATACCTACCATGTACTTGTATTAACTTTCTACTACATTTACTTTACTACATATCTATCTATCTAACCATGTCTCTATCAAGCCATCAATCTGCCTTATGATTTAGGTAATCCAAAATCCAGCATACATATCTTTAATGAAAGTTTAATACTTCAAGTTTTCTTTCTTTTGAGATAAAATTTACACACAGTAAAATGCAAAGATCTTTAGTATATATCCACTGAATTTTGACAGCTGCATATACGAGAGTATTTTAAACTCCATCAAGATATAAAACATTACAGCACACCAGAAAGTTTTCTCACCCCTTTTCTAAATAAGCAACTTATTCTGCTCTAAACCTGAGACAAGCACTGTTCTAATTTTCTCTCATCATAGAATAGTGCCTTTTCTAGGAATCCATAGTTATGCCTTTTCTAAAACTTTGCATTAATGAAATCATAAAATAGACACTCTGCTCTGTATAATCTCTTACACTTATTATAATGTTTTTGAAATTCATCATACAGTTGCAGGTAACAATATTTTTTTCCTTTTTTATTGTTACGTAATACATTCCATTAGACAGATATACAATAATTTATTTATCCATTGACAAACAAACATCTCAGCCATACCCAGTGTGGGACTATTATGTTCATGTATATCATATCATGTTATGAACATTTATGTATAACATTTCATAGACATATATTTTCATTAATCTTGGGTAAAAAGTTATATTTTATAAAAAACTGCTAGATATTTTTCCAAATTAATTTTTCCGCTCTATATTTCTACCAATAATTTATATAAGTTCCATTTGTTTCATGTTCTCACCTACATTTGGTGTTGCCAAACTTTTAATTTGAAATTAGACTTCTGCATGCATAAAAAGGTTAATCTAGACCCTTATTTCACACAAAATTAACTTAAAATGGATTATGAACCTAAATCTAAATACTAAAACTATAAAACTTATGAAAAAAAATATGGGGGAAAACTTTGTGACCTAGAGTTAGGAAAGATTTCTTAAATACAACAACCAAAAGTATGTTTTATATAAAAAAAAATAATAATAATAATAAATTGAACTACATCAAAGTCAACAACTTTTATGCTTTAATAGAGATCATTAAGTCAATGAACAAATAAGCCACAGATTTAGAGAAAATATGTTCAAATTATCTGTCTGATAAAGTACTTGTGTCCAGAATATATAAAGAATGATGACAAGTCATTAATAAGGCAAGTGGCCCAATTTAAAAGTGGGCAATAGACTTGAGTGGATATTGCTTCAAATATATACAAAAGGCAAACAAGCGCATGAAAGAGATATGGAATGCCATTGGTCATAAGGGAAATACAAGCCAAAACCACAAGATACCACTTCATACCCACTGCATGGCTATAGTCAAAAAGACAGATAATAACAATTATTGCTGAAAATGAGAAAAAATAAAATATTTTTTGTAGCCATTTCAAATGATGCAACCACTTTGGAAAACAGTTCAGCAGTCTCTTACAATATTAAACATGATTATTACCATACGACCCAGCAATTTCACTTCTGGAAATGAATTAAAATGTGTATGCACACAGACTTTCATATAAATGTTTATAACAGCATTATTAGAACTAATCGAAATGTGGAAAGACCCAACGTCCATCAACTAGTGAAGAGATAAACAATGTAAGGTATCTCTATATTATGAAATACTATTCAGCAAAATACTGATGAAATAGCTACAACATAAATGAATTCCAAAAATATGTTATGCAAAAAAAAGGAGCTAGGAATAAAAAGCTATACATTGCGTGATTCCTTTTATACCAAATACTAAGAAACGGCAAATCTGTAAAAAGTAGGTTAGAGATTGGCTAAAACTAAGGGCTAGGAATAAAAATGACTACAAATTGACGTGAGAAATATTTTTGAGGTGATGAAAATATTCTAAAATTGGATTTTGATGATGGCTAAAACACCCTGTAAATTTACTAAAATTTATTGAGGTTTACACTTAAAATGAATGAGTGTTATGGTATGTAAATTATCTTCAATAAAGCTGTTTTTAAAAAAATGTTTCTACAAAGAAAACTGCAGGCCCAGATGGCTTTCCTGTGACTCCTACAAAAATTTTGAGAAAGAAATATCACCAATATTACAAAAACTCTTAGAAAGAGTAGAAACATAGCAAATATTTCTTAAATAATTTTTTGCAAGCCAGTAGACTTTTATAGCAAATCTGAAAATGGCATAACAAGAAAATAAAATTACTGGCCAGTTTTTAATAAACATACATACAAAATTCCTAAACCAAAAGTCAGCAAATTGATTCCAATATTATTGTAAAAATAATAATATATCACAATGTAGATGGGTTTAGATTGAATAATAATTGAAAATGATTCTATCATTTATGAATGAGATGAGGATGCCCAGTATTATCGTTTCTATTAATATTGCTCTAGAGATTGTACCTGATGCTATTAAGCAAGAAAAAAAAAATAAGGTATATAAGTAAAGGTATAAATAAAGACAAGAAAGTTGCCGTTATTTACAAATGACAATGTATGTACAAAACCCAAAAGTATATAATTAAAGAATTAGAATTAATTCATGAATTTAGCAAGAATACTGGATAAATATCAGTTTTATAACAAGCACAAATTACATTTCTATACACTAATAACTAACAATTATAAAACAATTGTAAACACAGTACAATTTATAACAGCAAAGAGTTCCAGCACCAGATGTGACAGTGAAAATAAAAAGCAGAGAGAGAATCAGATTTTGCAGAACTTCAGATATTAGAATTATCAAGTGAAAACTGTAAAATAACTGTATTTACATATTTTAAAGATAAAAAAGAAATATAAGCAAGAAATAAGACTAAAAAAAAAAGACTAAGGAGCTACGAAAAAGAAACAAATGCAGTAGTCCCCTTTTACCCGCAGTTTTACTTTCCATGGTTGCAGTTACCTGCCATCAGCCGCAGTTCAAAAATATTAAATGGAAAATTCCAGAAATAAACAATTCATAAATTTTAAATTGCACACCATTCTGAGTAGCATCTGAAATCTTGTGCTGTCCTGCTCCAACCCGTCTAGGACATAAATCATCCCTTTGTCCAGCTAATTTATGCTTTACAATGCAATAAGATATGACAGAGAGTGTGAGAGACCACATTCACACAACCTTTATTATAGTATAATGTTATAATTATTCTATTTTATCAGTCATTGTTGTAAAACTCTTACTGTGCCCAATTTATAAATTAAACTTTATCACATTTTAATAGTTTTCATAGTATTTTAATAGTTTAGTAGTTTTTCCCTATACATAGTTTTCATATGTATAGGCAAAAACAGTATATATAGGGTTCAGTACTACCTGCAGTTTCAGACTTCCATTCGGAGTCTTGGAATTTATCCCCCACAGATAAGTTGGGACTACTATATATATTCTAGAAATTTTAAAATGGATTTAAAACTTTAAAAGGATAAATTAAAGAGCAGATTAAATAGCTAAAGAGAGATTTAGTGTATTAAAAGATGGATGTACTTTTTTTAATGTAACAAATAAATGAAGTTATGGAAAATATTTAAAAGAAATTAAAAGACGTAGAGACAGTGTGAGTAATTGTAGAGTAGGTAATGTAACTTTTGAAGAGATAATACCTGAGAAATTTTTTGGAACGCTTAAAGGACACTGATACTAGGGTATCAAAATGGATGAAATATAAAAATATTTTTAAGTAAAAGAAAAAAAAATCAAGTCACAAATAAATACATATAGCTTGATTTCATACATATAAACTTTGAAAGCATACAAAAGTGATCCTATGTTTATGGATTCTGTCAAAGATTATTAAACTATTGAGAAAAACAAGAGAATGGTAGACTCAGTTCAGGGTGTTTATTGCCTTTGAGTCATGAAAAGGAGATGGAAGCCATCCACAAGGTTTTTTAGAGCATAGGTAATATTCTATTATTATGGCTGTTGTTGTTGTTGATCATTATAAAGCTAGGTTGTGGATACACGGGCATTTGCATTATTTACTTTATACCCTTCCCAAATGTAAAAACTGACTCAGACAGTTCACAGAAAGAGAAGTCAACATTACTTTTTAAATACTGATACATAACCAGTATTATTCAATGTACAAAATATAAATGAAAACAATATGCAAGCATGTTTTCACCTTTGCATAAATAAAAAGTTTAAAATGTGTTAATATAGAGTTAAACAAAGTTTAAGGGAATAGACATAAGTTTTTGGCAAAAGTGCAAGTTGGTCCAAACACTTCATAGGACACGTGGTAGTATTTTCTATAAGGCCATAGAGCTTGCAATTCATAAATGTCCATCAGTGGGTACTGATTACATACAATCTAACATGATATAGTCACTAAAAATAATATGGTAGGTCCATGTGTGCTGATAGAGAATGACCTCCAAGAAATATTGTCCAATGAAAATAACAAGGCAAAAAACACTGAGTTTTTAGTATGCTGTTATTCACATAAAAATATAAATACATGTATTATATGTCTGGAGGCATGAAATATTAGTAGAACAGCTACATAAACAAAAGAAAAACCTAGTAAAATGGTTAATTCAAAGGAGTAGTGCAACAATGGTGTTAGGCAATCAGGTGTACTTTCTTTTCACTCTTGTCCCTTGTTTCACCTTCTGTATTTTTATCATATGCAAAAAATACCTTTTAATTAGGAAAAAAATAAAAACATCACTTGCAAGCAAAAATTCCCATATGTACAGGGGTGTGACATGGCCATAATATGGGAAGCAGTTGTGTTTGTCTAAGTAACTGTAATGATGTCCTCTACATTTGGGAATTTCTTTATAACTAAAGCAATAATTCAAAATATCTTAAAGTGAGTTTTTGTTTTACTTTATACTACTCGAGTCTTATGAGGAAGAAAAACCTATTGCATGAAATTTCTACTGCTGCCTGGGTTTATCTTGCTCAGAAATAATGGGGAAAAATGCTATTTCAAGCATTAAAAAAGAAAGGTTTGCTTATCTCTGCTTTAAAATGTACAAATAAAAAGGCAAACAATAGGAATAAATTTAAGATTCCTATTTTTGGATCCCTCTCCAAAATCAGGTATGTTATTTAATTTCACTTTTTATCAGTTGTTCATTTGGGGTCAAACTCTCTACAATTCCATAATGGAACTTGCCACTCTATTTTCAGAGGCGCAGATGGTAGAAAAACGTTTCACAAGTAAACCATTTTATTTGAGTGGAACTGAATTAGCTTTTCCAAACCACAATTTCCAAATACAATGTCAGAAATGAAATATACCCTTCTACATCCTAGTGGTGTGGCTCTGGGAAAATCATGGCATCTCAGAAATACAATCTCCTTCTCTGCAAAATGAGACTCCCCAATGCCTTTGTTTGTAGTGTCTTGAGATTAAATCCCATGACACATTCCTTCGAAAGCACCTGCAGGCTGCCTGGCACAACTTTGGGCCCAAGCCCTGGCTATATTCAGCATCACCGGACAGGATCTAAAAATATGAATACCTGGCCCCACAGAGGCCAATTAAATCCACATCTCTGGCCTTGGGCCCTGGTATCTGCATTTTTCAAAGCTCCCCGGATGATTCTCATATGAAATTAGAGTTGAGAACCCCGTACAAACTCTGGACCAGTGCCTATCATATCGTCCAGCTGTTAAAAACACCGACACTTTTAATGATAAAACACCAATGAAGTTGTGAGGATCCACAGCAAACAAACCAAGCAGTAATTCACTTGTGGTGGCATATGTGCTCTTCATACATTTTGATTCAGGAAAGAATTGCCTACGCTAAACTGCTTGGATGCCACCAGCCCCTTTATCAGCCTCTAGCTGAGTGGCAGGTAGAAGTGACATTTTAAGAGAAGAGTAGGAAGAGGAGTAGGAGGGAAGGAACTTGTATTTTAAAGGCAGAAAATCTGCTGTTGTTTTGATGTTACAAGCAGAGAAGACATGTAACAAATGAGCATGCCACAGATATCTGCTGTTCCAGGTCAGAGTCAAGCCTACCAGGGCATATTTCTTTTCATTTCAATGATGACTACTCTTTAAAATTATTACCTGTCCTCTCTCCTAGTCTCACTTGAAACTCCCAGTGTCCCCTTTACGTGCTCTCTATCTTTTGCACCTAGTTTACTTTTTTTTTTTTACTTGACTGTATATTTGTCTTAGAATATGAGTTCTATGAGAGATGCTCTAATGTCTCAGGTCTTACACCATTTTCTTCCTAACCTTCTCCAAAACAGATCCCTACCCTTAAGGCAAAATCTTTTTTTTTTTTTAATAAAAAAAATAATTATGTCATGTATCAAAGTACAGCACAATAGGAAAAACACAAACTAGAGCAAAGTGTTTTGAATCACTAATTTAAAAAAGAAAAATGTGCTTTCTTCAATAATAGCACATTCCATGCATGAAGCATTCTTCCCCATATTTTGGCTTAGTTTGATTAAAATGCTTGTTTCCAATTCTGCTGGATCCTCCAAAACATTTTCTCTGGCCAGTCCTTGGAGATCACTATTACTCTAACCCGTCCCTAATTCTCTGGTATGGCTCTAGCTCCTTTCTTTAATAACTGGATTCCACCGTGTGTTTGCAGGCCTTCGGCATTTCCTCCAAAACTAAGTGAACTTGTAACAATATAAGATAAAGCTTTTCCTCCTTTTATCTTTACTTTCTTTAGAGTCTTACCAAAAATCTTGTTTACTCCTAGGGGCTACAACAAATTATTCTTTCCCTGTTGTTTATAGGAGAAATCACATATGTGTGTTGTGTAACTTTAAGCAGTTCAACATGTCATTCCATTAGTAAAGGGAGAGTCGGACCTTGCTCCAAAAACCCTGTATTAGTTTCAGTGTTTTCTTGAGTGTTTCACCTTCTGAACTATGAGTACCTTTTTGATCAAACAGCTTCACCTGTGTAGATCTCAGTTCTAAATCTCTTCGTAAAATGCTAACAAAGGTCATGTCAAACTTTTTTCCTCTGTAGTTCATGATTGTTTTATAAAAATAAATTTTTCAAGTGTAAATCATTTAATAAGCTTGCTGAACTTGCTAGGGTACAATCAGCAACAGCTTTAATCTTTTTTTCCCACCAACGCTTTGAAACACTCTGGAGCATAGAACTTTCCCTCCTCCAGACAGGTCCAAGAGATTTGGAGAGGCTCATTTTCTGTATTAAAAAGTCTATTTCAGTCTAAACCTGCACATTAATATCATATTTAATGTAGAGCTTCTTCCCTGTTCCTCAAGTTCAAGACTGACTTGGGGTTGGGAGAGCAGTAGTGAGAGAGGAGAAACAAAACCTACTTTTTGTGGCCGATATTCTGCCAGTACACACCAGGCCTGACAGACATCCTTTCTGACTGGTCAGCATATGTGCACCACCGAGTGTGAAATATTTTGAATATCACCCCTGGCTTTTTCACTGATATGTCTCCCATCTCTTTTGCTGCTTCTGGCCAGAACTCTTAGGACTTTCTTGGATAGGAAATGCTTTCTGTCTGTCACAATTAATATCCAAATGATGTCTGTCTTGTGCAGTTTATAAGTTGGTTTTTAGAAAAGACCATTCACATACAGTTCTTAGTCAAGATCCTATTGAGATATTCGAATCCTGGCTACCTCTCCTGTGTCCTGGTGGGAAACATATATACTGGCTCTTCCAACTTGAGGAAGTACTATTTCACCCACTACTGACCTGACCTCTTCTTTTGTAGTCACCTCTTGCAGCCTCAGACTTTTCCAAGTAAGAGGCCTACACCAGGCTCTATGCCTCTCCCCAGACTTCAGAGGACACATTTTAAACTCAAGAATTATTGTGTCTTCCACTCCAGGAGCAGCTCCAGTGCTTGTGTCTCAGCACTCTTCAAGCCGGAGGAAGATACCAGTCTCCCTCTTGCAGACACCATAATATTTAGTGGTAGGGCCCTACTTAATTAGAAAAGAAGAAGGACATACCTGCTCCTCTCCAAAGGAAGAGGAGAGAAAGCTGTCAGTTTCCTTAAAAGGAAATTTCCTTCACCAAATCTACTTTTAAAAGGCTGATCTCCTAGGCTATTCGTGTGATGGTGGGTGAACTGGTTTTCCTCCTCCAGAAAATTCTGTGGTTCTACATTTAGCCCATCTCTTTAGCATGTTGGAAAACTTTTTCATCCTTTATACCCATTATAGTTTTAGAATTTTTGATGGAATTCCAAGATAATAGAAAAGTGTTGTTCCCATTCTATTTCATAATTTTTATCTCACACATAATTTTTTAATGCTTAAAGAATACTTAAGATGTTATAATTATAATTTTTATCATTGAGCAAATTCAGGAAAGTTCTTATTCTAAATCTCAGCATATTATATGCAAAATGAGCTAATAAGAAATTATCTGACGTGATAATTGTGAGATCAAATGAGATAATCTGTGGGAATTCTAGGTAAACTTTTTAGTGCTATTCAAAGATTAGTTAGAATGTTAAATATAACCAGAGTAAAGCAGAAATTAAATGTAGCTATTAAAGTAATTCAGGATTACAAAATGTCTATCAGTAGGTAATGTAGATAAAGATACATACCTGAATACAGTCTGAGACATATAAATAGCACTATATACCCCACCCTTCAACCCAAACTCTTAGATGAATCTAAAAATATTTTTAAATAGATACAGAACACATTCTCAAGAAGAAGAAGGAAGGGAGGAAGAGGGAGAAAGGAGAAAAAGTATTAAAGAAAAAAATCCTATAAAATCCTCATTATAGCTACACAAAAATTCCTCTTGGCCTATACATTCGCACCAGTCTTCACTTCTCAAATATCTACTCAAATCTTGTCATCTAGCTCCCCTCCTGCCCTAGCATATCTAAAGTGTTTATTTCCAAAAATGCTAGACTGCCATATATGTACAGTTTTAACAACATTTCATTCATTTTTTTTTTTTTTTGGTCTCTCCAATTACAACTTAAAAATTTGAGCTGAAGTCTGGTCTTTATATTTCTTCTGTGGGCTTTGCAATGCCTAATAGACAGTTAAGTCCACGGGTAACAAAAAACGTATGTTCATCTGCCTTCATTCAAATCTAAATGTGACAAAAACTTTGGCTGAGAAACCTCAAGGTAAATTGATTTCTGTAGCAATTTGTTGAATTCTACATGAGATGTTAAGCTGCTCAAAAAAAAAAAAAAAACATACAGATTGGGTAAATATCTAATATAAATGAGTACAGCCAACTGAGTTGATATGAGAGCCCATAAGATTCTTGGTGCTTCCAAGCAAGAGTGGAAATACTGTGTGATATTTTTGTACTTCTGTTTTTGTATCAGCACTTCAGAGGAAATAAAGCATATTATTTATATACACACTTATATCTACCAAATGCAGGTAGCTATGTTACTATCTATATTAAAAATTATTTTTTCAAAATCAGAAAAATTTAAAAGTTTAATCTTGATTTATATTCATCACTTCATTCTTGCCACTTTGAATCACATTTGGTAAAGTGTGAATTCCTAAATGTGCAGAGTAATAAACCAATAAAAAAAGAAGTTAAACCAAAATAAATAAGAAATTACTGTGAATCAAGGAGTGTGCTACTAGTTTAAAATCACAACAATCCTGCAAAATAGCCACAACAGATCTTGAAAAAATAGGTTCAGAGAAGATAAATAATTTTCCCTAGACCACAAAGATCTGATTGCGAGTCTATTATTTTAACCACTATTCCATTTTGCATGCCCAAACTCACTTAACCGAGTCAGATGAGTGTTGGCCATTAATATTCTGCTTCTGAGTGAGATGAAAGACAAAAATGAAATTGTGGATAAAACTAAGAAATGGTGAATTCCCAGCTAGACCTAATCCACCTGCCTTGGTTGCATTTAATCTGCTCTCATACATATTGTTTAGGTTACTTTTATTTTTCACTAACCATGTGGTTATGCCATCCACAGAGTCTATCAACCACCTGGTCAAAAATCTGGCCCATGTCCCAGGTAGAGAATCACATCACAGAGAGAGTACAGGGTATCTCAGGCTTGGTGATATGGGAGCACAAGTAGAAAAGGATGAAAACCCAGAATTATAAGAATCAAGAATAAAAGGTAGAAAGTGGCTAATCAATTAATTCACACTCTCTAGTCAGTGATAAGACTTGGATATCCACAAACAACAAGCTTTCCTCAGTACTCCCCCCTTAGAATATGCTCGCCCACTGGATCTTGTTTCCTAGTTTTCTCACCTTACGCTTTATCTCTGTCCTCTCTGAATGCCCATGTGACATTTCCCTCTCTCTCACTCACTCTGTATAGTGTCCTTTTCTGTGTCTCTATCTGTAACCTCCTCAGTCCTAATTTCACTTTCTGCTTTCTCCACACCTGGTCATCTTCTACTGACCACAAAGTGGAATTCAATATTAATTACAATTTCTGTTCATATCACCAACATTTATTAAGAACCTACTAAGCATCAAACATGTTGTAAATATTATTTTTAATTCTCACAACTCTGATTTAGAGACATGATCATTTATATTTTGCAAATGAGGAAATGGGTAGTTGGAAAACAAAGTAACTCATCCCACCTAAGTCATCCAACCAAAATGTTCATAGTAATACGCACCTAGTTTTGTCTTTTTATATGTTTTTTTGAGATGCATTTCACAATTTGCTCAAAGTATACAATTTAATGATTTTTAGTATGTTCACAGAGGTGTACAACCATCCCCACAAAAAATTTTAGAACATGTTTGCCACCAAAACAGAGACCCTGTACCCCTTAGCTGCCACCTGCCAATTCCCCCATCTCTCCATTTCTAGGCAATCACTAATCTTCTCTCCATATATTTTCCTATTCTGGACATTTCATATAATGAAATCAGACAATATGTGGTCTTTGTAACTACTTCTTTCAATAAGTGTAATGTTTTCAAGGTTCATCCATGCTGTAGCATGTATCAGTTCCTCATTTCTTTTTATGGCTGAATGATATTTCATTGTACAGATATCCCCCATTCTGTTTATATATTCATCAGTTGAGGAACTTTTGAGTTATTTCTACCTTTTGACTATACCACAAAGAATGTTGCTATGAATATTCATGTACAAGTTTTAGTGTGGAAATATATTTTCATTTATCTTGGGTCTACACCCAGGAGTGAGATTTCTGAGTCATAGTTAACTCTACGCTTAATCTTCTAAAAACTGCCTGGTTATTTTCCAAAGGGGCTGTATTATTTTACATTCCCACCAGCAGTGTAGGAGGGTTCTAATTTCTCCACACCTCACCTACACTTGTAATCTGCTGACTTTTTGGTTATATCCATCCCGTAGGTGTGATGTAGTATCATATTTTGGTTTCTATTTGTGTCCCTCTAATGGCTAATCTTAGGCTTTTCTTGAAGCACAACTTAAAAATATTTGTCAGTTATTCAATTCAGTCTTAAAATCCTTGCTCTTAAAGCAGTTTAAATCAGTGAGAAAAAGAGTGAATGTATACACACTAAGCTACTATAGATGTGTGTATGTGTATGCATGCTTGCATGTCTTACATCCATGTACCTGTACACAACATGTATGTCTCAAAACTATTGAAAGCATGGACTCGAGTTAAATTGCTTGAGGTTATATCCAGGCACTGCCACAAAAATACCTAAATGACCTGAGTAAGTCAATTAATTACTCTAAGTTTTTTTTCCCTGTCCATAAGTAGGGAAAATTAAAATAGCATAGATAACTTGCTTAGCATAGTGCTTTCTAAATAGTTTATTTACAAATATTAGCTCAATATGTCTGTATTCATTGACTCTTATAAGGTGTTTCACATACTGTGCAATTAAAAAAACAATGAGTTGCACATTTTATATTGGCACATATTTGTTTCTAAACATTTCTAGCCAATATTTTAGTTTAGCCTTTAATAGATTTCTTGTCATCAGTCTGTCCAAACCTAATTTCTCATCCTGCCCTTCAGAATATAACCTAAAAATTCCCCACACAAAAAGATAATAAGAAATAGTTTTCCTTAGTGCAAAACAGCTTCATCAGGTCTCATAAAAAAATGCATCCCATTTTGAAACAGCTCCAAGAGATGTCCCAATGCAGCCAAAAGAAGAGGAAGCTGCTCAGAGCCTGTGACAGTATGTGCCCCTGAAGGGCAGTGAAAATCTCCTTCCATAACCTTCTGATTTAGTCCTTACATTCCCCACTCATCAAACCTGGGAGCAGTAGAAATAAGCAGCACAAATTGGCGGATAATGCACTTTATTTTCATGTAGAAGCAGGTGCATTTTCCTCAGGATAAGTGGTGCAATGACACTGATCCACTCTGACAGGCCAGCTGATCTAAAATTACTCAGCACACATCGCCACTGGCTGGGGAAGCTTCTCCCAAGAGCTTATTCTAAAACTTATCAATCCCCCAGGTGCTAATTAAAATTTACTGGATGATATTTCCAAAGCTCAATGGCCCTAGTTACAGCAATTATCAGTTACTAAATGTTAGTGCAGATGTCACCTGATGATTGGCTTTTCTATTCAAGAGGATTGTCTCTTTTCCCCCTTCCCTGATTTTCTTCCTTCTTCAAGAAGCCAAAGGAGCTAAATGTCTCAATTGGCTCTAGAGGTAAAGAAAAATCACCACCCAACACTTATAAGTCTTTTCTCACTAGATCACTAGTTACTGGGTGTTCTGGGTTTTAAATACAAGCTCCTGATCTCATTATCGAAGAGGGGGGCTAAACTGAAGATCCATCTCTGAGCCACCACTAAGGAAAAAGGGTACTCTTCTCTCATCTATTCACCACAGTGATGGTACCACCAAGTAGACAAAAGGCCCAGCAAGACTTGCAAATTTTATCATGTTATTGCACATGATTGCTCTTGAAATAGAAGGTAGAATTTTTAAACAAAGAAGATCTAATCAACTTATGAAACTGGCCACAAAATGAGCCATAGATAAAGGACTCACTTACCTGGTATCATGTTCTGAGCCTGGCTTCTGTAGACCACAGGAAGAGGCAATTATTACAGTGACATACAAATGCATTTGCTGTGTTTAATTGAGTTCGTAATGTACTCAATGGCCTTCATTAGGAAGATAACCTGTGGCAAGAAATAAGATGGTCCAGAGTCTCCCTAAGTAAAAAGCTTGAAATCAGTAGTCAAACTTCTTTAATTTTTAATTCAGGAAAGACATCAGAACCAAGAGTAGTATAACTGAACCCCATTATGTGAGCCAGCAGCATCTTTTCCTTTTTGCTCAACATACCAATGGCAAATTTTTAACATGACACAATGTTCTCAGTTTTTTGTTTCCAGAACCTTTTTCCAGAGTTCTCTTCCAAGAAAACTAATATTTGTAGAACACTTACTATTTGTCAGACATTAATGTTTGGCATTTTAAATGAAGAGATATTTCTTTCTACGTCAGGCTCAACTGTGATGTTCACTCTTCCTTATCCTTTTGGAACAAATCTATTTTCAGAACCAGAGGAAAAGATGATGGCCCAAATTTTTGATAATCAGGGAAATGTGTAGCGGCAACACAAAACAGTAGGAGAAAAAACAGACTTTATGACCAAAAGCCCAAGGTTATTTTAGAACTCTTCCCCATTCTGTCTCTGTCCATCTCCAAAGCACTTAACATTCTGAGCCTCTATGACCGTACCTCACTGGGATAAGACTAAATAATGCATGTAAAGATGCTTAGAGAAAGGTTAGATGCTATATAAGTGAAAGGTAGAATGACTTTTACTCCAATCAGGAAATCAGTACAAGTAAAATATTCAAGATCTTCACAAACTCAGATAATGCTCATTGAGAACAAATCGAAGGTATGGCTGTATACATCTTATGGCAAACAATAATCATCAATAATTTAATTTTTTTCTGTTCCTGATTTCATAGTTTTCTTCAAAACCAAGCAGATTATAACCATTAATTGCAATGACAATATTCTAAACCATTTCATTTCTTTCATTTTACTTCTCCCTTTTCTTACATATACTGTCAAATATCATAGAGTAACAAACTTTGAATCCTTTCCAATATTTGGGGGGCTTAGGGAGAATAATACCTTTTTATACAGTATATATAAGCAGTCTCCTCCTTAAGCCCTCAATATGCTGCCTATAAAATTTCAAAAGATTACAGTATATCTAGTAAATGCTAATAAAAGCTTGTGGTCAAACTTCTTTGATTTTTCCACTAAGTTAAAATAATTTTTTTATGTCCCATGTACTAAACCAAATAATGGAAAAAATAGACAAGGTACCAATGTCGTCTGTATTTTCAATAGCTATTTCCTTGGGCTAAACTGTTGGTGAAGCAATTTGCATGAGTGCTACGCTTCAACCAGAAAACATTTACTTAATGTCAAATATCTGTTGCGAACTTCTTGGTCCTGGTCCCAAGAATTAGGTCTCAAATACATGGAGACCTAAAGAGTAGAAAGGAGGGACTTAGCCAGGAAAAGGGGGTGAGGAAGAGCAGCTCGGGCAAAGGAAGCAACACATGCTGGTGGGTGGGAGGAAAGCATGGCTGGACTACAGAGAGAAATGTGGGCAAGGAAGGCAGAGGTTAGACCATCCAGGACCTGATAAACTCATCCTGTCCATCAAGGTCCTAGCAGAAAACAAAATTCTCTCAGACAGTTTAATAAAGAGATTTTAATAGAAAGGATACTTACAGTGTGTAGGCAATATTTAGGGAACAAGGAGGAGACAGGAAGCTCTCCCCACCCGAGGAGCCAGGCGTAGGGAAGCCTGAGGCCTGGGGCGGTGGAGGGAAGCCTCCACACCCGCGCACGGCCCGGTAGGGCCGGACCTGGGAGAGAGCAGGGAAGACAGACAGCGGACCGTTGAACGACGTTGGAATCAACTGCCCCGCCTTCCGGGCCGTCCAAAGCTCACCTCAGGACCTTGGACACTCATTGGCATTTCGCATCTGCTGATTCCCCCAGCCCCACGGAAAGCGGTCTTTGCAATCTGCCGTTGCGAATGTGAAAATACTCTTTCTGTCTGAGTGGGTCGAATCGGTGACTACGAAACCCATGGATAGGCAGGCCCGGCTGTGTTTATTGAAAAAGCATCTGTCTATAAGTAGACCCATGTGGTTAAAATCCTGCTGTTCCAGGGCCCACTGTACCTCACCTCTCTCTCCTCAGACCTACCAGTGTCTCCTGTTCAGTGTCTTTCTTGGGACTTAAAACAGAGAAGCCTGGAGAAACTGGAGGAGGAAAAGATGACAAACACAATAGCCAGCATATTGGATTTTTTTTATTTCATCCTTAAAAAAATGGAAAACCTTTGATGGATTTTAATCTAGGGAGTAAAATGGTGAAATTGGACAGTTTAGGTCTTTTCCGTTACAGGTTTTGTGAAAAAAAGACCACAGCATGTAAATGCACCTTTTCTTCTCTATTCTATTGGAGGTAGGGATGATGGGGGAGAAAGGAAGAAGACAGAAAAAATTTAAGCATGTGAGGTTTCAGTTTTGTTAAGAATATCAATTCAAAAGGTGAAGGCAAATTAAACAAATTTGGATACTCCAGTAATGACCACAAGCAGCACTGTGCAAGTCTGGGTGATTCCTAGAACTTAGAGAACGAGAATGAGTTCACTCGATGATCATGTTGAAGATGACAGATTTAGTTTATGTTCTCTTTTTGAGGAGTTAGTTTTGCAAGTTTTCATCAAAGGGTTTGCTAGAGCTCAGATGTTTCCTGTTTTTGTAAGACTTGCAATGACAGTTTCTAAAACTGGTCCTTTTTTGAGAGTTGTATTTTTCTTTGTTGGGTGGTGTTTCTAACATTTGTTGAAAGAAAAAAAAAGAGAGATGGACCCTTTAATGCTATTTCGGTTCCATGGAGATAGGTTTATTTCCTGCTACAGTTAATTTGTGTGCCCTCTTTCCTTAAAACTGAGATCTGGAAGAATTTTGAGGGAAATTTTAGATTTTTAAATTAAAATAAAAAGAATATATATGGCCCATATTCTATAACTGAAGGGACTATGAAGAATCCATGAAGTTTTTTAAATCTGTGGTTCTGAGACCTTTCTGTAAGTCATCTATCATTTAGGGAGATTTTTAATATTGTAGATTCCCAAGGACTCCTGAAAACCAACTAAAGTGAAATCTCTAAAACCCAAGATTTTGTATTTTTTAAAATGCTTCCTGTGTGATTCTCAATGCAGCCATCTCTGGCAATCGCCCCAAACCATGCATATTTAAAAATTCCAAATAATTAAAATGCTGATGATATTAACCTAATGAGTTTGCAGGCCTTTTCACTTACAACATTCTATTACATTTGAAACTCAGTTTCAAATTTAAATGCATAAGATGGATTCAAACTTCTAAAATCCTTAAAATTGAATTGACCTCAATGAATTTCTTTCACATTGTACAATGCCAATGTGCACTTTTGGTAATGGGCTTTTTAAAATAGCATATAGTGCCTGATTTTACATGTGTTGAAATTTTGTGAGGGGTTTTAATGATGAATACATTTTAAGTAGCTTCTGAACTTCTCTGAGAATCTAGGCTGGGGATGGACATATTGAGAGAGTTCAAGAAATAAATGATTATTACTCAAATACCCTAGAAAATTGCTTTAGTTCCAATGTAATTGCAATCTCTTTCCTTGAAGGCTGCAATAAAATATCAATCATTGTCAATAAACAGTATCTTGAAATCAACCAAAATCCTGCTTCTCAACATGATTGTTTTCAAACCTCTTTCCTATCATCAAATATGCCTCTGTGTCCTTTGCTTTTAGAAGAGGTTTTGTGTTAAGAGTTGCTTGACTCATTCTGAAGCATTTTTCTAATTTGGATTCTAGCTCATTCTTTATTATTCTGTTGACTGTTTTTGGCTAATCAAGGAATAAAGATTCATTACTCAACTTGAAATACAAATCAATCTTTGGAAATCTCATGCTTACCTTCTTACAGCCATTTTGTCAGCATAATAGCAGCCCCAAAAGTAGACATGAACCATCACCCTGTGTTTCTGTGTAAACTGCTCAGGTTTTGCTCTACAATTTATGCTCCTGCAACATTATGATTTGCATTGAAAAGCTATTAAAGCAGAATAAACTGAGCACAAGCAACCACTTGTATTTCAAAGTCCAAAATCCTTTAAAATGAAACCAAACTGTTGAAAATATTTTATAATGTTATTAGGAAACAAAAAAGATTCAGATCTTTTTTGCTGCATACACAAAATTTTAATAAATTTCTGAAGAATAGAAAACCAATAGGATAAAAAAGAAACAAAAATACATAAAATCGAAATGAAAATACATAAATACAGAATAAATAAATGATTTTGACATGAGTGATTTTGCAAAATGCTCAGTGTCAATGGATACAAGTAATGATAAGAAAATTTTAGATAATTGTCAACTCAAGCTGTCATTTCATACAAATATCTTAAGGGAAAAATGTAACTCAGTTGGCTCTCAAAAGGTATCAGTAACTAGAGCACTAAAGCCATAGAATTCCAGTTAGGTGAAAGCATAGGAACATGGAGGGAATGCCTGCAAAACTGAAAAACAGGCTGTCAGCATATCAGGTCCTAAAGTATTTGTCTCTCTCCAAAAACTAGCTACCATAGTCAAAACATGCATCCACAAACAAGCAAACAGGAAATATTCCTGGAAAATATGATCAGATAAACTAAAAATCAAATATCTGAAGAAAACCAAAACTACAAAAGAAAGAGCCCTAATTCAATATGTAGAAAACTAATACATAGAAAAATATTTAAGGGAGCCAGCTAAGTTTATAATAAGATTATATGTACATGTTTTCATTTGTTTAAAACTCAAAAAGTACTTTATGAACTCCTCTGGGTACCTATTTGACATCTCAAATTTATCCTGGCAAAATTAAACTCATGAGTATCATTCCTATTCCCGTGCCTGCGTTGTCCCCCTTGTCAGTTGATATCATCTTCATCCTTCTCTCCTCTCTTTTTCTTACACCCCACATCCATCTATCAATAAAACAAGTTTGCTTTGTCTTCAAAATATATCCCAAACCTAATCACTTCTCGCCATTTCTGGTATCAGCCACCTTCATGTCTCCCTTGCATTAGTGCAATGCCTGCCTAACTTGTCTCCCTGCTCCCTCTGCTCTCTATTCTCAACACTGCCTCCAGAGTATGTTATCCCCTGCTTGAAAACACTAACTTACTTTGCATAAAAGGCAAAGTTTTACAACAATCTGTGAGGCCCTACACAATGGTATCCTCTGCCCTCCAAATGACCTCTCTCTGCTCTCAAGACTTTATTTCCAACTAACTCTCCCTGCTTTCATTCTGTTCTAGGCCACAGTGCTGCCTTCTTATTCAGACTAGTCATGACCCAACACAGGGCCTTTGCACCTGTTACTTCCTGTCTCTGGAAGGCTCTCCCTTAGATATCTATGTACTAGCTGCTTTGACTATTTCAAGTCACTGCTCAGAGGTCTTCTTTAATCAACTTATGGAAAAATGTAGTGCCCACCTCCCTGTACTGTCTTTTTGATTTATTTTTCTCCAAAACATTCATTGATTTCTAACTTGCCATATAATTTATTTTTAAATTCTTTATTGTCTGTTTTCCTTCAAAAAGGAATGCGCATTCTATGAAGGCAGATATTTTTACCTGACATGTAGCAAATGCTGAATAAATATTTGTAGAATGAAGAAAGAATCAGAAGACCTCACATCTCAATTTGACACAAAACTACTAGCTGTGTGCTCTTAGACAAGTCATTTGACCACTCTGGGCCTAAGTATGTTCACTTATAAAAATGAGAAGATTGTATTGAGTAAGTACCGCTTAGTTTTTATTGTACATAGTAATCACCTGGGGATATTTTTTGACAAGGCTATTGTAATTCAGCTGATCTGATAAGCTGTCCAAGTTTCTGCATATCTAATACTCAGGTAATGTCAATGTTGAGCAAACCACACTTTGAGTAACAAGGCGATAAATAATTAATCAAGATTCCTTTCCTCTTTTTTACTCAATAGCAAGAGATGACAAACTACAACTGGTCACCTGTTTTTGTAAACATTTTATTTAAACAGAGCCATATTTATTCATTAGCATATGTCTATGACTGTTTTCACATATGCCTGTAGATGTAATGAAGGAGTAGAAACAAAAAAATCAGTTCCATCAGCGTCACTGTAGCTTTGAGTTTAAGAAGGAACCGGTTGGATTAGAAATATTGGTGCCAGGCACTTGAGCAGTAACTTGAGACTGTGTGTGGCATTATAGGCAACAGGGCCAGTGCCAGCGGCAACACAGTAGCAAGGATGCCCTTCATATCTGACCTCAGGGACTGGCTGAGATGCTGATAGCTTCCTCAGTGCCACAGTGACACTGATGGAACTGATCTTTTTGTTTCTACTCCTTTGTTACATCTGCTCCCCACTTCCAAGCTCTACTCATGAATCCACAGTTATTGAGTCAGAGGAGAGTCTGAATAACTCTACCTGCTTGGGTTTAGGTTCTCCAGAAACAGGCTCGGAGAGAGGTTTGTGTGCAGGATATGTACAGGAGTACACATAAGACACTTGTGTGAGGGGAGATAAGGAAGCCGGATTCAGTAGAAGGAGAAGTATCCCCCATATCATTCAGTTATTGGATGTGAGTCATGCCTGGGAAGGGACATAACCTTGAGTAAGGTGGTCATATCCAGCTGAGGGCACATCTCAAAGAAAGATTCAGCTGAGGGTAGTCTGCAGCCAACATTTTGTGCAACTGAGGTAATGGGTACCTTGGTCTTACAAGGAAATCTGGCTGGTGAACATTTGATCTCTCTGCCTCTCCCTTTTCCTAGAGACTTTGTTGACATTGGCTCAATACCTTCCCTTAGACCGAGTTGTTTTTTAAACCCCTCCAACTCCCGCCAAAGGTTCTCCTCAGTCTCATTTGAGTCCTCACATAAGAGATTGCTAACGCTTGTCCTGGGAACACTGGTATCAACGAAATGAGAATATGTTTCACTTAAGTCCTGGAAATTAAGACAGGAAGTTTGTATGACACAAAGAATATGAGACCTGAGTCTGAAGACATGAGTTCCCCTCTGTCAGTCTTAACTCTTAGGTGACATTGAGGATCACTTCACTTCCTGGGACCCATCTGTTAAGTTTGGAGTTAGACTAGCTGGTCTTGAAGTTCGTTTTCAGTTTAAAATTTTTCCAATGATATGTTCACATGGACATCAAAGAAGCAAAAGGCATGATTCATGCCTTAGAGGACATTCAAAATTTTTAAAGATATAAAATAAAGCAATTAAGAAAAAAACTAAGAAAAAAATAGAATAACAAGCCATAGTTAAAAGCTCATATTCCAAGATAATTGCCAGAAACAACTCCATTGATGTAGAGCAGGACTCAACAAATCTCTGTGAAAGGACAAATAGCATATATGTGTATGTATACATGGGAAGCATCCCCT
The DNA here is from genome assembly GCA_030015415.1 of Cynopterus sphinx. Taxonomy (NCBI): domain Eukaryota; kingdom Metazoa; phylum Chordata; class Mammalia; order Chiroptera; family Pteropodidae; genus Cynopterus; species Cynopterus sphinx. The sequence goes on along the minus strand of CM057385.1, from coordinate 94,294,540 downwards.
GAGGCCTCCTAGAAACAGTTGGCCAGGTGAGAAAAGAAAAAAAGAGGATATAGTTTCTGCAGTTTTAGATGGGGCTGAGCCAGAGAAATGTAATTTGGGTAAGAGCATGATCTTATTTATGCTCCTCAGATGGTGTGGCCTGGGGAGACATTGGCTAAGACTCATGGCTTCTTTCATTATACCCCACTGCTCTATTAAATTCTATTCCCTGCACCTTCAGAGCAAATAATTCCACATAACACTGTCTGCTTTCTTTGATCCATGTGACTGGGAGGATGAATGTCAGCTCCCCTCCCCCACAGACCCTGCTGTAGCCTGAGGCACAATCAATTTCAATATGCAGGGGAAATAGACCACACAGGATCTATGGCCTCCCAACAGGGACCTGACATATTAACTGTTGTAATGCCTCTAATTCAGTCTATTTACTTTGGGATAGGCCTGTCTCTGCTGCTCATCATTTTAACCCATACATCGGCTATGTCATGACTATTTAGAGTGATGGGGGTGATCCTCAGGGCACAGTCATGAGAAGCCTGATGAGGGAACAGCTACAGCGAGCCTATCTCCCTTCAGGGTAATGATGACTAATTCCATTCACAGCCCTCACCCGTGCCTCGAAATCTTCTCTTGCCTTTTAAATTGACGTCTGTCGGAGGGAATGAAACTCTGCCTGTGTCACTGCTTGATGCATTGGCCCAGCGGAGGCACTCCTTCTTGTCATGAAGGGAGACAAGTGAGAGAAGTGAAGAATAGCAGAGGAGGGGAGACTGGGGCTGGTGCAGGGAACGGGGAGGACAAGGTGGGAGCAGCCTCCAGAAGATGAAAAATGAGCAGAGAGAGAAGCGGGTGCATCTCCAACCAAATGCCATTATTTTGATTTCAACACTTTTGCAGCTTTTCTGATATAGAAGCAGACCACTGAGATGATCTCACTACACATATGTCACAGCCCTAAATAGTTCAAGGCGATGTCTTTTTCAGAAAGTTTCTCTGTGAGAAGTAAACAGGGGTTACATTGTGACAGGTGATTCCAGAGAGGCAACCCTTCTCTTTAAACTGCTTAGAACCTCCAACAGGATTTTTTGACCCTTGATATATTGTTAATTAGCAACAGTGAAAGACAGCCTTTCACATCAATATATCTCTAGATCATCAATGTCGAGCTAATATTGATGTAGTTAATTGTCTTTTGATAACAAAGTAATGAGCATGCTTGAGGTCAGGCTTGAAAATAGAAAAAAAAAAGCAATAAAAACACACTTCTTCCACTTTATATTACAACTCAATTATTCCCTTTTATTAAAGAAGAATTTTTTTCCTTTTTTTTTTGTTTCTGTTTTTGTTTAAACTATGCATGCCTGTAGGTTTCAGAAGACAAGCAGATTCAAGATCTGGTTTGAAGACTTCTGTCCTCAGATGGCATGGTAAAATGCCATGCATTAATTTCACTAATCTGGGGAAGTTTATGTTCTGCTTTAAAAATGAATGGCCAAACATTAAAGTTTCCTTATTACATAGACAAATCTCTATAATTTAAAAAATTTATTCTTTTAAATTTGATCAAATAAACCCACAAAAGAAAGTCACGGTTGAGAGAGCCTGTTAATGTTTGGGTGATTCTCTAGTCACCTCTCATCTTGGAACAGGTTCTCGCTCAAAACTGACTCTCCCGCAAAACCAGAAAAGGCCTGAGGGAGTCTGGCCCAGCTCCCAGACATTTCGGTTGGGAGATTCTCAAGAGGCCAGGGTGTTCCTGAGGATAACCCAGGCGGCTCACGGTTGGCCAGGATGAGTTCTGAAATCGTGATCTGGAATCATGCCCTGTCAGTTCTGGAGAAAACCCAAAGCCATAGATCTGCTTTAGAATGAGTCTGATCTTCTGCCAGCAGGGACAGCTGAGGTCAAGGGCAGGCTTTTCAAGGTTTTTTTGTACTCAGAGAAACTCCCTGCTCTTCTTCAGCCTAGACAGAGCTCAGCTAGGCCAGGAAGATAAGCAGCATTCCTCCAAAGCCTGACATGCTTAGGTGGAGGGCTGGGGTTCATGCCCCTTGGCTTATGACTCTGGCATACCCAAGACGAGGAATAATGACAATATTTATTACCATTTATTGAACAGCTTCTCTGCCAGGCACCAGGCAAGTTTAATTACAAAACAACAGAAGGTAAAAATTATTGTACCTTTGCTTGTTGGCCTTTCCTGTTTGGACTGTAAACTCCTTGAGGGGGGGTGTTTTTTTTTCTTTCTGATACTGGTCTTCTCTAATCAGAGTATCTGGTAGTAGCAGCAACTTAATAAAGATTTAATAAGCTCAAAAGGGTCACATAAGATACCCAAGTTCACACAACAAGCAAATAGCAGAATCAAGATTTAAACCCAGGTCAGCATGCAAGTGGGAAGTAGCCCTCCATGCTTCACCCCGATCCTGTCTCTGCACTCTGTGAGGTTGAACAGAACATTTTGATTTAGGTGCGAAGTCCTTAATGAAGTAAAAACCCCAAGAAAAGTAAAAAGGAGTCAGCTCACAAAGATAACAGTAATTCTGATCAATACTTCCACTGTAACCAGAATGAAGCCAAAGAATTAAAATTCATCAAAATGTTGCAATGCTGCTTCTTTCTGCACACATGGACATCTGAGTGAAAGGGAGAGGTTGTCTGCCATTAAAGTCACTCCATTTAGATTTTTGATTTCTCTTGAGCACTAATAGGTGGATAATTTACTGACATATTCAATTAATTAACTTATTTATTACTACAATAAAATGATTAGAAGTGGAATTGAGTGACGTCTATGAGTCTATAATAATAATAATAAAAGTATTATAGTTCTATTCTTCATAATTTATAAGACACTTTCATATAGTCTTTTTTTTTAGAATCAAACTATACATGGATCTAGGCAGGGAGATCATTATTACTAGAATATAGGTAAGAAAATCAAAATTCAGAAAGAGAGAGAAGGAGAATATGTGATTTATGTGAAGGTGCATAGCTAATAAAAAGATAGAGAATCAAAATTCAGATTCTGAGTCTAGTTTATTTTCTCATTCACTTCACCATTAGTTCCCAACCCTGGCTGAACAGTTGAATGATTCAGAGATTTTTATTTAATTGGTCTAGGATCAGGCCCAGTCAACAGTATTTTTAAAACAAACCCAGATATTAGTGCAGCCAGGAATGAGAAAAGGTCACAATTCTGTCTGTTAATGATCAGCACTCTTGGCCAGGTATAAACAGAAATGTGCCACTTTGTCAGTCCAACAGAAGCATCTCAATTATGATCTAATATTTGAAGAATTATTGATATGAGATATTAATTTTCACAAGGGCTATTGATTTTTAAAGACATCTTACAGGCAGCTTGTCATTCTTTAGCATTTGATAGATGGAAAATTTAATTACTGAGTTTCTGACCATTCTCTCCATTACTAACCACACACAGAAAAATTTCCTGAGGCGAGACACCATGTCTAATTAACCTTAGGGTTATTTAGACTAAAGAAAAGAGGACTGAAAGCAACTTAATGAGTCCAATTATTTCCTTCAAGCCCAGAAAGGGTATTTAGCAACATGCTTTCCTTGGACACAAAGCAAGCAGACCTCCCTCTCAGCCTCCTTTCAGTCTCACCCAGCAAACTGAGAGCTGCTCAAAAGAGAGTGAGTGATGTGATAGATATTAATGATGGTGGTGGTGCTTTTTTATATGATTTCCAAAAAGTAAAAAGGATATACAGAGTTCGAGTCATTTAATGCAGAGAGACCTAAAACTAGTCAAGGTAAGTTAATATTCTCGATTGCATTCGTCAGGATAACTAGGCCATCCTACACTAGCAATAACACAAGATTCGCAATGTTTTAATATTTCTCAGACCACAGTATACGACTCATTTTGGCTGGTGAGAGAGCAGAGGGAGAGCTCTGCTTCAGTCACCCTGTCACACAGAGGACCACCTTCTTATGATTGGCCACCTGAAGCATGCAGCCTTCTTAGTTGCCATAGTGGAAATTGGTCATGGTCTTTTCTCTCTCCCTTTCTCTGTAATTGACACACTTAGGCACAATTATATCTAGATTTGGTAATTACCTGAATGACCTTCCAATTTCACTAAAGAACTAGAATTAGATTTTTATTTAATGAGCCTGGTTTCACACAGTTGAAGAAAACCCATAATGAAAAATAAACTAGACAAGAGCATTATATTAGTTTCTCCAGAATGCTGGTGGCTGAGTTCTCAGGTAGCTAGCTCTCTGCTTAATAACGTATCCTTAGGAGAAAACAAAAGACCTTTTCATAGTATCTTCATTTAGCAATGCTTCTTCCCAGATTCCAAGTTTCTCTTCACAGAAGTAATTGGGCCAACAAAAAGCAAACAAGCCAATGTGTTAGCTTCAAGATGGTTTTTGAAACATTCTACCATTACAATGAGCAAGTTTTAGGACAGCTCCTCTTCCAAAGCTATGTACCATAGCCCTTCCACTATGACAATGAGGCCTAAAACTAAAGATCTTTGTTAAGAATAGAGAATTATGTATAGAAGGAAAAATAAAGTTGAAAAAAATTCAAATGACCTCAAGCGATTTTTAGAGTTTCGAGAAAATATTAATCCCCCCTTTTTAAAAAATCAATTCATCTTTAAAGGTGGATAAAATCTATATCTGTTGTAAATAACTTAGATTTTTAAAAAATTTTGTCTATGTGCTAATACGTGTTGTGAAAGTAGTGCCTTATAGGAACTCAGTCTTTGATTATGATAATTTATTAAAATTAAACACTCTTGAAGGAAAACATTTGTTTGATGAAATATTTTAAATAAGTTGATCCATATCAATAATGAGAATACACAAAATCTATGTATGCTATCCCTTCAATACATTTCCTTTGAATTGAAACAGTATGTTTTACACTTAAAAGTTTTCAAAACCTCCCAGTTCTAATTGATAAATCATTAGAACAGTGGCTCTCATCACTGGCTGCACATTGAAATCACTTAGGGAGCTTTTAAAAACTAGTGATGATTGAGCCCTGCCTAAATTGCTTGAGTCAGAGTCTCTGGGAGTGAGGCCCAGACACTGATATATTTTTTTTTCAGTGCTCTCCTGATGAGTATGATGTGCAATCAGGGTTGGCAACCTCTGATATAGAACTCTTCCTTATCTCTCCATCTGGATGCAATAATATGTTAGTTCTCTAAACTTCCTCTACTATTTTTTAAAAGTAGATGGGTATATACTGCCTCTCCTCTTTTAAAGAGTAAGTTTCTGGAGGGTAGGTTCTATGTCCAATTCATCTTCGTGTTCCCACAGTTTCTAGCAAGGCACTGGCATGCACCATGCTGATTAAGTACTAATTAATTGAATGGCATATTATCTGATTGTTGGAATAAATCTAACTCAAGATTTTTAATATCATAAACTCAGAGGAGCTCCTTTTAATACAGGATGAAGGAAGGATCCATGAGGAAATGAAAAGTGAAAATTCATGATTAGGAATTCGGTGTTCTTGTCCACAAACCACCTGGAATCTAATTGCAGGTGATTTTCCTGATATGTTTTTAGAGAAGAAATGAAACTGATGGTTTTTTTCAAATACATTCTGAATAGTGTATTCTGACGCAACTATGGTTTTCAAGCAATTTTATCAATGAGTAGAAAGAAGATAATTAGAAATTAGACTAAAAACTGTTTAACATGAAGCTGCATTTTGCTGTCATAAGCAAAAATAACAAATGAGTTGATCTAAATTGACCAAAATAAGTATAAATGTTTATTTCTGTTACCCTTTAATTTATACATCCAAGAATCTGCTCTTTGTCGTTACCACATTTTATCTTGTCTAAGCAACTTATTTGCATCACAGCTCACAACTGGTGCCTCTAATCAAATGAATACTGTTACCTGATGAGCCAGCTCCTTAACAAAGGCAGCTGTATATTCCTGCAGCAGATGCAAGAACTCTTTCCTTCACAGTTACAGCTGGATAGTTACCAATTTTTACTATATTATAAACACTAGTACTTTTGCTGTGTAGTTGTTCATACATTAAATCATCCAAGCACCATATTCAATATTTTTTAAGACAATTCACTGTCTTTTTGTTAAATGAGTCTCAAAAGGAAATTTCAAACATGGCACCTCTAACAGGACATAGATAAATATTAAAATAAAACATGTTCGTTCATTCCATATACCACCGATAGTGTAAGAACCACCACACAATAGGAAATGCCTACATAAGTAAAGTTACATTCTTTAATTACCAATTGCATCAAATCTACATCACGTTGCCAAAATTCATAGCATTGTAAAAATGTCTGGATTTAGAAACACCTCTAAAATTTAATTAATACAGGGTATGTATAATCAATAGGGGAAAAAAAGCCTAAACCCCTGGCTGTTTCCAGGCTCTTGAGGAAACAATTAGTTAAACTTTAATAAATTATATGAAAAGAAAGATCAAAGAAATCCCAGCATGCCCCTTTGGAGGCATTTTACTGATGACCAAGCTGAATATATAACATCCAGGCAGATAGATATCAGGATATGGAGCATCTAAGCATTTATCACAGTTTGTAATCATTTATTTATGGTTTTTCTTTGTTCTCAAGTTTAATAACAGTTCCTAGACCACCACTCTAAGTTCTATGAGAGCAGGAACCATATTTACTATTGGAGTACCAACAATAGGCACATAGTTATTACTAAATTAATATTTGTTATGTAAATAACTAAATATCCTCTTTTATTTTAAAAATCTCTACTTCCAAAGTGAAGGTCCTCTTTTAATCACGTCCTACTCTGATCTGAAATGTAAAGCTTTAAACTCCACTCAGAGATAAATTTGTATAAATCTATTTATTACAGCAACCCCAAACTCATATTTTCTCTCGTTTCCATCTTCCCATTGTCATCTTTTCCACCTATAAAATCCTCATTGCCTAACCCTCTATGGCAACTGACTTCTCTACTCAGGCAAGCATCTATCAGCATCTGGGGACCCAGATTTTAGATTCTCAGGAGGCCATGCCATGGGAGGGAGTGACAACTATAGGATACATTTTGTCATTTTACATTATAATCTAGAACAGCACAAAGCACAGGATTGACTTGACTTTGTGACGTCAAAAAATAAAAATGACATAAGACTTGGCAAGTACCCTAAGTGACTTAGCAAGGAGCTTCCACTACAAAAACGGTAGTTTATGTTTCTTTTCTTTCTACCTCCAACCCTCTTTTCATTCATTCTTGTTCAGTTATCACACGTATTGCATTTACAAAGAATTTATGGAAACTAGGGCAATGGAGAAGAAGGGAGAGACAGAGAGAGGAAGAGAGAAAAGAGAGGAAAGGAGGGGAAGAGATGAAGAACACCCTGGTATCCAATATCCTTAAAAAATTTGTTTTTAATTCCCTGGCTATCACAGATAGAGGCTGCTGCTAGCATTTAAGATAAGATTAGTTGGTGTTGTGCTATCAGCACCTCCACATTTTCCCTGCAGGGATTCCTTCTGACAGGCTGAAGCTGGAGGCATGTCTCAGGATTAACACGAGCTAATGATTATACACTAAAGCTTTGGAACTGTTGGACTAATAGGATTAAGCAATAGCAGATGCAGGTCCCCGTTCAGGTTAAAAATGCACTTTTTACATTACAAAGTCAGACAGATCCCTTTGAACATGCAATGAATATGGATGTTTTCAATTATCACAGTCTTCCAGGGCTATACGATATGGTAAATTAATCCCTTTAGAACATCGGAAACAGGACAAAATAGGCTTCTTGAAGCTGAAATCCCTCGTTTTAGATTTTCTTTCATGGGGATAAGCAGCGGTGCACCTCACATAATTAATCTTATTACAAACAGAGAGAAAGAAAAAAAATTTTTTTAGATATGTAAAAATTGCTTAAATATTTGATAACTTACAAAAAAACATTTTGAAATCAACATCTCTTAATTAATTTTCAAACAGTCAAAAATACAAACACATGAGCAAATGTCTGGATGTGTGTCGAGGTTTGTATTTTTCTACGCCTCAGATTGTTAGTGCAACGAGTAGAAACAGAAAAAAAATTAAGGTAATTTTTAAAAATAAAATAATATCTGCCAGTAGAAAGCACTATTTCTAAGATATTTAAGTTGATGTGATCTTATGCCCTGGGTCCTGGGAAGAAAGGGGAAGAAAAAGGGCATAGTGAGATAATTATATTTCACTGTTGCTAGAAAGGAGGTCCCTTTCCCAGTAGATAAACCATCCCTCGGAATTGCTCAAAAGTAAATCCTTATTATTGCAATTAAGTGGGTTTTGATGTGGACATTAGGAGAAGAGTGAGCTTCAGGAGTTTTACGTGTTTGACTGACTTAAATGAGAGGGAAGGGGAAAAAAAAAAAGTATATACCGGGAGGACTTCCTAGAGAAAGCTGTTTGAGCTGCCAGCAGGGAATGAAAGTAGTTTTACAACAATCAGAACAAAGCAGGCTTACTATCATGGTTCTGATGCTTTGAAACTTCTAAAGCTATTATTTTTATATTTGGACTGAGCAATTGGTATTAACTCACATTAACAGGCCCTAAAATCATACTGAGTAACAGCACTCCCCAATTCACATTATGGATAAACGAATTACATGGGTAGTTTCTCCAACAAACACAAATCCCATTTTTTTAAAAAATGCAAAACAAAAGAAGAAAAGAAAGAAGCTTTCTTCATTAAGTCCATTCTTTGTTTTTTATTATGCCTAACATGGTTTGTTTCTGGGAAACTAAATGGATACTTCGATCCAGGATTCAAATAAAATCTGAATGAAACTAATTATGGCAACACAGAAAAATGTGATATAACCATGGACCATTCACTCACGTTCCTGTATGACACTGGTGTCAAACTATTTCAATTTCCTAGATGACCCAGTATAACTGGAAACACCTTGACCAGGGTTTTCTATGAATATCAAGAGTATAATATGCCTGCTTTATAAATAGCGCTTGGACAGACTAAAATACCTAAACTAAAGATGCTAGCCAACTTCCATAAACAGTACTTTTTTAAAACTTTTGATTGAAAGTCACCTCTTTGACAGAATAGAATGAAATAAATTATTTTAACTGAACTACTTGGTATTCCTTTTTTATCTCTTTTGCTTCTCTGTCAGTTGTACAATAAATTCAAAAGATATAAACTGATTTTCAGGTAAAAACTGCTATGCCAGTGAGGCATCAGAAAAATATGGTGTTAAATACATATGTTCTTTCCTTTCTTGAAAGAAAATGGCGATTATTTATTCCAATGGACATAATCTTCCATAATCATCATGCATATTTCAATGACATATATTAGAACAAGTGCTACTTGGTTTTATTGTGTTTGTGAGCCATCTGGGATTGTTGCTAAAATTACAGCTCCTGATGCAAAGGTCTGGGGTGGACTCCTAAAGTCTGCATTTCTATCAAGTTCTCGAGTAACTCAAATGCTGATGATCCAGGAGATACACACAAATGAACTGTGAAGGTAAGACATGAATATATGAGAGAGGATATTTATAACAGATTTGACCATTAAAATTTGGAAAGATTAGACCTAAGAAATTAACAGCACAGGTGAAAGTCTTTCCATAATTTGCACCAATGTCACACATACTTTATATATATAATCTGAAATAAGGTATTGCATTTCTTACAATAGGCATGCAATGGATATAATGACAATCACTGAACAGTGAAAAAAAAAGGTTATGTTACGGAAAGTATTATTAGAGTCCTGATGTATGTTCAGGTACACAATCAGAAGAAGAGCAATGACTTAAAATGCTGCAGTTAGAATATGTTCCCCTGTCACAACAACTTGAAATGCATGTGGTTTTTAAACAAAGCTTTATTAACCAATGTGTCATATTTTATTTCCCTAATCACCATCTTATTCGGCTCCCACTTTTCCTTTGCAATCTGCTTTGGTTGTTTTCCTTTGCAATCTGCTTTGAACTACATGCCTTTTCCACATAAATTTTGTGAAGCTGGAAATGACTGAGTCCTTGGTGATTTGAACCTTCTGAACCCTATCTTCTCTATTGCCTAAATCACTGCTTAAGTGGCTGGCAGACACTTATTTCTAATCAGAAATGTTCATTAAATAAGTGATTAGAAAGCACGGTAGATGTGGTTAATTGTTAAAGGGCCAAGAAAGGGACATTAAATGCAACTTATCTGCAGCTTTCATGGATGGTTATAATGTGTTAAATGTCACCCTGGTGTCTTCAACTAGTTCATGGTATTAAACTTGTAAGTAGTGACTTTGACTCTGGGGAGAAACTAACTCAATATTGTTTTTCCACAGGGCTCAAAGCCTTTACACAAAAGCCAGCCAAATGTTCCTAATTCTAGGGAACATGTTATTTTAGCCTTCGTGATGATGACTCAACACTGAGCCTTGCTGCTATGTAGGATTCCAGCGGAGATGACATTTTGCAATCCACAGCAGCAACATGTCCCCTGTCTGGAGGCAAATTGAGAAATAGTGCACTTCAAATGGGCCTCTAAACAGCTGTCAGGTCAGAATAACTTTAAGTCATTACCTATCTGAGCCATGCTGAACCAGTGACTTTTAAGTGGTGAAAATCTCTGTATCATGTTACTAATCTCACTGGCCGAGTGTTGGCTGTGTCAACAGCAACATTCCCTCTTAGTAAGCAGGCAAAAATAATCCACTGCCCAGGATTTGGAAGTTAAAGGAGCAGTTGCATTTGAGAGGTTGAAACGTTCAGGAAGTGAGAAAATTGAAAATACGCCTCCTCAGAGCTTTGCTTCCAAAATGATTCACAACAGTCCTTAAATCACAATGTGCCATAAAAGAATTGACTCCAACTTCTGATTGGTAACTTTTAGCGAGGCAGACCTTTTTTGCAAAGACATAAGCTTCCTTCCTCTAGTCATCAATATCTCTAGAACTTGGACCAAAATTTTTGACCAATTAGCAGCTCAAGGGTCTAAAAGAATAAGAAGGATCTGTAATTCTAAATTTGATTACTTATAAACCCTTCAAATCTAGACTCAAATAGCTTCCCTACAGTTTTGCTCAATTGAGTAAATCAGACTGGTTTATCACTAAACCATTCATTTACTTTAACAATCCACTAAAGCCTTAGATAAAATGCATTTCATGTCCCTTCATGGGCCTTTAATAATTAGCTGTGTCTACCATGTCTTTTAATCTCTCAATTAATGAGTGCCTCCAATCTTTAATAATTTAAAAGGATATCAAGCCAAGTATCAATTAAAGAGAACTGTTCTAGGCAACATAAACAATGTGTTAAGTTGGTGGAGAAAAGTGCATTGAGCCCTGTGCTTTCTACTTCAAGGGCCCTTGAAAACTATGAGATTATTTTAAAACATTACACTTCACTGCTATTTATTTTAGTTAGCTTACAGGCAAAATTAAATATCAAAAATAAGCATGAAGTATTTTAACAGATTCAAAAGAGAATCATGCATGGCCATATCCAGACTAACTCTTATTTCTGAATATATTACAACTGGCCCAACTCACCCCTGCTGGCCAAGAACACTAGTTTGTTTCAGCTATAATTTAACTATTTGTTTTTGACCCTTTCAATTTTCTAACCCATCTTAAAACCCTTGATTGTTCCACATAGATAACCCATGGAACCGGTTCATATTATCTCAAAAGATAAGGCCTTCATTCCCATGAATGGGTTTTGTAAGAGATCAATATTGGGCCTTGGTATTTTTTTTATTCCTGGAAGATCATTAGAAGAAAGTTCAAAAGGATGGTTGTCTTTTTAATAGACCTGGAAAGAGCCCAGGAATCATGAACCAAACTAAACCTCAGCCACCTAAAGGAGGCTTTGGGAGACTGTTTACAACAATAAGTGCAATATTCCCCATCTTGAGGTGGAGTAGGGTTTCACACTATTTGAATCTGGCTTGGCTTTGTGATTTTCTTTGGTGAATAACATGTGGCAGGGATGCAATTGTACCACTTCTGAGCCTAGGCCTAAAGATACCTGGTACACTTCTGCTTGCTCTCTTGGAAACTTGCCCAGCCACATTGTAAACAAGCCTGATCTAATCTGCTAGAGGATGAAAAATTGTGTGGAGAACTCAACTATAGCAGCTACATGCCATCCCAGGCAGTCATCTTCAGCTAACTTAGCAGTTGACTATAGATATAAAGAGTGAGCACCAGCCCCAAGAGCAGAAGAACTATCCAGTAGGGCTTAGCTGAAATTGCTGACCCACAAATCATGAGCCAAAATAATGAGATGTTGTTGTCTTAAGTGTTTAAGTTTTGGGGTGGTCCATTAGCCAGCAAAAGTTGCTTGATATAATGTCACAGATTTTACTAGTTGGCCTGCTAGGAGTTTTCAAGGTCCCAAACCACCCAGCACTAACAAAACCAAACAGTTCTTCAAAGTTAGATCCTCAATTTTCAAGTTACTCCCAACCTAGGTAAGAGTCACAATATTACTGCCTTCAACAATTTCTCAACTACCTTTGAATGTGATTAGGATATATATCTCTATATATGTCAAGATATTCACAATAAAGATTCTGATTGCTATAAAATCTGAAATCCTAATTTTTCCCATACATGAAATTTCTTCCATTAATCATGGGTATGTGTGTTAGGAAAATACTTTTGATTAATAAAATCATCATTCTTGTCAATCATCTTAGTACCCCACACATATTCACTTGAATATTTCAGTAGCAGTGAGAGGATATTTCTGGAGCTCTCAAACCAATAGCCTTGTCAGCATTATTCAGGTACACACGCCGTTCACATAATCAATGTCTTCATAAGCAACTGATTCTCAAGATAATCATAGGAATAACTCATGTGCTTCTTTCCTAACATACCTACTTAATAAATAACTACCTCAGTGTTCTGTCACTTTCTGATGACATCAGGAGATACGGCTAAAAATGCTCTGGGTGCAGCCACACTGACATCATCTAACTTTTGCTTGCTGGAGGAGATAACAAAGCTGAGATGTCAGTCTTGATGTCTGTATCTTAATTTCCTCAAGCACTGATATCCTTAAGTGTGAGTCAGAAAAGGAGAGTCTGAAGCAGGTAGCGGAAGTGCAAAAAATTTATGTTTCTCTGTTCTACCCAGTCCTCTGAGTTCAGCTGAACCTGCTTCCCTTATCTCTGAATCCAAGCCTGGTCCTGTGGTGGTGGTGACAGCCTGCCCCATGGTCCTGGGTCAACTCTGCCCCTACCTTTTTCCTCATCTTCATATCATATAATCGTTTCTCAAAGTCAAATTCAGATAAAATACACCCTGTATGTATACATATGTATGTATGTATGTATGTATGTATGTATGTATGTATGCATGTGTATATATATGTGTATACATATATATATTACTATAAACTGTTTATAATACAAATTTCTGAACCTGTCAAGAGTCCTTAAACACTGTTTAGTTTTGAAGACTAGTCACTACTTAGAGAATCCAAGATACTAATCTCCTTTGAACATAGATATTAAATGCACAGTCCAACTTTAATTTGATTCCTTGTTGTATATTCTAAAAAGTAAATATCAATTTTCTGTTTATTTAGAAAATTAATAACTCTTAACAGCTTATTTTTTCTAAAAAAATAGTCTTCTTAGTATTTCCATAGATGTAAAAAAAATAGTCATCGTTAATCTCATTGTAAAGATGGATACATAAAATAATGCGTGTGGCCATGTGTAAATGAGATAAACTATAATGCAGGTTTATTCTGAAATTCGGTCTTAAAATAAAATAATTATTATCTATTAAATAGGCCAAATTAAGGCAAATAAAATACCCAATTTATGCTCTGACAACTAGATAAAAGCCTTTATTTGAAACAGGAAAAAGATTCAGATTTCAAAATTGTATTCACTATTTTTCCAGCTTTGTAAAAATGGGTGTGCTTTTTACATACTAAAAATTGTAATGTTAGTAAAACATATCCATTGAACACTTTCTAGCACATAACCAAGCACTGTGCTATGCCCATCAAACACTTTGTCTCATTTAATATTTATAACAACCCTGTGATAAAACCATCATTATTTCTGTTTTCTGGACAAAAAAAAAAGTAATAATAAAAACCCAGAGCTTGTTCATTGTCACACAGTCAGCTCTTCTGACTTAAATTGTGTCATCTTAATGATGAAGATACTGAGTACATACGAACACTAGTGCTTTTGAAACTAAATGATTGTGAAAGATCATTTTGCTTCCTGTAGTATTGTTTTATTATTTTCTAAAAAGAGTAATTTTTAAAATCCAACTTTCTAATCTATAGAATAAAGTAAACCAAATCATTTTCTTCTGTTCACTAAACTCTCTGGCTATGTTGGCTTTGTTTGAAATGCAACTTTTTGTAATACCCCACCACACACTACTCATTGGCCCAGGATGACTGGGGCATGAATGAATCATGGTTTTATGCCAAACTCAAGTGGTTTTCCAGAGATTTCTCTGAGAATCAGGGGGACACCATCATGTCTTGCCTCTAAGATTGCCTTAATTATTTGTCTAGAGCATAGATTGGCTTGGGCACAGCTTCTTAAAATAATAAAATGGTCAAACAATGCAGGACACAAATGGAGCATACATAAAACATCAGAAAGGGGGTACCCCATTCCTCAGCTCACATAACCATCATACTACTTACAGTTGCAGGATTTATGTTGTTTTTATCAACATATAGAAAAGATTTTTCAGAAACATTTTTTTTCCAAGAAGGATACTCTCATCTCATAGACTACTCATTAATTACAAAGGTAAACAAAATATCATTACAATAAAGAGACATAGCAGTCACCACCTTAACCAAGTGATTAAACAGCGACACCAATGTAGTGGGGCAATTTGACATTATAAGTCTCTGTTGTGAAGCAGTGAAAAGTACATATGGGACCCAGTGTTCTCCCCAAAAACATTTACATGATTCTAAGCATGGGGAAACAAACAAATATAGCATGTAGAATATTCCACAATTCAACTTACCTAGACTCTTTAAAAACGTTAATGCCATAAAAAACAAATAAGTGAAAATAGTGAGGCAAATAGTTTTCCAGATTAAAATAGACTAAAGGCAAATAATAATCAATGCAATGGGTAAAAGTTGATTCATTCCTGGATTGGAAATAAGTAGCTATAGATGACATTTGTCTTCTGGCACATGGAAGTTATGCAAGCCTGTATAATTTGGATGATATTATTGAATTAATATGAAAACAGCGCTGTGGTTAATAAATATCTTTATTCTTAGCAGACGTAGATTGAAATATGTAGGAGTGATATGTTTATGATATTCTGTCATGTGGTTCGGGGAAAAATATACATCCAGAGAGTCAGATGTATGCAGTCACACTCCATATTAACTACCTTTCAGTCAACAGTGGGCTGCATTTATGACAATAGCCTCATAAGATTATAGTATAGAGATAAATTTATACATAAGCCAGTGTGGCAAAATATTAAAAGTTGATGAACATAAATAAAAAGAATATGACTGTTGATTGAAATATTTTTCAAGTTTTCTGTAGTTTCAAAATTTTTCAATATTAAAAAGTGAGAGAGAAAAGAAGATTATTATCCAAGATGCTATGTTATGAACTTTCCCTTCTAAGTACTGCCCATTATTTCTAACCCCCAAGACACTCACACAAAGAAAAAAATTGAAGGTCTTTATATGGCAATAATATTTGAAATTTCACAAAGTCCATTCATTTCTGAAAATGAAATATTAACATACACCTGTTCACTCCTGGATTTGATTTCTCAAGGACAAAGGGAGTTTCCATGTTCAAAGAAATAAAGGAAAATACAGAAAAGAACCAATGCTACACTCTGATGAAGTAGCTAAAGCTCTTCAATGTAAATTAAATGTTTTATTATCCCTAAAATATCACATGACTTCTCCAGTGTCACCTCAGAGCATACTCAGTGCACATCTCTGGCTTGGCTCTTCCCACTCTCATGGGACTCATCTGCTTTCTTTTTTTGGCTTCTTTGAGAGCAGTGGCTTTAACTTATATCATTCATTCATTTATTCGTTCACTTATTAATTCACTCAAAAATTATTCATTACATGCCTATTATATATCAGATATTTTTCTACGCAGTGGGCATATTAAAGCAAACAAAATGGGGGAAATTACCTGATCTCAAGAACTTCATATTTTAGTATGAGAGAGAATGGCAATAAACAAGTAAAACAGTTATAGGCCATTCAATAGTGATAGAGCTATTGAAAAAAAAATAAAAAAAATTGAGATGGGGAGAATATAAATTTAAATTGACTTAGAGAAGGACTCACTAAGTGACAATTTTTTAAAGACATAAAAGAGTCAATTATATAAATATCTGAGAAAGAGTGTAGAGAAAAGAGCATGTGCACAGACCCCGAGGTGTGAGAGTGCCTGGAGTGTTCAAAGGTTCGCAAGGAGGTTGATTTGGTTAAAATGGTATAAAGTCAAAATCAAGGATTTCAAGCAGAAGAGTGGCATAATCTGTATCAGGTTCTTAAAAACATCACTCTGGTTGATGTGTCCAGAATAAACTTTGGGAATGAAAAGAAGTTGGAAATGTAGCCATAATCCAGGTGAGACTTTTGCTAATAAGTACTAGCAGGTAAAGTGAACATAGTGACAAGTGGTCAGATTATGGAAAAAATCTGAAGATTGAGTTGACAGATTTCCTGATGCAGTAAATTGTGGCACGTGAGAAAAAGAAGAATAAAAGATGACCCCATGTTTTTGGTCTAAGATGAGCAGACAGTTAAGATGGACAGATGGTTAAGATGGTTAACCATCTATTGGGATTGCACAGACTGTAGAGGAGCAGATTATTTTGAGGAAGACCAAGTTTTTCAATAAGTATGTTAAATTTATTTATTGTAAAAGTAGAGATACTGAGCAAGCCTTTGAATACAAAATTCTGGAGGTTAGGAGAGAAGTATGGATATATAAATTTGGGAGCCATCAGTATAAAGATGAGATTAGAGGAGGCAAGTAAGTGTGAGTGTTGATAGAGAAGTGAAGTCCAAGGACTTGGCTCTAGGACAGCCCAATGTTGAAGAGGTCAGGGAGATAGTTTGATGAGATAGAAGAAAAACCAGCTTAATTTGTGTTGAAAGCCTAGTGAAGAAAGTGCTCCCGAGAGCAGGAAGCAATCAACTGTATCAAATGCAGCTTGTAGGACAAATAAGGAAGGACTGTGAATTTACTTTTGGATACAGAAATGTCAAAATCATTGGTGACCTTTACAAAGCACTTTTTATTGAGTGATGGGGTAAAAGCCCATTTTAGCAGGACTAACTATGGAAAGAGAAGCAAAGACAGCAAGAATGAATACTTTTTGATATTTTTTAATGGTCAAATGGAGAGAATAAGAAATAGGGCTATGTTTGGGATAGAATGTGCAATAGGAGTTTTGGCAATAAGCAAATCAAAAAAGAAAAAATATATATTTGGTATGGAAGATGGAAGATAATGTGTGCTTGAGTAAGCCAAAGAGATAACATTTGACATTGAAGTACAGATGTTGGCCTTAACTTGGGAAAATAACTCATCTACAGAAACAGGGAGAGTTGGTGAATGGCCAGAGACACAGAAAGGTGGTGGAAACTTGCTGAAGTTCTTCAAGTTTGTACCTGATTGATTCTGTTTTTGTTTTCTCAATGAAATAGCACCACTAGCTGACATTTTGAATATATTAGAAGCACTGGAAGGTGTATAAAAAATCCTCTGAGATAATGGACAGTATGAGTAGGCAAGATTAATGTAATAAGATTTCATAATGGACCTATAGGTTCACTTAGGAACTTTCATTTAAAGTGAGATTGACCAGTACAGTTGTAGGATTCTTCCCTACCATGTTTAGTTTTGTAGATATAAGCACAGGATAGGCAGAGAATTTATTTAAGCAGTGTTCTCTTTTCCTATAGCTGCTATAATAAATCATCACCAACAAATTTTCACTAACTTAGTGGCTTACACAATACAAATACATATTTATTGTTTCACAGTTTTGGAGACCAGAAGTCTGAACTCAGTTTAGCTAAACTAAAGTCAAGATATCAAGAGGGCCACTCTCCTTCTGGAGCATCCAGTTGAGAATCTGTTTCCTTGCCTTTTCCAAATTCTAAAAAAGCATTTCTTTGCTTATAGTCCCTTCCTCCATCTTTTAAACCAGCAGCATAGCACTTTCAAATCTCTTTCTGCTACCACTGTCATATAGTCTTCAGCTTTCTATATCAAATCTCCCTCTGCCTCTGTCTTACAAGGATACTTACAATTGCATTTAGGGCCCACTTATAGAATGCAGGATAATATCTCCATATTAAGATCCTTAACTTAATCTTAAAGTCTGTTTTGCTACAACATTCACAGATTCCTGGAATGAGTTCTTGGATACCTTTGGGCACCATTATTCTGTCTACCCAAGCAGCATTAGAGTTTTGCTAACTCTGTATAATGAACAAGAGTGGATGAGGGAGTGTTTATATGATAGACCAATGAATTAAACCTAATCAAAGAGAGAAGTGAGAGCAAGAAAAGGTGTAGGATAGAAATATGTAGGGCAGGTCTCCTATATTTCAGGATTTAGGGCATCAATAGACTAGTGTGATTAAGTAGAAATGAAGGTGGTGGTGAGGAAAGGAGATGATTGAAAATGACACTATGGAGGGATAGGGCTAAGGCTGAATGGAGGAGAGGGTCATGGGAGAAGTCAAGGAGTTGGAATCATTTAGGCAGATTAGGAACATCAGCAGGATTTATGACAAAGGTAGTATTGGGAAGACTGACAGTGAGCCAGGAGCTGAAAATCTTTGAAAAGGAAAAAATGTATTGATCTTCAAATAGACCAAAGTGATAGATTTAAATTATTTTGAAGTTTAAGGGCCTTAGAATTCATTCTTACACATCCATCCCACGGTGAGTTCTATTAAAATTAAAATACTTCCACTGTTAATCATGTTTTAAGTTTTAATACCATTGCATTATGACGTGGAATTAAATTTACTGTAAGCCTTAGATACACTTCAAAATAACTTATATATATTGGAAATCTCAAAGAGACCACAGACATTTATGATGACCAATAATCTAGACAACTGCTGCTTGAAGTGAGGTCTACAGATCAGTAGCATTGGCATCACCTAAAAGCGTGTTAGAAATTCATAATGTCAGTCCCCACCCAGATGTCTGAAATAAAAATCTCCGTATGAGCAAGATCCCTAAGCAATTCCCTTGCAAATTAAAGGTTAAGAATCATTAGTCTAGATGCTAAAGCCAAGGAACTTGTCAGCAAAGAAGGCACACAATATTTTTGGCCACATTTGTAAGAATAAGAGACGAGAATTTGTCAGAATTTTCTCTTCCACATTGCAACCAATAAAAATAATATGATTTAAATAATAGTGGGGAACTGAAGCATATGAGTTTAATATTTGCCTGAGGTCAAATTTTAATAATAAAACTACAGCTCCAATGCCAACTGCTTAAGTACTTTTAAAGTGAAAGACTGAATAGTTCTCCTTTCTGTGCCTGGCTTTGTGGCCTCTGAGCTTTTCGAGATCTACAACACAAGGAGCCTGTCCTGCTTCAGCACATCCTCCCACAAATACATACACATACATCTACGAAGTGACATGTTCTTTCCCACACTAGTCATTCATTTTCCAGTTTTATAATTTATTCATCTCCACATGAACTTGGGCATCTGCTGTTTATTTCTTGTTGCTGTGTGATGCCAGTAGATTTATAAGTTTTCAGGCAAAAATTCTGGGGGAATAAAATAGATAAGATACAAAGTTGTGGGGAAAAGAAGTTGTTATATTGCAAAGTTAGAATGTTTACCAAATAGGGCATTAGTGACGGTAAATGCAAAATATATTATGCTATTATAAGGACTTCACATATTTTCAAAGTCATTTTTAGATAAGCAACCACTCTACAGATAACTGAAACTTGAATTCCTGAAGTCCAATCTGTTTGAAATTTTCTTTGTAACTTAAAATCTTAAAATATTTTACTTAAGTATTGCTAAGCACACGTTTACCCCAAAAATGATGCTCTGGCTTTCTTTCATCTGTCATTCTGAATTTCTATATTATAAGCCTAATATGAAAGTTATCAATTAATTTCTATATAGTTTGTGTTTTAATGTTGTCATAAATTTGGAAGCATATGTTTCAATAGCCTTGTAAGAGAGCTTTTAAATTACAAAAAAAATCACATAAATGTACTCCTTTAGTGTTCTTCTCATTAGCATGAATTTCATAAGCTACATATGAGTTTGGTAAGACAAATTGTTTATGGTTTACATTCAGTTTGTTATCAAAAATGAGATGAGATGATTACGATAAATAATACATGTTTAGAAATATCATTAAAATATTGAATATCAAAAGATACAAAGCCTTAGAGAGGGGTAAGAAAATAGGTATGTTAAAAATATAAACTGATATATTATTTAAAAGTGAGAATTATATCTCATTTAGGGCATTCTGGCAAATGAAACAATGAAAAGCACAATAGACCAAATAAGTTTTTAAAATTTTTTTATACTTGATTATTATCCTTCTAAAAATTTTCAGTTTATTAATATTGTACATTATCTCTAATAATGTTTTCCTATAATGAATAAAAAAAGGTGAGGAATTTTTTCCTGCTCTGGTACTATGATGGTTAACATGATGGATTATTTGTTTTTGTGGCGATTGTATGTCATCATTCAAACAGATTATACCCTTAAGGCTCAATACATTTCAGGACCACATCTGCTCCTGGAAGGAGTCTTGTAAAGGACATGTTTTGAGATTTAGTAACTAACACAACAGTTTCAGTGAATTCATTGGAAAATGAGAATGAGAATGGGTGTCTTTGAGTTATACTATTTCAAGTAAGGCTAGCTTGACCCTTTATAGAGTAAAAATTTTTTAAATTTCATTCATAAATATTGTTTCTTGAAATCTTTTTAAAGCTATTAAACACTGTTGCTTACTACTTATAAAATGTTCATCAAATAATATTTTATACTTAAGAAATAAGTAAAAACGATTGGGAAGAAACCTGTTTCATGATTGGCTTAAAGCCTTTATTTTTTTGCTCTAAGAATTTCAGATTTATTCAAACTAACCAGCCAGTGCAAATCTAGTGAAACATAAAATTATTTAAATAGTGTGTCCAAAATAATTGCTGGGGCATAGTTGAAATGGGTTGATGGTGCCTCTTAGTTCAAATAATAACAGATACATTTTGCATTTCAAAACAAATTTCATTTGGGTCATTGCTTCCATAATCATGGCAACAATGACAACAATCATTTATAGCCAACTAAGACACTATTGTCTCTCACTTTAACATTCTTTTGGGAACTTGTATTTGTTTTACCCTCCACCTCCTCTCCAATTCTTTGCTGAAAGCGAGCTCATGTACACCTTCAGAAAAAAAGATTAACTAATGTTAGAGAAACCATCTAGATAGGAGATTCAATACATAACCAGGCAGGATGCCACTCCCTCATTTAAAAAATAATCCAATTGTACTAAGTAATGCTAAAAATAATGAAGAAAATATTTAATAACTTCATATTTTATTATTAAATAAAATCACTTAGGCTGTAGGTATTTTAAGTACTGTGAGTACCAGGAAGCATTTATATCCCTGAGGCCCAATAAAGTACCAGCTGGGAAGTCATGGAGACACTAGGAGGCAGACCCTCTGCTTCTTGGTTTCCTTATCAGCACAAATTGATGCATTCCCCCTCAGACAGAGAGAGATCTTGAACCCACCCACCCCTCGCCCCATCCCTTAGCTTCTCCAGAGAGATGGAGCAGTTTATTCTTCACAGGTCCAGAACTCTGTTGCTAGCCTTGAGCCTGACCACTTTACCAGAAGGAATGGAATTCTATGGGCCTATTCTCTCCCTTTCTCACCCTCTCCTTCACTCACATGAGAGCTGACATGTTCTCACAAAACATCTAGGTACTCCCAGGTGCTCAATTCAAGACTAGTTGTAGATTGAACTGAAGCAAGGGTGGGAAGACTCTAGTGATACATGAATCTCCCCACAATTACCCTCCAGCCATTGCCCCTAAAATCAAACTTCCTCCAGAGAACATGTTCTCTGATTCCCCAACTATTGATGTGGATTTAAACTTACAATCGCCTATATTTCAGTCAATTTTGCAACTGTTATATAACACCTAGAATGCTTTCAGTGACTTTAATTCAGCATTACAGTGCAGCTCACTGGATTGTGAAATAATCAGGAGTGGGATTCAGCAGGTCAAAGAATTAAGACTCCAGCTCTTTGCTACCCTCTCAAAAAAACAAAATGTCCACAATGTAAGATACCAGACAAACATTTCCAGAGATTATAGGGTCTATATCGTACTTTCCTATGAATTCTGATTGAAAAAAATACATTGGAGCATCAACCACCTTGCATAACCTTCAGACAAATGGCTGTTTATCTTTTAGATTAATCTGATTTGTTATACTTATTCTATATAGAAACCAAGAACTAAATATCTCATCCAAAAATCCACTCTCTTCTTCACTTCCCATCCCAACACTCACACATGGCAATACCAGAAAGGCAGAAAGATACAGCTCACAGTTGCCTTCTAAGCTTTAAAAAATCTGTGGAAATTCATAGCCATGGTTTCCAGATTATATTTTTATCTTGATTCTGAGAACTTAAGTCACTCTTATTCAAAATTGATGTGAGAACAAAAACACTTTTTAACTTTCTAAACTTGGGGAAAAAAAATTTTTTTTTTAATAATCCAACTTTCTTCCAGCTTGGAAGGGCTTAATTTACATACATTTGCTCACCTCCACCTTACCTCTGACAGTGGAATTCTAAACAAAGCAATCAGGCTGGCAGATGAGTCAAATTTGCTTATTGTATTGTACGCACACTTGTTAAAGAATGGTACTAGCTCTCTCTTGTTATTTATTGGTGTCAAGAGGTACAATTTAAAAATCCTGCTCTTTAATTTTTTTCTCTTTTATGACAGGCAGATTGCTTCCCCCATACCTCCTTGAGAGCTTACTAAATATTTGAGCATTAAGAAACCCTAATTTTTCCTCTTATAACTAAGTAAAAACATTTATTTTGACTTAACTTTTTTAGACAAAAAGAACCCTTTGATTTGGGGGCTTTCAGGTTTTGGAATAAAATGATTTTAGGTAAATTAGCTGCTAAAATTACTGTTATTATGCTCGTAAAAGCTTCTAAAAATAATCTGTTCATAGGGCAAAAAAAAAAAAAAAAAATTACATACAATAGAATTTTCTTCCTGACAAAAGATTTCAGAATTTTGGCCTAGAATAGAATATGGGTATTTTAGAAAAAAATTTAACAGAATTAAATTATCAAGAAAATGACTATTATATCTGCAAATCTTTGGTGATGTTTATATTTACATAAACTAGGCATTCCAACCACTTAAAATGACTAATGCCCAAGGACAATTTGAGCCATATCTGTCTGTCTTTGTTTCTGATCCCACTCAAGAAACATCAGTAAGTAATAACAAACACCCATGTTACAAGCTGTTTTCCTTTTCCTTTAAACATTTCTTGCTTTGTTGAGCAAATGTGTCCCACCCTGATTGGATAATGGCCATCCCCCTACTTTTCTCAGTCCTCCTTAGGGCAGCAGCTATTAAAACATGAGAAATAGAGCTTTTCCAAAGGACAAATCTTTGCTCATATTTTCAAGCATGGAGACAAACATTGGCAGCAAACATGAACAGCAAAGGGAAAAAAAAGTCATTTGGCATTTGCTTTATCTTTCCCCCATTTAGAACCAGCAAGATGTTGTTTAGTACAATCACTACAGAGTGGCGGCCACAGCAAGGAAACGCTTCCTGATGGCACAGACACATGATGAGAGGTTGTTCTGCTTTCTCCTTCCTAGCTCCAGCCAGGGGTGCCCATTTACTCTTCACTTTCAAAACATGAGCTGTTCACCTTTTCCTTTTAAATATACAAAAACTAATAATATGAAACCTTGCTTTATAATTTATTTCAACATTTCCCAATCCAGAGATCAAAGAAACTGTAATTTCCTACAGATATTCCACTTTGGTCAATTTTAGCCTTTTCCTTCTGTCTACTGAGTAAAATATAAACTTGGTTATAACACTCCTAAAGTATTTTTTAAGAAACATTCAACAGCCTAATAAAATGTGGTTCCTTTGAATTAAAGTCATCTTATATTTATGTAACACTTTATAGCATATAAATATTATTTCATATACAATCTCCTTTGACTGTACTAACAGCCTCCCAAGTAAAGCAGAAGAGATATTGTCCCAGGTTCAAATTAAGAACCCGGGGCTCTGAAAAGTTCAATAACCTGCCTCAGGAAAGTAACTGTAAATTCAGAGTCAAGTCTAAGACTGACTCTTACCTGAATCTTAGTTCAGTACTGTCCTCTCCAGGAGCTTGTCTTTTTCCCTAAGTCTCACTGGCATTTATTTCCTTTGATTCTTCTCAACCATCTTTCACTTCAATTAGAAAACCTGGACCAGATATGGTAGTTTTATATAAAAGAATTTATGTAGAAGAATTGGACATATTGCTAAATAATGGCCTTGTGTTTTAACACTGAAATAGTGAAATGCATACAGGTTGAAAGCCACAATGCCTGTAGATGTTTTTCTCACTTATCTACATAGTATTAATCCTTGAGTGGTCAAAAATCCTCAAATGGTATTTGTTTCTTTTCTTCTCTTTATAATAAATAGTATTGGTATGAATATGAACAGTGGTTTCTGGAAGACAGTGAATGCTGAGAGGACTAGTTTTGGTTCAATTTTATCCTGTGTGATCATAAAGCATATATGTGAATAGAAGTACCTTTCTTAAGGTATATGTTTTTACATACTCTCCTTGCAATGCCCTACAAAGCAAAGGGAGAACCATCGTGCGCTTTCATAGCTGCCTTCCCATTTGGTGTGCAGTCAACTGTGTATTTAATACAAATATTGCTTCAGGATTTTCAGGACAGATAAGAAGGCTGCTGATGTTAGAATGCAATGCAGAGAAAATCTGCACACAGGTAGCCCAGTGAAATTTAGCTTGGTGAATAATTACCATAACGATCATAATTAATAATTATCTTGTGCCAGTGGAGAATTGTACTAATTGGTAATCTCTTCTCTTAAAAGTCCTAATATTTTATTTCTGCTTATTTCTAACTATCAAGTGGAATGCTAATGGAAATGTAGATGACTGGTATTGTAATAATTATAACTGCAATCACAGTCAGCAGATAACCTCTAATTAAAATAAATCAGATGATGTAGTGAATTGGCTACATACAGTTGTGTTTCCAATAATATGTCTTATTGGGAAAAAATTATTTTCTTCCACAAAAAGCCTTTGAAGATCAGATTAAAAATTATGTGGCTATGCTGTATTTCTAAGGAGATGTTTTCTGTGGTAATAAGTAGGTTAATTGCATATTCATCAGGTGATGGAGTTTCAGGCTAAACACAAGTTAGCATGTAATAAGTACCATTATTTCTAATAAAATTATAATATTGTTACCTAGCAATTATATGCAGGTCATCCTTGGATGTTTAGCTAGTAATGAATATATGAATACAAAACTGAAATTTCTTGACTGAACTCTGAAAATCAATCAGATAAATTTATCCATGTAATTTTTAAAGCATCGGGTTATGTAATGAGGGCATAACCCAATTTTTTCATTTGTAATTTTGTTTATTTTCCAAATTAATGTCTACAATTAACAAATATATAAACTATATACATATATAAGCATGTATGTACATGTGTGTGTATGTGTGTGCATATGTATTCTAAATATCAGTCTGAGCTATCTTTAATCGCTTACCATCAAATAATGGCAAGAAAGCTGACAATAAATGAATTTATGCCTATCTTCATGTGGATGGAAATAGAGGGCAGGACAATCTCTAGAAATGACAAATCAGAGTAATAACTAAATTCAATATTTTTAGAAACATTTTGTGCTGCTCTCTAATCTTGCATCTCCCTGCTGCATGGCCCATTTTCATTTTTTTTGGTTAGCAGCAAACTTTTACTATAAAGGGCCAGATCGGAAATATTTTAGGCTTTGGGGCCACATTGTCTCTATTACACTATTCAACTCTGTTTTAGAGAAAGCATCCATTAGCAATATGTGAAAAAGTGGGAGTGGCTGTGTTCCGATAAATCTTTGTAAAAACAGGTGTTGAGCTGGATATGACCCACAGATTATAATTTACCAACTCTTGATATACTACAAAATATTTATAAGCTCTTGTACACCAGCTGTTTGTTCTAAGTACCAAGATTCAGTGACACACAAGAGAGACAAGATTCCTTTTCTCATCCAGATTCTACTCCATTAAATGAATATCTACTACAGGTATGGTAGTGTACAAGGAAATCTGACAATGAATGAGATATTTTCCTTGCCTTTTGGAAGTTCAGAGTTTTGTGAAGGAGTTACATTCATGCATAAATGCTAATAATTGTGGATAATAGCATATGGGTCAAAAAGTGCCTAAACAGTGTTAAGAGAGTTCAAATAAGGAAAATATAAACTTTTGAGCACAATTTCATAAAGGTGGTATCATTTGGAGATTTTCAGCCATACTTATATCAAAGGCAAAGAGCTACAAAAGAAGAGAGGGCATGGTTAAGACCCAATAAATGTTTGAGGAGAACACAAATTATAGAAATAAGGATTAATGACAGTGAGCTCTGAAAGGTAGTTTGGACTGGATTCTGAATGTCCTCAAGTGCCAAACCAGTTTGGACCTCATCTGTGGTGACTAGCATGGGAGAAATTACAGGATCGTAGAATGTTTTAAAGCATTTAATGGCATGAAAGAGTGTTGAAGAATGAGTGTTGAAGAATGAAGTGGTGAAGAATGAGTCTGAAGAATGAGTGTTGGTACAGTATGAAAAAAGTTAATTGGAGGGGGAGGGCTTTTGGGACTCTAGGTAAAGATCGCATTCAGAGCATAATAAATAATCCTGCAGGATTTAATGGGGGCCTGAGCCAGCTCTCTGTCCAGGGTTATGAAGAAAGAGATAGCTTTTAGCATTCCTCCTAGGAAAGGGTTAGAAGACCTTGGCCTAAAGCAACCATTATAGTCTTATTATAGTCTATCTAATGTTTGCTTACACTTGAGTTCAGCTGTCATATCACAATTATTGTTAGATTTCAATGAGAGAAAATGAGGAAAGAGAAAGTGATGGCAAACAGCCCTTGAAGACAGGTGCAAAACTTAACACACCTGATTGGGAACAGGTGAGAGAGTTATAAAAGCTAGTATATGTCATCTATTTTTAATATGTTTGCTTCCTTCCTAAATATTCCTTAGTGCCTCCTCAGTCTCTTTCCCTTTTCACAAACACCAAGTGAAAAACCCGTAGGATACACTTGCCAGTTGAGGAAAAATTTGCATAATATGGGCCCATTGGATCCTAAGGTTAGCTTCAGAAAGGTCCTGACACCTGTACTTGTAGACATTCTGATCTTAATTTTCTTCAGGCTATTAGTGGCAGTTGCACTCTTAAATTATAAGAAATCATCAACAAAATTTATCACTTCTTAAAAATAATCCCACTGTAATAATAAACTTTGGAAAACTGGTTAAGAAAGTGATATCGCACTCAATTTCAACAGATTTGAATTCAGGTACTGTTTATTGATTGCCTCTATTCATGTCATCAGATTATATTTTTATTTCTTCTTGTTCTCTGGGAGCTAGAAAACCCAGCATTACATCAACATAAAGAATTGCCAAAATGGGTATAATTCATGTTCTACAAATAAATGGATAAGCTCCTTCCCGTGTAGACACACATACATAAATACTCATGCAAGTTTTGTTTTTTAAAGAGAATAACAGAAAACTACTTAAATTTTAATCAACATGGGTCATCATTATATCTTATAGGGTTATTATGTTATGCTCTGAATTTCAGCCTTAACCTGTAGTTCCATACAGCCCTCCTCCACTAATCTGTGACCCTTACTGTCTCAACATTTGTTTTCTGATACTCAAAAAAATGCTTAAAAATATTCTCTGATTCTCCATTTTTTCTCATACCAGTCTCCTTAGATGAAGGTCTTAATATGGCACTTGAGGACTTGCCCTAGGCAACCAAAACTACCTTTCCAGGCTTGTTGTCATTAACTACAAAATGGAATAATACACAGTCGTTAAATGAACCAGAAATACATTAACATGCAAACTGCTCAAAAGACATAGCATTAAATTAAAAAAAAATAAATTATGCAATGGCATGTTTTATTTGACACATTATATATCCTTTGAAACACAATTAACAATATTATTGTCCAGATATATAGGTGAAATGTATGTAAATTATTTAAAATTTATTAAAGTAATTGTCTTTGGAACAAGAGCAGGGGACAAGATTGATGAGGATTTAAACTTCAATCTGCAGTATTTTGTAATTTTATTCTAACAAGATTTGAAGGATGTTTTTAAATATAAGTAGGGCTATGTGAGATTATAATTTGATCACAGTCAGAGTTCTGAAGCAAGAAATATATTCTCAGCTATTCAAGCCAACTTTGTGTAACGAGTTCTCTAACTTCATATGTATTTAATGTACGCCATTGTTTTCACAATTTTACTTAAACATTGATTACGATGCAATGCGATTTTTCAATTAAATATTGTTATTACATTAATGCTTCTGTATAATAAGAAGTGTTTAAGGTCAAGCATATAGGCAGCGGTTTGTAAACTAGAGGTGGCATTTTGCCAGTAATATCAAGCTATATTTTGCTCGCAACTGAAAAACACACCAAGAGAGAAAAATGGGCTGAGTGTTTCTAAAGCATCAGTCAACTAAAAAGCATTAAAGCAGTAGCATCTGCAAATAATTTTATACGTATTCTTAAAATCATTGAAATCATAATAATGGGGGAAACTAGAATATTTTTGTATTTCCAAATACATATTTTATAATAGTTGTTTGTTTGTTATTTAAATCTGAACCTCATATAGATGACTGTTTCCTAAACCTTTTCATTGTTTAGGGGCAACTTAATTCTGTCCTGTAATGACTTTTGTCTTTTCAACCCCACTTATGGAGAGACTCTTCTGTACTTACCTTGAGTTCTTTGGAAAATGTCCTCTTATCAGGGATCAACTAGCTCTGCCTTATAACAGTTTGAATGTTCTGGAGTTCAAAGTCATCACAGGATTGTGGAGCAGAGTGTATCCACAGGAACTGCAGAAATAACCTCTACTTTATAGCGCTGAAGGGAGGTTTGTGGGACTGATGAATGTGGGCCAAATGTCCCATGCAGATGCCAATGCAAGGCAAAAAAGGTCTTCACCAAATGATGCCACCTGGGAAATGAAGAGACCCTTGAAAGTTTTGACTCTTCCCCACTTTGCCTGATCTCTCACGGAGGCTGCTCTTTGTTTTTCCTTTGGAGATCACGCAGGAATCAACTGCCAAACATGCCTTATACCTCCATGCCATCTAATTATAGCCTGTAACACTCTGGAGTGCTGACAGTGCTGAGCTATTGACTCTTGACACTCTCTAAAGCTCTTAATTATCTTTTCACATAAGCCCCTTTCAGACCTGTCAACTTCTTTGTATTGTTTATAGAGAAAAAAAAGTAGCATATTAAGATTTCAGGACTACATTCTCAAAGGCAACTTGCAGTTATACTTGTGAGTTCTCTTGAATCTGTGTGAACTCATAGAGACCCAGACAATGAAGAGGGTTTAAAATTTTGTCATCCAACACCTATAGGATGACAACTGATGCCAACTTGCAATAGAGGTAACTTATCAGGCAAAAGGAAATAACCCAAACCTTAATCAATATATCACTGAAGTCATTTTAACCTTTCTTTCCCTTAGATTTTATATATATGTAATATATATAATAGATAATAAATACATATTTTTAAGCATATAACTGACATTGTAAATGGTATGTGAAAAAAGTTTTGAAAAAACCATTCAAAACTTTACAAAAATTTTAACTCATCATTGGATTTGGAAATTTCAGAGATATTTATGCTTTACTTCATTTTAGAAATTGTTTTTCTATAACTTAAATGTACAAATACATAAAAACTACTTATACATATTTTGTTTTATTGGGTATTTAAATAACCCTAAGAGACACAGAGAAGTAGACATTACTAACTGTGACAATTTCAGATGAAGAAATTGTAGCTCAGGGAATTAAAATGATTTGTCTAAATTCCTCTAGTCAATGGAAAAATAAGACTATGCTTCATCTTAAAAGGGTTCCGGTTCTAGAGTTAGCATGTATGGCAAAACTCACAAATAATTAAAATTAACATTAAAAAACCTCTTTTATGTCACTATTGAATGAACTAAATGGTTGCATTCTCTCCAAATTTGTATGTTGTAGTCTTAGTTCCCGATGTGATGGTATTTGAAGGTGAGATCTCTGGGAGGTATTCAGGTTTAGATGAGGTGATGATAGTAGATCTGCAATGGTGGAATTAGTGCCCTTATAAGAAAAGAAAAAGATACCAGATCTTTCTCTCTCTGAGGGAAGGCCATGTGTGCATGCAATGAGAAGACATCAGTCTGTAAGCCAGGAAGTGGGTCCCCACCAGAAGCCATATCTGCCAACATCTTGATCTTGAACTTCCTGCCTCCAGAACTGTGAGACAGATTTGTCTGCTCTTTAAGCAACCTGCTCTGGTATATTGTTCTAGTATATTAAGCTAAACAAAACATCTATAAAGTGTAAATACAGATTACTATGTCTCAGTTAGTCCAACAGAGTCTACTGCTGGTGCTGTCTTAGATGTTGCTACTGCTGCTCTTTTTTTCCCCATCATTGAAACCAACTGCTTCCTTTTTGGTAGAAAACCATGTGAGCACTTGGTTGGCATTGCTGCACCATGCTCTACAAAAAACGTATCTGTAAATCTCAGAATCACTCTGCAAATGCTAAGATATTGACTTCATGGAAGTAACAAGAACTGAGTCCAGCTGAAGCAGCAAGAGATTTACATTTCATACTGTGCCCTCTCTCTGGAGGATACTTTCACCCTCCAGCATTATTTAAATTAT
This sequence comes from Cynopterus sphinx, assembly GCA_030015415.1. Lineage (NCBI taxonomy): Eukaryota > Metazoa > Chordata > Mammalia > Chiroptera > Pteropodidae > Cynopterus > Cynopterus sphinx. The sequence goes on along the minus strand of CM057385.1, from coordinate 94,263,413 downwards.
TACATTCTTCTCTTTTTCTCATTTTTTTTCTTTGCTGATGTGTGTGGTTGAAATCAAGTAAGTTAAATGGGCATATCATGCCCATATAGCATACCAGGCTAGGAATCTAATTTTGTTTCTTTCTTCATGTCCTCTATCACTCATCTCTACTCTGTTGGGCTAGGAATGGAGTGGAGTAGAATCCAACACTAATAGAACAACATAACCTTCTTAAGTTTTCCTACTTGAAGAAGAAAATAAGGGAACATACCAATGGTCAGAAATGAGCATATCAAATGTTTTATGCTTGGAATTAAAGTGGGAGAAAGAGAGCAAAAAGAAACTAGTAGCCAGGAAATGTGGAGAAAACACTTTTTAACACTCAGGATTTGGTTTTTTGAATTGTGAGAGACAGCTTTTTATTTGAAAGGGTTATCTCTAAATTGATGATTTAAACCTGACTTACCAGAGAGGATGTGAATGAAGAGAAGGAACCTTAACTGAAATAACAAGATTAGGGATGTGCTTGACAACAGAGTCCAGGTCTTCAGATGGCCAAATTGCACACTTTGTACTAAGATGACAAAGTGCAAAGAGAAGGGGGCCAAGCAGACCTAAGAGTAAACAAAACTCATACTCTCACTATTTGCTGTTTAATAAATCATCTAACTCCCTGAGCATCATTGTTCCCATCTGTCAATTTAGAATAATGACATAGTCATGGGTACACAATGACATTTCAGTCAATAATAGACCACATATGTGGTGGTTGTTCCATAAGATTGTAATAAAGCTGAAAAATTTCTGTTGTTTAATAATGTTGAAGCCTTTATAACTTCATGGTGCAGCATGTCACTCACACGTTTGTGATGATACTGTTGTAAACAAACTTACCACATTCAGTTGTATAAAACTATACATACAATTGTATAGTGATAATGTTTGATAATGACAGTAAACAACTATTACTTGTTATATATTTATTCTACTATAGTTTTACTCATTATATTAGAGTGTACTCTTTCTATTTATTAAAAAACTTTTTTGTTAATCAGTATGCTGTGTTATGCTGGCAGCAACTTCATACATCTCGTTACTTGTCTCTTGATTGTATCACTCTCTCTCGTGTTTAACTTAATCTCGTTTTGTTTATAAATTTATTTTAGCCTGAGTATACAGTGTTTATAAAGTCTACAGTACTATACAGTAATGTCCTAGGCCTTCACATTCACTCAGCATTCCCTCACTGAGTCAGCCAGAACAACTTCTATTTCTGCAAGCTCCATTTATGGTAACTGCCTTATATAGGTATATCATTTTTTTTAACTTTTATACAATATTTTTACTGTATCCTTTCTATATTTAGATACATAAATACTTACCATTGTGTTACAACTGCCTATAATATTCATTATAGTAACATGCTATACTGGTTTTTTAGCCTAAGAGAAATAGCATAGGTATATAGTAAGCTATACCATCTAGATTTGTGTAAGTACATTTTATAGTATTTGCACATGATGAAATCACCTAACGATTCATTTCTCAGATTCTATCCCCCTCTTTTAGCAGCACATACCTATACTTATTTCACGATCTTGATGCTAAGATCAAATATGAAAATGTGCATAAAGCACCTGTAACACAAGGTTCAGCAGTGTTGATTATCACCTGTTTTTGATGAAATTTTGCTGAGGTAAAAGGAACAGTAATTTTCAATAAAATGACCAAACTATCAAATGTGTCAATGTTCATCTTACAATTATTTAATATTGATTGAGAATAAAGGTAATTCCATTTACATGGTAACAATCACTGTCATTCACATTATGTCATAAGTAGGATTAAATTATAAGAATGAAACATAAAATTATAAGTTTGTGTGGCTTACATGTGAAAGATTTCTTCCATGAAAAAACAAGTAATCATATTTCAAGTTCAGTATCAGACTGAGTCATCAGTTTTCTCATTTGAAAAATGGTTATAGAATCAATTTTCAAACATTCTCTTGTTTCTTGTTTGTCCTAAGAAACACTTTTTTTTAGCATTAAAAGACTTTAGGTTTAAAATCTTAAATTTTTAATTAAAATATTAATTTTAAAATAATAACAATTATTATTTTATTTTAATCTTAAAGCAGGGTGACAGTTCCATGTATAAAAGCAAAAGGGAGCCCACAGGATGGGAATGTGTTAGCAGCCATGTTTGGGTACCTAAACACCAATGTGTATATTTTTCAGTCTAAACTTTGTATAGCCCCAAAGTTTTTTCCTTTTTCCCAACTGAGATAATGTAGAGAGGACTTCAAAGAGGAGAACCCTGCTGTAGCTCTACCTAGAAAAATTCACTATTAGGCATAGTTTTAAATTCTGAGTTAGAAAAGAAGAGGATGATTCCAGGCAGGAGTTAGCAGTAGGGAAGCAAAGTAGAGATATAGCTAAGATCAAAGGAATAAATGCTTAGGTGGAAAAGTAGAAACCTCAGCTTTCAGTTTGCTTCTGCCACTCAGACATCAGCTTCCATTAACTCTCATTGAATGTGGTACTTTCTAGAGACACTTTCTCATAGGGTTGCATCATCTTCAATGGTCCCACCTTCAATGAGCTGTTTCATGTGACATTAGGTAATTTGACTTTATTGGGAGTTTGATATAGGGATCTATCTGAGAAGATACATAATATTCAATGTAAGTGAGAAGACCAAATGTATCAGTTAAAATAATAATCAACATAGGCAAATGGTAGATACTTTTCATCTCATACACTACACAAACAAAAAAGTATTAAAAGTATTTCTGTAAATCAATATTTCAGATTTAGAATATTTTTTCTTATAAAATCAAAATCATCAAAAATGATAATTTTTGAGACTTATCTCCATATATCTATTTACCCACAAATGAACATATTATTTTTGTAATGTACATAGCATAAGAAACAATTATAGAGAAATAGAATATGAAGATAGGTTTAGGCTTAATGCAAATGTTTGGCAGTAATTACTACAAGATAAGTCAAAATTTGCTAAATCATGTATTTTAAACTTGTGAAATTCATTGTATGTCAATTAAAGTTCAATAAAACTATGTTTTTAAAGTCTGAGAAGAGTTAAGGAAGCCCCAGTTCTCCCCTTCTTCCTGGTCTCAGATATCGCATAATAAAAGGAAAGATAGTAAATTTCAATTTGCCTTATCCATGCTGAAGCTCAGCTTAATGAAAGTTACAGAGGTCTTTGTGAGATGACCTCAAACCAAAACAGAATTTAAATTGTCATGTTCATCTAAAAACTTGGTCTAATCTACAATCAATGTGTTTCCCAATGAATCAGTCTTGCTCAGAATTTGAGAACTGGCTGTAACAGTTCTATCACCCTATCTCTTTTAATTTGTTCACTAATACGTGTTAATTGTAGAGCAATCAGAAAACAAAGATGGTCCAGGAAAAATAATCACATATAATCCTGCCTCTGGAGACCTCTTATTATCAACTTTTGATTTTTTAAAAATAATTTTAATTATAGAATATTAATACAGATCATTCAAAGTAAGAAAGCCAAAAATAATCTATATTTGGTTTTGAAAATTCCCTCAGATTTAATTTTTGAATATCTGGAAATCATTTATATATTTAATTACTATCATCTTCCTGCCCTGAAAAAGTAATTATTTCATAATGAAGGAAATTTTTTCTAGCTCCTTATGAACTAGAATAAATACAGCTTTATGTCACCATTATTAATTCACATAAATAAGATACAATTTTAATATAATGATTTTTCTAAATTCAGAGTTTACTTCCTACAGCCATGCTGAAAGTAGATACAACTTCACAAAGACCTTCGCTATCTCCACCCCCAAACAGATATATATCCGCCCAGGATACTCTACAACGTAGTTTAACTTTGCACTACTATGACTTAAGAAAGGATCACTGAATTATGACTGTGTTTTTAAAACAAATATATATACATATATTTGGAAGTAAGTTTTATCGATTTCTCTCGTAAATTTTTATGGCCATGATTTTTTTTTAATCTTCTGATGTATAAGAATGGTGCTGTTAAGCAAAAAAAAAATAATAATAATAATAACAAGTTATCTCTATTTTTCTCTTCACATTGCTTTGGCCTCCCCATAATCTTGTCCTTGCCTTGTCTATTTCTTTGCCCACATTATTTCCTCTTTCCCTTTTCTTCATTAGTACAAAATCTATCAGCCAAAGTCCCCGCACCTCTAATTTACTGCCACTACCAAAATTTACTGCAAATATTTTTAATCTTATTTTCTGTAAATCTCACAGAATTAATTTGTTTGGAAAACCCTAATTTGGATTCTGTTAGGGACATAGTATTGTGAATTAGAAAAAATGGGCTCTGAGATCAAATAGGCTTGGATTGTAACCCCAACTCTTTTGCTAACTCCTGAGTAGTCAATAGTTTAAATGCACTGATCCTCAGATTTCTCATATGTAAAATGGGTAGAGCACTTACAGGTTTCTTGTTGTCTCAGTCACTCATCATAACAAAAAGTAGAATCAGAATCTAAGAAAACTATCATGGAGGGAACTTCCTTTGACCAATTCAAGCTCAGTTTTACTTATCTTCCTATCTGAAGGTTGTCTCTTCTTCCTTCTGTCCCCAAACTTCTCTACTACTCTGTCATCTCATCAGCTCCCTCCCACATCTCCTGCTATTGCCTCCTCTATTGATACCATTATTCTGGCCTGAAGTTTTCTGGTTTGATCTAGAGCAGACAGAAAGATATGGTGCTGGAGTCAAACACAGTAGGATCAAAATCTGGACTCTGCTACTAACTAGCTATCTGACTTTAGCAAGTTACTTAACCTTTTTACATTGCAGTTTCCTAAACTATAAAATCAAATTAATAACAAAAACCTCTCAGAGTTGTTGAATGTAAAGTGCCTGGTACAGTGACTGAAACAATAGGCACTACCAAATAGTTGTGGTAATGTCAGATTACCTCTTATAATTCCCACAAGGTATTTCACTTATTTTATCTAAATCTATTGTTCAGTCACTATGAAAAACAGTACAGACTTTTCTAAATAACAAAAATGAAGCATAAAATTACCATAAGACTCAACAATCCCTCTTTTGGGTATCTACCTCCAATATTTGGAAACATTTATCCATAAAGATATATGTACCCCACTGTTCATTGCAGCATTATTCGTGGTGGCCAAGACGTGAAAACAACTGAACTATTTTTCAATAGATGACTGGATAAAGATGTGGTACATACATACAATGGAATATTCCTCAGCCATAAGAAAAAATGAAATACTGCCATTTGTGACAACATGAATGTATCTTGAGATTATCAGGCTAAATGAAATAAGTCAGACAGAAAAAGCTAAGGTTAATATGATTTCACTCATATGTGGGATATAAAACTAAAAGCAACAAACAAACAAGACAAACAAACAAAAACTCATAGACATGGACAACAGTTTAGTGGTTACCAAAGGGAAAGGGTGAGGTGGGGAAGTAGATAAAGGTAAAGGGGTCAAATAAATGATGCAAGAGGAAGATTTGACTTTGGGTGGTGAACATATAATACAATATACAGATGATATATTACTGAGTTGTACATTTGAAATCTATATAATTTTATTAACAAATGTCACCCCAATAAATTTAATAAATTAATTAATAAAATAAAAATAAATCTATTGTACCTTTGCTGACTTATTGAAATAAATAAAAGGAGCACATGTTCATCTTCTTGACGATGATGATAATGTTATAGTTTATTATGTCAAGAGTCACAGAAAACTTTATGCATACTCTTATACAAACATGAGAAAGTCATATTAAATTCTATATTTTTAAGCCTATATTTCCTAAAATGTGAGGACTAGCTACATTAGAGTTATTCGGTATGAGATTTACATTAAAATTTAGATTTTCAGGCCCTAGCAGGGACTTGTTGATTCAGAATTTCTTGCAGGGGCTGGAGAGCCAGCAATCTGGAATATGAAAAGTTTTCTATGGACTTTAATTTTTACTAAAGTTTATGAACTGTTGTTAAGTGGAGGTCACTAAGAGTGGATAATGAATTTCATTTAGAAGGTTCTCAGTGTGCAAAAATCATTCTCTGACTACATATATAGGTTTTTGTTATTTCCAAAAAACTAAAAAATAAAACATGAGGAATAAAAATGTATGGGAGCCCATAATTAATAAGTTCATAGTTAACATTGTTATATTTGTTTACAGAAATCTTGGTTGAAATGTAATAATGTGATACTTGAAGATACTTATAATTCATTGATAGGATGCTTTTCAATCTTGAGTCTACCACCAACTCAATAGGCCAGTTTCCCTTAGTTCATAGTCTCATATCATGAATTCTATATCCACATACCTTCAGAAACCACAGAATCATTTATTCATTAACAAGACTTATTTTCTGAGGCTAGTTCTTAACCATAAAATCTCTCTTGCCTACAAGTTAGACCATAGGATTGCCGTCCACATATAAGTGGTTTTATGGTTCACATTTCTCCCAAAAGAATTAGGAAAGCTCAGTGGGGCAGGGCATAAATTAGCAGAGGCTGTGCTTTTTGTTTACAAGCTTTTTCACCGAATTTCTGGAACAATTTCTCAGAAAGTATTGCTGACCAAAACAAGCACAAGTGGTCATTGAAGCATTCTTATGTTGACCACTTGGGATCAGGGCCCTCTCTCCCACATAGAACCAACTCTACTCTGTCAGGGCTCCCAAAAAGATATAGGAGAAAGATACAAGGTCTGAATTAGTGTCATCTTCTGCTTGTGCCTCTCATGAGCACATATATTGTCACTAATGCTAAACACAAGCTTTTCTTAATGTCCTCTGGGAATATGTGAATAGTTTGATATTTAATCAAAATGATCAGCATGACTATATTATAGACCAAAGACTGTGTGAGTTGTTGTTCTTATCCTAAATTTTAGTGAACACAGGCTACCTGTTTACCAACTCAATTTCATCTTCTCCCCACACACAAAAATAGACTGCATCACCCAGTCACCATCGCAGAAAGGTGTGAACATGAGCCTGAGTTCCAGCCAATGGAAATTGAGCAGAAGAGATATGTGCCACTTCCAGGGCTGGCTGATAAAAACCTTTCCTGACATATCCTTTGTATTCTTTCCCTTTCCAATGACTTCGTATATAGCAATGTTGGAAAGCCATGTGTTGATAATGATGAAGCCAAAGCAGAGAAGAAATCAAGAACTGGAATTACCACTTGGAGGAGAATAGCCCGTCAATAAAAAATACTTCTTTTATATGTTCAAAAAATAAACTTGTGTTATGTTAAGGTGCTATAATTTTAGATTTATCTGGTATAGTGTGTAGTGCTAACATATAAATCTATCTTAAGAGTATATCAAAGGTTGGAAACAAACTAGTTACATTCACCAGAAGCTGCATTCCCAAAACATATTTCCAACTCAACTGCAAAGAAGAGTTTTTTATTATTTTTTTTCTTATAAAGTGTTAACAATGAGAAAGAAATTCAGCTTTAAAATAAAGATAATTCAACAGTTTGGAGAAACATGGCAGAGGGGGAGACATTTCCAGATCTCTCCCCTTGAAACAACAATAAGCTGAACATCTAAAACTCAACAACAACAACAACAAAAACAAAACACCCAAACTGCACACCAGCCTGTCTGAGAGTAGAGTCTGTGCATAAGAGCTACTATAGGTCAGAACCCAGGTGTCGAGTGGTGGACTGGGACAAGTAAAGAAGCTACCTCTCGCAGCCACCATAGCTCCTTGCAAGAAGAGGGGGATGGGAGAAGGTGCAGTGAGTTTCCTGAACAGACCTGCTGGTTGTGAGTTCCCTGCAACAAGCAGTATGGCCCAGTCATCACAGCAGAAAGCAGAGAAGCAGGATGGCAGAGAATCAACAGTTGATTTTTACTATCAGTGGTTGCAAAACTGAGGCTGAGCCACAGGCCCTAACTCCCAAGCCAGAGGGCGCCTCTCCCCATATCCTCTGAGACCGATCACCTGAAGAGCCCCAGGGGAATTTGAGCAAATACCACCAAGACTGTTGCTGAAACTGAGAGGGACTGAAACTGAGTGAGTATGACTAAATATCTACAAGAAAATTTATAAGACATTATTAAGGCTTTATATAAAGCAGGGATCCAAGAGACTTAGACACCACCTACTAAAACCAAAAGAGAAGTGCTTTCTTTGCAGTAGGCTAATGAAAGACCTTTATATTATAAATCTTCTTTCTGGAAAAACAGCAGAATACACTTTCATTAATGCCCAGGAAGAGAAATAGTCCCTTAAACACCATGAACAACCAAGGTGACAAGGCATCTCAGAAAGAAAAAGAAAAATTTCCAAAAAAATAAGCTTACAGATATAGAAATATGACTTAAATGACAGAGAATTCAGGACTATATTTCTAAAAAACCTCAGTGTTTTCCAAAACAAGTCAAATCAACAACTTCAAGAATTGAAAAAAATACCTAGATGAGGCGAGCAAGGTCTTGAAAAAACACCTAGATAAGCAAAGCAAGGAGATTGAAACCCTCAAAAAGAAAAGAATAAGGTGAAGAAAATGAGCAGGGACTAGAAAGCATTTTCAGACAGATAGTTGCCAAAAATTCCCCAAATCTAAGGAGTGAGCTGGAGCTTGGAATTCAAGAAGTCAAGGAACACCCAATTGTCTTACCCCAAAAAGGTCTTCACCAAGACACTTTGTATTAAAATTATCAAAAATCAACAACAAAGATAGAATTCTCAAGGCAGTCAGGGATAAGAAAAGATAATTTATAAAGGAAAACTCATTAGATTAACCTTGGACTTCTCAACACAAACCTTACAAGCCAGAAAGGCATGAAATCAAATTTTTAAACTTAAGTGAAAGGAAGTACCAACCTAGAATAATGTATCCAGTTAAGCTCTTCTTTAGCTATGAAGAAGAAATTAAAACCTTTTCAGACATACAAAAATTGAGGGAATTCTCCACTACAAGGCCTGCACTACAGGAAATACTGAAAGGGATCAGCTCACCTAAAACAAAATGACAAAAAAATACATAATTTGGAGTGAAGTGACTATCAGGCAAATAGAAGCAGAGGAGTGCAACCTTTATACTAAGAACAGGGAATATAAGCTTAAATAATAAGCAAGATAGTAATGACTATTCAGCATACATAGGGACAAATTGAGACAACAATGACTGAAAAGGGGAGGATTCAAAGATCCAAATTCGCAAAGGGGAATGGAAATAAGTCAAAACACTTAACAAAATCAGTATAGAAGAAAAGTACCTTAACATTATAAAGGCCATCTATGACAAACATTCAGTCAACATTATACTTAATGGTGAAAAGCTAAAAACCTTCCCTTGAAGATCAGAAACAAGGCAAGGCTGTCCACTATTGCTACTGTTATTCAATATAACATTGGAGGTCCTAGCAAGTGCAGTTAGACAAGAGAAAGATATAAAAGGCATTCAAATAGGAAACGAAGTCAAACTGTCACTATTTATGATGACATGATTCTTTATATAGAAAACCCTAAAGACTCCACAAGAACACTGCTAGAAACAATAAGCAAATACAGTAGTCTTTGGATACAAAATCAATGTTCAAAAAGCCATACTGGTCCTACTCTAATAATGAAATATCAGGGAAAAAAGTGAAAAAAAAATTCCTTTTGCAATTTCAACAAAAAGAATAAAATACCTAGGAATAAATTTAATGAAACGTGAAGGAAACTACAAGACTCTATTAAAAGAAATCGAAAAAATACAAAGAAATGGAAAGATATTTCATGTTTTTGGGTTGGAAGAATCAAGAGAGTTAAAATGACCATATTACCTAAAGCATTATACAGATTTAATGCAATCCCCATCAAAATCCCATCATCATTTTTTAATGAAATGAAACAAAAAATCATCAGATTAGTATGGAAGCACAAAAGATTCTGAATTGCCAAAGCCATCCTGAGAAAGAAGAATGGGGCTAGAGGCATCACTCTGCCTGACTTCAACTTATACTACAAAGTGACAGTAATCAAAACAGCATGGTACTGATGGCAACACACACACACACACTAGTGGAACAGAATCAAGAGTCCAGAAGTAAATCTATATTTATATGATTAAATAATTTTTGACAAAAATGCCAAAAACATACAGTGGAGAAAGGCAAACCTTTTCAATATATGGTGCTGGGAAAACTGGAAAGTCACCTGCAAAAGAATAAAACTTGACTATTGTCTATCACCACACAACAAAATTAATTCAAAATGGATTAAGGACCTAAATATAAGATCTGAAACAATAAAATGCATAGAAGAAAAGATAGAAACTAAACTCAGCAACGTTGGACTTAAAAAGTTTTTTTATGAATTTGACCTTAAAAGCAAGGAAAGTAAAAGCTAAAATAAATATAAATAAAAAATTGGGTACTATTTAAAAATGAAATAAAATAAAAATAATTTTTGGCAACAGTTTACAGAGTACCTGCACACTGCCTCAGGTATATATGACAATGTTACCATTTTCCAGGTAACAAAAAAACTAAAGTCAGAGGACATGAAGTGACATTTCCAAAATAGCCAATATGACATCCAAAATGATTCAGACCTTGGGCTTTTGACCCAAAATCTAATGCACTTCACCCCAAACTGATGCTGCCCTTTATACTCTTGAAAATAGCTCTCATAGCCACTTCCCACAGAGAGCAAACTCTGGTCAACTTTGTTTGCCATCAGGCAGATACAGTGGAGAGCACCCCTGTTTCATTTCAGGGTCTGTCTGTAATTTGAGTAGAGAAACTAGGAAGTTGAGAGTTTCCTGCTTCCCCTAAAAGAGGATGAGGCCCTACTTCTGATTCTGATTACATTTTCAAGTTTCCAATGCTGTCTTCAAAATTATTTGCTCTGATTTGAGGTTCTGAATTTCAAAGTGACTCTCAAATCATGTTGAACTTGCTTCTGATTTACACTCTGATTCGAAAGCTATTTCGTTTCACTTAACCAGGTTTCCTGAATTGAAAGTATTTGAATCACTTTTCTCATGTAAGAGGACAGAACAAATGTAAGCAGCAAGGTTTGTTTTGCCTAGAACTAGTAGAATGACTGTGGCTGTGTTTGTTCCCTGATTCTACACTCAGAAGAATATCTCTGTTTGTCACTAATTTTGCACTTCCTATAAACTTCTGCTGGCAAAGGATTAGAAGTTAGTTGGCTTTGTTCCACCAGCCTTTTTCTTTTAAGGTCAGCAGACTTTTTATGAGCTGCATTGACTTCTCAGCTGATTCTAGGGCAATCCACCCCTTTGGAACATCCAGCGTGCTCCTTAGTGTGGCAGCAACCATGGCACAACAGCATTGTCATGATAATAATTTACAACTGAGGCTGCTGTATTCAGCCCTTTAAATGTGACTGTGTATGCAAGTATAAATATGACCATAGAAAAAAGAAATATGTTCAATTATTTGATTGCATTATTTTATAATGCACCTCATGTCTCCCCAGGCACTGAAAATAGCCCAAGTAAAACATGAATAAAGATAAATCCTGTGAAAATCCAAACAAGGACCAAATTCAAAATATGCCTTTGTTTTTTAGTTGAATAGTTTCAGGTAGAATATTATTGTCTTTTTTCATCTTAAATCTATTTCTTTTATGTTATATTTAAATTAATTACATATGAAAATACTTCTACAGTGAGATATGGTGATGAAGTCCTGAGAACAAAGCTCAGTGGAAAAAAAAAACACATTTAGTTGGGGAGACATATAATGCAAAATTATGCCACTTTTTATTTAGTTCTAACCCTGAAATCTAACAACAGAACATTGTGTGTGTTAATTCTCACTGTTGATCTCATTTTCTCTTTTTCAAAAAAGAAGGAAGGAAAGAAGGGAGAAAAGAAGGAAAGAAGGAAAGAAGGGAGGGAGGGAGGGAGGGAGGGAGAGAGAGAGGGAGGGAGGGAGGGAGGGAGGGAGGGAGGGAGGGAGAGAGGAAATAATAATAAGGTTAAAATTATGGTATAAAGGTCTAATTAAAAAATTATTATAAGTCCCAGGGAACTGGGTTTGCCAAATACAGTTTCCTCTCTCATATGTTATATTATTTAGTACTTTATTAAACATAATTAGTTCACAATATGTTATGAATAATGTAAGAGAGACATGAATAGTTTCCTCTTCTAAGTGGAATACAAGTGCCTACTTTATGCTGTGTAAATAGGGTTTTTTAAGTATTGGGTTGACCTTTGAAACATGGACTTGAGATGTATACAAACACTCATTTCTAAGATAAAGAGATAATGCAATGTACCCCACAAATTTTTCAAAATAGATATTCAGAGAATTGTCTGGACACTGAGTCAGTGGGGAACTGTCCAAGTATTTTATTAAGATAGTTCCTTAATAAAATTACCATAAGCAATAAAAAGAATTAGAATTGTTAGAAACTTTAAATACAGTATAAGTGTTCAATAACTGTTGAATAAATACATGAAGGGATAAACTAATAAATAGTTGAATGAAAATAAATGAATTCTTGCTACAGGGTAGATTCACATCTGAGCTCATGCCAAATGTGGTCATAGATGGAAAGAGATATGAGGACATTTTCTACAAAGACCTTGGTGAGAGAAGACCTCAACTTTGATGAACAGCATCAGTTTGGAGGTCTCTAAATTCTAAATAAATTTCTTCTCACAAAGGATATCTACTATTCTGCCCTACCTGACTCTTTAGGTGATATCTCTGGAAAAACCACTTTCATGGAACCAAATGGAAGAAAAGGTGGAAGTCTGAAAAAGGGGTAAGATTTGATAAGTGTCACCATCAGAAATATTTATGAGACCACAATGAGATACTACCCCATACCTATTAGGATGGCTATTACTTAACAAACAAAACCCAGAACATAACAAGTGTTGGCAGGAACTTTTGTGCATTGCTGTTGGGAATATTAAGTGCTGTAGCCACTACAAAAAAGGAATTCTGATTCTTCTAAAAATTAAGCATAGAACTACTAGATGATCTAGCAGTTCTACTTCTGTTTATATACCCCCAAAGAGGTGAAAGTAAGGACACAAACAGATATTTGTACACCCAAGTTCATAGCAGCATTATTCACAATAACCAAAATGTGACAGCAACCCATGTTCATCAATAAATAAATGAGTAAACAAAATAGGGTTTATATGTGCAATGAAATATTATTCAGCTTTAAAAAGGAAAGACATTCTGAGATATGCTACAACATAGATGAAATTTAAAGATATTATGCTAAGTGAAATCAATCAATCACAAAAGGACAAATATTGACAAACACTTATGTGATGTACATAATGTAGTCAAATTCATAAAGGCAGACAGTAGAATGGTTATTTCTAGTGGCTGGAGTGAGAAGTGAGGAATGGTAATATAGCATTTAATGAGTACATTAAGCTTCATTTAGGGAAAATGAGAAGTCTCTGGAGATGAATGCTTCCACAATTATGTAAGTATACTTAACATCACAAAACTGAATGCAAAAAAATGATTAAAATTATAAATTTTATGTTATGTATATCTTATAATAAAAATAAATATCTATGAGAGGAAAGCTATAATAGTGCAACGAAATACAACTATCCCATAAGAAATCCAAAGGATAGGATCTGATGGCCTTTGTGTCTGTCTCTATTGAATTTTTCTCAGTTTTCTTCTTTTTCTCTTTGACTGCACTTATTAACAGAAAAATTCTAAAACTCCATTGCCTTATGTGTTGAAATATTTGAAAATAAGAAACTCTCTTCGACAGTGAAGTGAAAAAGAAAGAAATAGAAAATGCTGAAAGAATCAATAGTTGTTATTATGGTCAAGAAAGAAAGGAAAACTAAGACTAGAGTACTATGAAAAAGAAAGAAAAAGTACTGGATTACATTATGTCTTACATGGCTTTCAATGACAATCAACATATAGGCTACAAAAGACCAAAGTTTAAATGATTAAAACAAAAAAATAGAAGCAGGAGGAATGAGGTTTGTACATGCAATGGAATAAGAAGGAAACTGAAAAAGAACACAATTAAAATGAAGTTATCATAGATCCACCAGCTCTATTTTATATTAATTATAGCATTTTCCCACACTGAATTATATTTAGATGTGTTTGTGCAAGTCTCCCCACTAAACTTGGAATTCTCGTAGTTGTCATGTAATAGTCATTCAACAAAAATTAACTGAAGAAATGCATGATGATAAATAAAACACATGGATGTGCTAACATCAGTTGAGATTCAACTCAGTTCATTAAACCTTCTAAGTACCTATGATGTGCCCTGAATATTCTTCTCCAGGAATGTCAGTGTATCAGAAAAATCAAATGTATAAATAATCAATAGTGGCTGACTGTGTTAAATATGCAATAGAATTGAGAAAAAGTTTTTTAAAATTGGAAACACAGAAGCTTTTGCTGGGGGAGGTTAGATTTAAACAGGTTTGTAAAAAATACAAGTCTGATAGGTAGCTAAGAAACAATTAAAATTTTTAAGGGAGGAAAAACCCGTGTGCTTAAGAACACAGAGGCAGGAAAAATGCAAGTTGTAGCTAGACAACAACAAATACAGTTCTTAGTCCTATAGAACTAAGAACATATTAATGAAAGTCTTAGGGGAGTTTGGGGAAAGTTATAAAAGTCAAATTATGAGCCTGAAGAACAGCACATTATTTTTCATATAACAGGAGGCAATTGAAGGCTTTTGAGCATAAAATAGATTTGGTTAACATTACAGGGGATAACCCTAGAAGCAATGTGGATTTTGAATTTGTAAGAAGAAATGACTAAGGTGATAGCATAGAATAAGGAGGATATTTCAAAAATCCAGGAAAAACATCATGAAGGACTCAGAGCAGTGACAGTGGAGATGGGCTCCTGGGATTGTGTTGTCTGATTGGTTTTGGACTCTAGGAAAAAAGAAATATATGGAATATGATCCTTGGTAAGATGGCATACAAAGTATACAAGAGGACAAGTACAGGACTGAAGAAAAATGAGAACGGTTCACCTAGAAAAAAGGGAGACTTGGAGGAAGGAGTTCTAATAAGTGAGCCAGAAGAATCGGATTTTGGATCCTTTAATCTTTGCTAAACTGTATTTTCCTCACCTAGGAACACTACTTTACCTCAGAGGGCTTTTCAAGAGTTTTTAAAAAGTGCTCTGTAAAGTTAAAAATGAAAAAGACCTGTAAGTGGTTATTTTCATTGTTATATGAATGTTTCTGAAAGATCTCTATGTGGAAAAGACATGAGGTGTTTTCACATCCTCTTAGAAGGCACAGGTAAAACCAGAAGCTTCAAGCACAACATTGGAACAACTGTAGTGTGACAAGACTGCTCTGAAAATGATGTGGTTTGTTGCAGTTGATGGTTTGTACTCTGATGTGGAAACAATAAACCATGGCAGTCTCTTGGCTGGTGGGATTGAAACATCAGATGGGGAATTGGACTGTTTCTCAGTCCCCACATTCTATAATCTTAAGAAATGTTTCTCATTATGACTGAACAATGCTAGATGTCACTTTACCATAAGATGCCGCAATTTCAAACTAACTAAAAAATGTCAAACAGCTATTTTCTTTACACTAAAACAAACAAAAATAAATTTCACTGTGAGAAGCTAAAAGAAGAAGGAAGTCTAGTTTCAATCCGGAGAACCTGAACACCAGTCACTTCCTGATGAATAAGGGAGTAAATTTTAAAAATAAATATTAATACCCCACTTTCTTATAGCATAGTTTTACCTAGAAAATGCTATAATTTTTGTGCCACATCTAGCTTCAAAAGTATAATGAGATGCAGTAGATAGGGCCTGGCTTTGGAGTCTGCAATATTGTTCACTAGGTCTAAGCAAGTTCCTTAAACTCTTTAAGGCCAAGCTCATTGACTGAAAAAAATCAGGCAATAATACGTACACTGTAGGTATATTATGTGTGTCAAAGGAGAGAAATATCCATATTGAGTCTTAGTTGTAATTATATATAGCTTGCCTTGTCTAGAAACAGCCGACTAAGCCTTCCCTAAGTACGCTAGAGTAGAGGCTGAGAAACTTTCCATGAAAGAACCCAAGCTCAGTTCATCACTAGTTTCATATATACAAGGACACATGTTCAGTGAGCTAGGGGCATTTGGACAATCAAAATCTCTGCAGTAAACAAAACTATGTCTTGGAAATAAAAGATGCATGCTAAACGAGAATGGCACTAAGAATCAAAATAGCCAAACAATAACAACAACAAAAATAAATTAATAAAGTTCATTAATACATCCATCACCTCACATAATTATCATTGTTTTTGTGTATGGTGAGAACATTTAAGATGTGCTATATTAGCAACCTTCAAGTATAAAATCCAGTATTGTTAACTATAGTCGCCATGCTGTTTATTTGATACTCAGAACTTATTCACCTTATAGCCTTTGATCAGTATCTCCTCATTTCCTTCATCTCCTACTAATCACCCAATTTACACAATGTTATATGTCAATTATATCTCAATAAAGCTGATAAATAAACAAAAAAACAAATAGAAATAAAATCAATTTTCAATTTATGAAATGAAGGAATGTGATGAGAACCCCAGGAATTTATTTGTAGCCATAGTTAAGAGCCTTTTGGAGGAAGTCATCTTAAGTAGCAATGGAACAAAAGACTATGAACTGACCCACTAACAAAGCCTTAGTCTTCTGACCGATGTCTGATGTTCGGTCTCAATAAGAACAGTGCTGGGAGGGATCAAAAACTGAAATAACAATTTATTTTAAAACTTTATCCTACATCTGGCAAAGCAATCATGTTTTGTAATATTTTCAACATTGTGTGACCAATGAAGAAGAAATATTTTATTCTACTTTGCTGTGGACCAGTCATCTAGATTTGTCATTACAAGGGTTTTGAGAATCAGCTTGGAGGCTCCTGGAGGAAGGATACATTCAGTAGGGCAGAAAGGTTCCTAAGCAGGTGTCCAGTGGGTGGATGCTCAATGAATTGTGCGGTACTAAGAGCCTATAGGGCCTGGTAGAGTAGTGGTGTGCCAGGAGGAATACTTTGACCATGGCAGAAGGCGTAATGTCCTGTAAGAAGTCTCTGTTTAATGAAATGTTCTCTCAGACCTTTCATAAGACAGTATTTAGAAACCAGAAAAGAAAAATGTCACATATTGAAGATGAAAAACTGCAAAATGTTCACTCATCATTCCTTCAAGAATTTTGAGATTTTACTAATACGCATCGGAGTTGACTGACAGAATTAGATGTCCTTTCATAATTCAATATTCCAAAGGAAGTTGGCCTGGTCACGCAGAACTGACAGATCCAGAATAACTGACATGCTGAGAAACCCCAGGGTTTCTGGTTATTGTGTTTCATGAGACCTTCAAGTTTAACTTCAAGTTTCAGATTTAAGTGAACTTTAAAACAGATTCATGAGTTTCATTTTTAAGTCACTCTGATTTTCATGGGTTTCTTAAAAAGGCATTAACAACAAATCACCCAGAGTTCATTTCAATCATACACCAGTCTTTTGATACCTCTGAAATCTAAAGAAGCAAGGGAAGTTTGGGGAATTGTGTTTTAATGTACTTATATTTTTCCCTGCAGACATGAAATGGACTGGGAGAAAGTAGTCAACTTTAAGATTATGTGACAATGGTTTTAAAGGACTTTAGCTCTTATTATAGTCATGCAGAGGATTTGTGGGTTGATAAGACTTCACTGATCAAAAACATACTTTAATTTAGTATTTAGTATGACAATTTGCAAATGAACTCCAGAGATGCTTATGTGAGCCAGACACCCTGCTAACAAGACTTGAAATAAACCTGCTTAGGGAATGCCTAGGTGAGACCAAAACAATTGGTTGATTCAAAAATTTCAATTATCAGAAGAGACATTGGAAAAAAGCCATCAATTCAATGCTAAATTTATCAGACCAATTTTATCAAAAGGATAACTTCTTTTTTAGACACAGCCTTTGCATTATGAGATTTCTAATAATAAAAATAGTGATATAATAAAATATTAAATTTCTTGAGTAGCCAGAGAAATGCTTACAATGCACACACAGTTTTGAAGCAGAAAATGTACAATGCAATTTCCAGGAATAGCACAAACAATGTTAGTCATTTCTAGAAAAGCAAACTAAATAAAAAGACAAAAATTATTTAGGTAAAATCTAAAATCTTTTTTGTAGCAGGCCTTGATTAAAATAGCATTTCAGAGCACAGGGCTAACAAGAGAATGCATTGTTCTAACACTAGAGATCTCTTCCAGTCCTAATTTTGGAGATTTAATGGTGGAAAGAAGATATTCACTATGGCAGAAGGAAACTTCATTTAACTGTTTCTCCGTTCATTTATAAGGAGACTCTTACTCCTCTGATAATGTGTTCCATGGTGTGCTTGATTCTGGTAGCTAGAGGGTCCCTTTAACACATCTACCCACATCTGCTGTCACCTGTTGAACTACATACTGAATAAGAACCAGTAGTGTTTGTTCCCAAACTTATTTCAGCTAATTTTTCAAAGATAAAAGTTGAAGACAATAAAATAATTTATATATTTTTTGAAAACTAAGTTGAATTCTTAACAGTCTATAATAATGTTACTAAAAAATGTTATTGCATTAAGTATGAGGAAGAAAATGGTAGATTTCCTCTTTTAAGTTACATTATTATTAATCTTTAAATAAGCCCAGTATGGAGAGAATACATGTAATGGATTATGAGCATGCTTTCCAAAATAAATATAACACTTAACTGATGATGCCAAATTTCAATCATTGCAATAACAGAAGTTTGATGCCAAATAAGAACTCAAAGTGCATTGACTGGCCCAAAATCTCTCTATATAAATATTTTACATTAAAATAAAATGTGTAAAAATGTGTACACTATATGATAAGATAAGCCCAAATACATACATATATATAATGTATGAATCACAGTGCATGAATACCCATTTTAACGGGAGCTTCTGCTTAACTGGTCAAATATTGAGGGTAATCATTTTTAATAAGAGGACATCTAGGGGATAGCCATGCACCCTCTTAAATTATCAGCCTAAAATTGATAGAAATTCAAGAAACTCTTCAGATATAAAACAATTTCTGTGACTCGAGTGATTTTTTTCTCAATTTAAAGGAAAAACTTGCATGGGAATGTATAACTTTACCCAGCCTTGTCTTAGTGCATTATAGAGTAGAACTGTCTACAAAAATATAAACAATTTGCATTTAGTTTTGCAAAATTCTGAGAAAATTTTTAGAAATATAAATGTAGTATTTGTACAAAATTATGAGATAATTTAAAGATCAAAAAGAAAATGTGAATGTAGTAAAACAAGAAATTGAAGTATAGTGTAAGTGACCAAACAGGCAAGATCTCAGTCAAGAGTAGAATTTGAGTATCAAAGCATGTATATATAATTTTGTCTTCATATAATGTGTTTTTGAATGCATATATACATATATAATAAAGATAATATAGAATTCTAATTTATTTTAAATGTATATTGTAAAACTTATTTGTATGCCTTATATAAAGTTTCTTCTGCAGTTCTTAAGGTCTTCAAGCCCACAAAGACATTTTGCCTAACATGATGCAGTCCTTAAAGATTACTGCATTCTACTTACTCACAGAAGCTTTACTTTGGAAAAGGGTACACAGAGAATGTAGAAGTCATTCAAGTTACAGTTTTATAAAGATTTTATCCCTCTGAAACTAAAGAAAGAGACAGGAGTAGTAAAATGCATCTTTCTCCCAAAAGGAAAAGGCTCAAATTTTGCTTATTTTACTGAATAATTGTCTCCCAAAAATTGATGATATTCTGTACATAATTTTTAAATGCCTGGTTAAGTAATTGATTTAGAAAGTTACTAAAATAACTACAATGAGTATGCTATAATCTTTCATTTTTTTGAAAATAACGTGTATGTATAAAATTCATGCATATATAAAAGTAAATGTAAAGATATATATGCTAAACATTGGCTATTTCAAGGTGAAGAGATTGGTCAAGGATGTGAGGAATGAGAAGGAGGGAAATTATTGGCTTTTTATTAACATATTTCTCTGTTATTTAAGGTATTAGAGTAAACACATGTTACTAGTCTAATTTTTTAAATTCAATGTAATGAAATGAGTAGAATACAATCCAGATAATTCTCTACTTTAATTGAGCTGGATAAAATCTAGCTCTGTCTTTAAATATGTCTTTAAATAAACAATATTTATTCATATTTAGACAATTCTTAGGATGTTCTGTTGCTATAATAGCACCTTAGGTATTTCATGTTAGATCTCCAATGAGAACAAATTGAAAATCTGGACAAAATATTTCTAAAAACGTTTTTAGTGCAATGGAGAACTAATATTTTAATGAAGTTATTGTATCAAGTAAAGAAGAAAATGTTGAAATATGAACTCAGTATTTGGGATTGTTTTTCTTCTAGGATTTTTTTCCAATTTCAGAAAAGATGACTAAAAAGCTGAACTTGTTGAGCTGAGTTACCAAACCCTCACAGGTCTTGGAAGATACAAATTAGAATTGGGGGCTTGATAATGGGGAAATTAGGTCCTTGGAAAACCTTATTTTAGACTTCAGTCAGAATTCTGAAATCCACATTTACCCTATAAGCAAAAGTAAACCAGAAATTAAACAATTTTAGCAAGGTCTAAACCTATCTTGAAATTATCCTTATTTTTGATTGAATAAATATGACGAGATTGTTAGTATCCCCAGCAACATTTCAGATGAAAATCTAATCTTTCTCAGAAGGAAGATACCATCAACAAGGCCTGTTTATCTCTTTATTTTTTACATACAATGTCTAGCACTCAGTCAAAACTAACCGTATATGACAAGACAAGACAATGTGATTGAAAAACTGAGAGAAATAGAGAAACAATAAAAACAGATCTAAAGGATGCTCATCAAACATAAATAACACAAGTTTTAAAATAGTTGTGCTAATTATGTTAAAATATATAAAAAGAAAGACTTAAAATTTCAGTGGAGAATTGAAAACTAAACAAAAATAATTATTTATAAAATAATTTTTTTTCTACATAAAATAATCTTGTATGACTGAAAAATTTTTGAAATAATCTCAGCAACTAAAAAACTAATTAATCCAATCCTAATTACATTTACAATGCTTTATTACAATATGTTTCCTCAGACATTTTTTTAATTTGAAGAACCCAGAATTTTCTTTAGTAATATTAATATCATATTTTCCCAACATTGTGGTTCTTTATGACCTCTTTATATTTTGAAAAAATAGTTTTGCTCTCCTTGATAAGTAACTCATTTCACTCAGTTGTCAGTATCACCCTTTTTATTTCCACATATTTTTCAATTTGGTCCCCTTCCTGTTGAAAAGGCTTTGTAACACTTTCCTAATTATAAATATTATGAATGTAAATGAGTAACTATAGAAAAGCTATATAATATATGTACTACAGAGAATACACCATTAAACTATCAAAACTGATAATTTAATGACAAAATAAGCAAGTGTTAAAAAAGTATAAAATTACATGAAAATAAATTTAAAATTAAAGTCAAACTGTTTCTTCTATTTAAAGAATAGGAGTTGCTTCTTTATTATCTTTATTTGAAAAAATTTTGTATTGATATCTCAGCTTTATATGAATATGCATACATACACACTCATTATATTTATAAATCATGGAGCACACACAAAACAACTAGATAAATTGACATAGGTTATTTTTTTCTTCTAAATTCCCCTCTTTGGCCTAAAATCAAAAATTAAGAATTTCATCTTTAAAATTATAACAGTGACCAGAAACTCAATATATGGTTATAAAAGCCAACTGATCACAGCTAAAGAGAGTTTTAGTGAGCTCAAGGCACTTAGTAAAAAATATCTAGACTAAAATCATGTAAACAAAATGTACAAAGAGTATGGAATTAATTTTGTGAAAATTACTGTAATAATAGAATATAACACAACTTATTTTCACCAATTATTACCTGTAATCACTCTACTAGCAACTCTCTACCAACCAGCTCTTCTGTCTATTGTGCCAAAGCCAGCAAGCCATTGCCTAAGTCACTTTGCTTATTTGTATCATTATTTATTCTGTGCTTGTCAGTGACAATAACTAAATACATCACCAGCTTAGAAGAGTAAGTGAAAGAAATTAAAGAGATTATTGACTAGCCAAAGACAAAATGAAAATTGGTTGGTGCAGATAGTGACTTAAACTATGGGTTGCTAAGGTTAAATGTTTCCTAAACAAGCTTTGGCTGCAGCACTGCGAAGTTAATCACAGTCATTTTACACTTTGTAATCAGTAGCTCTTCCTAGACTCTTCCTAGTTAGACTGAGTATTTAAAAAAAAGAAAGAAGAAGAAGAAAAAAAAAAGAGAAAAAAAAGACTCTTAAATATGTCCAGGTGAAATAAAACAAGCTTTAAAATACTGTATGGAATATTTTTTATTAAAGTGGAATATTACCACAGCATAAAAAGTTTTTGCTTCTCACCTAACTTTCTAACTTTCTTGCTGATACTCAAAACAAGTATTAAAATTTTTCAAGTGGGCACAGCAAACTTCCTCAGCCTTCTACCATAGTATTTGCCTTCACATCAGATATCTAAAGTCTTCCTATTGCCTATGTTTATGCACTTTTGAAATGATCCAGAATTAGACAATTATACTTCAGAAAGAAAATATTTATGATATTGAAGTCAGGGGTCCTATATCTTATTTTCTTCTCTCATTGAAAATGACTGCTAGTGTCTCTTTGTGTAGACAGAAATTAAAAGGTTACTTTGGAGGATATCATAAGGAGTACCATCTAATAAAGGGGTTGTATATATAACAAACCTTGGCCTGCAAAAAACCATTAGTTTGGATAAACAAACAGAAATATTCATTGTGGAATGAAGGCCTCTAGGGAAGTGAAGAAAATTTTTATCAAAGGAATTCAGAAGTGTTTCCAGGAGGGAAGAGAGTTAGATGCAGCAAATCTCTTTTTCCTAAGATTTAGAGTTAAGAAGATAGGGGAGGACCGCCACAACTTAATAAATGTTCAGTGGAAAGAAATGAAGCCACTGATGAAAACCGTACATGTTGAGAAACATGGTACCAGTGCCTCACTTTGATCTTTGCTACAACCAGAACATGCCACATCTGCCAGATGTAGCAACTCATGGCAGTGAGTAGAATAGTAGAAGAGAAAAGTCAACTCCAAATATGATATATAGACACAACTTACCTTCAGGGGTCAACTCCATCATGGCAGACAGCACTGACTCACCAAGCCTCTGTTTCATGATCCAGAAAGTGCAACTGTCATATTGGCTGCATAGCTTCACTCTGCTAGCCCAGACCCTGCCACCACCTGCCAGAGACAACTCAGGCTTCTCTGCCACTTATGTAGATGCTTCTTTCTGGTGTGTTTGCTGAACATCAAGAAAGCCAAATAGAGAGACAATAGGTTAAAAAAACAAGAGTCAGATCATTCACAGCCTTATAGCTAGTGTACAGATTTTAGCTTTTATTTTGAGATGGGAAGCCATTGGCTTATTTGTACACAGAAATAACATCATCTGACTCTTATTTTAACCAGATTATTCTAGTAGCTATGCTAAGGATAAATAACAAAGAAGGCAAAGGAAGCAGAAATACCTGTTTAGAAGGTAATGAACTAATAGGTGTAAACTATGAGGATTGTTTGAAATAGGTTCTAGTGAAAATGCCAAAACCAATATTTATATTGTCAAATAACTATAGCTTTTTTACTGTATTATGATATCTGTTCTCTATTATTACTCTCAATTATTTCTAGATTTCTATTGATGCATTTTTTTCAGATAATTAAAATTACCTTGAATTTGATTAATTTTCAGTGATCATATATATTTACATTATTGAGGCATCTTAAGAAAATTATATCAATTAGTATCAATACAGTTTTATAATTTAAAACAAGTTTTATGTACTTTGTGAGTATATTTATATATGAAATGTATTGATTATTATGTGTTGATATACACAACTCACTAGATTTTTAAAATCTAGTTTTACTAGTGTTAGAATTAATTCTCTAAGCAAAAATAGATTATCTGAAAATGACAGTTTCAATCCTTTTTTTACAACATCAAAATGATCTCTAATTGAATAATAGACAAAGAATTTAAAGAAGCTAGGATCAATATTCTTAAGTACTTAAAAATATTCTTAATAAATGAAATGTTGGAGAATATCAGCAGAAAATTAGAGACTTAAAAAAATGAAATTTAGAACCAAAAACTGTAACACTAAAATGAAAAACTTGCTGGATGAGCATAGTGCATTGGAAATAACACAAAATGGGTAAGTGAACTTAAATATAGAGCAATAAAAAATATCCAATTTAAAAAAAGGAGAAAAAAATAAATAAAATGAACAGAGCTTTGATGGCCTTTTAGTTAATAGAAAATAATGTGTAATTGAAATCCCAGAAGGAAAAAGGAAAGGATATGTGGAAAAAATAAATATTGGAAGAGAGGATTGCCACAAGATTTTCACATTTTGTTTTAAAAATATAAACAAAAAGATCCAAGAATCTCACATATCTCAAGGTAAAATAAATACAAAGAAAACCATTACTAGGTATATCAAAGTGAAACTAATTAAAAATCAAAGAAAGAGAAAAATTTTTGAAAGCAGCCACAGAATAAAAAGACATATCACATACACAGAACAATGTGAAGGACAACTGATTTCTCATAAGAAACAATGGAAGCCAGAATGCAGAGATACATCTTTAACGTGCTTAAATAAAAAACAAGTGTGTCAAAAGAGTAAGAAGACAAGCCAAAAACTGGGAGAAATATTTGAAAAAGACATATCTGATAAAGAAACATTATTTGAAATATACAAAAAACTCTGAAATATCAACAATAAGAAAATGAACAACCTGATTTAAAATGGGCAAACTATCTGAAGAGACATCTCACTGAAGAAGATATACAGATGGCAAATAAGCATATGAAAAGATATTTGAAATGACATGTCATTAGGAAATTCACATTAAAATAGCAATAAAATACTACTACATCTATTAGAACTGCTAAAATCCAAAATGCTAGCAATACCAAATGCTGGCAAAAATGTGGAACAACAGAAACTCATATTCAATACTGGTGGCAATGCAAAATTTTACGACCACTTTGGAAGACAATTTGGGAGCTTCTTACAAAACTAAACACTACTCTTATAATCTATCAATCATGCTCTTTGGATTTATCTAAATGAGTTGATAACTTGTCATTACAAAAAAAACTGCATGCAGATCTTTATAGAAACTTTACTCATAAGTGCTAAAACTTGGAAGCAACTAAGATGTCCTTCAGTGAATAAACTGTGGTACATTTAGACAATGTAATATTATTCACTGTTAGAAAGAAATGAGCTTTCAAGCCGAGAAGACCTGGAGGAAATGTAAATTCATATTACTAAGTGAAAGGAACCAATCTGAAAGGCTATACATACTGTATACTTCTAACTGCATGACATTCTGTAAAAGGAAAAACTATAAAGATAGTAAGAGAATCAGTGGTTGACAGGTATTGGGGAAGGGGGAAATGAACACAGAGCACAGAGAAGTTTTAGGGCAGTGAAATTATTCTGTATGATAATATAATAGTGGGTACATGTCACCACACATTTGTCAAATCCCAAAGAATAATAAACATCAAGAATAAACTTTAATGCAAACTAAGGACTATGACTGATAATGATGCATCAATGTAGGCTCATCAGTTGTAATAAATGTAAGATCATTTAGGCCTGATGTCTTTTTAATAGTAAATTCTTTTTGCAATTTCTGTTTATTTTATAGTTGTTGTTCTGTACAAGTGTTCTACTTATTGTTGAACTAATAATATGTGATAGTTTCCTAATACTTTATTCATTTGATCCAGATTTTCAAAACTTTTATGCAAAATATACACTTTAAAAAAAATTTTATATTTTATGTTTAATTGTGCCTCCTTTCTATTTCATAATATTATTTTTGTATCTCCTGTTTTAATCATACTTCTTGTTTTCTATATTTTATTCATCTTTTAAAATAGCTTTAATTCTTTTTATCAAATTTTTATTTATTTTAAATTTTACTCATTTCTTATTTTCATTTAGCAATTGTTTCCTCATGCTTTAAATTTATTTTCCCCTAATTCCTTGAGTTGAATGAATTAAACATTTTCTCCAAGATTTTTTATTTTCTAACACAATAATTTCACACTTTCGAATAAGAATTTCCTTGAATAACACGTTAGCCACAATGCATAGCTGTTATTATATAGCACACTTTCTAACCCAGTAATTACTTAAAAGATTTGTTTTTAATTGCCATGCTAATATTATTTTGTTATCTTATGAAAAAAAAATTAATTCTAGATTTACTTTTCTCTTTCTTTTTGCTATTTATTTTTCAAAATTCTTTTCTTTTAACCTTGTGCTAAATTCTGGGATAATCTGTGGCTCATTACTTCTGTTTAATAATTTATTCTTATTCTGTGTCTATTCTATTATTGTAGCTGAGTTTTTGTTTATATCCATAATAATACTGTACAGGTTAAACGTGCTCCTTTATTATACATTCTTACAGAATGAAATATCTGTTTTTATTCATCTGAGTCTATTAGTTATGTTTCTGTTATATTTCCTATACTACCTTCATTGCTTTGGTCGCTAATACCTCTATTGAGTTTGGTGTTTCTAAGAAAAAAATGTTCGTTTTTCTTAAATATTAATAATTTGTGTATGTATATCTGTGCTCATATCAAATGTTATTCCATGTTCACCTGTCAATACGGGACTGTGTGTGTCTCTGTGTATTAATGCATTTAATGTATTCTTTAGCCAATGTTAGGGAAGTGGTGTATTAAAATAGCCTCACCTGTTTCACTTCATTCAATTACTCTTTAAATTACCTAATAAACTAATGACATGCCCTTGATTTCAATAGTTACTTGTTTTTATAAAATATCTCTCACAATTTCTGGAGATTTTTGTGGGAATATATATGTATATTTGCATACTTAGTCTTTCAGTTAGATCCATGCCTTGTATATAATTTTGTAATAATCTGTTTATTCCAGTATGCAAGATTTGCATTTATTAAGCATCTATGATGCATAAGGAGATTTTTGCTGTTGCTGTGGGATAGAAAATATCTAAAGAGCTCAGAGTTTAGGAAGATGAAAAAATGTGTAAACAGACAATTATAAAATGGCATGTACAAAGATAACAAAAATATGTACAAAGTAAATGTGGGCTAATAGTGTGCCAAGGGGATTGGTGGAAAAAGTCCAGTGGCAAGGAGTATTTTATTACTAACACCATTTAATAGTGATAATTATGGCAGACCAACAGTTTTGTTAATGTTTTTTAATTCTCTATATACAACAACGAGAACAAAAAAGGCTTTTTGGCTGCACATGTGAAAGGCCATTCCCATTCTTTCCCCTTTTTGTGCCACTTGTGAGAGCTCAGAAAGGTAGCTGATACACTCTGCTTGGTCGTCTCACTTTACAGATGAAAAGTCTCTGTACCTTGGCATATTAGAAAGATAGAAGCTAAGAGGAGGTGATGGACATGAGAATCTTTAAGAAACTAGATACAAGAACTTAGTGATGCATTAGGTGTTGAGGATAAAGAAGTGGGCAGATTCTTAAATGATTCCTAGGCTTTTCATTGGCAAGACAAAGACAAGTTTAGTGGGTGGGGTACAGAATGAGTATGAGATGCCAGTAGAACATTCAAGGGAAAGAACAAATTGCTAGTTCTGTAAAAAGATTCAACAAGAAGATTTGGGTTAGAATCAAATCTTGCTTTATTAGTACACTATAAACAAGTGTTTCAAATGTGAGCAGAATAATCAGAATTACTTATTTAAAATGCAGATTCCAGGCCCCTCTTTTGGAAACCCTGAGACAATCAGACTCAACTGGAACAGTCAGTTTAAAAAGTCTAGATAATTTTGCTGAAGCTGGGCCTCTGAACCCATTTTAAGGAAAAACCAATATAAACACATCAAATCAACACCCAAGACTAAAAGGACTCTCTATTAGTGACAACAGCAATGGAATAAAATTTGTCAACTACATGAATCTCACTCCTTCAATTGTCACAAGTCATTTAATTGTCCCTCCCCCGCCCATTGTTTTATACCAGTATTCACAGCTTCTTTTTCTACTGTTTTAGAAATAACCAATGGTAAAAAGGCAGATCTCATGGTATGTTCTTAGCAGAATAGAATCAGCAAAAGAAACAACTGTATTATTCATATTATTCACAAACTAAATATTTGCACACTTAAAATGAGGTCAAAGTTGAAGTTACTGAGAATCTAGGAAATGAGTGCAGTTACCTTACCTTTATATACACAGAAAAAAGCTGCACTTACAAGAATATATTAGAAGGAGTAAAGAAAACATTTCATGGGAGTTTGGGGAGAATATGAGGATTTTAGGGACCATGACTTGAAAGAGTGTACAAAATTGGAAGTTAGAATGCTTGTATTTTACCTTTTCTATGTGATGCTGTAAATTCTTTGCAGGAAGAATTTGAATTGCCTAAAAATTAAATACATTACGCCCTTTAATTTACCTTTGCTAAAAAATGTAACATCCCCATTATGAGAAATCTCCAAGAGTTGCTGCTAAACGAAAGAGATGAATATTGGCAGTGACAGGAATTTGATATGCTGTTTTTATTTTCTCAGACACCTGTTAAAATCATCAATGGATCAATTTCTTGACTGTACATTCAAAAAATAATGTTAAATAGTGGGCTTTATAAGCTACAGGAAACTTCTCCACTTATCATTTCTGTACTATCTGAGAAATGTGCTTCTTTTTCTCAAGAAAATGTGGTGCTGGAGTTAATTTTTAAATGGCAAAGAAAACAACAGTGCTGGGGAGGTGTTTGAAAATGTATTTCAAAATGCTATTTATATGTTCTCCAAAGCAATTGCCTGTGTCTGGCAAAAGAAGAAAGAAGTATTTTTATTTATTCTGGGAGGGTTAGTGGGAGGCATCGAATGTTGAATATCAAACTGACCTAAAATAAGTGTATAGTGCTCTTAAGAAATTCAAAAGGATTCTTTCTAGCTACATAAATAAAGCTAGAACTTGTAAGAAATACAAAATACCCATTCATTATTTGAATAATGTTTTTTAAAAAGAAGAGACCTATATCTGGTTATTACCTCATCTATTAAAATAGGATATAAATTAAGGTTGGACCAGCAAAATAATACCACTGAAGCTGATATATAATGTCCATGAGGAAAATATAATGGAACTGTAAAATTTAGATTGGAGAATTAAAAGCTCAGAAGGTGATCTCACCTAATTGCATTTAGAAAGAGAAATAGGGCTTAATGATGATCTATTTTTGATTTATACTACAGGATATGAAATAAATAGAGTAGAAGAGCCCGAGTTATGCATGTGGAATAATTTACTAGCAAAATGAACATTAGATATTCAAATATTTTATCAAAGGACATTACTAAAAACCTGATAAAATAATAAACTCTGTATTATCCATTGTTAAAGCCTCAGGGGAAATTTTTTTAGGCAGAAAAGACTTGGTCATCTCTCCATATTCCTTCAAGACTTGAAATTGTATGATTACTCATAGTATGTGTATATATAATGAAGGTTAAGGTTTGGTTTAAAGGTCTTCCTTGAACTCCATTCCTGTAACAGGCCAAATGCCCATCCCTCATCATCATTACGACCTTTGAATTTGTTTTGCCTCATTACACAGTCTACAGCCAAGTAATAAAAACAGTCTACCCCTTCAGAGAATCTTTATCATCTAGTTCTCCTCTCCAGACAAAACCTAACCCTCACAGATATCAGCATTGCTTCCTACCCCCATAGGCCACTTGTAGCTGACAATGACATCAACATTCTTCCTGGCACTTGAAAATGAAATAGTGAATGAGTTTTGATGTCTTATTTCCTTTCCATCCACCACCCTCATATATTATCTGAGACCAGGTCAATTTTTCTTTCTTCTCGTGCCTTGAATTACTGGTCATTTTCTTTGAAGGCAAGTCAAACTCCTGTTACTCTAATATGAACATTCTTTAAATTGCTATTTAAAGGTTTATAACTCAAATCTCATTAAAATCAGCATCACTGAAAGCTGTTTATATCCACAAATCATAGTCAACTTACTTCAAACCATGTATGACAGTAAAAAAATGGGAGGGAGTTTAAAAAGAAGTCACAGGATGCTCAGATAATTTCATTCTGAAAATAAGTGCCCAAAGTTAGAAATCTTAGGTACTGGTCTTGTTTCTACCACACATTAACTTTGTGAGCTTGGAACTTAGTGTAATTATCTGTACAATGACTGGTAAATAAAATTCTAGGACTCCTTGCCTCTTAAAGTCTAGGATCCTATAACACAACTTGGATTCATTAACTACTGAGATTTATTTTTCTGGTTCTTCTTTCTATATCAACCATTTTTCATATCTTTTGGGCTCCTTGCCTTTTAATACCAATAATTTTCCTATTTCTACTTTAGGGTTTTTCTTTAGTTTATTTGGATATCCTTGTTATATCATATTTCTCTTCTGTTTTCTCTTCCTAGACTGTATATAGTCATACTAAATTTGGGGACCTTCTAACATCTTATACATTTTATCTATTATAATATTTCTCACTGGGTATAGGACCTTGTTTTCTCATATTCACATTTCTAGTGCCAAGCCTAGCACCAGAAACATAGACATGGCTTGCTAAGTTTTTGTTGAAGAGAACTGATCCAAGAAGGTAAACATGATGGCATCACAAATGATTGAGTCTATCAGACATCGTCAGTTTAAATGGATTCATAGAAATTCTATCATAACAAGAAAACAAAGCACAATGAAAGACCCTTCTCCCCCCATGAAACTTTATCTGAAATTTGCTTATAGGTGATTATTCTTCTCTTCTTTCCAAAGCAACATCATAATAAGTGCATCTTTTGGAGTTCTAAAGGAGGAAATCATACTCCACCATCAGAAAAAAAAATTACATATTCATACTTGTCATTTACTCCTATCTTTCTGCATATTTTATATAAGAATTTTTAAATAAACCTTAAATTGGTGTGACTTCTAGGTCTTCAGATTTTTTATTGAGATGGGGGATAAGAGAAACTTCTACACTTTATTGACTGATTATATTTATTATGAGAATCTATTTAGGGTAATCCTGAAAGTTCAATCACTTATTGTATTCTGATTTTTGATATATAAAACATCATAGACTCTTAAGGTTTGAAAGAACCCTTAGAAGTCTTGTAGTATGACATTACATAGGCTTTATGTAATTTAAAGGGGTTTGATAACAAGAGAAAGAAATTAAAGTTTTATGAAAAAAGATTTGGGAAATGCTGAGGTTTTTTAAAATAAGTTTTCTTTTTTTTTTACAATACTTCTCAGAGCCTTTAACCTGATAATATTCCTACAGTGAAGTAATTATTTTCTGTCTTTTGATTTTCAGTATTCACATCTGCTATTTTTCAGTCTATCAGATGTCATGCACTCTGATTAAGATGTGATTTAAATAACAAGAATCCAAGCAAGAAGGTACGGTTTTGTCCTGCTCTCAGCTATGACATTTGAAGAAGATTGCATGATTAGAATCTTATGATCATGCTAATGCCAGATTAATTTTCTACAACTGTTTATTGAAGTAAAGATTTATAAAAATAATCCATTAACTTTGACTGCTTCCCTTTTTTTAAGGTTCTTTTGAGGGTTGGTATGAATATTAATGCTTGTTGTTACTACTTAATTCTGTATGCTATACCATTTCTTTCTCTGGGCATCCTTTTTTGAAATTCACAGGGCATTCTTTCTAACCAAGTTCACCTAGAAGAACTGGGCAACAGACATGTCTGTTCAGTTGAATTTTCTTACTAACAAGGAGTTAACCAAAAGTAAAGTAAAGAATATGGCAAAATGCCTCATCTTCTTATTTAAAACACTAATGCAGACAGTCATATTTTTGGCTGCCTCAGGAAAGCTTTTGTGTTAGATACTAACAACAAAAGGGATAGGGGCAGAGGAAAAGCCACAATTCTCAGATAAGCCAGCCTTTAGTGTTTTAACAGAAAGGAATTACTTATCCATGTTACAGAATACTCCATCAGAATAGTTCAAACATTTAGGAATTTATTTTTCTCCTATAATGAGAAAACTGGAGGTAGATAATTGCTGCTGTCATTTCTGGGCCTAGGTCTTAAGAGAACTTGAAATTTCCATTTTGCCCTCTTGGAATCTAGTCATCCTATAAAGAGGCCCCGATGCCTGATGGAGAAGAGAGTCCCTGGGGGATGAGAAACCAGATGGAGAGAAGAGCCATGTGAAGGAGACAGAGGAGCCATGGCCAATAGCTAGCACCAAGTCCCAGATGGATGAGTAAGGCCCTCTTGGATCCTCAAGCTCAGTTGATCTGCCCCAGTTGACTCTTCGTGAAGCAGAAACGAGCCACCCCACATTGAACACTGCCATCAATCCTCCCTCACAACCATGAGCAATAAAATGGTTATTGTTTTAGGCTATTCAATTTTGGAGTGGTTCATTATTCAGTAATAAGAAACAGAAACAGAAGGTTTGAATAAGTTTTTATAGTGCTTTAATTCTGCTGGTAGAGCTTGGGTTTTTATAGAACTTTCTGTTTTAAAATCTTTACATCAACAATGCCCATTTAAATTGTGTTTGGTGTTATCAGACTCTATCAGTTGCTAAAAATTCAGTGTGCGTGTGTGTGGGGGGGGGGCTTGTGCAGAGGCATATGTATTTGAATAAAGTTCAAATACCTTTTGTTCTACCACTGAATGCCATGGCAAGGAAAAAAAATGACAAAATGTGTTTATTTCACTTTTGTCTAACTTCCTAGTCTCAGAAACAAACACTTTACTTAAGGATTACAGTCTTGTTTATATTAGCGGTGACATCTAGCATGTTTGTTTGAAACCCTTCTTCCAAGGGCTCTGCTCTCATGAGGTAGACTCTCTATAAATAACACTAATGTCTACAATCAGGCCTTCATACTCTACTCGAACTTTTTCAACATGTTTTTAATCCACTAGCTAATGTCATTTAATTTTTTAAACAACCTAATCAGGTAGAAAGTATGGATTTTATTTTCCCCATTTCACATATAAAGCAAGTACAATATTGGACATTGTATGATGAATCTAAGCATGTTTTGCTACTTAATAGACTTTGCAAAAGCAAAATTAGTAAAATCTTAACCCTGAGTACCCCCCCTTTTAATGGGGAGTCCTTTCCTACCATTATTAGGAAATTAGGGACATCAAAGAATGCTGATAACTCATGGCCCTCTTTGTGTTTCCAAGAGAATCAAATGCCTTAAAGAACAACTTTCGAAAATATGATAGATATAACCCTTTTACCTCAATGGGAAATACCTATAAAATGGCTATAATCTAGTCTCAACATTTGGTGTCTAATATAGTTTTAGTAGCAGACAAAGTTATCTCAGCCTTACAAAAAGCTTTCCAAACTATTAAGCCTGCTAAAATGCTGACCAGACTTCTATCAGCAAATTCCTATTTTACCTACTTTTGGTCACCCAATCTATTCTGTCTTTCTACATATCCATAAACCAACAGAGAAAACTCGGACCCCAAGACAAAAAACAGCTCTGACACATTTCCAAAAAGGAAAGAGAAAGTAAGTTTCTATTAAATTTCCTTTTGGCCTACTGCCTGATTTTCATTAAACCCACAATCACCATATGATAAGAGCAAGAAATATATAAAAGTTCACTTTTTATTTTTCAACTCTGGGGAAGAAACCTAGCATTACATTTGGTAACCCAGATGTAATTATGAAGATTTCCGCTTAAATGTAAAACCGAAGCTTCATTTTTCACATCTTTAGTAGTCATATGAAGAAAAATGATTAAGCCTGCCTTCTATTAGGTTTGCTTTGATTTCTTTTAGGCCCTGGGAATGTGAACTAGTGTTTGTTTTCATGGCCGCCAACATTTAAACCTTCCAAGCAATTTTGGATTTAACAACTGAACACATTATACAGCTAATGTATAACACACACTGTGTTCTGAGTCAAAAACCCACAGCAACTCCTAAAATATTTTAGGCCATAGCTTTTGTCCTGAAACTATTGTAAATCTGTGTTTGAAATCTTGTTTAGATTTTCTTTAAACCTTTCTGTTGGAGGACACTCTTAGAGAAAATGATTCTGGAAGTGTTTATACCAAAGCACTTATTGAAGCCTGAACCACAGCCATTGCTAGGAATTTAGTAAGGCTAATCACTTTATTTCAATTTTGGAGTTAATATTCCTCTATGTACTAACTAGAGTACAAGTAGAAAATAAGTCTTCTGATTAAAGAGGATGGAAATAGGATGTGAATACGAAGGATTCTCAAGTTTTCCAAAATAGAATGCTACTTCCTTCTTTCCTGTTTCTTTTCTTCTTCTGTTCCTTGTTCTCTTCCACTTTCTGCCATGAGGTTCAGATAAAAATGCCCAGAAGAAATTCTGTTTGTGAGAATGGATGGTTATCAAATTGATTTTTCAGAAGAAAATGTCAGAATGCTGAAAATTATTTAAATATTGAAGCGGAGTTATCTTAATCTCTTGCTTTGGTATATTTTTGAGAAATTGTATAATAAAAAGTAAAAAAATGTTTCCTTGGGCAAAAAGCTGTAACCAATTTACCAAAGCAGTTAATGCTGTTAATGATAACTGAACAACAGAATTAATGCTATATTTTGTACTTCATACTTGAAAAAACAGACAGTTAATTTTGAGGTCTCTTGATCTATGCTGTCAAAAGCCACAAGAGATTTTTAACATCAAAATGGCCTGAAGATTTGGTAATTATAGGCTATTCAGAAGATAATTTGACTACAAAAGTCTGAATTATAACTATTTCATTTAGGTAACAAAGAACATTAGTATTTATTTGTTTGTTTCTTTGTTTTGAATATTACCTTTGTAGTTGTATCAGTAAACAAAATGCTCTTATAATGGTGCATAACAAAATTCTCTGAAATTTAGTGACTTAACAACTCTTTCATTTACTTAAAAACCTGTAGATCAAGAATCTTGGACAGCAAGAGTGTCTCTATTTCATCATATCCAGGGGCTTAACTGGAATGACATAAATGGTCAGGAATGAGCTGGACAATTTGACTGGAGTTATAAGGCTGTAACCTCACTTCTTTTTTGTTGTTGTTAATTTATTTTTTTATTACGGTGACATTGGTTAACAAAATCCAATAAATTTCAGATGTACAATTTAGCAGTAAGGCATATGTGTATATGTTGCATTGTGTGTTCACTGCCCATCATTAATTTCTTTCTGTCACCACATATTTGACCCCTTTTACCTCATCTACCTCCCCTCCTCCAACTTCTGCTAACCACTAGTCCATTGTCCATGTCCATGAGTTTTTGTTTGTTTGTCCTCTTCTTTTGTTGCGTTTAGATTTATATCCTACATATAAGTGAAATCATGTGGTTTTCAACTTTTCTTGTCTAGTTTACTTTGCTTACCACGCATACCAATGTTCATTGCAGCATTATTCATGGTGGCCAGGAAATGAAAACAATCAAAGTGTCTTACTGTAGATGATTGGATAAAGAAGCTGTGGTACATATATACAATGGAATATTACTCAGCCATAAGAAGAGATGAAATACTGCCACTTGCGACAACATGGATGAACCTGCAGCCTCACTTCTTAACTGTTGATGGGGTTTCTTAGTGCTCTTCCCTGTGTCCTGAACACACACACCTAACTGGACGTATTCACAGCATGGATGTCTGAGCGTAACTGCATTTCTTACATGGCAGTAGGCTTCTCTAGAAGGAAAGAAGAAAATATCAGGCCTTATAAAGTCTAGGGCCAAAACTGGTATAGTGTGATTGTCATTCTGTTTTGTTGATCAAATAATCAGAGAGACAACCCTAGATTTAATGGGGGGGAGGTGTTCCTGTTATTGGATAAATTGGCTTGTCCGCATAGTTAAGCAAGAGATTCCTGATGGTAATCTTTGAAGACTAACACATACTGTTTAGTTTAGCTAGCTTTAAAAGGGCTTTGTATTTGGAATGCATCTTGGATTTTGAATTTGAGCACCTTGGAAAACACCATCATCTAGTGGCAATGCATTCTCATTTTTCAAAAGGTACCTATAAGAGGAAAAGAGTTTTGGGGTATTGAAATGATAAACATCTTTAGAATATAAAGTAATTCTCTTTCTCATAAATAAATGTCCTAGTGTAGTAATGACACAGCGTTTAACTCATACTACAGTGAAGATATAGGGGAAAATGTAATTTATTATTCATTCTCTAATCCGTCTTTCTCTCCAAATGCCTACCCACTGATGAGCAGGGGAAAAGTATTCAATATGCAGTCTGGCTAGAAGCAATGACGCATGACCTAAACAGTCCACTAGGCAATGTTCAGTCTCTCCCCACTTCTGTTTATCTTCCAAAGAGCATCAGAGTGCGTGAGAGAGTATATCTCATGTGTTCTCCTGGCATGGAAGGGAAGGGGTCACTGGGCTTGTGTTGGTTCTTGGATGTTTGCCTGCTGGAGGGATTTCCCTTCTTTTCCGTGTTATTGTGCCTTCTATTGCTCACCAGCGTTGTCTGTGGCTGATAAATTTGTGGTCCATTCGTTTGCCTAGGGAAATGCTGCAGATGGGATTCTGGCCTCCCCTTTCTCCTGCTTGCTTCATAACCTGACTTGGCTGAGTTCTCCATCTGATCCAATGACCCTCACTCACCCCAGCCTCAATTACAGGATAAAGGTTCCTTGCACAGCAGACCCCATGGCAGTCCCATGTTCTTTTAATGCAGAACCCATGCTGCCTGAAAACTGAAGGCTGCCCTGAAGGTTTATCCTCAGAGCTTTTCTGCCTGATTGCCCTTTGCACAAAATAATAATTAATAATAATAATAATAACAATAACAACAACAACAATAATAATATAAATAAATAAAAAATAAACAGAATTACAGTAGGCCTAAAACTGTTACCTTAAAACCTGTTTGCAAGGTTGGCCCTTGTCTCATGTCTAGGAACTTGGATTTGGGAAGGATTCCTACCATATTAACTTATATGAGTGAATCTGTGTCTCTCAATCATTTTACTAACAACATGGTTTATGCTGAACACCTGCTTTCTTTCTGGGAATCTAGAATTTTGGTACATGTCAGGAAGAGGATGCCTTCATGACCAGATCCCAATAAAAACCTGGGCATTGAGTCTCTAATGAGCTTTCTGGAAAGCATTTTACACATGTTGTCATAATTTTGCTGAGGGAATCAAGAGTATCCTGTGTGATCTGCTGGGAGCGTACTCTTGGAAATTTGCATTTGGTTTCTTTCAGACTTTACTTCAGACACCTCTTCTCTTTTCTAATATTGTTTTGTATTCTTTCACTGTAATAAATCACAACCATAAATATGATGTTAGGCTGAGTCCTATAAGTCCTCCTTAACAAGTCATTAAACCTGGGCATGGTATTGGGGACCCCTGGCACATCATCTGTCACAGTGAGTACTCTGATATGATATGATGGCACCTCAGAATATGTGAGGCAGCCAGTGAGATGGCTTTCCCAAGACCTTAAGTGAGTTGGAAGGAAGTCTGGAAAAGGTGAAAACCAGGCTCCACTTCTTTTTTCTTTCTCTCTCTCCTAAATTCTATCATTCCCTGAGTCTGAAAAGGGGAACATTATGACTTATACAACCACTAGAACAAAAATTCGTTACTTTAGTCAGGTCAGGCTGACATGGACTAAAAAGCATCTTTTCTACTCTGGATTGGCAAATCCTCTTTCAGGTCAATAGCCTGGCTTACAAGCTTTTGTCTCACTGCATAGTCCCAGTTTGCATGTTGAATATAATCCCTCTCCTTTTCTCCACAGCCCCTGTGCAGACAGATGCCTTGGGTGGAAGAGAAAGAAGAGCTTGTACTTGCAAAGGTAAAGGAGGACTAAGTCACAAAAATAAATTTTAAAAAATATTATCTGCATTATATTAGCTTAAACTTCACTGCACCTAGTAAGTTTTAATATGAACAAAAAAACTAAAAGTCGGTTCATGTGTGTGTGTGTGAATGTCTATGTGCATACACACACACACAAACATATACACCTTTCCCCTTAGGCCAATAATATATGAATTTCTTTACTTTCCAGGTGTTTGTAATTTACTTAATAATTTTCATCTTTAGTTTTTTAATTTGGAAAATTAGATAAATTCACCGTTTTAAAAGCAAACCCACTGGCAAATTTTTCTTTGTAAAGCAGTTTTAAATAAAATACTGGATTTAAAACATTACTGAAATGGAATGTTTAACATTGTACATGATTTAATAAAAATGCTTTTAATATATTGTTCCAAAAGTAAATTTTCTAGATGATGCTAAAAATAATAAGTTTGAGTCATCCGTGTCACCTAGTCCAGGAGGTCTGAATGATGTGGGTGGCATGAACACTAAAAAAAGGACACAAAAGTAAACCAACTAACCACGAGCACATTTCTGTGACAGCTAATGCTTGTCCTGAGGGAGCACATAGTCTTTAAATAATTCCTTCTTTACTCCCAGCTTTATTAGTATTTAATAAACATACAACATCATGTAGGTGTGCAAAGTGATTTAATACACTTATATATTGCAAAAATGATTATCACCATAGTGTTAGTTAATACCTGCATCAAATCACATAATTACCACTTCTTTTTGTGGTAAGAACATTTAAGTCCTACTCTCTTAGCAAACCCTTCATCTACCTCACTCTCTCCTCACCTTCTTCCCTTCCAAAACAACTGTCTTTCCTACTTACCAAAATCAACAAGTAAATATATAACACTCAGGCAGCAGACATTACCTGATTTCCTGCTAGAATTATCCAAACCTGAATTTCACTAACACATAAGGAAGGTAAAAAAAAATAGCTTGGTGAGGGCCTTTCAGAGGTCTTTCAGGTTGTTTCCATAAGGCTTAGTCTGATTTTATTATCAGACTGCTTTTGTTTAGAAGTGAGGAGAATTAAATGAACTGGCTCAGAAACGCTAGACAACAATAACATTGAAAGGTCCTGCTGACTGACCACTGTGCTGAGATCTCAGCCTGGCACCTCCACCTCCCTCCTAGATGTCCCCTCCTATGTGAGAGCAGCTCACGTCTGCTGCCAGTGCATATTGAACCCAGAATTCTTCAAATACCGCCGCAAAGCATCCAGAAAACACCAACTCTAAACTTAGTCTTACATATGTAGCCAGAGACATGGATAAATATAGAGACCTAGAAATACATACAGAACTCTAGAAAAGCAAGCTCTAGGCCAGAAACATATTGTGAATATGCAAATACCACAGTGTCTGTTACCAAAGCTTTGCCCTTTAGCACTTGCCTAACTCCATCTTTCTCTCTTTTTCTCTCTACACCATGCCCCTCAACCACCAGCATCTTCCCATCTGTTTATTTTTTCCAAACTTCCATTTTAAAAAATATGATATCACCTCTTAAAAATAAGAAAAATATGGTGCCACAAATACCACTGCCAGGTGTAACATATGATGCTACTTCTGAGAGTTGGGGAACAAAATATATAAAAGAAGCTGCATTCAAATTTTCTTACAAAGGTTACCGGAAATGGATTTTATCCATTTTGTCTTGAACTCTGTTCATTCCTGGTTAAATTTCATATCTGCTTTGTACTTTAAAGAAATTGTATAATCCAAGCCTTGTCATCAGCTTTCTTAATTTATTTCCCTGAAATGACAAGCCTGGCAGAGGCAGGCCTGCCTCTCAAATGTCTGGATTACAGTGTAGCTATGGAAACAGGTGTTAAAGTGCCGTGAATGTCAAGTTAAACTGGTACTTTGCACATCGTGTTCTATATGGCCAGCATGTTATTTTACATGCTGACCAACACAGCTGCACCCTTCTCTCTGATTTACAGGAGAGGTAGAGAACAAAGATGGCAAATGTCTTGTGTTCTTGAAAGCTCAGATTCTATTTCTCTGTTCTGCCAAAAAAATAAATAAATGAATAAATAAATAAAGTAAAATAAAATGAGAGACAGAAAGAGAGAAATCAGAAGAAATTTCCTTTCCATGGGCTAATATTTCCTTTTTTGTCTAAAAAGGAGAAAAATTAGAAGAATGTTATAAGAAAGGATCCTACTCAAATTTATACACTCTATAACTTTCAAGAACATGTCTATTAACCACATTAAAGAACTGGTGAATTTCAGCATCATTATACAGAAGTATTTCCAATAACTTGCTAAAAACACTGCCTGCCATTAATTTGACAGACTCAGAAGGAAAAGGGAACAAAGAAATGGTGAGTTCTGGAGTAGCCACTGTATGCTGGCCCAGTGATCAGACATGAGTAATTGTATTTCATTTCATCTTTACAAACAGTGCTGCAGGGGAGATAACATTCCCTATTTCACGAGAAAGAAAACTGAGACTCAGAGAAGTTAAGTAATATGCTCAAAGCCTCAAGGTTATAAGTGCAACAGCCAGAATTCAATCTGAAATTTGTCCACAAAGCCCATGTTCTTCACTGAATCAATAGGGACAGCAAGTTTAGGGCATGTAAGGCCAAACTGGCACATCTTCTCCTTGGCACAGCTCCCCTTTAGTTTAGCTGGTTTAAAAAGACAACGTGTCATGTCTCTGGCTAGGTCGCAATAATTAGATGGTTCCCTGACACTCAAATCATGTTGGCTTGGCTTTGACTTATATAGCAACATTACTCGATTGAAATTTTATCCAACCCTTGATGAGTTATTAAATCAAAGTCTAAATTAAATGGTGTTGAGGAACTCCATACTTTTAAAAGACGGTGGCATAAAATCTAATGGATCCTATTTGCTCCCTTTATAAAAATGATTACATTTTGATTGTTGAGGTATCACTGGTCTTATGATAGGCAAAAAAAAAAAAAAGGAATTTGAGTGAGAATATTTCTGAACCCACATGTATGTAAAATAAAAAAAAAGTTTTTTTTTTTTAAAAATTATGCTTCTTAAGGGACATGGTGACAGATATTTGTGTTCAACTTAACATAATCATTTACATGTATAAAATCTTGAATATAGACAAAGTTAAGTGATTACAGGTAAGTGACCACCCTTGTGATCTCAGGAGCATATGTGATAAAAGCCTCAAAATAATAAAATCCAAAAGAATAGGGAGGGATGTTGTGAATTGGCTCCTGGAACTAGCAGCAATTGAGAAAGTTATAGTGAATTCTGCTCTACTATTCTGGCCCTTTTTATCATAGTTCCTTTTAAAAATCTGTACTGATTCATAGGAAAGATGTACAGCAAAATTACCGTTAATGCATTTTGGCTTGTAGTTACAATACTCAAACTGTGCATTCTTCAGTCCTGAGTAATCATTGCTGCAACCCAGGCAATGGGAACCTAGTTTAAAGATGCAACTGTACCTCTGGAGGAGAGAGGATTCTGGAGAGACCAGCCAGCAAGGCTGAGGGAGTGGTGACAATTAAATGAAAGATGCATCTCAGTTATCTAAACAGGGAGGTTCTTTCAGTGTATTATTTTAGAGTCAATTTATATTGATTGGGAGGTGGGAGGCATTGAAGAAGTACATGCTATGTGTTAAAGAGACGGAAATTCATTAATTGTAATGACACAGTTGGTGCAGAAGGACTGCTGATTCTCCCTGCAAGTTTATATAGCATCTGCTTTGTAAAATAGGATCTTGGTGGAATAGAGAGAAAAATAGGTGCAGAAATTAGAACACCTGAAATAATCCAAACCGTATTCTGAGACATAGAACACAAACCATAGAATATTTTGAACAGGCATTATTCATTTGAACATTTACAACAATTTTGAGGACTGTACTTAATATGACTCTTATCCAAGATCACAGTAAGTGCCAATGTCACGATTTAAACCCAAAATGCATGCTACTTCCATAGCTACTGCTTTGCTGTAAGAGTGCCTATTCTGCCTTGCTTGGATTATGTCATTCTAAGCCTTTGTTTAAGTGTTTGGTCAAATGCATGAATGAGCCCAGATTCTAAATTCCCACTTCTCAGAATTAACATAACTCTATAATCGGTGACTCCTCTTACATATCCTCATTGTTTTGTCTCATCATAATAGCTTTTTCACAAAGTTAGGCCCTAATGTACAGGCAACCAGAAAAGATACAGTTTGGCACATATGGCCTCTGTTCCATTTGATTAAATGGTTCACCTCGCTTCTGTGCTAACAAGAATGCAATAAGTCTCTAATCTTCCCTACCTATCTTGTCTGTTTCTCCAAAGATCTTGGTGACAACCCCATGTTCCATGAGAAGGTACTGATTTCACAAATTTCATTCCTCTACATTACTCTGATACATTTTTCCTCTTTCCATCAACAGACACCCCACCCCACCAGTATTAATCATTCAACATAATTAGGTCCTTATACCAGTAAATGATGAACATAGGCTATATATATGCCTCTGTATAATACTACATTATGGTCAAATATAGGGTTTTAGGGGAAGGGTGAAGTGGGTAAAGGGGATCAAATATATGGTAACTGAAGAAAACTGGACTCTGGGTGGTAAATACGCAAAAGAATATACAGATATGAAATGATAAAGTGCAAATAAAATTATATAATTATATTAACCAATGTTACCCCAATAAACTTAATTAAAATTTTTTAAAAAATAAATAATGCTAGATTATGACAAATCCATAATCCCCTTGCTGAAAATCATTGCTATCTAGAATAAATTGTCATTAAATCCACTGATATATATAATTGATTTATATACCCAAAAAAATGTATCTTTTTCATACTTCTTGTAAAAAAAAAAATCTCATAATACTCTAGATAGTATTTGAAAGCATATGCTCCCACCCTTTGTTATTGTTAAAGATAATGTGCTCTAGAATGATTACAACTGACTAAGGATGTGAGTGCTGAGGTAAAGATGATTTTAAACTCAGCCAGGACATGGACTGTTAAGTTTTGTTCCCTGGATTTTTTCTCACATTTTGAATTGACCACACTTGATTTACTAGCCTGACTTACAGAGTGCTTTCTATTTATCCCCTATCCTCCAGTCCCCCTAAGGAGCTACTGTGCAAACCTTGTCCTTTAAACAGAAAAACATTTTGTTGTCCTGGTCAAATGGAAAGCTGCAGCGCATACTCCGGATGGCTGAAGTTTTCTCTGAAATGAAATATAGGAGCTATAACTCAGTTTCTTTGGCAATGAACCATAGAGGCCATTTATCAGGATGTGGCAGACATTTATCTCCTCAAATACTGCAAGGCAGATGGAAATAGCATCTAGCCTCCTGTCAGAATATATAACCCAAATATTGCCCCCTCCCATGAAAAGACCCAAACAGATCAGCAGCCATATATCAGCTAGAGGCAAACCAAACCAGCTAGCTGTAAAGCTTTGTTCCCACACCCTTCGTGGGCAATGCCATCTCCTTTCCCAATGTGCCAGCACTTTCGAATCAAGGCCTACTGGCCCCCCACCTTTGTTCTGACCCTCTTAGTTAGGAATCCAAAGCCAATGTGTTCTTTATCACTGCAAATTTCCAATTTTCCTTCTTTTTGACTTTATTGAAAAAAAAAGACTTTTTTTTATTTTTGAACCTAAATATCAACATTTAAAAATTACCTCCTCCAAAAACCAGTTTGAGAAAAGTTCTTCCCCTCATTTCAAAGCAAATCTACCTTATACACTTAAAAATAATTAAAATGGTAAATTTTATGTTATGCATAATTTGCCACAATTTAAAACATGTTTTTAAATTTAAAAAGCATATAGTTTTAAAGAAATTCAGGAATAGCTAAAATTAATTAAAATGCCAGGTTTTAAAATATTGACTTTTCTTCATTATATCATATTTATAATACATCTAAGTCCTCTGGAAGACAGGCATAGTGGTAAACTAGCTTCTTCCCCTCTAAGGGTGACTTATGTTAAAATTGTTTATTAAATTTCTGAGGCATCAAAACTACATAGTGATACTTTAACTTATGAAATTTGTGGCTAATTCTAGACCATGAAGAGGCTAACTTAAGCCCAAATTCTACCCAGTGCTTTTCTACCCCATTCCCAAAGAGATTTCTCATCACATTTCTGATGTAACTTTTGCAACTTTTTATTGTTTTTCTTTATGAGAAAGTACTGGTGGAATTTTGTGTTTTAGCAAAGAAAAAACCCTCTGATTTTAAAATTGAAAAATCACAAGAAACCATGTATTTTCTTTTGTTTTGTATAAAAAATCATTTTTCTCTCAAAAGTTTCCCCTATTTTTTAAATAGCCTTATCGATGTTCCTCAGAAATTATTATCTCTTCTATAAAAAAATAAGAGGTGATAATACATAACCTTTGCAATTCTCCCAACCATAGTACATTGTCATGTACTTAGTAGGTGTAAAAAGGCTATTGTATTGATTTACATTGGCAGGATTTTTTAAATTTCTGGAAAAGAATATAGGGTAATGACAAAAGTAAAAAATATTGTCCTGGATGAACTGGTGTTCATTAACTACCCAAACACTGTCCCTGAAAAGTGAGAAATCTAGAACAAAGGCCAAAGGATTTTACCTGACCTAGGCTCAGATGCTTGGCCAGTGGAAGAATACTTTTGACATTAAGCTCAAGCCACACTTGAACATCTCTTTGTGAAGGAGATTGTATGGAAAATAGCTTGAGCACATTTTCTATAAGTGAACTGGAAGAATAAGTGTATATGCCCCACTATTAAATTTTAAAAAACCACAGA
Organism: Cynopterus sphinx; assembly: GCA_030015415.1. Lineage (NCBI taxonomy): Eukaryota > Metazoa > Chordata > Mammalia > Chiroptera > Pteropodidae > Cynopterus > Cynopterus sphinx. The sequence goes on along the minus strand of CM057385.1, from coordinate 94,218,542 downwards.
TTGCTCCGTTGGACAGTCCCGGGACGTTTATTGAACTATTTCTAGAAGTTTGGGGATTCAGCCAATAGGACTTTACATTTTTAATAATGAGAAATGCACACACACAAAGATTTTGAGGAAAGAACCTCTACTTTTAATATAGATTTTGGAATTTAAAGAATCATTGGAAGTTGATTTTCTTCGAAAGAGCTAGTTAGTTTCTGATTACAACATGAGTACTGAAGATCCCAGTGAATCTCCAATATCTGCAAGATAATGTCAAAGATTTTGGCTATGGTTCATGTTCACCTCTCTAGTCTCCCACCTACAGTTCCCCCCAATTTATTGCTGTTTTTTACTTTCCAAGCAAATCGTATTTTTCCATATTTGTGTCTTTGCATAAGCTACCCTGACTACACAGAATGTTCTTCTCAACATTGTCCACCTGAAAAACACCCACACATGATATAACACATACTCAGTGGCCTGTAAAACCTTCCTCTAATGCTACTCAGAGAGATTCAGGCGATCTCTTCTTTGATGTTTTCATGGCCTCTGTGTATGTTACAGCCGGAGCACCTCTCATCGTGTTATAGCTATTGGTGCATAGGTCTTTTCACTACTGCCTCCAGATTATGAAGAGTCTATAAAGTGGAAAGTCTGTTTTTCTTTATCTTTATATATCCAGGGAGAAAGAGAGGAAGGAGAGGGGAAAATATTTGCACATACTAGTGCTAAACAAGAGTAGACCATTCACTCAATCACTGACTCACTCACTCACTCACACTTCAACTCACCTGAGATACCTGGGGTTATGATGGTGCTCAGAAGAATTGAAAGAAAATGTCTTAAATCCAAAAGATAAGATAAAGTCAGTGAATCATTCATATCAAGGTCAAAATGAAGCTAAAATTTCAAAGACCAAGGAAAGGCATGAGGCAGGGCTAGATTAAAGATCAGTACATTCAGCCAAGTAGTCACTGCCTTTGTAGTTGAGATATGTGTTTCTCAGTTTTCTGCTGTTCCTACCAGTCCTTAATACTGCATCTATTAGATTCATTCAATTATATTACCAATCTAGATTCTGTAAGTATTTAGGTTTTGGACCTATAAAGTATCCATTTAACAAATGATTTTTTGGAACTCATTTGATCCACTGGTTTGGATGCCAAGAATTTAGACACTTTGAAAAGAAAAATAGCTTATTACTGACAATGTTTTAAACCACGAAGCCATAAAGTCTTTGGTAATATCTCTAGTTTCATTCATCAAACCAGGCATTCTAATAGTCACTTGAGGGCAAGGAGCACTTGATGACAAATGACAAGCAAAATACATAAACATACAGACACATACATGGCAACCACCACCCTCACCACCAACCACAAGAACAAGAGCAAAATACACAGGCCCTTTCCCTTCATCACACTGATTCCCTACATTCTACTCCCTCCAAAGAAAACTTTATAATTTGTACACTGTATGAGCTCCTATACAATACTAAGAATGGCTTTTTCTGAGTTCTCACCTAAGAAGAATTGTGATCCCATTGTTCAACACAAAAGTACAGCTGCTATCCTGCAGGAGGGTTGTTTGTTTTCAAGCAAAGCTAAAAAATGGTTGTGTTTAGTTAATTATATTTTTCTCTGAAAATAAAGTGATACCTATTTTTGCCTCCTCAAGAGGCAGGGGTGGAAGAAATGGCAGAGAACAGGAAGTCCTTGAAATCAATTGGCTCTATGAAAATTAAGGGTCTAAGCCATCCTTCATTTGTTCTAACCATAATCCATTGGACTTGCATTTTGTGCTCTGTCTATCAAATCAAACCTTCCCTGAGGAAAACTTGATTCTTTTAGGCCCAGTGTGCTCTCAGAGCACAAGCCACATGGCTTACTTCAATAAGTCCCCATTACTGCCGACGGCATTGGTTTCGGAGCCAAGTCCCAAGGGCTCCCCAGATGGATCATTCAATCTTCTGAGTAATCAATCCTGAGAGCTTGTAGATCTGGCCCTGCTTGGCTGAGCCAGGGGAGCGGCCTGCCTGGTGGCCAGCGTGGGCTTGAGCCCAGGGAAACCACAGCAACACACAACCTCCTTTTTCAAAAGCTTCCTCCCAGATCCTTGGAAAGGGCAGGAAGAAAGTGTGAAAACAGAAGCAGGGGCTGGGGAAGGAGGCTGAGAGATTTGATCCTAAACAGGTTTAACTTAAAAAAAGAAAACGGTTACTTGACTCTTTGCAAAAACCTCACACCCGGCAGTCCCCTTCAGGACATTCGAACCTCCCAACTATGTTGTTACACATTGAACCCACACCCAGAGTGTTAAGTATCACTGGCTCCAGGACAGAAAAATGTCATCATCCCCTCCTCCTGGCTGGCGTCTTTAAATAGCTCCTCTTATTTACGGGTGTACATAGTGTTAATGTCCTTCAGTTGCTCTATTTTCAAGGATGGAAAAGCAGTTGCTAAGCATTTCTAAATGACAGCCCCAGGGTTCATTAAAAATATGGCAAACATTTGCTAAGCTCATTAAGTGCAATTTTTGTGTGTGTGTATCAGATGCCTCCTCTGCATGTTCTGCGTGACCAAACATCTATTAACCCTAATCCCATTGATGAGTCTGATACATTCAAACCGGCAATTAGACAAAACAAAAGGGATATTTATGGAGAGACTCCTAAATGGGCTTTCATATGGTCTAAGCTGTTTCAAAACGACAGTTTAATTCCCCTCTGTTAATCCCTCACTTCCAGAGCACTCCCTTTGTTTGATTATAGGCTGTCAGATTTAGGGATTCTGATTGAATCAAAATTTGAGGCAAACTAGAAACACATAATAATTATGCCATTTAAGCACTGTTGCCTACTGTATAAGCAAGCAAAGTGCTCTACAAATGAAGACTCCTCGGCACAAAAGGTTTCTAAAATGTGCTGCTTGTACAATTAGAAGCCATAGAAGATGAACTAGGTGGTTGTTTCCCCAATCCTTTCGAAAATCCTCCAGTTGACAAATGTGGTGGTAAAATATTGCACATTAAGTCTGTCGGTTAGGCAAAAATATTTTAAGGCAGGCGCCCTCTGCTCTTCCTTCTCTCCACCCCCTTGATTCCCCCCCCCCGCCCAACCCCCAACCACAGCTGTGGACTGGTCTGACCCACAGTGGTTTATCTGAGCACTTGCTCTCATTGGGCCGTTCCAGCTTTCCATTAACTCAGGGCCATGGTGGTGTTATTATTAGAGGCGGAAAGGATTCTGCATCACTTACATGGTGTAAAGCTGGACAAATAAACAAGTACTGACTATGGATGTCTCCCAATTGCACTGGGCCTCAATTTTGAATGTGCTCTTTCAAATAGCAAAATGACCCTTCTCTAGCTTGTAAAACCTCTCTTTGTTTTCCCTCAAAGAGAAGGAAACTAACCAAGAGGAATGGACTTTTGACAGAGTTTCCCAGCAGCAACATCATTTTCAAGTGGCTCTTGACCAGCTGAGCTTTTTCAAAGTGTAACTTTTATAGCCACAAAGGATCATGTCTTATTTGGGTTCATTAAATTTCCTCTTACTTTGCAAAGGGCTGACCAAACTCACAGCTGTCGAGAGAGAGAAGCCAACCCTTCATCATTCTTCAAGACGATTCAGCACTGGTCAGGGCTCTATTTGAAAGCCCTCTCCAAATTTAGACCTCATAATTTAGTCTCTGTTGGAAACGACAACAACAACAAAAATAATTTCTTGTTCTGGTTAGAAATGAATTCCCTTTTGCTACTGGCAAAAGATCTGGTATTGCCAGTGTTAGCATGACAATGAGATACGAGTTGACTAATGAAAGTACGGCCTGAGTGAGACAAGGGTGCTGAGCTCACAGTGAAGAATATTATTTAAGAAGCAAAGAGAAAGAGAACATGAGCTTAACAAAAGCTAGACTGTCAATGCAAAATCATCCTCACCCTCTCTGCTTTCTCCCCAAAGAACTACATTTCCCAGAATTCCCTACCACCAGGAATTTGGGTTAGATGCTTCCAAGGAAAGCTTCTCACTCAGGCTTTGGAAAACCAAGAAAGGAAGCCATTCCACTGCAGTAGCTGAGGTTTAATGACTTACAGATTCCAGTGTCCTATCAAAAATCACTTTAATAGGATCCCAGTGTCCTATCAAAAATCTACTTCCTGCAATTTCAGATCTCTAAGTAGTTTCCTCCTGACCTTGGCTTCCAGAACTGGTCATGGATATGTAAACCTCTAATTCTCAGTGTCAAAATACTTATTTCCTCAACCATCTGGCTGAACTCTGACTGATACAGATGCCCAGAGCCAGGAAAGAGAGGTAAGTTGAGACCAGACCACTCTGAAGATGAGATCTGAAGCTTAGTGTGGGGAGCCTTCTAGCTCATTTATCCATGCAAACATCCTTTCAATAAATCCTTATTGAATATCTACAATATTCTAAACCCCCTGGTAGAAACTAGTGATAAAGATATATGCTCTCTAACCCATAGATCTTATAACGGGGTCGGGTAGTACAGAGGGTTACTGCTGCCATTTATGGGAAGATTGACAAGCAAAGAATAACAATAGGAATGTAATTTAGGGGAAAAAACTAGTTGGGAACCAAACAGACCTGAGTTATAATCTCATCTCTAGCATTTTGAAACCATGTGGCCTAGAGACCAATTAGCTTCTTTATGAGTGCCTACTTCCTGGTTTTTATTTTATGATTGTTATGAAATTAGAGACAAAGTATACACAGCACCCAGCACAGTAACTAACACATAGTAGACATTCAACAAATAATATTTGAATCTTTTTGTCCCCACTAGAAGCTAAGCTTTCTAAAGGTAGCTGCCATGTTTTACTGTCTTGGTGTCCCAAGGATTTATCTACCACAGTGTCTTATGTTTGAAAGATGTTCAATAGCTCATGAATGAATGATGGAATAAATGGATATATGAATAAACTGAGTTGTACATAACATATGCTTCATAATTGAACTCTCTTATACTAGACTTTAAAATAATTAATATATCGTAGGTATACTAAGCCCAGTGGGAAAAATGGGGAAGGAAGTCTTGGGGGAGTCAGAGAGGAGAAGCGGCATTTAAGCTGAGACTTGAAAGATGAAAGAGAACAAGTTCCCAACATTTGGATATGATGATGACACATCAATAGAATCTCTGGATATGATGATGACACATGAATAGAAATGGTTGAAAAGAGTGTCTTAGGCACTACTTGCCTAGGCATCCTTAGGCCTCTCATTCTGCATTATGAGCCTTCTCACTTGGGCCAAGATGAGCTTCCTGTGACTTGTTAGCTACTAGTCCTGTAATTCTATGAGCTCTGAGGTGGGGAAACCCACACATCACACAAAAATGCCCTGTGAGTGACGCAGGCTCTCATTTCTGCTGAAGGAAATGAATTCGGAAAGAAAATGATAATCTACAGGGAGTAACACCCACACAGTTATCACTCAAATGATCCCAAAGGTTCTGAATCTGATTGGAGTGGTGCTTCATAAACTTCCTTTCAAGGGGTTTCTTTGTCATCTTAGTAATTATGAAAGACTTTTATAGTCTGATTAAATATATTCAATCCCTGTTCAATTTTATACTTATTTTTAAACTATACCCATTGCTTCTAATTCTCTCTCTCTCTCTCTCTCTCTCTCTCTCTGTCTCATAGATTTTCCCCTTTCTTCTCCTTACCACTTCTCCTTCTCACATCTCTCCTCAAAGGTCAATAATATTCTGGGATCATTTCTAGGAGATCTCTTTATTCATGGTATATTTTTCCTGGTCTTCTTCTGCCAGAGTTTTGATCAATACAATGACTACAGGTTTGGATAGTTTCCATGCTCATTCGATGATTCATTTATTCACTTTATAAATAGCTACTGAGCATCTACAATGTGCACAGCAGTGTTCGGGGTACTGAGCATACAGCAGTGAACAGATCAGGCAAGGTCTCTACTTATGAAACTTACTTTCTGATGGGAGCACACAAGCGCCCTCTGGATATATTATACTATCAATGAAGGGAGTAAATAAAGTTTGCCATTGGGGCCCTCTCAATTACCTCTTTCCACCGCTTTTTTGTCCATTGTTGCTTCCTGTACTCTGCCCACTGGCAAATCTCTCTATTTTGCTTCCCCACCTGATCCTCAGTGGAGGGCCCCAGACAAGCATGCCCACACCACTTTGGACTTAACCTATCCCACTCAAATCTAGTTGATCTATTTTGTATTTCAATGCCTCTCAAATTAGGATCTGTGTTCAGTATATCAGGAATTTGCAAAACCACAGAAAGAATTCACTGCATCTTCTAGGAGCATAAAGTCTACTGGGTGATGAAAAGATAGGCGGTAGAACATAGACCATAAAATTAACATTAAAATGTTAGCTATAACAAAAAAAAAAGAGATATCACGTGGTTGGTTTCTTTAAGCTACGCCTGAGTCCTTGAGAGTAGTAAGAGACAGACAAATGGGAACAGAAAGAGATATCAAGCCAGAGACAAAGTGTGCTAGAAAACCGGGAGTTGTGCATTCATTCTCTGGAAAGATTACACCAGGAAACACAATGAGAACCATGCTGTTTACTGGTTCCAGATGTGCTAAGTCTCCTTTCTATGGTTATGCTGCTCTCCTGCTGAAATCTCTCCGAAGACTTCCCATAGTAATCAGAAAACCATCTCAACCTGTTCTGCACCACTTTCTGAGAAGTCTTTGCCCAACTCTCAGAACTCATGTGCTGCCTTTTCCCACTCCATATCCTTCAACCATTGGCGCCTTCTTTTCTCCCTAAATGTAACCATCTTGTTCCCTCCTTTGGGATTTTGCACTTGCTGCTGCTGTGTTTGCGCACAGTTCTTCCCACCCCACACAACCCTCATCCACATCATGTCTTCACAGAGTTAGAACCTTCTTTCCTTCTTGTCATTTATTTTTTGCTTAGATGTCTCTGATGTCAGAGACATGTGATAACATTGGTCTGAAGGAGCCTTCCAGTCAACTGCTTCAATAGCTCGCTGTTTTAGTTTGCTTTATAGCAGTTTTCACTGTCTGAAAAGATCTTTTTTTTGTATTTGTGAATTTAATGTCTATCTTGCCCAATATAGATTACAAGTCCCGTGAAAGCAGAGACTTTGCCTGTCTCATTTTCCATTAATATTTGTTTTATCATTAAAGATGGGGGTAACACATTGCATATGCCTTTCTGAAGAGAAGAAGAGCGGAATGGTATAACAAAGAGGAGAAAGAGTTGTACAAGTAAAGATTTTTCTCTCTTTATAGTTTGCCATGGAACTATATAAAGATAGCTGTTTATATGGAAAACCGATCATACCTACTAATTCCCAAGAATGGTTCATTTACTGTTAGTCAGGTTTTTAATTTATATTTACTGTTCTAGACATTGTGTTAGGCACTGAAGACCCAGAGGTAAATGCTACATTATTTATATCTTTAAGAAAGTGGGGAGAACATTACCAGCAGTCTGATAATGCTTTGATGGAGGTATGTACAAATTATTTTGAGCAGAAGGGACCCAGCTAAGCCTTGTCTAGGAGAGTTGCCGAAACAGCACTGATATATGGTCTGGATTTGGGAAGGTAAGAAGAACTTTTACAAACAGAAGAAGAGAAAAAGTTCAAGTCTGGATAGAGGGGCAAGAACATGTACAATAAGGTAAAATTGTAAGTGGTGCTGCTTTTACAATCAAGGATAAGGTGAATATTTCCCATGCGGCAGGAAGTCAGTGAGTAAGAGAGAGAGGCAGTGGGAGATAGATCTGTGAAAGGCTTTTGCATCAAACAACAAGATTTGGATAATCATGTGGCCACTAAGGTGTTATAGAGAGGTTTTAAGGGGAATGATGGCAGTATCAGAACTCTGTTTTAAAAAGGCAAGTGGAGGTAGTGTGAAGAACGCTTGTCCTGTATCCATGGCAAAAGACCCGAGACTATATATAGGCAAGCAATATAGCTCAAGGCAGAAAACTGGAATGAAGAGAAATCAACCCAGAGGTAGCAGTGATAATGATCACTGATTAGATGTGTATGGTGCAGACATGAAAGAAATCATGGACAAATGGAGAAATTATCACAGTGGTCATGGTAGCAACAGACTAGAAATGTTGGGAGAGACAGGTTTGAATGGAATTCTCTCAAGTGCTAATTCAGTTGAACGTATGACCCATTCCAGCAGCCCCGGCATTTTATTACTTGCTAAAGACCTCTAAGCCTTAGTCAGTGGGTATTTAAAGGCTGAGATTAAAAAGCATCCTGACAGACCAGCAGGGTAGGTATTTCTAAGCCAGGGTGTCTGTCCTGGGATCACCACCAGCCACCCACAAAGGCTGCTGCCAGCCACCACTAACACCCCCTACATCCTCATTGTCATACATTATAAATTGTTTCAATCCATCTAACATAATGAGACCACTTTGCAATTCCATTATGATTCACTCTTAAATTTAAAAGCTATAGTCAAATCGCGGTGAAGTAAAGGCATTAAAGAAGTGTGGCGACATCCTTTGGAATTCCACATACTTCCCTGGCAGCCAAGCCAACCTTCTGAGCATTCCTCTTAAAGGGCATTTGCCAATCTCTTTCTCCAAGAGTATTAGTGAAAATCTATAGCTCTGTTCGGATACCAAATGCAGCTGCCACATTCTGTGTTGATGCCAGCAAAGTACTTCACATAGACAGACAGCCTTCTGAGGCTGCTTTATTTCTTGTCAGCTTTTCACACTTCACTCCAACAGAAATCTTTTGTATTTAAGCTAGTGGCCACAAAACCAGAATGTGTCTTCTGGTCAAATGTGCCTTTTATATGCCATACCACATTTCTTTTCCTCCCTGATTTTTTTTTTTTTTTTTAAGATGGAAAAAAATGCAGTTGGCTTTTCCTGATGGCACTTTTATTATGGTCACAAACATCCTAACAGAAGCATATCTGTTCACATTGAGCCTTCTCATGGCCAGAGAAATGCGATTCACAATTCAATATGGGCTTCCTTGGTTGAAATTTCCTGTGAAGTCAGTGACACTCTGTCAGAGTTTACTTAGTAAAATGAACCAATACATCTTTTCTCTTTTTTTTTCAACAATGGTTTGTGTAGTCCAGTTCTCAGATTGTCCAGGGTTATGTTTGTACAGTTTTGAAAGAAGAGCCTAGAGCATTCTTTCTTAGCCCAGCACCTTCATCTACCACCATATTGAAACTGAAGGTTATGAGTTTCCAGATCAAAGCTCTGAGCTGGCATGAAGCCTAGCTAATTACTCAGCTGGCATTGAGCCTTTGGGAGATCAGATAGGCCTTTCTCACCTTAAATACAGCTCAGAAACAGGGAATTAAATACTGGATAACAAACTAAGAGGAATCTTTCACTGCAGACAGAGTTAAACAGAAGTATCTGTTGGAGGACAAGGGTCTCTTGGCACCATATCTGAGGCTCACAAATGACAAAGCAAATGTGAAACACTTGGGACAAATGGATTGGGAAAGACTTAAGGGATCTTTCCCATAATGCTAAACCTCCCCAAGAGAAGAGATAGTGCAACAAATGGAGAAAACTTTCTCCAGCCAGAAAACTAGCAAATCAAAATATGCACTTTTGTTCCGAAATCATAATACTCTTTTTAAATGATTTTAAAAAGACATCTATAAATCCTTTGGCTATCCCTTAAAGAAAAATTCTCCAATAATTAATAAAACAAATATCCGTTCACAATGTCCAATGAACAACACATTGGGTTAAGTGTTGAGGTCTCAAAAATCAATGACTTGCCAATTAGAGCTTCACAGTCTGCGGAGACAGCCACATCTTATAAAAATGCATGCAGAGATTGTTGAAAGAAAATAGAGAGTAAAAATAGGTGAAGACTGAAAGGATTTAGATGTCATAGAAGAAGGGAGATTTGATATAAGGCCTGCCTGATAACTTGAACTTTGGCAACCCGCGTAGGGAAATGGCAGACAATTGTACACGAGAGGGACAAAAAAAGCAGATGGAAATATTTGAGAAAGTTCAGGGCTTGTAGAACAAATAGTGAGAAGAATTGGTATAAGGAATGTATGATTGAACCATGTGGAGGGGTGGAAATGGGAAATAGCAGGAACGGTCAGCTTTAAAGTCAGAATTTGAGCATCTTTTCTGTATGCAGAAAGGAGCCAACGAATGGCTACGAAGAAGGGCAAGGTGGGACCAGATCCCAGTGGTAGAATGATAACAAGAAGGAATGTGTATTTTAGATTGGAGGGGTAAGGTCCTGGAGATAGTCTCGTTATGAGGCTATTTTAATATTTCAGATATAGATAAGGAAAATCTAATAGTAATAAGAGAGAGAGATGGTCAAGGATATGTGTGATAGGTTAAATAATGGCCCTCCAGTGATGTTCATCTCCTCATCTCCAGAACCTGTCTATATGTTGCCTTACATGGCAAATGGGACCTGACGGATATGATTAAGGATCTCCAGATGAGTAAATTACCCTGAATTATTAGGTGGCCTAATCTTATTACAAAGATCTTTATATAATGGAGAGAGAATGATCAGAATCAAAGAGAGAAATGTGGAGATAGAAGCAGATTTCAGAGAGCAGAGAAGATGCTACTCTATTGGCTTCGAAAATGGCATAAGGGGCCATAAGCCAAGGAATACAGGCATCTTCTAAAAGCTAAAAAATGCCAAGAAACAGATGTCCCCTATAGCTTCCAGCAGGAATTAAGTCTTGCTGATACCTTGATTTTCGCTCAATGAGACCCATTTTGGACTTCTGACCTCTAGAACTATAAGGTAATAAATCTGTGTTGTTTTTAGGCCATAAAATTTGTGGTATATATTATAGCAGCAATTGGAAATTAATACAATGTAAGACACATTTTATAGGAAGCATTGATAGTATATGTCAACTGATGACATATGGAGAAAAAGAAGAATGAAAAGTTAAAAGTGACTTAGTAAAATCATTGATGAAATTAATTAACTATTAACAAAAAAAGTTAAACAAAAGAGAGTATGGTGAAAAAGAATAAAATTTGAAAGAAAATAAGAAAGGAAGAAAGAGAGCTTAGGCTAGAACCTTGGGGAATGATAAAAAATGGTATATCTCCCTTTAGAATGAAGATGGCACATGCCTCAAAGAGAGAGAAAGGGAAACCAGTGTCCTGGATCTCACTCTGTGCCTAATACCATGCTAAAAACTCATGTTATCCATCTTATTAAAGAGCTCATGATTAATTATTTTTTTGGTCTTATAAAACTTATTCCAGGACCATTTACAGCTTTAATTTTAGATAGATTCTTCTGAATTCTTTGTGTCCCTTTTCTGGAATACCTTGTTATGTGTTTATCTTAGATTTCAATTTTTATTTATTCTTTTCTTCAGGCTCACCAGAAAGAACCCAACACAAGCCACTCAACAATTCTATTTAAGTCCATCTGCTTTTCGAACTCCATTATGCAAGGCCATCCCTGCCAGGTCTAGCTCTCTTGGATGTTGTTCCTATCTCCTTGGGCATTTCCATGAGAAATTCTAATTTATCACCTTTCTTTAGGTAAACCAATGTGCACATACATGCACACACACACACACACACACACACACACACCCTATCTTTGAAAGCTGGGCATAAGTGGGCAGTCAGGACCTTGAGTTTCTGCCTCATTTCCAAGTAACTTTTCAAAGAACTTTCTAAACAAAGACCTTCTCTTCATACAATGAGGTATTAGAGAGTAAGATTTCTCCCATTGTGTTACATGTGTATTTGTGATACACAACCTCAAATTTTTGTGGAATAAGCTAGAGTGCAAATAAATAAACACCCTTCTTGCCTTGACAAGTCAGTGACCGAAATTTCCAAGTGCTCTTAAGGCAGAAATCTGTTTGTCCCGTAATAGGAAGACTTTCAACCCATTTCTTTCCTTTCTCTTGGCAATGCAATTAAGTAAATCATAGAAACAACATTCTAAAACTGAATATAACAGGTCACTTGTTTACATCTTCAAGAACTTTTCTTCTAAATTGTACCTAAATATCTAAACTGGCTTCACAGCAATCTCCCTTGCGGGGGGCTCAGCTGAGAATAGCTGCCTTACTCAACTGGCACTATAGATACAGTGACAAGAGTCCATGAGCTATTCAGGGACCCATGAAAATGCTGGAGACCTTAAAAAGGTTATTGCCTCTAAAATACAGAGGTAAAAGTGAAATTTAAATTAATAAATGTTTAATTAAATGCTTATAAAATATTATACTCCTCTGATTTATCAACCATTACATATTTACACTTGAAAATTTTCACAACTTAAAACATAGTAGCATATATTTTCTTAATTAGTGAGAATTTTGAATGCACAATGATTTCAAAGAAACCAAAGTTGATCATAAAGCAAATGAGTTACTTCATGTCAAATAATTTCAAATGTCAATTATAAAAATCTTTTCACTTTATTTACAATAAAATGTATGTTTCCTTTTGGATGTGGATATATATTAATGTTTTATGTTCCAAAAATAAGATTCCTTAAGGTTTGTAAAGACTAAAAATTGCCCTTATTGCATGTATTCTATGAAAGATACCTCTTCTTTCACCCTCTGGTGATGTTTATGGGGGCTACTCTCCATTCACTCACTCACTCAGACTTGCTACGCCTTATTAAAAACTCGGGTTTTTTGCTTGTCTTCTGCTTGTTACCCCAAAAATATCTCTTTTGAGACTTCTTGAACTCTCTTTTGAAAGCACCTGACAAATAAATAGTGGCTGCTGTAGAATTTGAGAGCTGTTCTCATGTTACTTCTTCTCTCAATCTAAGGGAGTAGTCTGTACCTAGTGACACAACTAGTAAGTGAGGCTGTAACCTGAACTCAGATTATAGCATGCTTCATTTTTAACAGTAGCAGTAAAACTAGTAATGGAGAAATTCATCTCTAGTCTTGAGCTCCTACTGTGTGGCTCTACACTTCAAATCTCCTGGATATGCTGTCCTTGGTGGGAAGGGGGAAGCCAAGAGGTGGGTAGTATCTCACTACCTACCAAGCTTTTTTGGGTCTAAGATGGTCCAAGGTTGCTAGTGCCATGAAGTCCCATGTCTGGCAGCCTTGCACATCCATGTAAAGGTTTAGCCAAATGTTCCAGAAAACATTGAGTGAGACATCACCACTTCTGCAATGTAAGGGCTTCTGTTTAATCGAGGATGTCCAACAGTTCTGAGATTCATTAGATATTACAATAAGCAAGATATTTCTTGCTTATCTACCTGTCCTGATCCCAAAGAATACTCAAAATGCTATTCTCAAAAGTTCAAGTGAATGACCTCTGCTAGTAAATTTATTATTATTTTATGATAAGGTAATAAAAGATGGGTTATTTCTGATATTTAGAATATTTTCACCTAATATTCCAGTTTAGTATGTCAGTTGTACAGAGAACCTATGGGCTAATACCTTCTTCATGAAATTTGAGAACTAAAAGATCCACAAAACTGTCCTAGAAAATCTTCTCACCATTCAGATACTTTAGTAGATAACCAAGATGATATAATGGGGACAGCAAACTGATACCCCATGCAGAAAACTTCAAGTACAACTTACAATGGGCCAAGGATCATTACAGGATACAAACTGACAGCACCACATCCCAGGAGAGACCATCCACATAGGTGACCTCATCTGGCTCACAGCCTATTATGCCCACATTACTCAATCATATTAGAAGTTGGAGAGCTGGGACCTGGACCTCTTCAAATGGAGAGAGGTTATCAACCCTCTCCTTTTGGAATCATGTGGCTTCAAAGCTTCTATTCTGTCTGGTTTTTTAAACCTTTCTCCCATATCCAGGTTCCAACAACAGGGTCCAAATGGAATTGAAAAGCTGGAATATTTAACCAGATAGAGCAGAATGCCAGTGGTATCTGAACCAGCTGGCTCAACCCCTAGAAAAAAAAAAAATAGGCTTCAGGTACCATCGTGATAATTCATCTCTTATATTTAGAATAATCTTGAGAGGGTTAAGCTTTCCACAAGAAATTCTTTGGAAGCTTCTGTTTCTTAAACATACAGAGAGAGAGAAAGAGAGAGAGAGAGAGAGAGAGAGAGAGAGAGAGAGAGAGAGAGCGCAACTGATTCAGGATTTAGTAAATCTACACCCTTACTCCATCACTTAGCTTCTAGAGACTATAATCACTAAATTATCCTAATTATTTTTAAACTTTCTGTTGGCTAAGAGGACACAGGAGAGTGAAATGTAAACAGACCCATTATCATTCCCAGTTTCAAACCTACTTAGACTTATGTAGCACGCTGAGGCCCAGAACTGTACAGTCTAGATTTGGGGACTATCCCTTACATATGCCAGGGCCTCCTTAACCAAAGCACTAACTATGTTGCTTGCTCCCATTCAGGGCATCCTGGGTCCCAGAAATACATTCATTATAGGCTTTATTGGTGTGCTTTTCAGCCCTCTTGAACCAACCTTAGTTTTTGCTGCTGCTTTTATTTTGCTGGCCTGTCTTCCTCAAACACTTGGCAGAGGCAGTGCTACATCACAGAAGCCTGGGGTCATCTACCTGGTTATGTGACTTCCTAAACACTCTTTTGCAGTGTCTTCTGTTAAGTGGCTGGTGAGTGGGTCTTCTCATAACCTTACTTGTTTTATCTTCCCTGCTGGATATCTATTTTTAAAAATCAAAAACAGTAGAGCCTTTTTCCTTCTAAATCAAATATTTATTTTTATAACCTAGTCTGCATTCCTGAGGTTGTTAGCAAATGACTGCTTTTATCAGAGGGTTAGTATTGTAATCAAGATCTTGCCAGACTCTTAAAATATAGATTTTTTATTCACTAATTCAGTGGTAGAGCACCTGCTATCTGGGTAGAGAAGAGTTGCCTTCGAATTTGCTCCTCGACTTTCAGTCTCTGAAGGGAATGAGTTCCTGATTTCATGTATTGAATTCTGATTCATGTGCAGAATTCCTAAGCTAGAAATATTGAAATGACTATGCCATAGGGAAAGAGTTGCTCTCCCATTCCCCCTTCTCCTCTTGGACTTTTTTTTTTTTTTTTTTTTTTTTTTTTGGTCTCCAACCCAAGTACTGAGAAAAAAAACAAAAGGAAAGAAAAAAAAAAAAAACAGTCTTGTGAGTCTTCTAGGGCCAGCCAATTGCACAAGTAGACAAATGCCAAACAGCTGTTACAATCAACTCATTTAAGGGCAGGCAATTCATAAATCAGATACAAATACATGCATGAAGCAAAGAAGTGATATACTATCAAGCATTTTATCATAAATGAGGCAATTACCCATGAGTCCAGAAATGGCCTCCTGTGCGCTCACTTTATGCGGCCGAGACTGCTGTGGCAGCCAGCACTTCCCAGATGCATAATCTTGGTGAACTGCAGGAGACTGTAATTACTTAGAGGTCTTATTTTTCCAATGCTATTGATATGGAAGCTTGTCTCAAGCTTGAGATATGTTTTCTTGAGAATTCTATGTCCTCTATTCCCTACGCCTTTATGGTCTCATCTTTTCTTAAAATATATTTGAAAGCTTATGAGCCTACTTTCTACAGGCAATCTATTCATCCCTGTGGGCTTTTCAGAAGTGAGATTAGTAAAAGTGAATGGATAATATGAAATATGCTGCTAATTTTGTACACCGTTATATTTAAAAATATAGGCGGACTCTTCAAATTATACTGATTTACATTAAAATGTGAAATGGGCCTTTGTTTAAGGAGTTTTGTGCTCTTTCTGCAGAAATCTTTAGCATTTATTGAAATAGTTAAATTAGAAAAATTTTTAGAGACTCCTCCTAATATTGCCAAAAGATTTTAACATCTTAAATAAAAGCATCCTAAAACCTCTCCCAAACCCTCATTGCAGTTCCCAAGGCCTAACCCAATATCATACTTTTACTCATTTTGTAAACCCTAATGATTAAAGGCTAAAAAGAAAAGATACATTCAGAAACTGAATTCCACAGTGAAACGACGATGTTTTAAAGTTCTGAATTCCATAATAAAGAAACCCTTCCTTTATGAGGAAATAAAAATATAATATCATGGCAGGTGTTGTGGAAGAAAATTTTCTCTTTATACCTAAAGTTTGGAAATAACATCTTTCTAAAATCGTAAGTGTGTAAATAACATCTTAGAAAGGAAAGAAACAAATAATAGGATTTATTTGCAATGCTTTACTGCCATTGGTGGAGCAGAAACAAAATATCTACTTTAAAAGCGTGCAGTTCTTATGCAGTTTGGTCCCTTCCCCTAAGGCCTCAGGTTCTGTGATTCCAGAGGATTTGGGAGATTTTCCCACTGGCTTGCTCAGTCTGATACTAGCAGGAGTATCCTTCAACACATATAGCTCTCATTTAAATGCATATCCTATTACAATGGAACCACAAGTTTCTAGATCTTGACCAGACTGGCATTTTCCTCCTAAGAAAAACAGTACAATATGGTACTTTGATAGCCCACAAAGGGACTATTGATGTTCAACTGGGTCTAGCTAAATCAAAATCTGCTTATTATGAGCAGATGATCAGCCTTGGCTTCCTGAGCATGTGTCAGCACCAGTCTGTAAAGAATGTGGGGCAAAAAGGAAGAGGGGGTGAATGCCAGCCCCTTGTCAGGACCCCATTTACCAGAGAGCGTTCCTATGTCGACCTTGCTCCTGCTTTGAGAAATTAATCTATTCCTGAGGAGTTAAAAAAAAAGTCTTCAAAATTTTAGCCTCATTGCTAACATCAAATAAATTTTCTGTAGCATTTGTTTTTTGCTATTTGCCAAGTATTCTGGTTGAACTTGCTTCTACTGAGTATTGTGATGCGTGAGGCAGCTTCACAAATATTATCTTGTGTCATCAGTCAATAAAATCATAAAATAGGCACTCGTATTCCTGCTGTGTAGATGAAATATAAAATTTCAAAAAGATTAAATGACCTCCCTAAAGTTCACTACTAATAAATGTTAGGATCAGGGTGGAACCCATGTCCCTAAAACAAAGTCCCATGTCCTTTCATCTGCAACCCAACTAACTACCACTCATGGTCAGTGTATCAGAATGTATCAAGTTATGTCAGTAATATTTGAGTCTTACCACTCCTGTGGGTTGTAAACTATACAGAATTTTTATAAGAATTTTCTCCTAGACCTCCTATGGATCTCTCATGCTATCACAGAAAACATGAAAAACCCCAGATTAGAAATCCAGCTGTGACACTAGCCGTCCATGGCATTTTGCACAAGTACTTATACCTTTTATGTACTTGAGTTTTGTTACCTTCAATTTGGGAATAATAATTGTGGCTAGACGGGGTTTTCTTCATTCCTCTGCCCTTTTTCATTCTTATGCCTTGTTTAGAGAGGGTTTGCAATATACACATCTGTGTTAGGCTGTGTAAGGCGGCAAATATTAGACATAGGTTTGTTTGTTTTACTCTTCAGAATATGAGGATTCTCTTGATTATAATAAACCAACAGTGAAAATATTATGAGGCAATACAGAAATTTGACCACCTTTATATTTAATAATATTAAAAATTATAGTTAAAATCTTTAAATGTGCAATGGATTGTATCAAAGTAATTTCATGGTTATGATACTGTACAGTAATTATGCAAGATGTTACTAGTGGAGGAAACTGGGTAAAAGATATACAGAATTTATTTGTGCGATTACATATAAATTTATAATTATCTCAAATTAAATGTTTTTTTTTTAATTTAGATATGGTAATGCTATTTTGGTTATACTAAAATCTAACTTTTAGTGATAAGTAATGGGGTATTTTTAGATAAAATAGTTTAGATATACATATTTGGCAATAAAATACATTTTAAATGCTGCTTTCACATAATATACCAAAATAAGATCAGTTTTTAAAAGAAGGAATTGAAGAAAATTACTACTATAATAATCTATCAAACTACTAAAAGCTATATCATCATCCTAAAAATAATTCATGCCTTTGATCTCTGTGTTCCCATTTTTGTGAATCTGTTACTAGCAAACATTTTATATATGTATATGTCTGAATACATATATTCATGAGAAATATATAGAATCAATTCACAGTCGTTTGCAAGTTAAATGAAAATTAGTAATATTTGAATCAGAATGTGGTTTTTTATCAACATGATTAAAAATGTTGAAAGGTAGACACATAAAAATGTATTTCAACTTTTAAAAAAAGAGAATTCAAGAAAAATGAGTTGGTGGCAATTAGCACTTTGGTCCCAGGAGAGAGTAAAAAAAAAAATCAAAGAGTTCAGATTCAAAACTAAATGCTTTATATGAATTACCCTCATTTAAACTTCTCTGCAACCCTATAACATAGATAGTACTACCATCATACCACTTACACTCATGAAGAAACTGAAATATCAAGAAGTGAAGTAGCTCCCCCAAGGTTACAAAAGTAACAAGTGACTGAGCTGGAATTCAAATCTAAGTATTCTGATTTCAGAGCCTGCACTGCCAGTCAAGATATTATCTGTAGATTCTAGTCTCAAGTATTTGAAAGACTTAAGGCCTCCTTCTACAGCACAAGCAAGGATGAATATTCATTGTAATTTAAACTAGAATTTATTTATCAGATGAAGTAGAAATTTCCAATGGGAAGATGATGCATACATACAATTATAGACCCTGTGTCTCCCAAATCAATAAAAATTGATTAAAAAATAAGCAATTGCCCTTTATCTGTTACAGTCAACTGCAGTCTCTCATTTACTAAATGGTAATGAAAAATGTAGATTGAACTCAATGTTTCTCAGAAAATAGACACATTTCCAATGTGGTCTAGGATGATGGAAACACAGGCAACCTACTTTAATTGAATGCTAACTGTCTCTGGCTGCTTCCATTGCAGAGAAACTCAGATGAAACCTTTCTAGAAGAAAGAGGGCAGGGGGAAAGGAGAGGGAAGTTTCTGGCTTCCTATGTTCACTCATCCCATTCCTCTGCCTTAAACCTAAAAAAAACGAAAGGGTGAAGTAGGTTAAGTTTGCTTCCAGTCATGGGGTCCTGCACTGTTTTGTATGCACACTGGTTTTCTTTAATTTCTTGTTTCAGAGCCCTCTGTTCTTCTATTTTGTTGAGAGTTACCCCTTACGTGGAAGACCCAAGGCCTCAAATATTTGGGTATATTATCCTCTTTACCACTGTTAAAAACCTGATCAAAGGAAATTTTCTAACCATTTACCCCAACCTATAATTGACTGATTAATTTTTTGTGTGTTTGAAAGTTTTAATAATAAAATTTGTGAGGGAAAGAGAGGCTATTAAAGAGAGTTTTAATTTAAAATATTATCCAAAACAGGACACAACATCAAGGGGCTCACAATGGTCAATAATCTGGCTCATTTTTGCTTGGTTGCAAAAGAAATAGTGATTATAATAAATATACATGAATAAATACTGTATAAAGAGTTTTAAAAAAGTAAATGGAGAAGAAGGAAAAGCTCTCACTACGATAGAATTCCAATTAATAAATGCAATTGAATGATGGAAATAAAAACTTACCAGTTTGGCCAACGCCACAGTAATAACTGTCATGGGCAAGATTTAATAGACATTAAAATTTGTGTTAGTACCATCACAGATGAATGCTAAAATTAGTGGGAAAAAGATGAGAAATAGAATACTTATAAAGTTTCAGAGTATCTCTCCTAGAGACACTTATTGATTATAAAGAGAAATAGTCACTTTACATTGAAAAAACATTGAAGACACCATTTCACCAAGTGGTCAAAGTTGTCATCACCAATGATGAGACATATCAACAACATATGCCTCTTGATTATGACAGAGACACGATATCAGTTAGGTGACATTCTTATCCAAAACTCATAATTTGAATTTAATCATTAGTAAACATCAAGAAAGTATAAATTAAGTACTGGCCAGTACTCTTCAAAAGCGTCAAGGTCATAACAGACCAAAAGACTAAGGAACTATATTGTAGATTGAAGGAGACTCAAGAGACATAAAAACTAGGGTGTATATATGATCCTTGATCAGATCAGCTCTAGGAAAAGACAACGGTTGAACAACTAATGTAAGAAGATTCTTGAATAAGATCTGTAGATTAGTTACATGTATTGTGGCAATGTTAATCTCTTAATTTTGATAATTATATTATTATATGTAAGATGTTAACATTTGAGGAAGTCAGAAATGGTATAAAGGAATTCTTTGTGCTTTATGCAACAATTTTTAGGTCTGAAGTCATTTCAAAATGAAAAGTTAAAATATTTAAAGCAAGTGGAAAGAAAAACTAGCAGATCCTTATATAGCCTCCTCCAACAGTCTATCAAAATGCCCATTGAAAAAAGACAAAAACTCAACACAAGGATAATTAAGAAGACTAACATCCATAAAGATTTGTTTAGAAGAGTGAATGTTGGTAAAATAAAAAAAAATAATAAGTATTGGTTATATAACCAGAGTAAAAGTAATAATAGGTAACATTGGCTGAGTATTTACCAGGCGGCAGATATCAGATATAGTTTTTTACCTTTAGTTCTGATGACAATTCTATGGAATAAGATATTAAACTCAATAAATGTTGACATTCAAAACACCAGTTTACTTACAACAAATGTGAAAAATATTAATGGAGGCAGAGATCATGTCTTTGTTGTTTAGATGCATGTAACCAGAACCAAGCATAGTGCCTTGCCCATAACAATGATTCAGCATGCATATTTGATGAATCAATAAGTTAACAAATAAAAATAATATGGGATCTCTCCATTTTTTGCCTAATGAGTAAGGAACTCTATCTATCACCACCACCCCAAAAAATATAGGGAACCAATGTTCACTCACCCACAATTTACTGGCATTCTTTATTAGCTATCAAAAGAATTGAGATAGTCATCTCTGTGCTATTAGGACTTTGCTTTATCTCCTTGTCTCATCTTTTTATGTCCACCAGGAGACCACTGGTCTCCGAAAACAGGTTGAGAAACACAGAAGAGAGCAATGGCATACTGCTCTGTGGAAAGTGTAGTCACCCAAAGTATATTGTTGCAGATTGGAGGCAGACATTGGGGGAAAAAAACCTGATAGAGCTCACATTAGAAAGTCTTTTTTATACAATATATTATTTCAAATCTCAAGAAACTGACCAATGATATAGCCAGGAAGTCATATAACTTCACTTAAAAAAGAGCAACACTAGTTGGAAGCTTGTTCAGCTTTGAAAATTAAACTGGAAGTCTGCATATTCAGTCTATTCAAAAAGAAAGGATCTCAAGCAGTACCCAAGAGAATGGGGAATGTAAGTCAAAGTGATCTCATGTGCCCACAGGGCAACTAAACTGGATAGAGCAATCCCCACTTGTGGATATGGAAATAGACAAAACAAAATTAGACCTATTCAAAATAAAAACTACTAAAAAATAAGGTAAAAATAATTTCATTTTTTAAAATAATTTTATACTAAAATTTTTTTTGAAAATGATTTACAATAAGAATCAGAAGGAAAAGCTACAAGGCTTTTTGATATTTTCAAAAAACATTTGAATTGCAAATCATCAAAACCAAAGCAATTGAACTCTGTCTCTCCTTTTCAGTTTCCTGGACTTCTTTCTGCTTTTCTCTTTATGTCTACTTCGTTCTCTTTTTATCTTATTATTTTCTGTTCTACGAAAACAGAACATATTATGAAATGGTGACAAGAGGCTAAAATTAATTATTTATAATTAATGTAATAAGCATTTATAGTAGACGCATAACATGGATTACAAGATAATATATTATATAAGAAAGTGTGTCATGAAAATAAAATTTAGACCAGCCAAATTTTTAATGTTAGTGATAAAGAAGAGATTGATATTGTGAATAATCAAATAATCAAAGTGGAAAATAAACATGTGACAAACTCTTCAAATTTATTGAGGTGAGGGGAGAGAATCTTTGAAAGAAAATGACAGATAAAGAAATAAGACAGTGAAGATCAAACTGACTAATTATAAATGTTCCACCGTGGAAAATATGAATGATTGAAATAGAGGCAGAAATCATAAACAAAGAATACATTTCATCTTTAGTCTAAAAAAATAGTAAAGTATTCTCATTAAAAGTGTCAATGTCATAAAACACTGTCACAGATTGGAGGATTCTAAAGGGACATGACAACTAAATACACTGGTTCCTGGAAGAGAAAAAAAATAATGATGGAATAAGGAAAAGCCTGATGAAATCTAAATAAAGTATGCAGTTTAATTAATAATATTGTATTGATGTTAATTTCTTAATTTTGATAAGTATGTAAGATGTTAACATTAGGCATATCTGGATGATAAGTAAATGAAAATTCTTTGTAAATCTTTGCAATTCTTTTATAAATCTAAAATTATTTTTAAATAAAGTTTTCAAAAATAATTCACAAGTCAAATCAAAATTGATTGTGTTTCTGGAAAAATTGTTGAAAGAATTCCATATATACATATATTCAGGTAAATTTTTAAATTATTAATTAAAAGCATAAAAATAAAACCCAACAAACATCCAGAGAAAATAAGGCAGTTAGCTCCAAAGACCCAACTAACAAAGCATCAAAACACTAAAGTTAAAAAGTAATAGAAATTCAAAAGATAGAAAAACAATTGTGGGAAAATTATATATACCCCCTCTTTTCAAGCCATTTAAATCTAAAACGAAATTTTAAAAAATAAGTGAAGATATATTTAAGTAAAATTTTTTTTGAAAACTGATATATATACATATAACCCAAAATATATATGTATACATATATGTATTATATATGTATATACAACATATACATCTATATATAAAACATTAGATTTGCAAAAGATGCACTTCTTCCAATTATCCATGAGATTATTTATAAAATAGCTATAAAATTATTCATAAAATTATTATATTATAAAATTAATTAGGTTGCAAATAAAAGAAACTCATGAGTCATAAAGGAAATCAAGAACAGAATTAACAGATTGTTAGAAGAGTAAAAATTGGAGAACTATATATAAATTTATATACATAATTCTATCCAAAATTCTATTGAAGTTGTAGTCAAAAGTAGATTTGTAATCCTTAATATTTTTATTATAGATAGGAATAGACTTGAAATAGCATAGAACTTAACATGGTATTAAATAGGTTTTAAAATCTTATAAAAATCAGAATAGAAAAAATTCTTAAAAGTGAAAAAATAATGAATTATAATATCATTAAATAGCTAAATAAATCTAAGCATTGGTTCCATTAAAAACATTAAAATGTTTTTAAATGCTGATAAATATAATAATAAAGTATATATTTATAAATTAAATATGAAAATAGAGGTTAAAATATAAAAAACTATGATTTGAAAATTAAGAACATTTGATAGACTTTTGATTTATGGAAAAATAGTATATTATCTAAATGATTCAATTAAATTTTTAAAAAGTGAAAAGACTGTCATGGAAAAATTATTTAAAAGGTTTTCTAAAAACTACTTTTGAAGATAGTTTATCTACAAATTATATAGATTCTCAAAAAGAAAGATTATTCTTATGCTTACAAAACTACTTAATTTTTCAAATGATCTTAACAAATCCAAAGGTCAAAACTAGAGAATCAAAAAAATTTAAAACACAGATTTTCCTTACTAATATAAATACTTCAAACTGAATTCATTAGTACAAAAGAATTAGCCACCATGACTAAGTAAGTTTTATTCCCAAAATTCAGACATTGTATTAGGAAATCTCTTAATATAATTATTCAACAAATAGACCTAATAAGAAAAAATAATTTATTTTAATCATTTAAATATTTTAAAGGCATTCAACATCATTCACATCTATTTCTTATTTTTTCAAAATATTTTTGAAACCTTATAAAATTAAAAATAGAAGAATATTTTTCAACATGATAAACTTCAAAAGCCGATTCAAAAATGCAGGAAGCAGATGAAAAAGAATGCTTTTAATCACCATTAATAAAGAAAATATACTCATTTATTCAGGAAGTCTAGTAAAATCTACTCTACAATTCTTAGGATTAATAAGCCCAATAAAATAAAATACAATAAAAATTAAGATAAACATACATGACTCAATTGTTTTTCAGACAAAAGGTCAACAGTAACATATCAACAAAAACATTACACACAAATGATTTTAGAAAAAACTTGAATCTTGGGGTTTCAAAGTCAAGAAAATACTAATATTAGAAAATACAAAACTACTAATAGACTGTATATTGAAAATGTTTTAATTCATATTTCTGTCAATTGGCTGTTCCCATCCTTGTCTAGTCACAGCATGATAATACACAGCAGTGCATATTACTTAGCTTGGGGCACAATCCTGACTGTGGGAGATAGATATCATGTGCCCATTCTATTCTCTGAGATCTGAACTACAAAATTGACCACCAATACCATTTTACAAAAACTAGAGATCACCAGAACTTGCCAGGTACTGTGCAGGAAAATGTGACTTTCTTAAAATATGAGTGTTACTCTTTATTTTGAAACATTATTGTTATTATAGTGGGCTGTAGAGATTTGTATTTAAGAAAATGCCATACTGATTTTGATCATAGGGTCATAATGAAATGATATAGAGACGGATGAGGGTATAAGAGACTCAGAATATTTCTCCTGACTCAAAGATGAATCATTAGGAAAAGCCCAAGAAGGAGTAGTAGCATGATAGAGCAAAAGTTTGAAGTCTATGGGGAAAAAAGTCCATCCATGAATTTGTTTCAGGATGACAGAAACCTAAAACATTTTTAGAACACAGGTGCTTACTATTTCATTGCTACATAATGCTCTTGTTAATCTCCATGCCTCCTGACCTCCCATCCAACCCCAAAATCTTACCCTCATCATCCTAAAATTTCAGTAGAAACTCACTATAAGAAATGTTTTGGGTAAGCGGTATTGACTAAAATTAAGAAAAGTGTCTTTATTCCACATACAGGTCAGAGTGGAGCAGAAAGAGCCCCTCACAAGAGGAGAAAGCCTTTCGAATAAACAAGAAATCAGAACCACTACTTGATTGGCAGAACAAAGCCTCTGAAAAACACATAATTCTTAAGGAGACATTAGACTGCTGTGTGGTCCAGGGGAACTAATTCATTTTTATATCACTTTCAATGGGCTAGGGGACAAAAGTCAATAGATATATGGCATTATTTTATGGAATAAAGTCTAAGGCTTTAGAATTACAAAAAAAAAAAAAAAAACAATGTTTAAGTGTTGAACTTCCCACATATTCCTTTAGGCCTTGTTCTTATACCCACAGAAGTTCACTTCCCTTTACTATTAAGTTTGATAGATATTTCTATGATAAACTGAGATAAATCAGTAGAGCTATGTGTACAAAAATCACTAAACAGAATGATTTGATGTCCAGAGCAAGCTTTGTTTTCAATTTGTCTAAATTTTCACATATTCTGGAAATCATCTGGCCAATTTGCTATGTAAAAAAGCAGTTAGGCAAGCACATTTCAGCAGTTGAATATCCAGCACCACTTAGAAAGCAAAGTGGAGCCCAGTGAAAGGATGAGAACCCTTGTGCCCCTTAAGGTTTCAATCAAATGGAAGCAAGTGCATCACACGAGCCCATGAACAACATTCTTCAAATTAGATTAACTCCTCTTGCTCTGGGGCCACACCCTCTAGAAACTTTTCAATGAGAGTAATAAATCTCATCTGTTATATTTCCCATTGTACCTTGATAAATTTTCATTCAGATTTCTTTAATAGTCTCCTGCAAATTTACACCATTTCTGAAAGACTGATGCCCAATCAATGAAACAAAAAAAGTTTCTGAACCTGGAAAACTAAAAGCCACAACTAAATTAATCAAGATTAAGTGTCTCTTTATTTTTTTACTTTTCAGTGACACATCCCACAACCATATGCATTCCTTCAATATGTAAAGAGACTCTACTAGTATGTCTGGGTTTGAAGGGTTAAAAAAAGATAATGAGACACATGAAAAAGATTGAGGATGCATTGGGAAGACTTTCCTTTTTTATTTTTCCATCACAGCCTCAGAAAGTTCTTGACTATACAGTTCTACTACTTCTCATTAATTTTGTTTAGATCAAATTCCATCTTCGATATAGAGCAGTTGTCAAAATGTGCTTGCCAGAACTTCGGCATCAGCATCACCTTGGAAATTATCAAAAATGCATGTTCTTGAGTCTCACCACAGACCTACTGAATTCAGAACTCTGAATACAGGGCGCTGTTTTTACCAGCCCTTCTGATGTTGCAAATGCATGTTAGAGTGTGTAAAGTTGTGATGGCCTTTAGATTTTTTTCATTAACTTCACTAATCACAAGTGGCAAGAGTACCATACTCTCTTCAATATCAGAATGAATTTGCCCTCTCTGGGGTATTTTGCCTGTGTAGAGTCACTAATTTAAACTGATTTGTCTCTTAATGTCATTTTTCACCATTAGCAAACCAAACTGTGTGCCCCAATGGGAGAGAAAAATATCAGTCACCACAGCTTAGTCTTAGGCTGAGTAAGCCTTAGAATAAATCATAATCTAGATACCCAACTGATCCCTGCATTTCAACAGCATATCAAAATCCAGCTAGAAGAAATGAGGAGTTGTTAGTTTTGAGAGGCTGGGAAGTATACTGAAAAGGGAAGTTCAGAGATGTAGGCCCATTTTACCTAATCTCTTTTGGCTTCAGCACCTTCATTTACTTAGCACAATAAGTTGAGCAGTAAATTCATCTGAAAATAACAATTCTTTTTTAAAAATGTCAAGCATAGGCTCTTGATTCAACTCATGATTTCTGTCCAATGCATTTTAAATGAGTCGTTCAGCGCCTTAACTATTATGTGCTGCTGGTGGACATCGGAGGCAGTAGAGAGGAATGAAGAAATACCATGCAGGGAAGCATAGATCCAGTTTTATTCTCTATACTTGACTGAAGTGCTATAACCAAGAGCCAATGTCAACTCCCATGGACCTCATATTTATGGACAGAACTCATTCAGAAGCAAATAAACAGAATCTTGAATCATTTACTAGCAAGTAGAAAAAAAAGGGTGTGTGTATGTGTTTGTAAAGAGTTATTTATTGACTACGCACCTAAAAATTCTAAGATAAATCAAGAAAGCAGAAAATAGCTGCTTAAACAATACATTAGGAGGTAGCCCTTCTGGCTCTGCTGCTTTCTGCTTTGGCCCACTTTCCTGCAGTCTGCTCCATGGGGTGGTCCCAGCATTCCAAGGCTTTTGGCCTCACTATTTCAGCTGCATCAGGATGAGAGATTGATTTCCTGAGAGCTCCAATAAAAGTCTCAGAATACAATTTCATTGGTTCTGATTGGGTCACATGACTACCCCTCAGGATGAGGAAAGCTTTTTGACCAGGCTTGGGTCAAATGTCCATCCCTGGAGACAAGGATTGGATCAGTGCCACTGTTTCTAAGCCACGCCAGAACTAGTGACCTGAGGCAAGCAGTCACCTAGGGCACATTATTTAAGAAGTCACTCTGCATTACCAACCCTGTTCTTGCACAGCCCTGAGAGTGTGCCCCTCCTTAAATTTTGCATCTTATGTACCTTACTGTCACTACCCTAGTTGTAGTGGCTCTGCTACTAAAAGTCAGGTGGGGATAGTTTCCCTGAAAGAAAATTAGTGTTCCACTGCTTAGAAAAGAAGGAATGACACAGAGAGCAAAATGTAATAGGTATCTACTATAAGTATATTTACATGAGTGAAAGCAGGGAACTTGTCTAAAATTATGATCTAAGATCCTTTTTTATTGTAAGACACATAGTTCCATGATCTGTTCTTCATCACCATTATCTAAATGCAAGAAAGAACCTAAGTCAAATTTCTCCAAAAAAAAAAAAAGAGAGAGAGAGAGAGAGAAAAGAACATCAAATACCTAAAGATGAGAGTCACTTAACCTCTGGGCTAGTTGTAAAACATATTATATCTTCAACCATTTCTATTCATATGGAAATGAGATAAAAATTCACCAATTCCCTTAACTGGCAGTGATGAATGTAACAGATTATAAATAGCCTAGTCTTGGAGGATACAAGGATGACCTTTGGGACAGTGAGGACATGAATACATCTAACTGCAACATGAAGCAGGAATGTAACTAAATGTTATAATTAGCATGACCATTATAAAGTAATAATTAAGCTGGAACCACAAGCATAAACAGAGACTGTCTGAGGCAAACCTAGACATATGCCTCCCTAGTTTAGCAGAGATTTGCTTAAAGTGTTTCATAGATATTGCGTAAGATAACTTTATGCATAGTATAACTTTAAATGTGGACTCTAGGACTCAGTAAAGGCAGTTTTAATCAAGGCTTTGGCCAATAAATGAATGTCTACAAGGATGGGAGAAAGATTTGATACCAACAGAAGTGTATGAGTGGAAAAGAATGAAAAGTAGCTGGGGTTGGTAAAAATTTAAGAGGGATAGAGAAAAAGATATGGACATAAAAACTGGATGGTATCAAATCAGGGAGAATATCTAATGCCATAAAATTTTTCAGGATATTTCCCGTTTTAACCTCATATTTTTAAAGATTTTGTGAGGGATAAAATATAGTTTTTTTTTCATCTTCCATAGATAAAAATTTCACAATGCCTTCTTCATGAGAAAAGTGTTTTAAATATAAGATAACACAGAAATATACATTTGTGAAATTTATTTCCACTGATATATTTACTTTGCTTTATTATTGCATAGCATGATATAGAGAAAAGCTTCACAAAAGCAGAAAGAAGAAAAAGAAGTAAAAGGGAAAAAATGGAAAGAGGAAAAAAGAGATGGAAGAATAAAGGAAGGAAGAAAGGAATCTAAAAGCAAACTTAATACCTGGGGAATCTAAATTGGCTAGACTGTATTTGCCAAGATAGACTCTCTACACAGATGGAGTTTGGATAGCCCCAAATATACAATATTTGTATCACAAAATCCCTATAAAACATGTAAAAATAGATGCAAGTATGAACATAAATAAAGAGAGGGTGGGAGTGGAAAGAAACTCTGTCTCCCAGATTGAGGAATAGAGTGAAAATAAGTCATTTATCTCAGACTTTCAATCTAGGAAAAATAAAAAGACGTCAACACCACAGTGTGGTAGATAGATGCAAAGAGTAATTGGTTAAGGAAACAAACATATGTCATCAAAAAGACCCTGTGAGCTTGAGAAACACATTTCTGCATACCAAAATAAATGTGAGCGCAGCAACATGCGCCGACAGTGTGGATAGAGTTTCAGAAAGTATCCCTGTTGTACTGAGAGATTTCTCATTAGTGGCTGGAATCCCACCCTCGTCAGTGGTGGTCACACAGGTGACCTAAGTCACACAGGCATAGGGGCAGATGGTTGACAGAACACTCCCAGGCTGCTGTAGCCCAGGCATCTGGGGTCAGGAAGGGGCAGATCCTCTGGTTCAAACACGCTCTGATGCTTGAGTTGAAATGGCCATAAAGGAAGCCTTCCACTGTTCTGAAATAGCTATTGAGTTCCCAACTGCTCAACATTTATTTTTCTTTCCCCGGCCATCTGACAATTGTTCGGTTTTGGATGCTGGCTGCCTGCCATTTTCCTTGTCAAAGCACTGCTAAGAAAAATCTCCACATTATAAATCTTCTTGGGTGGGCCCCAGGACCATTGCTTACACAGGCTGAGATACCTCACAAAGGAAGGCCATTCTTAAGTCCTGTGAAGATGTTCAATGCATGTGGGTACTGAAAGGAAAGGGCCAGGTTTAGAAAGAAAACTTATAGCCGGGTCACTGAATGTTAAAGAGTAAAGAAACTTAAGAAATCTGATCCCTATGAAGCTGGATAAAGTGATTTGTTCAATATTGCACAACCAATCATCAACCAATGTTGCCTGTTATTAAAACTAAAGACCCTTGTCTCTAAATTTAATGAAGTAGTGTATTTAGGGGAAGGGCACAACTCTGGACATCATGGTAGGGCACTCGAAGAGCTGAAAGTTTAACCATTGTTCCATTGTTTCAGTTTCCAGGCCTTGAAAAAAGATGTCTTCAGGTATAATTTTCAAGGCTGTGTTTAGCCCCCAAATTCCAGTATATCTTACTGAATATATTATGCTCCTCACAACTTTTCTCTAGGCTCTACCACAGACACACACATGCACTTTCATCTGAGTATTTTCCAATAGAGTCCCTTGCTTGATTTTTCGTTAGACTATGAGTTGTACCAAAGGCATATGACATTTGCTCAGTGGATCATAGGGAACCATGAACTTTGTATACTTATAAAAGGAGGTCAATAGGGACCTGCTTCTTGAAAATATGGCCTTCTGTGAGCCTCATCAGTTTATTCTGAAGCTAAAAGGCTTGAATTAACTCAAGCCTCTTGAGCCTTGAATTGTTGTAGAGTTTGTCCAATGGCATTAAACTCCCCTATTACATTTCTGAGTAGGTAAACTCAGTGCCCTCCCTTATTAAAAGGATGTGAGTGTGATGTTTGCCCTACATCCCAAGTGTACATTTGCTAGCTTTGGCTTCCTTTATCTTCACCTCCCTTTTTTTACCCCTGCCTCTGAAAATATTAGCAATAGTAGTAATGGGATATTAGTGGTACTATTAATTATTAACATCTAATTCATGTAGTAGTTAAAATGATAAACTAAACTTATACATGTAAAGAGCTGGGAAAAGTGCCTTGTCTTCAGTAGACACTCAATCAAATTTGTATACTGTGCCACAAACCTAGAGGGGTACCTATATTCTAAAAATGAAACAAATGGCATGTGTTTATAAAGAGAAATGGGGTACTTGATTACAAGAATTCTCTGAGGCTTTTGAGAAAGCTGGTGGGGCTGTGACACCTAATCTGAGGTTTTTATAGGAAAAGGTGAATTACTTATTCCTGTCAAGAAGGTGCCAAAAGGGCACCAACAAGATCACTGAGAGTCAAGTTTGCGGACAGATTAAATGAACCAGAAAGGGAGGACTAGGACAGCTCAAGGAATTCAGAAAGAGAAAATGGGGCCATGTCCTAGATTCAGTCAGAGAGCTAACACAATGAATGAAAGCTGGAGAGGTCAAGATGACGACAGTTATTTTGGCTGAGACTCAGAAACTAAGCCTGAATATTAGCAGGGGTGTCCTGTACAGATGTGTAGGTTTATAATAGCAATTTTCTAGTATATGGCAGTAAAGCGTCATAAAGAAAGAACACCTTTTTTTTCTTTTTTCTTTCTAATCTGCTTAAGATGTAGCAGTGCTGATGGCAGCTTTGGGCATTACATAGATAATAGGTGAAGATTTCTATACTTGGTTATTGTTAGCATCCTTGCCATAGTCAACAGCTAATAACCATAGAAATAAACATTCAACCTCACAAAAAAGAAAATAAATGCAAATTATAATAATGAGAAGACGTAATTTTTATTTATTAACTGGCAAAGGTATAAATGACTTAATGTTTTAATGCTGGTGAGTGTATCAGAAAACAGGAACTCTCATAAAATGCGGCAAGAATATAAATTATCATAACCTTTTTGTAGAGCACTTCATCAATGTATATTATAATTATAAAAGTGCATACAATTTGGCTTATAATTCAGACTTGAGAATTATCAAGATATCCTTGCACTGATAGACTTACACACATGCACGTATATATAATCTATACAAGGATGGTCACCACAGCATTATTTTAATAGTAAAAAAAAAATCATAAGTTCAAAGTTTATTTACCAAAGACTGGTTGCATCCATTTTGGTACATCCATACTATTGAACACATACCATAGCATAAAACAGAGAAGGAAATTACTCTGCAAGTGTGCTAAAATAAAAAATACTGAAAAAATGCTAACAAGAAAATTTTAAAGTATTGCCAAGAAGTGTGTATAGTAGGGTCATTTTAAAACAGAGAGAGGTGGATGGAAGAAATGAGAGGAAGAAGGTAGGAAGGAGAGAAGGAGAAAGAAAGAAAGAATACAGGGTTTTATATGTATAGGAAAACTTCTGGAAGGAAACATAATTAATAAATGATTACAGGTGGTGATCTCTGAGGAATGGGAGTATAGGAGGCTTTTACTTTCTGTGCTTTATATTTTATTTCAATCTTACACAACATGAATGTGGTAATTTTCCTAACATGTATTACCTGTGTGCTTGCTATTTTCTTTGCAGAAACAATCTCCCACTCGAGATATTTGCACAGCTCCTGCTTTACCTCACTGGGCTCCCTGCTCAAATGTCATTTGCCTTCAAAGACTGCCCTGACTTCCCCAAATAAAATAAATAAAATAATGCCTTTCATCAGACTCTATCTTTTCATACTGCTTCATTTTCTTTTGTGGCATTTAGCAATGCCTAATGTTATATTATAACACATATTTATGTTTGCTTATCGATAATCTCTCTTTCCCACTGAAAAGTCTCTCTGTAAGGATGAGGCTTTGGCATGTGCCCCACCCTATTCTAGGGCCCTGATGATTTAAATTAGTTTAAGATATTTGAACATATAAAGTGGAAAAACCAGGAATACTGATCTCATCTTTATTTAAAATGCTTACTTTTTTTCATCATGAATATATGCTACTTTGATTTCTAAAAATACTACATTAAACATTATTTATCTTGATTACTGAGCTGTTTGGCACCCTTTTAAATTTTTAAATCTATGAGTCTGGCTATAAACAGTCCTGTAGATGCATCACATTTTTATTTTTTAAATTATATAAATGAAATTATGCAATTGAACATAGGGAAGCCTCCCTTTTCCACCTCTATGGCTGCTAGGTCTGGACAATCAATGTGATTGCTGAGAAGGTAAATCCATCAGTGCATGTTAAATGCTTTCAGTTGTGCTCTATGCCAGTTTAGTGATCAAAAATATCAGTTGTTATTGTTTTTTTTTGGCAAAATTCATTCATTCACTGAACCGGAGGCAAATTTACCCTGAAACTAATGAGTTTAAACTTCATGGCATCTCTTACACTCATACCTGAGATGGTCAAGAGTCTCTGGGACTTGTAGAATGTTCTAGGTGGCAGGGAAAGCCAGACTGTGAGAGGAAAAAATTTGAAAAAGTCATTTCTGTTCAACTGCTTAAGAGGATGTCAGAATGAAAGGACCTGAATCTCTTAGGCTCCATTAAATTGTCATTTTTTTTTCTCACTCTAAATATTCATTTTCTTACCTGCTTATCTGGAATTTTACATTAATTTTCCTAAAGAGAGTCCCTCAAATTGTATAAATTTCAGAAGGGGGATTGATTGCCCAGAACACACTTCCCAAATTATCTGGTCCAGATATTTGGGTCTTATAAATTACTTGTATGAACATGGAAACCCTTGTTGCCAAGAAGTAATGACTTTAAG
Source organism: Cynopterus sphinx (assembly GCA_030015415.1). Classification (NCBI taxonomy): domain Eukaryota; kingdom Metazoa; phylum Chordata; class Mammalia; order Chiroptera; family Pteropodidae; genus Cynopterus; species Cynopterus sphinx. The sequence continues at coordinate 94,185,223 of CM057385.1, read as the reverse complement.
ATTTTATAATCGTCCAACAAAGAAAACACTTTTGGCAGAAAAAGAAACATGCTCAGGAAATGCAGCTTTTCAGAAAAGCAGTATTGGTAGTTGGAGAAACAACAACCAAAGCCACAGGATAGCATGAGGATCCACCCCAGAGGAGACTATAGGCAACTGCAATGGCCACCAAGAGAAAATGAGACTTTTTATTGCTATATAAAACCTCCTTGTGTTGAAAACTCTAGTTTAAAAGAAGATAAAGCCTCCTGTGGGTAGCTTAAATATGCTTTTAGCAGCATGAGCCTTGTCATGCTAATTTCTGAAAATAACCAAATATTCCTAGGAAATATACTTCTCCATTTATGATTCAATTTTCATCACATTCAGATCATAATAATAGTGCTGAAAGTCAATGGCATTTTACAATTCCTAATTATACAAATGAATCTGAGGCAAGGAAAAGTAATGTGATATCTTAAAGACTGAACAAATACAATGAAAATTTTAACTCATTTGTCTTCTCTACTTCATTATTTTAGATACACATTAAATAAAGACAACCATTCATTTTTGTAAAATACTTTAAACATGTCAAAACTTTCAGTCATTCTGTGTGTATATTCTGCAACATTGATTCTTTGTGTTACTTTATCCTTAGCTTTTAAAAAATAATCGTGGTGAAAATGATTTTGTTTATTTCCAAATAAATATTCAAGCATATGCACGTACTTCAAAATAATGAACATATGTGTTTAAATTAAAACAGGATGTGGGGAGAGTCCATGAAAATGCATACACTAGCAGCCATTGTAAGGTCTATCTCATTATGTTTGCCAAACTTTGAAGTCTGGGCATGCTTCCCATTTCTGTGCCCGCTGGAAATCCTGCAAGTAGCTGATTCGTGAGACAATGCCAAGCCATCCAAAAATGGAGGAATGAGATTAGGTTCTCTGTAACACAAATACTATGATCTTATCAATATGATCTAGCTGCAATCCATTTATATGTCTAGCATATGAGTAATAACTGTATTTCAAACCTGAAAAAAGAGGAAGATAACAGTTACACATAAATAAAGAAGCTACTTCAAAGAAGAGTAGGAAATCCAAGATTTGTTAATTAATCATCTGGACAAACACAATGTTGTGTCCTTATATTTGAACTAATTTTCCCATTCAGATGAGTATTTACAAACAATTATCTGAAGATGAGACAGAGATATACACAGAAAATCTGGAAGGTTTCCTCTCTGACATTTTTGAAGACACGACTTCTTTCTTAATTTAGGGGAATAAAAAGGAAGAGACTATCGTAATTTCATTGTAATTGCGAGGAATACAAATTAAAGCACATACAGTTGCCTTTACTTTTTACAAAGAAAATACAATTGAAAATGATAGAAATACATTCATCTATGTTTTACTTCTGACTTATTCATCTTCAGTGGGCTGTTGGTTTAGCACGACACTTTTCTGCCTTGTAATTGTCACTAACAATGGTTAAAATTTATTGCTCCAGTATTCTATTGTAACATAACAAGTCATCTCCAACTTGGTGACATAAAGCAAGAACCACTGGATTCTGTGGGTCAGGAATTTGGCACAATGGGGTAATTTCTTTGCTCTATTATGTCTGAGGCCTCATCTAGCAAGACTCAAGTGGTTTTGTGTGGCTGAAATGGCGGGGGCTAGAATTATATGGAGGCTCCTTTACTTACATGTCTGGTGCCTGAAACGGGATGACTCAAACTTGGGCAAAAATGGGATTGTCAACTGGAGTGCCTCAATATAGCCTGTCCATGAGGATTGGGCTTCTTCATAGTCCAGAAGGGTCAGGGTAGCTGTTTTTCACCTGGCAGCTTGGGGTCCCAAGAGTGAATGTTTCAGCAAATAAGGTCTTTCGTGACCTAGTCTAGGAAGTCACATAGTAACATTTCTGCTGTATACCATTAGTTGAAGCATGGTAAACCCAGCTAGATTCAAAAAGAGTAGACATAGTTATCACATCTTCATGATATCGATGTCAAAGAACCTGTAGCCATATTTTGAAATTATCATACCTATATACTCTTAAATGTAGATAAAGAGAAGAAACTAATGTCTATTATATACCACACACTATTAGGAATTTTAAATACGTACTTATTTATAGTTTACAACAGCTCTACAAAGAAATTATTATTATCATCTCCATTTAGCAAGTAGGGCTTCTAAAGCTCAGGAGTTATAAAACTTACCCCAGAACACACAACACTGTACAAAGCCCTGGTCTGTTTGATTCCAAAGTCTGGTCTTTTCACTATGTTTTACTATCACTCGGTGTTTACTTTTTTTTTACTTATTTTTTTAAACAAAAGTTATTTTCCAAATAAAAAGGAGTCTTCTGTTTTTCCATTAATTTGTATGGAAAATACAATGTTTTTACCGTCATGCTTTAATTGCATATGGCAAGAAAAACCTCATGAAACACCAAAACCTAAACAATTTCAGTGCATTTAAGACACTTATAAATAAAAAGACTATTTCTTACCACTGCTGTAACAAATTAGCACAAATTTTGTGCCTTAAAACAATGCAAATTTTTTATCTTGTAGTTCTGAAGGTCAGAAGTCCATATGGGTCTCACAGGGCTAAGATCAAGGGGATGGCAGGCTAAATTTCTTCTAGAGGCTTTGGGGGAGAATCTGTTTCCTTGGCTTTTCCATTTCCTAGACGCTGCACGCCCTTGGCTCACAGCCCCTTCCTCAACCTTCAAAGTCAGCAATCGAATTACTTGAAACTTTGCTTCTGTCATCATGTGTCCTTCTCTGACTCTGACCTTAGTGCTTCTTTCTTTCACTTTTAAAGACCCTTGAGATTACATTGGATCCCATGTGGAAAATCAAGCACATTCTCCATCTCAAGGCTCTTAAATTGATCACATAAGCCAAGTATCTTTTGCCACACAAGGTAACATATTCATAGACTCTTGAGTGGGGTGGGCATTATTCTGTCTACCACAAATATATAGCACAAGTGCACACTTTATCTGTATTCTCCAATTAAATAGCCACTATATTCTGTCATCCACGCACATGAATGTGTTATGTTTACCAATTATCAGGCTGTTAATTACATTTCCTCTCTTACATCCAAATTGATGACCTCATCAAGCTCAGTAAAGACATTCATTCAGCAGTCCTAGAAGCTGCAGACAATCTCACCCAGTGACACACTTTCAGCACCACAGAGGGGAACAGTGCAATGTGCTCTGAAGAAGTGCAGAGTTTCCACCACCCCTCTTCAAATCTCTTGACAGACAGGCATGCCTATGTGCCCAAACAAACTTTCCAGCTCATGAAGTTCAAGCCAGATTTGCATTAACACCTCCTTCTGTAGTGTAGGACATATCTGATTATGCCCAAGAGGCAGTAAGGAAATGTGAGATTCCAAGCAGGGTGTCATGTCTAAACATGACACAGGAGTTTTTGCCCTTTCTCCACACTCACCACCATCTCTTGTCAGGTATTGTTTTTCACTCCTTACCTCCAACTCCAATAAGAATAAAAACATGGAAAAAAGTCATAAGGTTAAATCTTGAAGTCCCAGTTTTCACACAGACATTCTCAGTTGTTCAAGTTTTGCATGCAACCACAGGCCATGACAGAAATTTATTAACTTGCTAAAACTGATGCTATGAGGTCTTCAGCCATTGTATGGTGGCTGTCAGTTTAATTATCCATATCTAACGAGTGGTTTTGACTGATTTGTGATTCTTTCAGCTTTTTGGGGCTGTACAGCCCTCTTTTTAGCTACAGCACAGGTCACTGAGTACCTACTGAAAAGTGACCTTCAGAAAAACCTGAAGGACCCGTCAGCATGAGCCTGGTGCATCCTCCATTCACAGAATGTGTAACTGCTGGTGCAAAACCAAGAATTCACTCTTGGTGGGCAGTGAAGGGCTCAGAAATACTGGCAAATGCCAGAGAGAACCTGGGTAATTTTATTCCAATTATACTCTTAGTGCCATGATGTCACAGCATAAATTTGTACTTTTGCATGCAGCTCATGCTGGTGTGATGACAGCTCTTAAAATATTGAGTGATTGTAGGCCCGTCAGCATAAAATTATTCTAACATGGTGCCTTTATTAGTGCTTCAATAAATGCCATTCTTCTTGTGTTCTGAGATGGCATTTGCAAATGAGCTAATTTCTCTGCAGTAAAATAATTGTGTTGCATTTATTTTGCAGGGGGGAAAACAGTGCTATTACATAAAGGGGGCTCTTTTTCCATCAAAACCACATACGCTGTAGTTAGTCAAGTTTAAAAAGAATGCATTAACTAAATGACTAGGTAATTATTTAAATGAACTCGCTGCTTTAAAAAGCTGTAGATGGGATAAACACCTTAAAAAGTCCCTTGTTATTACAAAAAGATGTGGCAAATTAGTCACAGGAGTATCCCTGTTTCAAAGTCAGGGAGAGAAGGTGTTTGCTAATTGGTGGCAGGCATTTTAAGGGGTTGGTACAGGTTTCTTGACTTCATGCCACGCTGGCTTTGTTCTCCAGAAATAGTGGAATGGGAGGGGAGAAGACAAGAGGTATAATTTGAATTTCACCACATGCATTTTGCTGCCTATCTTTTCTCGCCCAAAATTGTAGAATTCTACATTCTCACCAGTGCAAGGAACCTTCCCTGATCAGCACTGACCATTCAAAGTAAGCCGTGAGCTCCACACTCAGGGAGTTCTGCAGATCACGCACCAACTCCCTTCTCATATTTGGACGACTGTGCATCACGAGTAAGAAATAACTACCTGCCCAAAGTTTTTCTAACCCAACAGTAACACATTCTCATGCTACTTTCCATTTAACTTGCAAAAATAAAAAGAATAAAAGGAAAGAAAGGAGAGAAATCATGCTCAAGATCAAGAACAACAGAATTAATAAGAGAAAAAAGAGAATAAGAAGGAAAGAAATACAGAAAAAATGACCCTGAGAAAATTCTTTCAGAGAAATTACCAGGACTGAGAAATAAGAAGTTGTGTTTTAAGATAAAAGCCAAGCAATTTCTATATGAAGAATAAACTATGAAGTTTATTCAGGCAAATATTTCCTAAATGAAATAATGAGATTCCTTACTTCCACACTACTGTAAAGATCTGTGAGCTCTTTTCTTCCCTTCGATACTGTTCTCCCTTTGGCATGGCCTATGAACTAAACACAATGAAAAGAGCATTTCACTTTAAGCAGAAATTAAGTTGTTTCAAAGAAAGCAACAAATCACAAAATTTTTAAAATGGGAATTAACTAATATTGAATAACTGCTATGTAACCAGGCGCCAGGTTAAGTGATTTGCACTTGTCCATTCATTTACTCTTCAGTACCACCTTGTGCAATAGTTCTAATAGCTCTGTTTTGATTTGTGGAGCCCTAAAGATCACCTTCCTTACAACTTGAATTTGGAACAAGTTAAGGAGTCAGACACAGACCAAAATGTTAGCTTTTCAACTTTACTGAAGAGCCTGGGTCACCTGTGAGCTTTCAGCTCATTTCCAAATACTTCACCCTGAGTCACATCTGATCTGACCACCAGCGGGAAAACTACAAGGCCTTCATGACAGGACAGCTGAGTGCAGAGAGACTGGCAAGTAGGCAGATGTGAGGACAGAAAGAGCTTGAAATGGACATGCTCAGTTCCATTATCCAATTTACCAAGCAGCTAAGCCTCTCTCTTTTACTCCTGGGGAGGCAGGAGTGAGGACTTGGGAGAATGAAAAAGAGTTCATTCTGTAATCTGACAACATCTCCTCTCTCAGAAGCTAAGTGGAAATCATACCCATTTTACAGATCATAGAAATAAAGAAGGTGTTCATCCTTAAATAAAATTCTTATTTTAGAAATACAAAAATGGGGATCCATAAAAGTTAATTTTGCCCAAGCTTGTATAGCCAGTAAATAGAGAGTTAAAATTCAATCTCTAATCCATTTCTGACACTAAAGACTATGCTATTACCCACTACAGTGCATTATATTTTTAAAAGCAGAAATAATATTTATAGAGAAGTGAGAATAAGAACTCAAGCCTCTTAACAACTGAGAAAAAAATTATTTACTCTTCAACACCTATTTTTCAGACAGCTATAGGCTGAACAAACCATAGGTAAAGAATCTAAAATGTGCTAGGAATGTGTTCCCACTCGCTGAAAGAAGCAAAAGGCTAATTCTATAAGCACTGTAAGCAAAATTTAACTTTTATGTAGACTGGTGGATCTTGACTGGGGTCGAGTTTGGCAATGCCTGAAAACAAAACCCAGATGACAAAGATACCAATACCAATAGAGTTGAAACTGAAAAATCTTAATGTAGAGAAAATAAGTGGATGACTACTAGGTATGATTTGGAGGGGCAAGAAGGTCTTTAAGTCAATCTCCAGTGGCTGTCAAAAAATTCACAATTAGCACATCTTTGGGGTTGCATTCTGCCTCTACTTAAAATAATTCCCTCTGGAAATTAATATAAGCAGATTCTGCTTTTAATGTGAAAGCTAGCTAAGAGAAAATGAGATACTGAAAATACAAAAGAAGGAGGAAGAGGTTGGGGCAGGTCCAGGAGAAAGATGTTGTAGGTCTTTGTAGAAACATCACAAAGACTATGTTCCTAGAGGAACAGGAAGAACAAGTGAGAGAGACAGGAGAAAGCAGCCTACTTCATTATTTTGCTCAGGGTTCATCTTATGTCCAATAAAAAAATAATAGCTCCCCCTTTCCCCACACTCCTCCGCAAAAAAAAAAAAAAAAAAAAAAAGAGGTTTCCAGAGGACCTAGCTGCATTTAGCCAAGAATTAGCAAGCAGAGTATAATAATTTGAAATCTGGCCAATCTAAGTCTGAGTCTTAGTACTGCTATTTTCTTTACTGTTCGAACTTGGTAATGTTACTCTAACTCTCTGAGCCCTAGATTTCTCATCTCCATATATATAGTCTCAATATCAACTGAATCAGATTATTGTATAGATTCAACCAGAGACAGTGAGTCCCTGGCCCATAGCAGAGGCTCAGCAATTGTTATTATAGTTTCTTTTATTCTGAAAAGATAGTCAAATTCTAGAGCAACTACGACTCCTGCTAAAGGCCTTGCTTAAATCCTCTGTGGACTCAGAGGAGGCATAAATAAGGTAATAGGAGAAATGACTCTATCTCTGGGCAAGTATCACATGTAAAAACACAAAAACATCATGTGGTTTGTATCAGTGGTTTTCTTCAAGGGTCCACAAGATAGAAGAGCAGCATTGCAAATAGCCTCAATGGAAAGAAAAAAATTACATGACCTCCAATGTTGAAGCTCTTTATAATGGTTTATGAGTTACTAGAATAAAGGAGGGTGGGGTGAAATCTCAACATAAAAGCAATTTTAATGAATTCTAGACTGATATGCCTAACCCACATTTATAACACACATGTTAATCCTGAGAGCATTAATGTCCCTAGTCATATGACCTACATAATACTTTTCAGGAGTGACTAGTACTACAAAGGTAAAGGACACGAACCCAAATTTACTTTACCTTCTAGATATAGCACAACTTATTGAACAGGCTTAAATTATTTTTCTTCCTTATGCTTCATTTTACTTTATTGTAAGTAGAAGAGTAAAATCTCAAGAAGATGTCATAGGATTAATTAATAATTAATTAATTATGTCACCCTTTGAGAGATGTCAAAGTTACAACTTTTTTTAAATCTGTTACTTTAAAAAGAATTTTTTTTGACACATTTCACTATAAACATGAAACCACAGCAGATTTTCTGGACCTTCCTAGGTCTCATTATTTTCATTTGTAAAATAAAGGAGTTGACATAAAGAATTTCAAGGCCTTGTGACCTAGGAATCCTGGAAACTTGTAAGAAATACACCACCCAGACCCATAGAATCAGAATCTTTACCAAAATCCCAGAGCAATTCAGATGCAATTCAAGTTTGAGAAACATTGAACCAAAGGTCAATTTCAGCTTTATAATTATATGAATCTATCCATGTTAGTAAAAAAAAATAGCCTATGGGGGACCAAATATTGGTCATCACAGAATAGTTAAACATATTCCAACCCCCTCTTTACCCTCACCTCCAGGATTTCTTTGGTGCCTTCTATCTGATATCTTTGGGGGAGGTTAAGGATCCAGTGATGGTTGAGTCAGCAAGAAGAAGAAAGTAGAGAAATCCATAAGTCGTGTTCATTTTACTCTTCTGTGGCAAAGCTATGTAAGTGTAGTGGCAAAATATTCTGTTTTCTGGGTCTGACATGAATTTACTGAGAGAGGCAGCAAAGCCTGGAGGTTTAGCACATGCCAAGGAGCCTGAGAGCCTGTTTGAATTCTAGTTCTGCCACTGACAAGCTGTATGATTTCAACTCATGACCAGAGCTTGGCCCTAGGTAAGTACTGCATAAACCCATGGTTAGGTAAAATATACCAACACATAAGAAATGTTTCCACTTTCTTACTTCGCTTTTAACAATAGGGTAATCAAGTTCAGCCAACACTATCTTGTGGTAATATCTCTGATCGAGGCACAAAGCTGTTATAATTGGTATTTCGACAACAAACTCATTATAATGTTGCTGTTAATTTTTCCCTTTTGATATAATAATAATGCAAATAGTTTATAATATGTGCTATATGTTTACTTATTTAATAAATACAACAATCTTAAGAGATTGATATAATTAACACCCGCATGTTACAGATGAGAAAACTAAAGCTATAAGTAATTTACCTAAGGTCATACAGCTGCACAAAGAGTAGGGATTTGAAATCAGGCAGTCTGGCTTCAGGATCTGTGTTCTTAAATGCTGTACTATAGCTATAGCTTAGTATTTGCTATCCATGTACTAAATACTATACTATGGAATACTATACTATGTACTAAATACTAAATATGTACTAAATACCATACTATGTGCTAAATGTTATATTATGTTAACTTTCTCAGAGGGACCTCATCCTTTCTGGTCTTAATTATGTCAGTCATATTTGTTTTAAATTTATCTTAAATAGTGCATCTCTTAGGGGCAGAGACTGTTTATCTGTGTAAAGCCAAACCAAACAACTTGTGCAGTTAGTTAATTACTTACTAAATTTTTAGTAATAACAATGACATAATATATTATCAAATTCTAATGACATCACAGAAAAAAAAACCCCAGCATTGAAAAACATCACTTCCCTCTGAAGTTCTCTTGAATATGAATTTGTATTTATGCTACTTTCAAGGAGATTTATATTAAGTTTGTACAAAATATTTGAAAATCCACTTGGATAAATTATCCTGAAAGTGAGTAAATGACCCTTTTATGCTTCTTTGAAGGGAACAGAGCCAGGAGCCAATATTTACTCTCCTAGAAAGAAAAGGAAAAGCAACAAAATGATGCCAAAACAGCACCGGGCTTCTAAAGTTATAATAGAGATGTTTCTGATGTTGTTACTCATCTCTGTCATGGGCAAAAGACTTGAAAACAGGCAAAGGAGTAAGTATTCAAGCTTCCTGCAAACACAGATGGGTAGAACCTCCACCAATGATGGCAGCAAATGGGAAATGGGAGGGATGCAAATAGGGCACATGTACACATCTGCAGCCTGGAGCAGCTGTGTGAAAAGCCTGACTCAATAAGATTCACTGTACCTCTCTCCTGCCCTCAGACCTTAACTCCCAGTCCCTGTTGCCTGCTCTGTGATGTCTCACCCCTCTGAACACACATAACATTTAGAGTCTGAACTCCCACTTGGCCCAACCATAGACAAAAGACATGCAGCCTGGAAACGAACTTTGTATGTTCAGATTCTAGCCCTGCCACTTTCTACCTGTGTGATGCAGATGAGCTCCTTAACCCCTTTTAAGCCTCTGTTTCCCTATTGACAGAAGAAAAAAAATAATAGTTTCAAAATCCTAGGGTTATTGTAAGTATCATTCCAGCTAATGTGTGTAAAGTGCTAAGTGAAGTGCCTGGAGTGTGGTATGTACTGGATTAATGTGAACTATTTCTGCCTAATTAGGTAGTACATTCCTCCCCTTGTACTTCTTCTATCCTACGCAGTAGCAGTCATAGCCGAGTAATTTACATAAAGTAGGTGCTTTTAAAATGTTAGAAAGACACTTTGGCAGAGGAAGGGGAACTAGGGAGTGGGAGGGGAGCAGGAAAGAGAAGTCTGCATCCAATGATGCCAAAGGTATTTATCATACTGGAGGCTATATCACACCAAGACCTTGCAGTTTTAACTAGGATGACTATCTTAGTCCTGACTGCCACACTTGACAAGAGTAGGGGCAATGATTCCGTTAGATCTTAAAGAGTGCAGCTTTGCCACGCGATAGCAGGGGCCCTGACTCAGAAAAATTCTGAGCACAGGACAAACACAAAACAAAAATTCAAGGCAAATTTGCCAAGTATGATGGGCTTGACTGTCTTATCCAGGTCTGGCTCTGGTCTCTGCTCTATCCCCACTCCCCATAGGGTAAGGGATCTTTGAACTGACAAAATGAAACCAAATACTGGCTTTGGCCCTTTATCTGGGCATAAAAATTTCAAATAATGCTTCATACTCATGTCTGGTAGAACCCTTTTAAACTCCCAGTCCCTGACAAGCCTAATTATTCCTTTACAAGAGGGAACAACTAAGAAATAAAAAATACAACCAGATCTATAAATAAATAAATAAATAAATAAATAAATAAATAAATAAATAAATAAATAAAAATGTAGTAGTTAAAAAAAAATAATCACCATGAAAATTGGGAGCAAATGTCTTTCTATAAAATAATAAATTACTACGAGGAGCAAGGAAGTGCTTTAGAATTCCTATGTATTTACAATAGGAATCAAAAGGATCTGTTTTATGAAAATATGTAAGATGTGGAGGTAAAAAGCACAAATAACAAGCTTAACAAAATTAGTAGAGACTGACTAAAAAGTTAGTTTTTTAAAAATTCCAATTTGTTAGTAGTTGATAAATGGTCACAGGGTTGGGGAGCAGGGCATAGGGAATACAGTTAACATTAATGTAATGGCTAGGTGGAGAGCCAGAGGAAAAAAATTGCAACTAGATGAATTGTTTTATAAACTATATAAATGATTAACTAAGTACTGTATACTTGAAACTAACAAAACAAAATTTTAAAAATTTCAAATTTGTAATGTAGTGGACAAACTCCAAAAGTTCTCCCCAAACTTAAGGAAAACAGATAAAGGGATTTCAGTGGTTAAAGAAAACTAAGAGACATGGAAGACAAATGAACGAGATTCCATAAAGTTACAATGGGAAGTTAAGAAAATAAAATAGACAGTGCTGAAGCAATGATTAAAATGACAGCAGAAAACTTTTTTACTTAAATAAATTGCTTTTGAGGATTGAAATGTTTTTGGGGAAAAGAATAAAATTTAATAAGAAGAAACCAACACATAGACATATACCAATAATGTTTCACTTTTTAAAATATCCTTCAAATATTCAGGTACTTGTGCACATAGATACATAGAAATGACCACCACACATAAACACCTACACACACATACAAAGGAACCAAGATCAGGCAGACATTTGCTTTCTCTGTAATATTAAATTAAAAAAAAGACAACAAAGCAAACACTACTAAATTTTAAGAGATAGTGACTTCAAGTTTTTGATCAAATCTTGAAAACAAAAGGAAAAGACATAAATATGTAAGTGATCAGACTATACTGCAGTATGTATGGTTAATGAAAAAAATTACTCAAAGACACATTCCAGGTGCCAATAAATTAAAATAAGTCTATCTGACTCATGATTTCACTAAATTTAATAATAGTTCCAGATATTCTGTTTTTCTGAGTACCAACTTCCCATGAACCCTGACCTCATTTCAAGACCCCTAAATATCCGTATCTTAATAATAATAAGAAAAACATACTAATTAAAATAAATGTTTACTATTTGCTAGACACATTATATTCATTATCTCAAATCTTTACAAAACCCTTCAGTAGATTCTTTTTCTTCCTTTCAGAGATTAAAAAAAAAAGTCATCTTTAGAGAGATTGAATGACTTTCCAAACATATTTTATTATTCTGTTGTACATGACAAGGTCAGTATTCAGCTACAAGAGCTCTTGTTTCTAAAGTCCCAAGCATTTTGTACTACCCCATTTTACCTGCTCCTGCACCCACAAGTCTATAAGTTGGGATACGGATGCTTGTGTTTCAGCTTATTTAGAGAAAATGAATGCATGTGACTGGATGCAACTCTTACAGTAGAAATATATATATATATATATAATAGACTATATACCATGAGAATGTATTAACCATATTTGTAGCTTCTGTAAACTTGATGCTTTAACATCTTTCTTATGTGCATATGCTAGATATGCCTTTTTCTAGACAACCCAATAATATTCCCAAACCACCTTGCCTTAGCCTCCTGCCTCCCTTACTCCTTCAGTCTTGGAAGGAGTCCTCTTCCTATAGCATGCTTTGCAAATACAAATCAGTTAATCAATCCAAAATGTACACCCCTAACCACCTTCCTTGTCTGACTTCCACACTTTGGGCTACTATATACCTGCCCAAACCTTTCTAGGGCTAAGTTCGACAACTAAAGACAGTTCCTGTGCCTCACTCACTAAAATTATTCAAACTAGCCAAACCTAAGCTTGCTTACCCTGCCTCATCTGTTCCTTTCCAAGAAAATCACAATAAAGGCCTTTTAAGAAATGATTGCAGTGAAGTTGGTTAATTAAGTTATATAGGTTTCAAGTGTACAATTCAATAATACATCATCTGTATATTCATTGTGTGTTCACCACCCAAATCAAATCTTCCTTCGCCATATTTGATCTCCTTTACCCTTATATATCTCTCCCCCATCTCATTTCCCTATGGTAACCACTAAACTGTTGTCTGTTTTTATCTTGTTCATTTGTTGCTTTTAGTTTTATATCCCACATGTGAGTGAAATCATGTGATTCTTAACTTTTTCCGTCTGACGTATTTTGTTCAGCATGATTAGCTCAAGATCCACTCATGTTGTTGCAAATAGCAGTATTTCGTCTTTTCTTATGGCTAAGTAATATTTAATTGTATATATTTACTACATCTTCTTTATCCAATCATCTATTGAGGGACATTTGAGCCCCTAATAGCTAGTGAAATTGAGTGTATTTTCATATGTCTATTGGTTGTTTGTATGTCTTTTTGAAAGAAGTGCCTGTTCAGGTCCTGTGCCCATTTTTTATTTGGATTGTTTTCTTGTTTTTGAGTTGTATAATTTCTTTATATATTTTGGATATTAGCCCTTTTATCACAGGATTGTTTTCAAATACTTTCTTCCATTTAAAGGTTGTCTTTTTGTTCTGTTGATGGTTTCATTGGCTTTGTGAAAGCTTTTTCGTTTGATAAAATCTCATTCACTTATTTTCTTCTCTTTCCTATTGCCATGTAACTGAGCCCAGTAATTTCCCCATGTGGCTCTCAGTGATGGTTAATTTTATGTGTCTACTTGATTGGGTTAAATGGTGCCCAGATATTTGGTCAAACATTATTCTGGATATGTCTGAGAGGGAGTTTTTAGATGATATTAGCATTTGAATTAGTAGAGTAAAGCAGATGTCCCTTCCTAAAGTTATGGGTCTCATCCAATCAACTAAAGATCTGAATACAACAAAAGGGATGACCTTTCACAAGTAAGGGGGACTTTCTCCAGCTTGACTGTATTGGCTTTTTCCTGAATTGAACTTTAACTGAAATACCAACTCTTCTTGGTCATCAAACCAGCTGGCTTTTGGACTGGAACTCCACTAGTTCTCCTGGGTCTCCAGCTTGCCAACTGCAGAGCCTGGGACTCCTCACCTTCCATAAGTATGTGAGCCAATTCCTTATAATAAATAATCTCTTATTAGTTCAGTTTTTCTGTTTCTCTGGAGAACCCTGACGAATAGGAAACTCACCATAGTCTGGCAAGCCTCCTCCTCTTGGGGGTTGTGAGTAATAAACTATTTTTTTAATGGCAGTCATTTCATGATTGCCTTACTATACCTCAAATTTTCTATTACTACACTATATTTTAAAATAGGGGGTGAGATGTCAGGAGCTACCATTTGGCTACATTAATCATTCACAGTTAAATTATAATAAACTAGAAATAGTATATAATCCCCACCTGCTAGCTCTATCATGTCTAGTGCACTTAATTAGAAGTGAAGTGATTTCTCTTTAAAGTTTCACATTCACAATTAGATATATGGAGTGAATATTAACGAACAAAATGCTGTATATGGCCTTACTTTCCCAATTTTACCTTGGCACCCACAATCTATAAATCAGAGTCACTAAAGTTAAAAGTTACTAAATCAGCAGAAATTCTTTAAAATGATTGGGAAATAATTTCATTAGTGAAAGATTCTGTGACTTGCGGTTATTACTCAGAGAACAATAAAATTAAAGGGAAAACTCATATGACCAAAATTAGAAAAGATAGTTGTGGCACAATACTGACTCAAATTGGTAGTCCTAGAAACAAAAATGAGAAAGGAAAGGTAATGGAGCTATGCATGTGCACTACTTTCTTTTCACACTTTATGAGCCTTGAGTCTGATTGGCCTCAGCCTGAATATTACAAAATGCCCAGGAATGAAAAGATGCCTTGCAAAACCAAGACTTAAAACAAGTCTTAAACCAACACTGATTCACCTTAAGCCTCTTCCTGCCTCAGAGAGCCCTAGGAAAGGCCACGCACTTAACTAAGTCAAACATTGAACCATGAGCTCTAAGAGTTGTTTTATTGCACCTTTCACTATTTCTTCATCCTAAGAGTTTAGACAAACATATTTGTATTACATTTATAGTTGAGAGTCTCCTATAAATTTGAAGCATTTTTTAATATAAAGGAAGTACTTGTATATTAATACTCATATCAATCTAGTTCGTCAGGAAAACAAAAACCACATCAACTATTTTAACACGAAAAATTAACATAAGAAATTGAAGGCAAAAAAAGTAACACTGAAATATCACAGAAGTAGTAATTGTTGAGGAGTGATTACTAACTTCATTCTTTATTAGTTTTGAGACATTGGCAAGTGACCTAGCCTCCTAAAGTAGCCAGAAAATATGCCCAGAATTTCCCAAAGTGTGAAGTTTGAGGACAAAGTCCTCAAGATTGCCCTTCTTTCTGACACCAACTGAATATATAGTAGGGATCCCCAGCTTCATAATACACTAGAAAAATTTAGAGAACTCACTGAAAGCTATTATACTTGGATTTATGGTTTATATTAGGGAAAGGATACAGATGAGTATTAGCCAAAGGAAGACATGCATAGAGCAGAGTCTGGAAGGGTTCAAAACATGAAACTTCTGCTGTCCTCAGGACATATTACCCTCCCAGTATTGATGTATTACAACATGCATGGAGTATTGCTTGAATATGCAAGGAAGTGTGCTGAGCACCAGTGTTCAGTTTTTATTGGGGCTTCATTACGTAGGCATGACTGATTGATCACCCACATGATTGAACTCAATCCCTAGATCAACTGATACCCAGTTACCCAAAGTCTCCAACCTAAATCATGTTGGACTTTCTGGTGTGGCAAGCCCCCACTTAAAAGCTATCAGCTGTAGTCATCCCCTTATTAAGATTCTGTGTGACCTAACCTTGGCCTAAGCAAATACATCAGGCATGAAATAGATTCTAGAAGTAGAGGGCAAAGGTCATAACTCTCTTTAAATAAGGTTAAATTTTATACTATACATAATACCTTCTAGCTAGAGTGATAATGTGTGTTGCTTTGCCTAGGATGGTCTCAGTTTACTTCTAATGTCCTGGAGTAATATTTTTAAAAATAGCATAAGTGTCTCAAAAGTGTCTCAATTTGGACAAACTTTGGACATACAACTCATTGGCATAGATAATATTAAAAACACTTATTAGTACCAATATTAAAATATTAACAATAAAGGCATATTATTATTATGACTACAAAACATACTTTATTCTTGTGGAAAATATTCTATGTTTTCAAGTTTGTCCAAATTTTATTCTGCAATATAGGGTATACTATTCAGAATCCATAATGTACTTCCAGGACATGGTGAGAATTGAAACCAAAAATAATTAGACCATAAATATCAAGAATACAGAAAATTGCTAATATTTTCTGTATATTTGACAAATAAGGAGATCAAGGTTCAGAACAGGAAGTTTCCGAGGTCACGTAGCTACTGACTCACAAAACTTTAACTATATTTGAAGTCTACTAATGTGACCTCTTACTTTTTGTCCCTTCTGTAGACTAGATAACTCTCTTTTCACAATGTGCATATTACTTGCTTCAGATCTTTGATAACTATGTAATGGTTAAGGATATCAACTCTGAAGTCTTAACTAACTATGTACAAATTTTTGTTTCACCACTTACTAGCAGTGCATCCTGGAGATGGTCACTTATCCTATTTTAATGCCCTTGTTTGTAAAATGATAATATGTATTTCATGGGGGTGCTGTAAGAGTTAAAGGAGCTTATATGAGTAAAGGGCCTTGGGCTAGTCAAGTGTGTCATCTTTGTTAATCTTAATCCAAAAGCTTCATTTAACAAAAATACATAATTGCAAATATTATAAGGAAGATTTGCAACCTACCTCCCTCAGCCTTTACTTCTCACCTCAAGAGAGAATTCTTGAAATCTACTTTTCAGAAATCCCAGGCATGTCACAGGTCCTAAAAGCCATGTTCTCCCTTACACACATATCTCTAATAAGGAGGATAAAGAATATAAGAATAAGAACAGAGAATGTGTACAAGTTAGCAATCTATCTATAGGGTTCTTAGCTCACAGTAGATGCTCAGTAAATTAGTCTCCTCCAACTTCATTGCTATTTTCCTGGATGGTGCTTGGCATGCTTTTCAGAGAACTTTCTGCTCATTTGGTTCTTATTTAGCATGAAGCCTCTTAAGCCAGAAGTCCACCTCTCTCATATGGAAATTGGTAATGCATGACTTCTGAAAGTGACAGCCACAGCTGTCCTCCATCATAACGTCATTCATTTGTGTTAAGATGCTAGGTTGTGAGGAAACCTGGGTATTTGCAAAAGCCCTGGCTGACTAGCAGATAAAGCCACTGTCAGCAGTTTACACTTGGTGTGAGCTAATGTGTTTTCCTCCAGCAGCACTTTTCCTCTAATGTGTCTCCCCTTGTGTCCTGGGAATGGGATAAAGTATGTTTCAAGGATAGAAAGTGTCATAAATATTTTGGAATAAAGAATCAGGAAATATAACTCTAGTGTATACACAAGCAGCGTCTGAGTAAGGCAGGCCAGAGGAGGGAAAGACAGAAAGGGAGGGGACAGTACATATAAAGCTAAAAATGTAAAAAGAAACATAACACATTTCAATTATATCTCAGTAAAACATAGGAAAAAATGGAAAAAAAGAAGAAGAAACATTATACATGTAAGCAATTTTTCCAGGACCTTGGAGATATTCCCTAATTACAGAGGCGACCAATATCTGTGAGTGAATGAGCGAACTCTACAGGCAGGTCTCTGCTCATTAGGAGAACTTCCACAAATCCTTGTGGGAGGGCTGTTTTTGCTTCTCAAAGTCTCATTTAAGGCCTCATGTAATCGTTTCTCTAATGCTGCCTGAGTTCCTTCCAGTTCACTCTGCTGCCCTTCACCGTAAACACCAGGCTCTAGTGACCATCTTCACTCTGAAGCCATTGTGATTCACTTGTCTTTTTTTTCATTGCTCTTTGAGTTTTGTCTCCAGGGAACTGTGCCCCAGAGTGGACAGGGCTTTCTTGCTCATCATCTTGAAGCATCATTATATATCCACAAGCAGGATTCACCTGTGGTGGGCCGGGTTGACCATGTCTAGCAAAAAATTAAAATGTGTGCCATGCACTTCAGTCCTGTCTTCACAGGAGAGTAGTGACATCTCTCAGGTATGCTTCCGGCATTTAAAATTGTTTCCTAACTGGTGTTTGCATTCAGCTTTGCCCAGAAAGAAAGGGTACCAAGCTTGGAGACAGGAAGACCTAAGCTCCATAACAAAATCCAACACCAGCCCTCTCAGCTTAGAAAAGGCACAGACAGACCCTCAGACCTTCCGTTTGTAAAATGAGGATAATTACTCCTGCATCTAGGGGAACTGTGAGGATTAAATGACATAATGTTTATAGCACAATTTTGAGAATTTGTTGGTATTTAATATATATAGGCATTATATATGTATATAAAATAAAAACATTTTAGACAATATGGTGGTCAGTTTTACCCCCATTGAGAGAATCTTCTCAGACTGTCAACTCCTGTTGAGTAAACAGCACTATCCCCACCAGCTGCCTGTAGCAAAGATTACCTCTGAGCTTATTAGGCAAATCATATTATAAATCCTATTTCCCAGGAATTAGAATACAGAACACAGAAACCAGTTCATTTACTTGTAGAAAGCTGAGCTGGAAGGTCATAAAAATATGGGCACTGAGGTCACTATCATGAACAAATACGTGAGTGAGCAAAAAAGAGAGTGGGTAGAAAGAAAGGAGATCAAAACAGCACAGGTATTGAACCAGAGTGAACAACATGTGTAAAGAGAGGAGAGATAAATCATGAAGCCAATTTCTGTGACCTGAATCTGAATTAAAAATGTACTTAAATTTCCAGCTTCTTGAAGAACATTTCTACTGCATTCAAACAAAATCCAAAACAACATTTGAGTCACAGGGAAGAAGTCAGAGAGAGAGGAAGAGGAAGTGAGAGCAAGTGAGCAAGAGAGAGAAAGAGAGAGAGACAAAAAGAGAGAGAAAAAGAGAGTCAGAGAAAGAGACTTCCATAACCATACAAACATAGATTTAACCCACTAGCCCTCTAGCTTCCACACTAGGGCAGACTGGTATCATTGCCTCAACAGACAGACACATCAGTGTTGCTCTAAGGGCTGGGAGAGAAAAAATAAAATTGCATGGTGAAGGAAAGTAGGCTACTTTGGAATAACACCCAGAAAAGAAAAATAGAAACCACGATAAAGAACCACAGGCAGTGCAACCTAAATGCATCACACATATTTCCATTCTCACAGGCACCACTGTCCAAAGAGGAAATCCCGGGCTCAAAGTCTCAGTCTCACACGCAGAGTCAGACAAGTTTCAAGGGCTTTAAGGGAGAAATATATCAATCAAATATTCTTTGGTAAATGTGAGAAACAATAAGATGTTGGTGAAGCTGTTGGAAATATATGCTTCTACAGAAGTTCTCAGGGTAATTTTATAGAAACAGCATCATATTATATATTATAATGAAGAAGGAAGTATGTGAGGGGAGTAATTTTTAGAAACTAGTATGACAGAGAGATTAAGTAACTTTCTTAGCAGCAGTCCCCAACCTTTTTGGCACTAGGGACCAGTGGTCCTATGAGAATCTAATGCCTAGTGATCTAAGGTGGAGCTGAGGCGGTGACGTTAGCACTGGGGAGCCTGTGCGAACACAGATGGAGCTTTGCTCGCTCACCCACCACTCACCTCCTGCTGTGCTGCCCGATTCCTAACAGGTCATGAACTATCCATCTGTGGCCTGGGGATTGGGGACCCCTGCCTTATGCTAAAAGGAACAAAATTGATCAGAAATTGGTAAAAGAGGTATGGCAATGATGTAAGAGTCCCATGTGTTCCAGGCTCTATCATTTACCAGATAGGTGACCATAAGCAAGTTATTAGAGGACTCTGTGCCTCATTTTCCTCATGTGTAATGTGGAGATAATAATTATAATAACACTCACCTCATAGGGTTGTTTCAGCAATTAGTTGAGACTTATATAGTATGTGGCACCCAGCATGCCCTCAATACATTTAGCTGTGACTGCTAAATTTTTCAGTTGTGTTTTCCCCAGAAGTGACAATGAGACTAAGATTTGTGTGCAAGTGGTTTAGTTGAGAGGTGATCTCAGGAAGTACTGGTAGGCAACTACAGAAATGAAATAGAGAAGATAAAGAAGCTAACACAGGGAGCTTTAATGGGCATTTATCACTGTGGGCAATAGTGGTGTCATCATAATAATAGGCCAACTACCTCTCCATCATGGTGTTTCAGACAATGGGAAAAGGAAATATTTAGGGGCCACTGGAACCATCTCGTCCCTGCAGTGTCAAAGGCATGGGCCAAACTTACTTTGACTAACTTTAGCCAGCATTTTTGTTAGGAACACTGAAATATATAAAACTATAGCTTTTAGGTCTGAAAATATAACTCATAAAAATTCCAAGCAACTCAGTTGTTTCAGTGAAGCAGGTGCACCAAACACAAAGTAAATCACTATATGAAGTTCTAGAGAAAAATTAATATCTCTTAACTTTCTGAAGACATTCAAGCAAGGATCTAGTCATTTTAACTTGAGATTCTCTGTGGCTTTTACTCAGGCTTTGAGGACAGTGGGTCACCCTTGCATTTAATGGCTCATATTTTACTAGCCCTTCATTGCCCTTCCCAAAATTTTGTTCTATTTTTAATCTTATTATTTCTGGATGGGAGTTCTCACATTTGTTTCTGAATCTGTCAGTTGACAACTCATATCTACTACAGAGCACTTCCCTTTGGATACTGTAGCTCTTTTCCACTATAAAAATGTTGATGTTCCTCTAACAGTAACTCTTTGGATGACCCAAATGTCTTTTTTTTTCTAGAATCCAATGAAATACTGTATTCCCTCTACTCTCTACACTATGGAGCCCAGTTGTTTTCTAACCACTCCAGAGTGAGTGCCTCTCTCCTTGTTTTGAATGTCTCTCCATTGCCTGACACTAAAACAGGAAAGCTGGAGTCCCTCAGTCTACCTGAGTCTGTCTTTCTAAGCAGTTCCTTCAGCTTTCTGCCCACAAACATTATCTTCACAGGACTCAGGCACCAGCCAGTCAGACATAGACCCCTAAAAGGCCCTCTGTACCCTACAGGACCCCTAGTAATTCCATCCCTAGTTTCCTCCCCAACACTTTCTCCTTCTACTCATCCTCTTACTCACTGGCCTGCTAGATGTCTCTAGAGAACACAAGAAGTTCCTTCTGGCTTCAATATTTTTTGCTAACTATCCTCTCTGCCTGACATGTCTTTCTTGTGATCCTAGAAACTGATTCCTTCATGTCATTCAGATTCCAGCTTAAATGTCACCCTTATCATTGATGCTAAGTTACCTCCTCTGAGCTTAGCACCAAACCACCACTCCTAAGAAATGTTTCCCAAATTCCTCTTGTCTGTATGCTTCTGTATTAGGGTTTGCCAAGGAGAAAAATTTGAGCAAGATTTGGAAAGCAGAAGTAGTTATTCTTGGAAGGTTGTGAGAGTCAAACTGGAAGACTTTCACAGACTCTCTTCACAGTCCCGCTTTCAGAACTAGACTGTGCTGCTTCTTGAACTTCACTTTGAGCTCCATCTATTTCATGCCAAGGTCCGTGACTGCTTTTCTGATTCCAGAACTGAAGCTTTCCAGACCTTCACTCTCCATCTCCTCACATATTCACATAATTCCTTATTACTGCAATGCTCGTCTTGTCTGTTTTCATGAAACCACGCCGCTACACCACCTATATGAATTAGCCCCCTAGTCATTCATCCTCTATGTCATTTCTCTTTATTTCTCTCCTTGGCACATCCCATTGATATTTTCCTTGTTCATCTATTTGTTTGCTCTTTGCCCCCAGTGTCTCCCCACTCCTGCACTGCAAGAGCACAAACAGGAACTTGGCTTTGTTCACAGCTATACCTCCAGTGCACGGCTTAAAATACAAAGTTCTTCCTTTAGTAGAAGTTCTAACATCTTCATAATTATGAAACTGATAAGAAGTACAAAAGTAAGAAGAATATTGTTACCTCAGATTCCCACTAAATATAATAGCCTATAGAGTAGAAATCAGTATGATTTTTATTTCCTTTGCAAAGGAAGTATAGGTGCAATTATTGAATACCTACTATAGACAAACCAGGAACTGGGCTAGGCACTTTTACATAAATTATCTCTTTTACTTTTCTATAAAATAAGTTTCTGAATTACATGTGCCTAGATTAATGTAGGATTCAATAAGCTGCTCAGCAAATTCAGACCAGATGTCTCTTTCCTGAATTTCAAGATCTTAGTTGGCCCTGGTCCTGTTCTCTCTAGCCAGAACACAACAGCAGGCTCCTAGAAGGAAAAATGAACTATTTAAGAATTTACTGATAGAAGCAGTGGATCACTGTTTGATATATATATATTCAGAGAGAAGCTCAGAGTCTGATACTTAAGGTTAGAATCTGTGTCTATGTTGATGTCTCATCTTAAAGTTCAGCAATTCTTGCTGGTCATCCATCAAAACAAGAATGAAATATTAAGACACTACTGTAATGACATACATGAGGTAAGTGATAAAGATTTACCTAATTTGTAAATGGTTCCCTTTTGATGAGCATTTTGCATATTCTAATTACTGACTTCCAATGGATTATGGTTAAGAGTGTAGTGTTCATCTATCTGTAGTTTTCTGCTTCTTCCTAGGCACATGGGACTCCACTCTCTAGGTCTCTGGCAGATATATGGAATTATATGAGTGGTTATTGAGCAACAGTGATTTATTCCACTTCTGGTCAAGGCATTTAAGAGCAGATGTGAGTGCTTTCTTATTCCCTCTCATGAGAGCCTAGAAACCATGCTTTTAAGATGGCAGCAACACAAGATGGTGAAGCTCCTTCAGCCTGTTTCTAAGTAATTGTTTGGAGCAAAGCTTTCTGCTATAGACCCACAATATGATATCAATGTAGGATATGTTGAATGAATGGATATTAAATCCTTTTTCTGTTAAGTCACTGAGACGTGGGGACTAATTTATTACTATAGCATAACCTAACCTGTCCTGACTAATATTAACACCATTTCTCATAATAATTTCTACTGATAAGTGAATAATGCTTAGTGAGATTCCAGGTAATGATTTTGAAGGACACTGCACTTTTCTCTCAGGTATACAAAAGCATTTCATTTAGATTGTCTCATTTATGCAAATAACATTTCCATAATAAAAACTATAATGATCATTTCCATGTGAAAACTAAGGCAAAAAGAAGTGAATTGATTACCCATAGATAACTACAATTCATTGGAAAGAGCTATAAAGAAAAATTCATATGGACTTATTCCCAGCATCAGGCTTTTTTCATTCACAAAACAATCTCTTGGGCTTTTCTGGGCTAACATCCATTTCATCCCTCTTATAAAGGCCCTTCTCAGAATACCACACTCTAAAAGAATAAGGGAAAAAAAAGTAGAGTAGCTTTTTAGATATAAAACTCTAAATAATTGTACTCTATGGCATGTCTGTGGCCTTAATGTAAATTATTTTTTATTCCTTTCCATTCTGCTAATAACATGCACTCCAGAGTAATCAAGTTACCCAGCCAACTAAGCTCTTGCATTTCTAAAAAGTATTACCGGAGAACAGCATGCAACCACTAAAGCTTTTTCCCCCATCCTGTGAAAAATGTAGCACTGGCTAAAAAGGAAAGCCATTCTTAGAACCCGCTTGGAGTTTATTGGGTTTTCTCCTTCCTTCAGCTCATACTAACAATTTAAAACCTGAATAAGAGTGAAAGATTATATTCAATTCATTGACAACACTAACTATTCAACTTCTTGTTTCTCTTTTGAAAAAATATATAGATATAAATATATAGGTATAGACATAGATATATAGCTTTAAAATTTTCTAATAGAAGACTTTTTTAAAAATAAAATCAACCTAGAGAGTTCCAGTCAAGGTGGTAGAGTAAGTAAATGCTATACTTTCTTTTTCCCATGACTTTATTAAAATTACAACTAAATTATGAAACAGTCAACCTGGAGAACAATCTGAAGACTAGCTGAATAGGACTTCTATAACTGGGGATATAAAGAGAAGGCCACCTGGATACTGGTAGGAAAGGCAGAGACATGAAACAGAATGGCCCCACACCCATGTGTGGTGATTAAGCATCAGGAGGGATGTATCAGCTGCAGAGGTTCTCCATGAGGAGCAAGGGCCTCTGCCCCAAACCAGGGATCCCCAGTGCAGGGTTCCAGTACCATGCAGAGGAGTCCCCACAAATTCTGGCTGTGAAAATCTGTGGAGATTTGGAATGTTTGGATGACATTGAAGGCAGCTGGAAACCCAAATGTCTCCATAAAGCACTCATGCACAGACTCACTCACTCACAGTCACACTCACCCTGAGCTCCGGCAAAAGGACAGCAGCTCCAGAGGTGCCAGAAACATACAGGAAAAGACTGAGTTGTGTGGCTTCGGGGCAAGGGCTGTCAGGACAGCTGCCATTGTCCCTTTGTTGAGCCCTTTTCCATGCAGTCTACAGGTGGGCTCCATCTTGCCTGTGTTCAGCCCTCCTCCCGCACAGCCAAAATTGAATCTGCATTGGCCTGATGATATCCACTGGCTCCACCACGTGGACTCCCTGAGGTGCTGCCTCACCCAATGTGCAAATTGCCTATGGTAATTTTGTTGCCAGGCAAGCAGCCTCACTCCATGATGTGTACAGGAGACTCCTTAGGCAGCAATCAACAGGCCTCTACTTGCCCACCTCAGAAGACATTTCAGTGTCAGGTAACCAGCCCCAGCGTGAGCTGCAGTACATCTTGAATAAATCTCAGGGGTCTGTGGCCCCAAGGTGGGCAGCCACTGGCCTCAGTGCAAGCTGACACTTTTGCAAGTGGCCACAAGATCAATGCTGACAATAAAGACAAATCTGCGCTAACCTGAGGAACATGACTTGCCCCACTCTGGTAACTCCCTGAGACTCCACCTCATTCAACTCATATACAGCCTGAGGCTCAGTCTTTCAAGAAACTGGCATATAGCTGAGTCTTTCAAGAAACTGGCATATAGCTCCAGGTCTTGGGGTGCTTGGCTTTTTGCTGAACTGCACTAGGCCTAGTACTGGTGGCAGCCAGCCTCTGTAGACTGCATGACCTCTCTTACATGCCTCCAGGTTTAGCACAGACAGCCACTAACTACAGATAGCTTTGTAGCTCCTATCATGTAGCTAGCTCTTGGCTGGTCACAGGCAGTGGCTGACTTTGGCTTGCATAAGAACTCCTCCCAAGGGGCTCCAGACCAATACACCCAGAGTCTAGTATTAGACACCAACAGAGCACCACCTGATTAGCCCCACAAGCAGCACATCCAAAGCATAGTATCAATAGGCACATGAGCCCATTGTGGCAAATCCCACTCTATGCAGTCAGCATCTACACAGCAACTCATATGCTGTGGGCATGGCCAATCCTCATCCAGTCAGCCTGAGAGTCAATCCCATGCACTGACCTGCTGACAACAATCAAGCTCAACTACAACAGGAAGGCATACGCAACCCATATAAGGGATACTCTTGAACCACCCAACACAAGTAGCCAAGGAAACTGTGCCACTAGACTACACAGGATACCTACTACATAAGACCATCTGGCTAAGACTGGAATATAGAACAGATCTATCTAATACATAGACATGAACACAGAGAGGCAGCCAAACTGAGAAAAGAAAGAGACATATCCAATAGAAAGAGCAGGAGAAATTTCCAGAAAAATAACTAAATGAAACAGATGCAAGCAACCTCCCAGATATGGAGTTCAAAATACTGATTATAAGGATGCTCAATGAATATAGGGGAAGAATAGATGATCTCAGTAAGAATTTCAACAAAGACATAGTAAGTATAAAAAAGGACATAGAAACCATAAAAAAGAATTAGTCAGAAAAAAAGAATATAATAACGGAAAGGAAGAATATACTAGAAGGAATCAACAATAGTTTAGATGAAAGAGAGAAATGAATCAGTGAATTGGAAGACAAGGTAGCAGAATATGCCCAATCAAAACAGCAAAAAGAAAACAAATTTTAAAAAATGAGGATAATTTAAAAAACCTCTGGGATAACAACAAGCCTAACAACATTCACAACATATGAGCACCAGGAGAAGAGAGATTGCAAGGGTCTGAACCCCTATTAGAGGAAATAATGACTGAAAACTTCCCTAACCTGGTAGAGAAACTAGATGTTCAAGCCCGGGAAGCACAGATAACCCCAAACCAAGGAAAACCCAAAGAGGGCCACACCAACTCATATCATGATTAAAATGTCAAAGGTTAAAGACAAAATGAGAACCCTAAAAGCAGCAAGAGAAAGGCAACTAGTTACTTATAAGAGGACTCCATTAAGAAGGCTCTGACCCATTTCTCAACAGAAACTTTACAAGACAGAGGGTTTGACACCAAATATTCAAAGTGATGAAAAGCAAGGACCAGGGCTACTTTATCCAGCAAGGCTATCAATTAAAACTGAAGCTTCCCAGACAGGAAAAATCTATAGGAAACCACCATCAAGCCAGTATTACAAGAAATGTTAAAGGGACTTCTATAAAAAAAAAAAAAAAGAAGAAAAAAAGATCATAAATATGAACAATAAGATAGCAATAGCTGTGTACCTATCAATAATCACTTTAAATGTAAATGGATTAAATACTCCAGTCAAAAGACATAGGATAGCCATTTGGATAAGAAAACAAGATATATATGTATATTCTGTATACATGAGATCTGCTTCTATTGAAAGACACACATGAACTGAAAGTAAAGGGATAGGAAAAGATATTTCATGCAAATGAAAATGAAAAAGAAGCTGGGATAGCATTACTTATATCAAACCAAATAAATTTTAAAATAAAAGCTGTAATAAGAGACAAAGAAGTATACTACATGACGATAAAAGGGTCAGTCCAACAAGAGGATATAACTCTAGTAAACATTTATGAACTCAACATAGAAGCACCTAAACATATAAAGCAAATGTTGACCAACATAAAGAGAGAGATCAACAGTAACACATTCACAAGTAGAGGACCTTAACACTCCTTTGATACCAAAGGACAGATCTTCCAGACAGAAAATCAACATTGAAACAGTGGCCTTAAATGATATGCTAGACCAGATTAATTTAATTGATATTTTTAGGGAGTTTCATTCCAAAGCACTAAAAATAACACAAACATATGGAGGCTAAATCACATGCTACTAAAAAAAATGAATGGATTAATAATGAGATCAACAAAGAAATCAAAACATACCTTCAGACAAATGAAAATGAAAATACAATGACCCAAAATCTATGGGAAGCAGTGAAAGCAATCCTAAGAGAGAAATTCATAGCAATACAGGCCTACCTCAAGAAACAAGGAAAATCTCAAACAAAACTCTCCTTATACATAAAGGCACTAGAAAAAGAACAACAAAATTTTAGAAAAAAAAAATCTCAGGTGAGTAGAAGGAAGAAAATAATAAATATCAGAATGGAAATAAAGGTAATAATAAGAGTGTAAATAAAAGAGTCCAAAAAAAGATATAAAAGATCAATGAAACCTCTCTTTCACTTTTTGGAAAAATTTGTCTGAAATTGATGTTATTTCTTTTTTAAATATTTGGGAGAATTTGGAAGTGACGCCATATAGTCATGGAGACTGATTTGTGAAAAGTACTCAACTATAGATTCAACTTCCTTAATTGATAGAAAACTTTTCAAATATTCTATCCTTCTTCAATCAATTTTGGTATGTTGTGGTTTTCTATATTTTTTTCTGTTTTACCTGAATTTTTACATATATCGAGATAAACTTTTTCACAATACCCTGCTAAGAATTGTTAATGACTCTGTAATCTGTAGTGGTCTCCTTTTTTACTCCTAATATTGCTAATTTGTGTTTCTCTCTTTTTTCTATATCAGTCTTGCCACAAGATTATGGTTATTTATGGTCTTTATTGATACTTTCTATTATACATATATAGTTTATTTTATTAATTTCCCTCTCATCTTTTATTTTCTAATTTTTTTATTGTTGGTTTTAATTTGCTGTTTATATTCTAGCACCTTCCTACAAAGGCTCTGATCATTGACTTTGCAGTCTCTCTTCTAATACATACATTGAAAACTCTAATTTATCTTCTAACTATGGCTTTGGCTCTATCCCCCAAGTTTCAAGATGCTTTTATTAACAATCAGTTCAAACACTTTCTAATTTCCTTTGTAAAAATTTTTTTGATTTTTGGGTTATTTCAAAAGGTAATTGGTTAATTTCCAAATTCAGGGGATTTTCAAGATACCTTTTTATTACTTTTATCATAATTCTATTATAATCAGAGTACATACTTATAATTTCAATCCCTTGATATTTATTTAGAATTGTATTATGGCCCAGAAAATAGTCAATTTTAGGTAATGCTTCATGTGCACCTGAAAAGAATGTGTATTTTGAAGTCCAGTATTATGTTTGCTAATAAAGTTAAATTAGAAAGTCATGTTCATAATGTCTTCATTCTTACTGAATATTTGTGTCCATAGTGTCAGTTAAAATCTTTTACTATAGTTGTGGACTTGTCTATTTATCATTCTAGTTCTGTCAGTTTTGCCTCATACATTACCAAGTGTTGTTATTTGATACATACAAAATTGAAATTATAACTTCTTGATGGATTGACTTTTCATCATCATGATATGTTCATCTTTCAGTCTAGTAATACTTATTTTTAAAATATACTCTGTTATTACATGTGTTAATACTAGTATTAGTAGCCATAGCAGTGTAATCCACACCAACTTCTGGTTAGTTTCTGCACAATATGCTTCCTTTATATTTACATTCATCCTTTCTGTGTTATATACTAAAGTCATGTGAACATATTTCATGAACATATTTTGATATATTTTTGACCCAGTCTGACTCTTATGGTCTTTTAATTGGAGTATTTGCTCTATTTCTATGAAAGGTAATTATTGAAATATATCTGTT
This sequence comes from Cynopterus sphinx, assembly GCA_030015415.1. Lineage (NCBI taxonomy): Eukaryota > Metazoa > Chordata > Mammalia > Chiroptera > Pteropodidae > Cynopterus > Cynopterus sphinx. Next base: position 94,156,393 of record CM057385.1, on the reverse strand, counting down.
TAAGTCTCATTTGTTTCCTATTTGTCCAATCTGTTCTTCATTTTGTTTTCTTCTTGTTCTTTTTTGGATTTATCAAGTAGCTTTTATTATTCAATTTTTCCGCTTTGTTAGCTTTCAGTTATGCCTCCTTTTATGATCCTTTTAATGATTCTCCTAATTCTCTCTCCTGCTTTATCTAATCTCCTGTTAAATCAATCTATTGAGTTCTTAATTTCAGTTCATAAATTTTTCAGTTATAGAATTCCCTCTGTATTATTTTTATAGGTTTTAATTCTCTGGGGCAATTCTCCATCCACCTATTTCTAAAGATGTTGTCATTACTTAGATTACCTATGGATTTGTAGCTTTTATGTTTTCCCTCTTAGAATTCAGTAAGTTAGTCCTCTTGGCATGTTAGGTAACATTTTTTGAATGCCAGACATAATGTTAAAAAAAGGAAACATGAAAGTTTTTAATGCTATTTCCTTCCTTCAGAGATAACTTACTTTTTTTTCAGTCAGACAGTTGGAAGAGGAACTGACCATTTTTTTCCAATCAGAGATTGAGATGATTTGAAGTCTTAGGTCTGTTTTTAGAAGACCTAGTCCATTTTCAGTTTATTCTTATTCTTAGAGTTTAGATCTTTGGGAGACTCAAAGCCTGGGACATTTATCAGAGTTCCTCATTTTGGAGAGCTATGAATTCTAATATTGTCTACTAAGCACCATGAAACTGTCAAAAGCTCTGTGCCTCTTCAGTTTGAGTGTGTGGTTTATGCATCCCTCAGATAGAATTTTTGTTTGTTCGTTTCCTGGCATGAACCTGACAGCACTAAAAACCTGAAATTTCTCTAACTGATGAGATTTTCTATCCATATTGATGATTGTGTCATTTTTTTTTCAAATTCTCTAAGAAGACTTTCTTTTTCTTATTCTTTGTTTTGCCAAAGATGAAACAGGCAAGTGTCCTTATGAAGGACGTAAAGTAGCCCTTTTGTATCCACAGAGGATCGGTTCCAGGACCTCTTACAAATACCCAAATCCACAGATGCTCAAGTCCCTTATATATAATGTGATAGTATTTGCATATAACATGTGTGTGTATACATATATATTCTCCCATATATTTTAAATCATCTCTAGATTACTTATAATACCTAATATATTGTAAATGCTATGTAAATAGTTGTTATGCTGTATTGTTTAGGGAATAAATGGCAAGAAAAGTCAGTACATGTTCAGTAGAGATGCAATCATTGTAAGCCTAACTACATTATAAGCCTAACTACAGCAAAATATAACTTTTCTTTCAAATATCTTCATCCACATTGGTTGAATCCACAGATGAATGAATCCATGGATATGGAGAACCAACTGTATATTTTTGGGAGTACCAAATAAAAGTGCTGACTTTAGCTTTATGTGAAAGATGCTGATCTGCATCCCATTCGGCCTGCGTAAAAAGCTTCATCTCCTGTTCCCCACATGTGGACCTTTAAAACCTAGAGTTTAGCTTCAGAGTAGAGATTTCCTCAAGGCAAAAACTTCAGCTCCAGTTTTCTCTTACTTTCCTTCCTTCTCACTGACTCTGAATTCTAGTTATATCATATCTGTATATATACTCAGTTATACAGCTTTATATAAAGTATATATATATATTTTTTTTAATTTTTAAAAAATTAAGTTTATTGGGGTACACTGGTTAATACAATTATACAATTTTCAGGAGTACATTATAATTTGACATATGTATATTATATTATGTGTTTACCACCCAGTCCTGTTACCTTCAGCTACCATATATTTAATCCTCTTTACCTACTTCACCCTCCCCCAATCCTCTATATGTGACCCCTTGTACCCCATCTCTCTTCCCTCTCATTCCCCACCCCCTACCCTCTGGTGACCACTAATCTATAGTCCATGTCCACGAATTTCTATTTGTTTGACCTGTTCATTTGTTGCTTTTAGGTTATATCCCACATAGAAGTAATACCATGTAGTTTTTAACTTTTTCTGTCTGGCTTACTTTGCTCAGCATGATTATCTCAAGGTCTATTCGTGTTGTCACAAAAGGCAGCATTTCATCTCTTCTTATGGTTGAGTAATATTCCATTGTTCATATGTACCACAGCTTCTTTAGCCGATCATCTATTGTAGGACACTTCAGTTGCTTCCATGTCTTGGCCACTGTGAATAATGCCGCTATGAACATCGATGTGCAAATATCTTTTCAGATATGGGTTTTTTCAGTCTATGGGGTAAATTCCCAGTAGAGGGATTACTGGATCATATGGAAGATCAATTCTTAGTTTTTTGAGGAACCTCCATACTGTTTTCCATAGTGGCTGTACCAATTTGCAGTCCCACCAGCAGTGTATGAGTGTTCCTTTTTTCCTCATCCTCTCCAACATTTGTTTTAAAGCATTATATCTAGCATTTTTAACATTCTCTACTATGGAATGGACTAATACACACTGGTTATTAATACTGGTCTGGGAAAGGGAAGAGAAGAAGAGTAAAGAGAAAGATTATTAAGTGTTTAGATTGCTTTGTATTTTTACATAAATACTATACTTTCAGGGATCATTTCTATAGTTTTTATTTTTACATGTTTTTATAAATTTTTGAAATTAATGAGATTTTGCAAAATAATTCTAATATAGGGAAAACATTTTTTAAAATTATTTATACAATTCATTAACTTCTCTAGGTACTTGCATTCTTGAAGTGAGCTGAACTACCAGAAAGTTACATATTTGGTACACTTTAGGGTTATCCTTAAGAAAGTAATGTTTACCTTCAGCTTTTATCAAATGTTATCACATAGTCAAGCCATATGAAATTTAGTGTCTTATAAATTATAAAAATGTGATTGAGGTCATTGTTTATTATATCACTCACTGCCCTCAAGGAATTATATAATGGCTTAGAGCCAAATATACAAGCCAACTATAGCAACAAAGTTCAAGCCTCATAATTGTAGAATTATGCTCTTCTTTTTATTTGATCCGGATGTTTTATTTCTCTTTTTGTCACTTTCTTTTTGGTTTGTTGTGCTATAAGCTGCCTTGAATCTTCAAGGGGGAAAAATTGATTTTCTAAATGTGTATTGGGTGGAAAAAATTTTGGATTTCTAAGTCAAATTTTTTCTGAAATTATCAAGTTGAGAAATAATGATTGAACCACTTTTCCTATGAGTCTTTGAGGTCACAGAGAGTGACTAGAAAATTCAAAAATAGGTGTTGATAGGGTTTCTAATAAATGACATAAGTAAGCAAATAAATGTCATGACTAAATCCATATTAATTAAATTTGGGATTGGAAACAAACTTATAATTAGTATTTTCTTTTATATAAAGCAAATACCGTAACATATATAAAAGATAGATCATCTATACTGTTGCATTTGACCATGCCATTTAATTTTGTATTTTTTATATATTAAATAAAAAAGAACAAATGATGAAAATTAAAATTTGTATAGACTAACATAAACATTAATTGAGTTCTGTAAAATTCTTTCTTTCTCTTAATAAACTTTGAAGTCAAACCTCAAGGAAAGTCAAAATCATGAATACTTTGAGACATTATTTTCTCTTTATCGTAATTAATTTTATATTTCATATAAGCAATTAGGCAATAACATTTATATATTAAGTAATGTGAATCCTGATTAAACTTCTGCTTTTGAAAAGTAGCTTCATTGCCCACAATACAAGTGATTTTTGCACTATTTATTTAACCTTTCTGTGCCTTCCTCACTTACAAATTGTACATACTAATAGTATTAATATAAGATTGTTGCAAGAAATAAAAATTAATATTTGTATAATACTTAACACAATTTCTGATACTTAGTCTTAAATAATGATTAGCAATTATAATTATTATATAAATTTTCTTCCTATTAAAATTATAAATCACTAAATATCACATCAGTAATCTGTGAAACATTTTCCTCCTGTCTGTTAAATTTACCTATCACCTTCAGCATAATGACAAATTTTAATTGAAATAATTAGGAGAGAGATATTTATTAATTTGAACTTCCTTATAAGGTGGTACAAAGGGTCAGTATGTATTCATTGAAATAAAATAAAGAAAATTAGTTGACTCAAGTTTCAATTCTGAATTATATTTAAACTTGGCCAAGTCATGTAACTTGATTATGCCTAGAAGTCTTCATCTACAAAATAGAAGTTATCAACCTCTGTTTCTTCTATCCTTCCAGATTATGGTGAAGGAATAAATGGCCCCCTCACACACACACACACACACACACACACACACGTATTTACACATATGTATTATCTTTTGAAAAGATTGTTTTAATTCTAATGTGAGGAAAAGGAAAATAGCAGTTACTGTTAATTCTGTTAGATATTTTCTCTATATTATTTTATTTAATCTGCACCACAATTCTATTAGGTAAATACTATTACTAATACTATTACCTCCAATTTGCAGACAAGAAAATGGAGGCTCAGAATATTTAGGCAGTTTGTTCACACTTACAGTTATTAATCAGCAGTTCAGGATTTCAAAGTACATCGATTACAAATGACTAATACATCCATTGTTCCCGGTGAAGTTTTTCATAGAAGAAAGGTGCTCAATAGATGTTTTGGGCTTTATTTATTGCTTAATACAGAAGCTGATGTCTTAAGTTAATTGATCAATTATTTTGAATTTCTACTCTACAATATGCAAATCTTCTTGAAATACATCTTTTAGTGACAATTCACAAGACTAAGATTTTAATAAGGAAGGACTTTAATTAATGTTACCATAACTGCAATTTAATAGAACTAGAAACAAGTTTGCTGCTAACAAGTGCAGAGAGTCATTCTCTAACTATCCTTAACATAAACCGATTTCTAGTGCTGCAATGTAGAAAGCCAAGTAAGGGTTTTTAAAATTGAAACACCACCTTACTTTCATACTCAGAAGCCGACTTGTGAGAACTAAGAGAAAACATCATTTTGAAATAACAAATTCCCAAGTCTGAGATGACCCCATATCTGCACGCCTCCATTTTTTTCCCCCAGAGAGCAGGCATGACAATTAAAAACTTCAAATTGGAAAACATAAAAGGGAGTTTAATCATAGAAAACTGGTACAAATATCAGTTGTGAGCCAGAGAGATAGCAGCTGTGGAAACCCTTTTGATCAAAAGCAACCCAGGTGAGAAAATTGGTACCAGCAGCAGAACCTGCCAAGTCCCCTTCTCAGTCCTCTATGGGAGCTCTTTGCTAAATCTTTCTATTAACATTAAGCCTGGAGTTTTATTTTTTCTATACAAGAGCTTGGAATCAATTCATAGTCTGGCCACGGTGGTAATATTTGTCCCTATGTCCCCAGGAAAATGGTTAATATGTAAAGATGTTGATAGTTTCTATTTTTATTGGGAAGGTTTGATAAGTATAATTTTATGCACATGGAAGAAGGAGGATAAGTTCTGAGGCAAGCCAGCCCTGTCAGGAGCAACATCACTTATAATCCTGCCCAAGCAGACAACGCAATTGTGTATCCTCATTAATGCTATAATTGGTATCTGGAATCTGCTCAAAAATGCCGATTTACTTTGTAACAGAGGATTACGGCTGAATTTGGAGTTCTTTATGGTCCGCAGATGTTTGTGAAATTCAAATAGAAAAACTGTCAGTTAAACATCTCATGAAAAGCCGTACCTTATACTAATCCAAAGGAACATGAACAAGTGCTTGAGGGGATGAAAACCCACAATATGTTTCAGCAGTTAACCACTTACAGAAACATTAACATTCCGGGACAGGGTTGCTCACTGAGTTTCTAAAGTAACTTAGTTGCCATCAGGATTCAGTTCTTAACAGACTTCAACACAGTAGGGGGAAAATTGTCAGTCACCAGCCTCCAGTATTTATGAATTATTAATGTTGGCTTTCTGGATATTTTTTTCAAGTTTTGCTTTTGTGTGCATGTTCAGCTGAGTAATTCAATAGACTGATGGAGACATGAATAGATATGCTAACTAGCACTAAGGTTAACCTTTAAAGTTCATTAAAGCTGTCATCTTTCAATGAAATATTTTCACGTTCCTTTTTTTTCTGTGAATTGGAATATAAATATTATTTGTACACTGGGCTCAGAGGTGCTTAGGAGAAAGAGAGACACCACCCTGGCATCTGTTTTTTTTTTTTTTTTTTTTTTAATCAAGACAATACTAATGGATTTGTCAAGAAGACACCTTTAAAAAAAGTTCTCGTTTACAAATCATATCACCAGAATATATTCATGGCATACTTTTTTTTTTACAGTATTCTCCCTCCCCCCACCCCCCAAAAAAAGTGATAGCACATCCCTATTGTTACACAACCACTCAGGGGGATTAAAAAAAAGTCTAGGATTTGGAAAGGAAAAGGGTAGGATTTGGGAGAGGAAAACTGGGACCAGGATAGAGTGCTACATCTATATACATTCTGCAAAAGGAACAAAAACCACATTTTACGTTCATGGTCTAGATTAAGTTTAAGGCTGATAACCACCTTTTGTCAATCTTTTGGGGACAAACAGGGTAATTAGGAAGCCCAAAATCAAACCAATTGTAAAGTTTTCAAAATGTTCAAGCTGAAATAATAAACCCCATAATGAAAATGGCCCTGCTCTGAAATCATTCCTGTGACTCTTTAACTATAAAGTGCTCTACTTTTTCCTGCTGCAGCTTGGCTATTACATAGAATCACCTGTCACCTCATATCACATGCCAGAGCTCTCCTACTGCCCTTCTAATCACTGTGCATTTCCAAGTCCTCCTTTTATCTCACTCCCAATCAAAACAAGAAGTGAGGAAATGTGAAATGAAATGAGAAGATTGTGCTTCTTTTCACGCTTTTAACTGCCCACCAGTTTGCAATGATTCCTTTATTAAAAATACAGAATAAGAAAGCTGCCCATTCTTAATGTATAACAAGAAATGATGTAATAAATTTAATATCTCAACCTTTTATAAAGGGACCTTTATTCTTTTTATGTTTTTTTTTTTCTACCACCACATTTCTTTGATGTCAGCAAGGAAGATAAGAGAACAGTTTTGTCAAACTTGGTAAAAGTAAAGAAAAAAATTGAAGCAAAAAACATTCAGATGATTGCCATCATCTTAATACCCTTAGAAATACTTGATCTCAACTCTTGACTTCCTTACTAGATCAAAGATAACCACCTCAAGCATAATTCATATCTCATTTTTAATGTAATTTATGACTACCAATAGATGTCCCAAATTAAGAGCTTCCAGAATATGGCCCAGTTGCCAACTATTCTTTCTTTGCATCTCTGCCTTTAGGACTGTCCCCAGCAACCAGGACAAAAAAAAAAACATGTTTTATTTTCTGATATATATCTTTTAGAATAATTTATAATTTAACAGTATATATTGGGGACAGTTTTCAAATTATTAATGTGCTTTATTTGTTTTACATTTCCAAGTACATGTCCTAGAGCATCTATCTTCCTGGGGACATGTGTTAGGGAGAGAAAAATAAAAATAAAGACTGATGTAATATTCAGCATCTAACATATGAAATAGGACTTAGTGGAAAGTCAATAAGCTTGAGAGCCATCCATTTTTTTAGAGAGAAAAGATGTACCAAATGCTTTTATTTCCTCCTTTAGTTTATCAATAACCAATCCTGGCAAACCCATGCGCATTGAATTTTTAGTGTTGAGAAAATGCTATTTCTACCTACACACAGGAAATCTCTTAATTAATTGTAGAATGAGATCAAATGTAGGTTTAAAAAAATGCCTCCCATTTCTAGCGTGCAGATTTACAGGAGCAGAAGATGAAGAAAGAAATGAGATTTAAGTGATCAGTCTTGTGTCTCTTAATGTTCCCCCGCAGACTTTTGCCCAGAGAGAGCGATGTGTGTTAAATAAAATAAGGGAAGAAACTGCGAAGAGAATGAACTCTTGCTTCTTTTTCTCCATTTGAGATTTAAGAAAGAGATAGATGTGTAGTGGACCTCACAACAATATACAGCCACTCAGCCTAATTAAGAAAGCAAGCCATGTGGTTAGACAGAGGGTAATCTGAGTTAGCATTGTTGATCCTCTCTCAAGACCCATGGCATGTGAGCACCTGAGTTGACAGTCAGCCATACCAATGTAGAGGCTGCTGTGCTAGGACAAAGGGACGCCACAGTAGCAGGTAGAGCTTGGTGGCTTGATTAAAAGTATAGGTGGCAGACCTGGCAGAGAACAAAGGTCTGAAATCAATGAACACTCAAGAACCCAGAATGAATGGGGCTCCTCCATCCATCACCATGAAGACACTTAAGACCCCTTGTGTACCCAGGTGCCATCCTAGGAAGAAAAATAAGGAGAGATGAAACCAAAGCAATTTTACCTAGTAGGGGTTTAAATTTTTCTGATCAGACCAAGTTTTATTCTAAAAATGGATATTTTGTCATGTTTCCCTACTCACTCTCAAGAAGAGTTTCAGAATTAGCTCCTCAGGGGATTCTTTATCACATTAAGTTTAAGAACCATTGCTTAACTTTCTAGCCATTCTTGCAAATATAAACACTAAATTAATCTCTGGATTAATTGATTATAAGAAGAGCAGATATTTTTGGTACTTATGTTAGTCAGAAATTTCTCCTCAGGGTCCTCCTAGCAAAAATTCTATGCAATGTTTTGAGTAGCAATCTTTTAGTAGACACACAAATGTACCTCTGGAGACTCTTCTAAAAAATTCTATTTTCTATGTTGATGACACCTGAACATAAAGCAACTTATTAAACACAATCTAATGCTGAACCAATAGCAGAAGATCTAGCTTACTTGGTCTAGGGGTAAGCTTTCAAATATCTGGTGGAAAGGATTAAATGAATGGCCTTAGAACAAATTCCCCTTTATAACTGTTCAAGTTTAAATTTTGCTAAGTGGTGAGTGAACCCCAAGTTCAAAAGAATACTCATTGTGGGGCCACTTATGTCACTTGTTAAATACAGACATATGTCTAAATAAATAATGGATAATGATTTGATATCCTTTATAAAAACCAAATCATTTAATAAGAGCAATGCTATATTAATTTTCTAGAGTGACATAATACCACAGAGTGGGTAACTTAAATAATAGAAGCTATTTTCTCACAATTCTGAAGGTTAAATGTCCAAGATCAAGGTGTCATCAGGGTTGGTTTCTTCTGAGGCCTCTATCTTTGGCTTGCAGATATCCATCTTCTATCTGTGTTTTCACATGGTCTTTACTTTTATGTGTCTGTGTCCTTATCTCTATCTTTTCTTCTTATAAGGACATGAGTCATATTAAATTAGGGCTCATTTATGTGACTTCATTTTACCTTAATTACCACTTTATTGGCTTTATTTTCACTGTCACATTTTGAGATACTGAGTGTTAGGATTCCAATGTATAGATTTTGAGGGACACAATTCAGCCCGTAACAAATGTCTAAATGAGAGATTACACTTGTGGTTATGAGAATGGGTTCAGGAAGGAATATGTTTCTCAAAGACTGACCAATAAGATTCTACTTCTCTGGGGGGAAATAAGAGTTTCTTTTCACCTAGGATTATCGGCTATGGGAATGTAGCCAGGAGTCAGTCAAGTATCCAGTTCTATATCTGGGATTGGCTGGAGTCAGTCTGAATCTCATGCACTAAGAGTGTTGCGCAAGTACACAGACATTGTGTATGTGCAGGGTACAAAGGCACCAGCTGAGTGGTAAAGTGAGAGAATAGAGGCAGGATGTGCTCCTGTCTCCAAGGCAGCTGCCCAAGTCTGGATCATCTGTCTGAAGAGAGCATCCTTTGTTCATTCACAGAGAGCTGCCATATGCACTAATAGCCCTGGTATTCTTGGAAGATCAGAGAATTTTTGCTAGGCAGGCGAAACAACCCAATGTCCACTATACTTTCCCAAAACCCTTCTATTTGGGTCCCTGACCTCTTCCTAAATTATCTTATATGCATATTTAATGTATGCTATGAGTCTTAAGTTTATAAATTTTGACCCACTAATTCCACATATATAGAGCTCTATGTTAAATTACCAGAATTTTTGTGTATGGAATTGGGCTCCATGTTCTCAGGTTCACCAGGTGATTCTCTGTCTTGAAATAGACTTAACATTTTTTTCACACATTTTATACTTCTCACCCATAGGCCCCTAAAGTATCCTTCAATTTCCACGCCCAATCCATCCCTCAGTGGCCAAGGCCTTGCTATTATTTGCATCTTTCCTTTCAGGTTCGTGTGTGTGTGTGTGTGTGTGTGTGTGTGTGTGTGTGTGTGTGTGTGTTGGGTTATTTTAGCAGTCAGCATTCTATTGGAAAAAATTAGAAATGCTATGAATGGTCTCATATAGAAATTTATTGTAGTAGTTAGACCGTAGGTACCTACATGAGCTGGTGAAGTAGCTTATGCAATTCCTATAAATTAGCCAGACTGCAGTTCAGAAGAAATCTGGAAAAGGATGAGAAGATAGATGAACTGGAACCTGTGAGAACAAGCTGGAACTTGCATCTGCTTTTCATCATCTCCAACCCTGGTGCCTTGGATGATGGGCAGGAAAAACTGCTCTAGCCATGGAACTGCATGATTCAGGATTCAAAAAAGCTAAATGAGCAGATCTGGTGGAAGCTAGGGGTAAATGGGTGTGGATGCCACTGCTCCACAGCAGCAAGGTGAGCTGGAAGACAAGCAACAACATGCATGAGCTGCCACCATGTCTGGCATGTTGTACCAACCTTCTAAAAATACCAAATCTAAGCTTCAGCTTAGATTTGGCCTCCCAAATCTTATATAAATTTTTCTACTAGGCATCTTGAATCAGAAACCAAACCAGAATGGGTATTATGGGAAATGTCGTTCTGCTTTGGTATACTGGCACAGTATATAAATCATCAGACTTAGTAAATCTAAATGTATCCATCAGATTATAAAGCTGTCGCCCTCTTTTTAAACTGCACCATACATAAGTTCATATTAGGGCTGTGCTAAGGAAAATATACTCAAAATAAAACTGTGTGAATCTTAGCTAATGATTAAATATAGGTTAATGCCTTCAGCTGGCAAGCATCATAAACAGGTCTTTGTTAAAAAATAATAATTTCTTAGTCTAAATGTGTAAAACTTTATACATTTGATAGAGTTTAACAATGACTTCACATGGATTATTACTTAAGCATCCAGTACTTCCTCTTAACTTGTAGGACCCAAGCCCCTCTGACCCCATTGTATAACACTCACAAGACTTCTGGCCATATCCACTTGCGTCTTACACAGGTTCCATTTTTTTTTTTATTAAAAGTTTTAGAAAACTTAAAAGTTCATATCTAATCTGTTTCCATGTTGATATGTTGGTGGAGTGTTCTAATATATAGTGTAAACATCTACTTATAGGGGATTGGTTAAATGTCTTTTGAATCATCTACATAATGAAGAACTATTTTTCTTTTACAACTAATATGGTAGAGAAGCATATTTAATTATTCAAAACTATGTTAAAAAAGAGAAAGCAAGTTACTTAAGAAGAGAGTCTCATTTCTGTAACCACAGCATGTATGTGTGATAGAACTGTCCGTGTGCAGATAAGGTGACTCTAGGGCTTGGCTATGGTGTTTGTTGCTGGCAACCGAGAGTCATATGAAGCAGAGACATTAAGTGTATGATACAAAGTAACTTAAGAACTTGGTTTGTCTTTTATCCTTCCAGTCTATTTGGCTTTATAAACTTCAAAAGCTGCAAGACGCGTAAAGTTTATCTGGATTATCTTGTCATTTGGAGCACTCAAGTGTCTGCTTCAATATGCCTTAGAATCATGATTGCCAAATGAGAGCAATACTTTGTGCTTCTCACATATAGCTTCTTACTAAGGATCCCAATGCATCAAGAAGTGCTACTTTTGCCTCCCCTCACTTCTCTGAAGAAACTCAGGATAAAGTCCTGGGCAATTTGACTCACAAAATTTACTAATTATTCCAAGGATAAACTGTCATGAGTATGTTTCTACAAATGGATATGTTTTTATTCCTAATCCATTCTCCCAAAAGATATGAATCTCACAGAGCTATAAGAAGAATATGGAAAATAGTAAAAATTTACTCTATGCTCAGTCTAAGAGTACATATGTACATAGAAGAATGACAATTTGTATCTGAAAAGATACCAAGCTTCTTGGCCTATTGTGGACCATACCATACAATTTTTTTCTTTCTACATCTTCATATTTTCTTTTCACTATTTAAAAGCAAATCAGTCTCCTACTATTTAAATTCATAATGAGAAATAAATAATTTCCTTACATATAAGACTGTAGCTATGTAATGCTAATTTGTATTACCATTACTGATTTCTTAGTGATTGGGTAGAAGCCATTATTTTTTTAGCCCTTGTTGTTCACTTACAGGCATAGGGCTTCCACATGGTACACATCTTGCCCAGCTTATACTGAAATCAGTATCAGTGACCAAGAGAAAGCCCTGGGTGTTCTCACCCTCACTTTATACTGCTACGCACCAGACTATTTTTCTTTCATTATTTTTAATCCCAAATTATCATTTGGTCACACAATCTTCCTCACTATACATTTATGTTGTCAAAGTCCAAGATATTTTGAAAGAGTCATCTTCATTTACAGTCAGTACTTTAAAGTCATTTGTTTGATAATTGTTCAGTATTTCCTTTTTGGTCAATTTTGGCTTCAATGAAAAATTTTCTTAGATGTTTATTTACATGCGCAATTTTAAGAACCTGGGAAATCTAAAAATCAAGAGTCACTACTGTTATCTGGATAGTTAAGAGACCTACTCACTAATTTAGTGAAAAATTACAATAGGATTTATATACACATGAATGAATGAATAAGTTATATTTTAAAAACTGGGAATTTTCTCCCTAGAATAAAAGTTTTTGTTTTATTTTTACTCCACACATTTAAGTTTGAAATAAATAGGTTGCTCCATACTATAGTAATTGTGGATGATCAGGGTCACCAGGAAACAATAAAACTGTCAACACAAACTAATGACAACTGAGCACAGGGTAGCAAATAGGACATGAGTGTTTTATGAGAAAAGGTCAATAGGTTTGAGTCACAAGAAGCAAAGATGAGTTTTGCCATCCAAACAGAACACACTTTACAAGTTAATTAGGCTTCTATAACTTGTTCCAGATGGTGGAGAAATAACATGGGAGACAGATATATGCCAGTGATGGAGAAGTCAGGAATGAAACACAAAGCAGAGTCTGGTGTTGAGGAGATCAGGAAACAAGTAGAAGATTAGGGTTGGAAGAAAACAGAGACATGGGACCCATATCAATGAGAGGAGATGAAGGCAACATAAAGCCAGAGATGAGGGCCAAGAGATTACACGGGGGACCGGAAATGGGAAAAGCCCAGTGGTCACACTGTGCCAAGACCACAGGAATGCAATTAGCTCTCTTCTTCACCTGCTCTTGAGGGCACTCTGTGCCTATGTAGACAACAACTAAACTCCAGAACCAGGTGTGGCACTGTGTAGTGGGGGTTCTCACCTAAACTAAAAGATACTGGTTCAAAAACTGATGCATGTATTTGCTTTATCTGTATCCTTTAAGGATTCCATGAGGTTAACTTAATTGTATATATATACATATCTGAAAAATTACATATATAAAAATATATATTATATATTGTGCAAAATACATATTAAAAGAGTACTATCCTAAATATGGTTACAGATGTTAACTCGGTTTATTATAATAGAATCAATATTGAATCATGTTATACATCTGAAACTAATATAATTTATATGTCAATTGTACCTCAATAAAAAATAAAATTTTTACATTCTATATGAACTCAATTATAAAATAATGCATTACAAATTTTTCTTAACAAAGATATGGTGACCTATCACTACATTGTGAGACAGAGCTGGGACTAGGATGAGAAAAGTGAGGCACTTGCTTCGGGCACAGAATTTAGGGGTGCAAAAATCTTAGCCATGAAGATCAAAATGAATTTATTCATGATTAACAAAATACCAAAATATCCATATGAATGAAATATCAAAATTTTGAATAAAGATAGGATCTCACTCTGTCCTTGCAGGGCTCACCTCACTCCTTCATCCAATCCCAGTCCTGTTAGATCCTGATTATAAATGATTTTTTTTTTGGCACTTCCATAAATTTTCCATTCAAGAGCTAAGTGTCTCATTCACTTCACCCTCGTTCTGGCCCATAGAGGTCTTTGATAAAAGGATAGGCCAAGCTTAACAATCCTCTGCTTTTCCAAATGCTGAGTGATACACTCAGCATTTCTGCAAGCTGCAACAGCTGAATGGGCAGCCTTACTACATCCTCAAGTGCCAAAGTCCCCTCCAAATTTCAGCCCTTGGTTTTGCTGGATCCAACAGATCTAGTGTCCACATTCCAGAGACAAAAATTGACATTATTAGATTTAGTCCACCAATTTTAGGGGGAGTGGGATCCTCTCCCTTCATCTCATTATCTCACAAGCATCTACCATGGTTCCTGGCACACAGCAGGCAAAATAAACATTTGCATAAATAAGGAACTTCTCTTAGATTACACACAGAGTTGAATAAAATCAGAAACAAAGAAATCCCAAAATAAGGAAAAAGTTAATGGTAGTTGAAAAAATGAATTAGCAGGTTGCTTAAACTATAATTTAAAGAATCTGGATTCAGAAAATTCAAACAGCAAGGCTTCCAGTAAAAATAGTGAAGTAAGTAAATGCTGTGTTCTCCTGCTCTCACAACCACATCAAAATTACAACAAAATTACAGAATAACCATCATTGAGAATTGCCTGAAGTCTAGCTGAACAGAAGTCCTACAACTGGGGACACATGGAAGAAACTACCTCGAGACTGATAGGAGGGATTGAGATGTACAACAGGCTGGTCTCGTACTCACAGGCTTACTCGTTGATGGACTGACTTTTTCTGAACTCCATCACTGGGGCAGCTGCTCAGAAATATACAGGAAAGAATTGAGTTTTCTGGCTTCAAGGTGAGAACTGAAGGGGCAGCTTTCTCCCAGACAGAAGTGCTGGCAGAATCCATCGTTCCTTTGTTGAGCCTTTCCCTGCCAGGCATTCAAATGCAGCAAGACACCACACCTGAGTCTCTATCAACCTGGTGCCCCTGCTCTGGTGATTCACTGAGACTCCACCCCTTCCAATGTTCAGGCCCACCCAAGCTACCTCCAGTGGCTTTTTCATACAAATGGCCTGTCTTGGCAGCTGCTGCAAATTTTCCTAAAATCTCTCAAAGCTTCACAAAACCTAAACAAGCAGCATCTGCCCTCTGCATGTCCCATACCTTTAGTTGAGCAGTGCAATCCCGGCTCTAGTGGCAGCTGGCTTCAGTTTGCAGCTCGGCCTCTGGAGGAATGTCCAAGGCCAGTGTAGGTAATTGCCACCTGCAGATTGCTTGGTGGCTCATAGCAGGTTGCCCTGGGCAGGGCACAGACTACAGCTGAACTTGGCCTGTGGCAGTGTTCTTCCCAAGAGGACCCGGACTGCATATATGGAAGCTGGCTTTAGTCTCAGCTGGGGAACCACCCTAGGCCATATCCATGAATTACACACCCAAAGGGAAG
Source organism: Cynopterus sphinx (assembly GCA_030015415.1). Classification (NCBI taxonomy): domain Eukaryota; kingdom Metazoa; phylum Chordata; class Mammalia; order Chiroptera; family Pteropodidae; genus Cynopterus; species Cynopterus sphinx. Next base: position 94,140,799 of record CM057385.1, on the reverse strand, counting down.
ACTGGGCAGGCACCAGAGCCCTGCTAAAGTGAATTCTATTGTAAAGGGCTAGGCCTTTCAAAATAGCTCCTCCACAGTAGTCACCAGCCAGTACTTACAATCAATCAACTTGAGGGTCAATCCCTCCTGCTGATGTGCAAACAGCAACTAAATCTCAACTACAACAGGAAGGCATGCACAACCCACAGAAGGGGCACACCTGGAGCACCCAGCTCAGGTGATCAGGGAGACTGTGCCACTGAATCCCACAGGACACCTATATAAGGCCACTCTATTAAGATTGGGAGACTTAGGAACCCTACTTAATACATTAAAACAATATACAGGAGGCACCCAAAATGGGAAGACAAAGAAACATGTCTCAAATGAAAAAACAGAACAAAGCTCCAAAAAAAGAACTAAAGAAAATGGAGACAAGCAGTCCACCAAATGCAGAATTTAAAACACTGATTATAAGGATGCTCAATGAACTTAGAAGAAGAGTAGATAAACTCAGTGAGAACTTTAACAAAGAGACAGAAAATATGAGTGGAGACAGAAAACAAAAAGAACCAGCCAGAAATGAAGAGCATAATAACTAAAATGAATAATACCTTAGAGGAATCAACAGTATATTAGATGAAGCAGAGGGTCAAATCAGTGACAAGGAAAGAGAAAACACCCAGTCAGAATAGCAACAAGAGAAAAGAATTAAAAAAAAAATGAGAAAAGTTTAAGGGGCCTCTGGGATAACATCACGCGTACCAATATTTGTATCATAGGGATACCAGAAGAAGAAAGAGAGCAAAGAAGTGAAAACCTATTTCAAAAAATAATGACTAAAAAATTCCCTATCCTGGCAAAGGAAATATATATGCAAGCCCAGGAAGTGCAGAGAGTCCCAAACAAAATGAACCAAAGAGGCCACACCAAGACACATTATAATTAAAATGCCAAAGGTTAAAGACAGAAAGAATCTTAAAAGCAGCAAGAGAAAAGCAATTATTTACCTACTAAGGAACCCCATAAGACCCTCAGCTGATTTCTCAAGAGAAGTTTTACAAGCCAGAAGGGATTGCAGGATATATTCAAAATGATGAAAAGCAAGGACCGACCACCAAGATTACTCTATCTGGCAAAGCTATCATTTAGAACTGAAGGACAGGTAAAAAGCTACCCAGATAAAAAAAAAGCGAAAAAAATTCATCACCACCAAGCTAGAAAATGTTTAAGGGACTTCTTTAAGAAGAAGAAAAAGAAAGATTAAAAAATATAAGTAATAAAATAGCATTAACTACATGTTTATCAACAATTACTTCAAATGTTAATGGATTAGATGCTCCAATTAAAAGATAGAGTGGCTGAATAGATAAGAAAACAAGACCTTTACTTATGCTGCCTACAAGAGATTTATTTCAGATCATAGACACATAGACTGAAAGTAAATAAATGGAAAAAGATGTTTTATAAAAATGGAAACAAACAAAAAAGCTGGAGAAGCATAACTTATACGAGAAGACATAGAATTTAAAACAAAGGCTATAACAAGAGATGTAGAATTAAGTAATCCCACTTCTTGGTATTTATCTGAAGAAACCTAAAACACTACTTTGAGGGGGCATGTGAATTCATATGTTCATTGTAGCATTGTTTACAATAGACAAAATATAGAGGCAACCTGGGTGTCCATCAATGAATGCATATACAGAGAAGAGGTGGTACATATATACAGTGAAATATTACTCAGCCATTAAAAAGAATGAAATCTTACCTTACCATATGCAACAACATGGATAGAACTAGAGGGTATTGTGCTGAGTGGAGTAAATTAGACAGAGAAAGACAAATGCCATATAATTTCAAATACATGGGAAATCTAAACAAAAAAATTACCAAAATAGAAACAAACTCATAAATACGGAGAACATTTTAATGATTGCCAGATGGAAAGGGGGCTGAGGATAGGTGAAAGAGGGAAAGGGATTGAGAAGTACACATTAGTCATGACAAAATAGTTATGGGAATGTAAAATGTAGTATTAGGAATATAGTCAATAATATTGTAATAATTATGTATGGTATAATAATGAGAAGAGTAATAGATTTATCAGTAATATAAATGCCTAATTACTATTCTGTACACCTGAAACTAATATAGCATTGTATGAAAACTTTAATTAAAAAATAAACTATTAAAAAAGAGAAAATGGAGGAAAAACAAGTGACTGCATGTTGACTTACTCTGTGATAAAAAATACATTTGAAAAATCATCACTAACTCTCAAGATAGACACGCTTTGTGACTAAATAATAGAAGTTTCACAAATATTATGTATGTTACACTTCAATAAAAAAATTAAAAATTTCATAACCACAAAGAAAAGAATATCCAAATCCTTTGGAAAATAAATCAACAAACACATTTGGCACATTTGTATAGCGCATGTCTTTGCCTGAGGTCCAGTGGGGAAGTGGGCTTTGAAAGCACCTTTGAAACTGACTGAAAACTGTGTATGCATGTTTGGGAGGTGGAGAGAAGCCTCGTGTATTTTTCAGACTTCTTCAGATTTGGTTAATAATCATTGTTCTAAAGGCTGTTATAGATAGTGAAGCTTTTCCCAGATTTGGCCCAGTAAAACATTTTCTATAAAATAAAATACCACTAATTATGATGCATTTCACTCTAACATGATGGGCTTTTCACTGATCTGGGGATTTTCTAATGGCACCAATGATATTGCTCTTTAAATTCTATTACCACTATTGGGCCCAAGTATATATCTGCCCATAATTTTATGAAAGTCAATTATTCAGCTTGTGTTTGACAGCCTGGAACCCTGCAAGAGATAACCTCCCCACCCCCACCCCCCAAAAAAATCACATACAGTATCCCACCTTTTGGCAGCTTCACTGGCCCCTGGAGGGAAAATGTCTGTATGTGATCACTTATGCTACTGGCTTTATCTTACTATTTGTGCATCTTTCCCTCCCTCTGTTCTTCATTTTGCCTTCAAAGTTCCTGCACATTCAGACCGCCAAGGGTTCACAAGTACCAAGGACTTAATAATTCTAGGTACTGGCAGGAATCTGGATCATCCATCCCAGGGATTTCCTCGGGGATGAGAGAACCATCAAACAGGTCAGATTTTACTTCTCACCTTTGCCCCTGTCTCCTCCCACCTACATACCAGAGAATTACCAGTGTTCTGCACAATACTTAATTAGGAGAAAATAATTACCTTTATCAAAGTCCAATCATTTTACAGAGGAAGGAACAAAACATTAAGCCATTCTTGTATTACTCATTACCCTTTGTAGCAATGACAGAATGCAAATCAAATTGCCTTAAGATGGAAGAAAGAATGGAAGAATTTACTGGCTTCTTAATAAAATGACCAACTCCTGGGGATTACCAGCTTCTGGCAAGGCTGGGATCATTTGCTCACACAGGGAATTGAGTCTTGGATCTCTATCTGCTGTTGAATTCTCTTCGTGTTGTTTTCATTCTCTATCTGACTCTTCTCTGTGGCTGCCAAACAGCTACAGAGAGCCCCAGGCACTCACCCCAACACCTCAGAAGCTTAAACAAACAGCTTAATTGCTCAATACTTTCAAATTTAGTCCTTAAATTGAATCTCATTGTCTAGGTCTCCATCATATGTCCATTCTTGAGTCAGTCATTGTGGGCAGAGGACATGGAACATAACTGATTAGACAGATATGGCTAGGTACCAATTTCTAGAACTAAAGCAAGGAGACCAGCCCCACCTAAATTGTGAGGACTCAGAGCAAGGGGCAAGTATTTTCTCAGAGGAAACTCAAGCTGCTATTAGCAGAAGAAAATAATACAATGCTGGACAGTTTGAAATGAACAAACGTACAAAAACTGTACCCCATTACAAATGGGAAGATTAAGCGATATGCCCAAGGTCAAATATAACTCAGGAGCAACAGACAAACCTTGTATATCTTTTGTATTTTAATCTAAATATATTCAACCTGTATTTTTTACTTCCAATTTAGATAGATATATTTATTTGCAAGGGCTGCAATAACAAAATATCACTGACTTGATAGATTACATAGCAGAAATTTATTTTCTCATAGTTCTGGAGGCTAGAAGTCTGAGATCAAGGTGTCAACACTGCCATTTTTTTCTGAGGCTTCTCTCCTTGATTTACAGATGACCATCTTCTCTCTTTGTTTTTGCATGGTCTTCCATTTGTTTATGTCTGTGTCCTAATATCCATTTCTTATAAAGACAATAGTCATAGATTAGGGCCTACTCTAATAACCTCATTTTAAATTAATTACCTTTTTCAACGTTCTATCTCCAAATACAGTCACATTCTGTGGTACTGGGGGTCAGGACTTCAACATATAAATTTGGAAGAGGAGAAAATAATTCGACCCATAACAATGGGTTTCATTACACCAAGCAAGTTGTATGTACTTTACATAAGTGAGCAAAAGTAAACCCCTAAAAAGTGACCACATATACAAATAGGGCTATGAATGCACATCTCTCTGGCAAAATATGCACGGGGGGGCATACATTTGCTATCTGGATAACTTAGTGATTGTATATGCACCAAAGATGACCTATACAGGTCAACAGACTTTTGACATCACAATATTCATCAATTAAAGATTACATAAACCATGTTTACAGCAATTTTAACATTTTTTCAAGTCAATTACCTTAAAAAAGTAGCAAGTTTATATGAAAATTTTATCAAATAAGATAAATCTTTTACACCATTTATACAAATGTCAGCTTCAACATTATCTTTTTTACACTCCTTATGCATAGGGCAACAAGGAATGGAAAGTACAGAGATTAATTTAGGTAACAATTACCATAATTCACAATTGCATTAGCACCTATTAAGGTTCATTGTTCTGTGGAAATTTTAATGATACATTCTTGAGTGAATAAAAGCAGAAGATGATTGGAAATAAAATTGTTTCTATGTATGCTGACAGGACTGCTGAGTGTAATTATATATTTCAGAGGCGACCTGTTTGGAGTTTACTCCATAATTTTATGTAAATGTTAAATAACTTCATGTGTTCTTCCTTCAGGGTTAAATGCTAATTTGTGTTATTCCAACAAGGAGAGTGCTGCAGGATTATTAACGAACTTGCTCTGCCAATGAAGCCAGCTTCTAAAAAATAGCTCCACAGACTTCAAAACGATAGAGATGTGTCTAGTTTTTCTTCATTGTTCATCTTACTAGTGGGCTGCCAAACTTTTAGTTCTAAAAATAGATACTGATTCCTAAAATCTGTAGTGAAAACCCAAGAAGTGAAAAATTATTCTCCTAAATATAATCGAGTTCATCCATAATACTGGTTTGCATCAACTTCAGTCCCAAAGGAAAACCGATTGATAGAAATCTTTGATTCTCGGGTACGTAAAATAAATTTACATAAAAGAAATTGAATGTGTAGATATAAACGACTCTCTGTCTTGATTTCTTCTAATTCCTAGAGACTAGAGTCAGCACATAGTAGGTGTTCTTAAGCTAACTGTTAAGAAAACTTTTAATCTTTACAAATCTTCATTGAATAAATGGAAATAAAATCTACTGAAGCATAGCTGGTCTGTTTTGATTCTGCAGCAATGCTCAACATTATTGCCTACATATACATGCTCCCAAATTAACAGAGAACCAGAACAGGCACAGATGGGGAGGGGAGAGAATGGTCAAAGCAATATATGCATTTAAAAGATTTGAAAAAGAATAATATATTATCCTACAACTTTATTATTAGATCCTAAAACAAGACAATCAAAACATTCTGCTTTAGTATTACAAGATACTATGGAGATGAGTTGGAAAACAGTCAAAATCACTTGCTTTGGTCTCACAGTACCATCAGGAGGAATTGTGGCACGTGAGCTTTTGAAAGAGCCCCTAAGGTAATCTAATGAGAAAATACACCAGGCAGCATGACAACCCTAGCCTGATTCACAAAGCCAAACTAGGGCATAGCTAGCATTGGATGCCTGTGTTGTCTAATTCAGATTCATGTCCTTCTACTTCCATACGCAGCCCAGTCCAAGGATAATCAGACTAGAATATCTTTCCTGTTTTCTCTTTGTATCACAGAGCAGTGTTGTGGGGTAAAAAGAGTATCAGTCTTCAGTTCAGTTGAGTTATGATGAGTCTCAGCTCTTCTGCTTACATGTGGTCCAATGTGGGCTGATTTACTGACTTATCTGATCTATAGCAGCTCCTTAGTGTGGATCAGTGAATGATCAATAATAGGCTTTCCTGTGATGAAATAGCTACAAGGCTCTAGGTGGCCCAGAATGGACTGAAAATGTGGGGACCAAAAGAACGAAAAAAAATCCTATTTTTATCTGCTGAGGTTCTTCTGGGATTGCTGGATCTTTCAGTCACAGAGGGAAATGGAAAGTGGTAGGATGGAGAATTATTAAAAAGTTTAACATTTCTTTGAATTCTTAAAAATAATTATTAACAAAAAATTATAGAAATTATACTGATAGATGTCCAATATTATATGAAAGCATAACTATATTATTATTGTTCAACATTGTGATAATCTAGACTATGATTTTTTTTCTTCATTTACATATTTTCTAGTTTTATGAAACTTTGGCAGTTAATATGCTATGCTTCACAATTACTTAGCCAAATCAATTATTTCTCTCACAGATATTTCAATACTAAAGTGTCAGTCAGTGTCGATCTATCAGTGTACAAGTTTTCCAAGCCAAGTCTCATTTTGAGAAACATTTCTCAAATAGAATGTCATCATGAATATTGTCATCAAAATCACCATCACCAACCTTAGCTCATCTTTTCAACAAAGCAAAGATTTTATTCCTAAAGGTGATTTTATTCAAGTTGCTTGAGAACCAAAATCCATAATAAAAGTCTAAACTCCAAGGTTGTTGCCTGAATTGCATTTAAGTTTCTAAGCTGCATTTAACTTTTCTTTCTGAAATTCTATTTCTCAAGTATCTCTTCGCCTTCTCTGTTCTCCTTCTCTCTATTCCAAATGTGCTTATGCCTCCTGTTCTACCAATGCAAAAACATTTTTCATAGATAGTCTCCTCCATCTCAAGTTTTGCCAACTTTATCCCAGTTTCACAAACACATATACAGAGATGTCACATGTAGTGATAACATGGCCTAGAGTAAGATAAAACATAAGCCAATAGTGGATAAATTTTAAAACAAGGCACTATTTTGGTGATTCAGATAGCAGATGTCAACTCAGAATATATAGTGACACATATCAGGAGGCAACTGCTGTTGAGAATTTAGGAACTACAAATAACTATTGAATCATTTCCCAAACAACTAAACATGCTAAGGAAAAAGTCAAAAATAGAAGTACACCGAGTACTTCAGTTTGTCTTCAAAGTTAGGGGCACTGATTATTTATTTCTATTCTGATATACGCTTTTACCAATATGAACTACAATCTGTATTTATTGCCACCAGATCTAAAAGTGCCTTTCCTGTCAATATCTGTCTTCTTACTCAGTTTTATTTCAAAACAAAGTACTTAAATTTTTGAAAATTTAATAAAAAAACTTTTTTAATCTGTCTTTTCCAAGATATTAGAAGCAAGCTGAATGAGAGCAGGGACCATCTCTGTCTTATTTATTGCTGTATCTCTAAGTCTAGAAGAGTCTAGGTTCTTGATAAAATTCTTGAAAGAGTAACTGAAGTGTTCATACTATTTAGTGGCACTTAGATTACTTAGATTATCACCTGCATATATCAGGAATCACTTGGCTAGGAAAGGTAGGGTTTCGGGTAACCAAGTAATTGACGCCATAAAACATTTTAATGGAAATAAGCTGTATAATAGGACTGATTAGTGTCTTCTAAGTAAACTATAGAACTTAGGGAAAGAAGACAATGAACTCAGGGCTTTGAATTCCCAGCTCAAGGTATGAATAAAGGATCAGACACTTCTGCAACATCCCCAACAAATGATCTTTTTTTTTTCTCCTGTAAACAGAGGGCCAAAAGATCTGAAATACAAACTCAAAATTAGATCTTTCTGTTAACTAAATTATAAAGCAAATTAAGTTCACAATCATGAAAGGTTTTTTATGTTAAAGTTAGGATACTGGTTCAAAAAGGGCAGAACTCTAAAAGTTGGAATTTAGACACCTGGACAAATTCTAGTGAAGCCGGAGACCATGAATTCCTAAATTCCAATGAGGTGCCTTGCAGTTAGGAGCCCTATCTCCCTGACTGAGGTTGGTATTTCCCTATTCAAAGATTCTACAAGAATTCTCTAAGGTATTTGCTGACCCTCCTAAAAACACACACTGCCTCTCCTTCCTTCTAGACTTGAAAATCTACTCAAGTCTCACCAGGCTCCAGAGTGTGAGTTACAAAGTACGAACCAAGAGAAGATATGAATCACACCAAAATATTGCAGGATTTTGTCAATTTAAATAGAGAGAAACCTGAGGAACATGTTTGGAAATTGATTCTAAGGGTGTTGGATTGGTATGAAAGGAATATAAGGTTGGACAGTGTGAAATCATTGAGGTGGGGGTTCTAAGCCAAGACCCTAGATTCAATGGACCTGCTTGAATGACCCTAAAAATTTGCTTGATTACTTATCTAAAATCTGATAGCTGAAACACTAAATGAAGATTAATGCCAGAACTTCATCAGTATGTTGTAGAAGACAGTATTCTAGGCCCAGAGAAATTGGGATGCTAAAGTAGATTTATCATCTAAGAATTACTCATACACCCAAAGAGGGTCCAGAAGACCCTTCACCAGGGTAGTAAAAGATACAATTGTAAAGGGAGCAGTAGCATTCTGGAAGCACTCTTCCGTGGCTCTCTTTGTGGGCCAGTAATGGCAGTGAGAACTGCTGCAGCTGAACTGAGCCCCTGGATCAATGCTGGTGATCGAATCCAGGTGGGAAAGGATAAGCTAAAGGTACAATAGGCAGTGAGCTGAAGCAGTAATCAGATGGTTTTACTCACAGAAATCTTTGTCTTTGGCTAACTTAGAATGTATCATTAAAACTGACTTAAGCACAAAAACTCTTGGGATGGTGAATAGGAGTCTCAAATCAATCACTGCCATAGATATTTGCAGTCCCTCAGGTGATAAATGCAAATACCAGAGATGCTAGAGTGTGTTGAGGGCCTTTGCAGGCATCATCTTGCGATGAAGGCAAGGGGAACTAGGAGAAGGGGTGCCTGAGTTCTATGTCAAGACTGATGTAATGCCAATGAAGATAATATGTGGAGGATGCATTTGAGAAAAGTTCTGAGAGTATAATTTCCAGGGAATTAGCAAAAATTCCTGGGAGACATCATCGAAGATGATAAAGTAGGTGGCTTCAAGAGCCCATCAAAAAATCAAGAAAAAAATGTCAGTCAACTTTGTCAGAACTCTGGGGAATACTCAAAGAGATTAACAGCAACTGAGGGGAAGCTGAGTGAAGAAAAGAAAAACTTAAAAATGATACATTTTTAAGGAAAGAAATCATAGAGAGAGAAAAATGTAAGAAAGCCTTGGGATGAAGAAATACAGTAAAGTTGGGGACATGGGGTATATGGACTTGGCTACCATCCTGTCCCCTGCAGTGTTCCTGGCTGCAGCTAGTACCTCCTATCTCCAGCAGCCACCTGGGGAAGCTTCCTATTAAAAGCAGCTTTATGCAAACTTTCCACCAAGAACTTTACAGACACAGGTGCTACAGAATAACCAGGGCAGCTGAACTTCTAGCTCCCTGCTAAAGTCATCTTTAACTTTGACCTCTTCACCTTCGGACTCCACCCATTCACAAGACCCACCCACCCCACTGTTATTGTTTTTCCTCTCAACGCTGGATGCGTCTCTGCCATCAAAGCATGTTTTACCACTGGATCTCAATTTTTTTAATGGGTTGTTTTTCACCCCAACAATATGACATTCCCTTTTTAAACACAAAGCATACTCAGACTGGATTACCAACCAAACCTTACTTGGTCCCTGACTCTATCTCTACACTGGACCCTACTCTGTCAAGATGTCTGTCTCTGACCTAACTTGACCCACCCTATTAATCACCCTATTCACATGTCATCTGTACCCCTGCCCTCTCTGCAAAATCTTGGACAGACTCCACTTTAACTCGGACTTGATCAAACTCAATTTCAATCCTACTGATCTCCATGCCTCTCTAGTTAGGCCCATTTGGTTGGCCTCTTCTGACCCTTCAGTCTCAGGTATGAGCCACTCAGCTTTCTCTTGGAGGCAGCGTCTTGTGGACATGATCCACCCACTTCTCCATTGCCTCCTCCTACAGGAGCTTCAGCCGCACCTGTGTAGATTCTGACTTCAAAGCTCCTGTAGCACTCTCAGTATTTTGAGACCCCCAAATTCCTCATTGGTGACCTGTCTTATTATAACAAGCATTTAATTCTCTTTCATTTGCTAGTCATGTAAGACATCCTACAGTAAAATAATTAAGGTCTCTATTGAAACAGTCCAGTCTGTTCCACTGAGAGCCCTCTGGAAAGATAACAAAGTCCCAGTAGAATGGCTGGGGCCTCCAGTGCCACAATTCTTTAATTTCTACCAAGAACAGTCTCTTTTTAGTAAAGTGTTTGGATAGTCAAGGAGGAAGAAATGCAAAATATGACTCTATGCCCCAAATCATTGCTCTCTTTTGGAGATTAGTTCTTATTTCTGAGTCAATCCTTTAGCCCAGTTTCATCTGAAAATTTACAGTATTTCTGCCACTATTATTTTCTAAAATCTGACTCCCAACCTGACCTTTACAATTTACTAGTTTGTCTAAATCCCAATTATGATAGTATGTATCCAAGTTCTTTTCCTTGAGCATTCAGGATAGCAAAAAAATCAGTGAGCATGGTTTTTTAATTGTCAGTTAATAGTACTATTTGTCCAACCACAAAGAAAAACTTTAAAGGGGTGGTGGCTACCCATTAATAGGTAAATCTAAGACTCAGCTCCAGCCCAGGTAAAGCTCCCTCATGCACATAATTTTACCCGGTGCCAAAATTTTTTTCTGGTAGTGATAAAGTTTATAGCAGCAAAGGTGAATTTTTCAGAATGCTGCAATACTAGCAAATTGGTGAATTGAACTGTTTATTTTTAAAATATACTGTATTATACTTTCTCCTAAAAGTGGCATTAAAACTGGGCAACGTAAATGCCATATTATTTGAGTATTTTAAAGCTACATTGATAATTGGGGATGTAACAACATAAGTATAATGATGAAAAGGTATAGGTGTAGATTCATTATCCAATCACATATTTACTTATCCCGCTTAAGACATTTTTAGATATCACAGTAAAATAAGGTTTATGTAAAAAAATGAAATACTTCAGAATCAAAGTAATTGTTTAAGATGGATTTCTAAAATGAACAATTAATCCTTGAATTTTTACTTAGCAAATGTTTTAGTATATTTCACAGTGAACAAAAGTCAAATACTGTTATGCTCTCTTTTTCTCTTTAATAGTAAAAATGGATACACAAAAACTCAACTTATATTTTTTGAAATTCATAAGCATTCTTGAAATCTTTAGAAATTTCTTGCCTTTTGAAACACCAACATTTCCATGAAAAGGTATTATATATTAACTTGAGACTTTTATTGTAGTTTCTTACTTCTTAGAAGCTTTTTTTTTTTCTACAAGAGAATGGGACCTACAAATTTGCTATCTTTATAAACAGAATTAAAAGTATTTCATTGTGATTATATTTCAAAATGTAATCATCTCCATTGTCAGCCATGAAAATGCAAACTGCAGCTCAAATCCTATAAAACCTATGTTAATTATTTTCCCTACATGTTAAATTTACTTAGTAATATTCTCTTAGGAAGGTGTTTACTTCCTCTTCATTGGTACACCAGAACTCTTGATGTTAATAAAAAATTTCCAAATGAATTTTCAGATGTTTTTATGTCCTCATTAGTTAATAGGTAGGTGGAACACAGGGCAATTGTAGAGTCCAGTTTTTTAGATGGCTCTTAAATTTATGTAATTTTAATCTTTTTAATAAATAATTTATCAAATGTGATTTAAATTTTATATTTTTGTAAAACTACTTATATAAATAAAGTCATAAAGCAGAAAATAGTCCTTTGATAGACGATGTTCATTACAAATTTTGACCACCTTCTAAACAGGTACAGTTAGGGTCATGTGTTATTACTCAGCAAATAGACATTTATCCATGTTTTCCATAAAGTACTTCTGCTATCTTTACATAAAGTTTGACTTTTAATAAAAATTTAAGAACTTTTTGAATTCAACTTTGAAACCTTAGTTTAAACCATACTTTGGTCTTCTATCAAATTGCATGTCGTTCTGGTACACGGCCTCCTATAAACCCCAATACGGTTTTCTATTGCCTCAGCTATTTGCATTGTATCAGCTTTAAAACCTGTTTAACTGAAGCTCAAAACACCAAATGCCATTCTGTTGTTTCCCAGTTCCAAAATAAATTATGCAAAGTACAAGACAAACTTTCAAAAATATCTTTTTTTCTATATGAAACATGTATGACATGTACACGCACACACAAAAAAAAACACAAATTACCACCTCCTATAACATCAAATCATGAGTTGTTTATTTTAATGGCATTTTTTAAAATAACTCAGTCAAATGTAGTCATGCTGATGAAGGCAGGAAATGTTCTCAAAAGACCCATTCTTTATTCCCTGTAGGAACTCTGACATTGAGACAATCCATACCACAGTCAATGTCCCTCAAAGTATGCTCCATGCAATTGCTGTTCATAAGCATTGATAACTGTTAAGTGGTCAAAAATTTCAGAAACAATCAAAGTTAAGTTTTTTTTTTGTTTTTTTGTTTGTTTGTTTTTTCTTATTGTAGGAATTTTCAGAACCTTTAATCGGCTAGTGTACAATTGCTATTCTTCAAAAGTGCTTTGATGATATAAAGTTTTTCAGTTTCATTTTACTTTAACCCAGAGCATCTTGATAGTCTGAGCAAAACCCCACCTTAGGAAAAAATGAATTGAATAAAATTTCTAAGCTTATTTAAAAATTAGATATGTGTATAAGTGCTTGACACTGTGCCTGGCACACAGTGAGTGCTCAATAAATGGCTGTATGATTAGAATTTTAGATAGTGTTAAGTATACCTTATTTGCCTTGGTCTTTATACTTGACTTTTAATTTATAAAATAAGTTTTTCTCTTATCCTGTATCTTAACTTCTTACTTTCTTTGTATGTGGGAGATTTGGAAATGATGACAAGAATTGCTTTTTTCCCTTTTTTGCACATAAACTCTTAGATTTCAACTTAGGGTAATAATAATTGTATGTGGTTATTTACCAGAAAAGGTGCGATAAATTTTTTAAAAATCTAATACTGATTCTTTTATTAATGATATTGAATTTGAGTACATTCAGAAAATGTCTCTGAGGGTACGTTGTGGACAGTGGGCTTCATGTTATTGCTGCCAACTGACTACTGGCATTAACAACTCAATTTTCTTTTTCTTTTTTTTCTTTTGCCTTCCTTTTATCTTTAAAAACTATCATCCTGCAGTCACCACCTGCTTTCCCTCCACTGACATAAACACATTCTTTTACACTCTGTACTAAATACTACAGTTTGCTATTAGGTTCAACATCTAACTACACATGAATGATTAATATCCATCTGAAAGTCAAAACATGCTATGAAGCCTCCCCCCACCCTACCCCAGGAGTTACAACTTGAAATATTTTTATCCTCTTAGGGAAAACTATTATGGAAATTTCTGGATATCTCCAGAAATTTGCTATTTGAATTCAAATGATAATACATTCAATCCAGGATAGAAAATCTTCCTAAAATTTTATATTTTGATTAGAAGCATAAGCTTATTGAAAGAGAAAATTTCTAAATATTAAATTAGAAGAGTTTTATCTCTCCAAGCACAAATTCTGAGCACAGCATCTTTGGGAAAAAATGGCTGCTTTGGATGGAAAAGTCTACTGGGCCCTGTGCCTGTCACATTGTCAGTGCTCGATAATATTTGTTACATTGAAATTGAAAGTTCACCCACTCCTAAAACCATAAAAAGCTTTTCTAATTTTTCTTTTGCTGTTTCTAAATAGCATACCAATTTATTTTTACTCAGAAAAGAAAATGTTCCTCTAAACTCAGCTAAAATTTTAATTATATTGGGGGAGTAAGGGAAGTAGAAAGGTTGAGAAAGAAAAGAGGGGGAAAAAAAGAAGAGAAAGAAGAAGACAAGAGAAGGAAAGAAAGAAGGAAATGAAACAGTCTGCATCCATATTTGGTTACTGTCCTGAGATTAATCTCAACTACACAAAACCCAAAGGAAGCAAGCATCATTTAACATTCAACTTGCAATTCATTTTGTGACTCTATCATTATGCCAGCTCATTTGTCTGCAGTTTAAAATGTGTTATAAAGTTAAAACTTAGAAGTAAAATTCTTTCACTTCCTGATACTAGAGTGAGCGTAGTACATCTGTCTGTTTTGGATCATTTCTAAGCATTTCTCAAAGGTTAGTTTCACTTCGCCTGAAAGATGGTGTTTTGAACCCTCAAAAACTATCTCATCAAAACTTTATCAGATCACAATTTCTTTCTTTAAATTCCTTATTAGCATATATTACAATTTAATGGTTTAAAATTAATCACCTTGCCCTATTAATTTTATTTCTAAAATTTTTTTTAACTATGTCCCCTTAATTTATTCCAGAAGCACTGACTTTATGTCCTGAACACCTCCCACCAAGCCTAACACTAGGTCCTGGGTTGACTTCTGTTCCAATCTTTTCTAATTTAATTATTTCTTTAGGCTGTTATCAGGATTACTTTTTCAAAAAATAGGATAAATCATGAGTTTATTTTCTTCCAAAGCCATTAATGGTTCTCATTTGCTTACTTTATTATTAAAGTCTAAACTGTTTCAAGATCTTTTATCATCTAGCTCCCAAATACCTTCCCAGTCTCAATTTCTTCATCCTTCCACATGTATTAGATTTTTGTACCAGTGAGTTCCAAACATTTTCACATTGCTTTATCTTTGTTCATGGTAATTCCTCATCCAGAATGTCTTTACCAGTTTGTTAGTCTTTACTATGCTTTTGTACTTATGGAACCCTAGCTCAACTCAAATATCACCCCCTTATGAAGACTTGGGTTCATTCCCAGCTGAAGGTAGTTGCTCTTTCCTCTATCCTGCTATAGCACCTGGAGTAAATTAATATATAAGAGATGAAAAAAGTGTAACTATTCAATCAAACTCTATTGAGGGATCACCTTGATGTGAGAGAGATGATTTAGTACCAATGAAAGAAACACTAAATAAATTTTGGTAAGTAAAAGAAGTATTTATTGACTCCTATAACTCTAACCCAGTAGCAGAACTGGCTGAAGTCAAGAACCAAATAATGTTCTCAGGGATCTGTCCTTCATTATATTTCTTGGCTCTGATTTCCTCCACATCGATGTCGGTCTTCAGCAGACCCTTCATCATACATGATAGGAAAGTGGTTCTCAAAAGCCCCAGATTTACAAGGTATTTTTAGCTCTTAATCTCAAAAGGAGAGATTCTCTTTCACTGCACTTAATTCAATACCCCACCACCATAGGACACTGATTGTGCCTGCCTGGGTCATATGTCCAACTTGGCTCCCTCACTGTTCTGGAAAGTTAGGGTTTTCTGATTGGCCAGCATAGGTCACATGCTCCTTCCTATGGTGAAGGAGGTGGGGCCAGGGATAAACAAGCACACCAGAATCCTGTAGAGTGAGAGTCTCCAAAAGGAAAATGATTTTTATTTGGGATACTTTCATTTTCCCTCTGTTATAGCTCACTATTCATACATATCTTATCCTTTTACTTCTTAAGGGTGAGGATCTACACATATTCAATAACCGTTAGTTGAATTCAATGAGTGTTAGCTGAGTAAAGGACAGATCAGGCAGATGACAACCGAAAAAGCATCCCAAGTTACCCTTTTAATGGATAAAGGTTCTTTTTGACCTTTCCAAAGTCTTACTAGTAAGACAATATTTCCAGTGATTAAGGGAGATTAGATTTCATAGAAAATGGAAGAGGGGTTAATATTTAAGTTTCAATCAATTTATTTGAAATATCAGACCTCAAATGTTTCTGCTATGATTTGGTTAACAAAAACTATTTAAATCAAAATGTTTTAACTTAGAAAAATCATTACTTTTAGTAGAGAAAATATTGTTTACCATTGCTAAAATAATAATACTTAAAACCTGCATTTTTAATTTTTCACAGTTTAGCATTTGGTTTTGTTTTATACTCTTAGAAAGTATCAGGTCTTGCCAACTAGAGTTTTAAATCTTCAAAATGGAAAATTAAAGAATAGTTCCCCATTTCTTTCCTTTTCTTAGTAACTTGAAATTATCTAAGAAAATAACCCTGCTTTGCATGTTTCTGCTCTAAATAGTCTAAGTGTTGTATTTAAACTAGTTATTCATTAGCATGACACTATGCAAGACAGTTGGCCGTGACATGGACAATATCACATTATGAATACCTAATCTGTATTGTTTCCTTCAATGAGTTTTTAATAAAGCAGTTTTTAAGCTTCTTTTTATCAAATCTGTATTCTCAAGGTTATCTGGTGTAGAGGTTAAGTATTATAAATTTGAAACGACACTTAAACTGATATGAAATCTAACTCCGCTACTCATTAGCTCTGGGCATCCATGGACTGGTTACTTAGCCTCCCTGAATTTCAGTTTACCCTCTTGTAAAATGGGACTAATTATATCTGGCTCAGAGAATTGTGAAGATTAAAGGGGATTCTGTGATCCTGTGTATGAAGTGTATGGGACATTGAATAGTCTCAATATAACATAGGGGTTATTACCATGATAGCTATTATTGTGCTACTACTGGTACCTAATGCCTTAGAACACAAAGCTGGAAATCGCTAGGAAAGAAATATTTGAACAGTGGTATTAAAAGTAGTCCTGTTTAAAATGGAAAATGTTTGTTCTGTGAATGCTGGCTTTTAAAACACAGAACAATGTTCTTATTCCATCACTGATAAAATGCCCTGCTTTCAACCTTTGATGAAATGAAGCCTCTAGTGTTTTATCCTCACACCCACCCCCAACAATGCTCCTCCTCCCTAATTGAAACTATCAGTACTTTGTAACAAAAGACCCCTTCTCTATAGATAGACCAGGAGGATCACAAGACCAGTTTCACTGTGACTTTTAACCTCCCACACAATAGAAAGATCTGACTCTTTCTATGATTAAATTTAATCATTTTAGAAAATGTAAAGCTGCTGTACTCAAGCTTTTTAAATATAAAGATGTGACATAAAGCAAGGCATAGCATACCAGATCTAACTAGGCTTCCTAAAGTCCTAATAAGTCTCCAAATCATGGAATTTCATCAAGACTAGAGTCATGATAATATTAGATTGCCAATACTTGCTTAACCTTACAGTTGCCATGATTATGGACTGAATACACTGACTCTTGTAAGGAACATTTCTGTTTCATATGGACACACAGCAGGTGTGTTGGTTCGTACAGCAGTTCTCTCCCACTGTTATTTACTGTTTATAGTCATTTTAGAAAATTTTTATTTTGCAAAAGTGTTAAACTTACAGCAATGTTGCAAGGCTAAATTAAGAAAATTGTATATCTTTTGCCCAGATTTGCAAATTTTATTTTGAATAAGCTCAGGCTAAAGATTTTAACTCATTATTAATGAGGGAGACAGGTGAATGTTACTACTGGTTCAAAGATGGATTTATAGATCAGGAATTAAAAAGAATTTGTAGATGGATGCAAAATTGGCTTTTTCCAGAGTCAGGGAGGAAAGTCCACTTAACTTCCACTTGACAAAATGTATTTACTTTCCTTTAGACAAGAATTATTTCCTTTGCCATAATGATTTGCTAATTTTTAACATTTTGCCACATATTCTTTATCATTCCCTTTCTCTAATTAAATTTTTATAAATCCTTTGAGAATAATTTGTATGCATCATTCCCTATACACATTAATACCTTTAATTAACTGTGAATTGTGAAAAAAAACACACTCTCTTACATAACCACAGCAAGTTATAAATACAGAAAATTTAACAGTGATACAATACTTTAATCTTCAATCCATGTTTGGTTACTTGTTCTAGTAATATCCTTGATGGTGTTTTCATTCTCTAGTACCAAATTTGGTCCAGGATAACATATTTCATATAGTTATTAGATCTCTTTAGTCTTTATTATATATGTATTTTTTAATTTGCAGTTGTCTATGTCAATGATTGCGGCATTTCTACATTTCTGTATGCGTTTGTATTGCTTCATTCATGATAATATCCTCAGCTATTATGTCAAAAGCTGAATTTTTTAATGCATTTTGACTCCAAAGTTATACTGGGGGCAAAATAGCAGGCATAAATCAGAACGTCAAAGTAAGTCCCACCATGCCTGCAGTGTACAAATAGCTGTTGATGAGTTTGCCATGCTTACTGAACTGAATAAGTATAAAAGCTTTTCGTGTGCATTTCTATTTTCAGGCCCAATACAGTACGTTAACCTCAGAATATCAAATTGAATCAGGGGTTCTGAGAAGAGCTGCCTGCAAAGCAGTTAGAATGACACTCTTCATTACACTATCTAGATTCAGGTTTCAGACAAGCATAACCAGGGCTTTTCCAACCTCTCACCTCAAGTCAGATACACACAGCCACCCAAATCAGCGACTGCCTTTCCGAAAGGGCTCCAGGACCTCTTAAAATGCAGAGCCCACTGAGGCCTGGAAAGCTGAACCTGAAATTGTTAGGAAGAACCTTTTTGTGAAGAATTTTCTCTTGCGAGACCTAAATAAACAGCCCCTGCACGGCGGCTCACCACACAGTATGTCAGCACATATTATGCAGTCTGGGGCTGAGTGGATGTGTCAGCTGCCCATTAGACCACACTAAAATAGAATTGCTGGGTGCCTGAAGCATGAAGCATGATATTAGATAAAGTGATGAAATTTCACTCGATTAAAGAGCCAGGTCAAGGACAGTTACCTCAGGAAATTTCTTTTTTCCTCGAATATTCTCGCAACTTTGATGAATTTATCGTTTTCTTGCTTATTTTTCATTATCATCTGGGGCTTTATGAACAATAAAATGTGCCCTCAGCAGGCACTGACATATTGGAGTGATCAGAATCACTGGGTATGTTGATTCGAAGAAAGAAGGCCGGGGGTGGGGGAAAGACGAGATTGACATTGCTGCAGGTCAAAAGCCCTTGGAAATGTTGGATTGATTTGTTTAGACAGTTGTTTGATTTCTCTCTCTTTCTCTAGCTCTTTTTTTTTTTCCCCTAGAAAAGGAATAGAAGAAAGAACAAAAAAAGGTAATCTTTTTTTTATTTTAGTCCAGTTGAAGGATAGGAGCAGAAGCATATGGCTTGGCAGAATTTTTTATTTTTATTTATTTGATTTATAAGGACAGGAGAGAAATGCTTCTCGCAAAGGGCTTCTTTTATCAAACAGACTTTGCAGGCTGAAAGTAAATGACTGCATACCTGCATTGCTTCTTAAAACCTGGGTTGAAAGACTACAGCTAGCCAGGGTAAGGCTGTGGCTGCTCCCACAGTAGGGAGATAAAGTGTTTTGGTTTATTAGTACTGTACTTAATTTTATTTACGATAATAGTTGAGAAACAAAAGAAAGGAAAGGTGAATATTCAGAGCACTTCGGGTTCACCCTTAGACTTTAATGATTCTCTCAATCTCTCACCCTCCCCTCCTGTCCTGCCAGTGAGGGTGGAGTTTCTTCTGACTGGAACATCACTGAGGAAGCAGAACCAAGACCAGCTAATCGGGTCACGTAAAACTCTAACTCAATTGGTTCAGCTGCAACTTCTTTAGGCTAGAAAACCCACAGTTGCAAATGTGTTCATCTGGAGGACTGAAAATATTTTGGAGGTCTAAGCCTTCAGCAGCACTTGAGGGTCATTTACACACTTAAACTCAATAAATGATTGAGTAGCCTGAGTTCGATGAATTTCCCATGCAATATTTTAACTTTGGTGCTTCGTTCTATTCTGTGTATGGAGGCTTCTGGAGTTTTCAAATTCTTCTTTCTTCCTTCATAAAATAGAGATAATATTAGCATAGTATACCTATCCTAATTTACAAAACTATAATGAAGATGAAATATGATAAAATATTTACAGGTAGGTTGAGTTCTTAAGGAGAGGAGTATTATCTAGATTCCAAATGATTTCATAATTATATTTTCATAATATTAAGTTTTTAATATTGTGGGATAAAGATTTGTGTGACCCAGTGAGCTGCACTTACTTGGAATGTGAACCATATATACACTTTAAATTTAGATCTTTTTTTTTTAAAGCAATTTCTTAGGCATTATCTGAATGTCTCTTTTAATCAAATTTCTTTTATAATAGCATTTCCTAGGTGAGAATCAATGTCCATAAAAGAAATATGTTAAATAATACTTGATAAGAGAGGCAGGAAAGGCAGAAAAGCTTGGTGCTTCAGTGTCTTCATAACCAATAGGACAAACGTGAGAGGACAATTTTTTTTTCTTTTAATTACAGAAGAAAGGAGCACTATTATTTGCTACATAGAAATGTTAGACAATTGCTTTCAGTTCTGGTCAACTGTAATCTTTCCTTTCTTTTTCCCCTGGAGCCAAGGTTTTGTTTTTTTTGTTTTGTTTTGTTTCTGTTTTTTTGTTTTGTTTTGTTTTGTTTTTTCAAAATATTGGAGTGGTTTGAAAGATCAGAAGGCTGTTGTGCTAAATTCTCTATTATTAGCATGGAAGTGATAACAGCTTTGTTATCCCCTGGGAGAAGAGGCAGCAGTTGGAGGCTGAGGAATTCTCAGTGCGGGTCCGCAAGCTTTTCAGCAAAACCAAAAAAGGGGGAAGACACCTGCCTGTAATAAAATGATGGGTCTGTTACTTTTTTCTCAGTATGAGGTGAGGGTTAAAGGCACACAAATAGACAAAAGTGAGGGCCATGAAATGGGTAGAGTTATAAACCCTCCCTTCCACACTCTAGATGAGTTGGTTCCTGGTCTGGAGGCCGTGGACAGTTTGGCTACATTTGACACGTTTCATTCGTCTTCACCAAACACCTGGGCAGCACCAGCAAGAATTGTATTCCACTCACAGTCATCTTGCTTCTAATGAAAATTATATGTTTCATCCAGGGCCACGATGAAAAAAAATTACTTTGAAACCTCTCGTCGGCACCTCTAATGAACACGCTAGATGGAAGATTATGCTTATCAACAATCCTCCTCTCTCCATGGTAAAGCCAACAAATATTCTATTAGAAGAAGGGTTTGGTTTCCCACATAGATTTTGAAATCTCTTGGGTTATATTAAGGCTATCATGAATGCAATTCAAAGTATCTCAGAACTTTTCTGGCAGGGATGGATGCTTTTTTTCCCCCATTCTTTCCAAAGAAGCTCTTAGTAGTCTGACACTCATTTGGTGAAATAATGGAACAGAAAGTTTGCTTCAGGAGACTGCAACAGAGCCTCAGTGGAGTGTCTGCTACTTTAGGAAAGACAGGTCTTTTTCATATCTGCTGGAGAAACACAGGTCCCTTCAGAGGAAGGGATGGGGAACTAGCCCCCTCTGAAACAGGCAGAACTTCTGTTGCAGAATATTCCCAAGCAGTGGCAGAGGGGAGATTTTGTCTTCCCAGTCAAATCACTTTCATGTTTTTTTCTTTATAAAATTTTTTTATAATTGTATTTATTTTAACAGAAGAGAACTGAAAGAGGCAAAACGTTCTAGCTATGCAGTCTTCTCATCTGAAGGGTGCTTCTTTCAGTTCTGACACCAATTTCTCTCACCTCTGCCAGAGCGAAAAAAGAGACACGTTTCTTTTTCTCTCCTTTATGCATTCAAAGACATGACATAGGAAGATGGGCTATGTAATCATTAAACCCAAACTAATCTTTCTGCCTGGGGGACACACAGCACTTAAAGACTCAACAAGTCCTTATTATGTATGTATGTATGTATGTATGTATGTATGTATGTATGCATGTATGTATTTAAATTTCTCAAGTAGAGACACCGGGGTATTTAAAATCCATATTATTTTTTAATCCTTTAAACAATTCTTTTTTTTTTTTCTGAGTAAATTTCCCCATAAGCCAAAATAGTCAAGTTCTAATTATAAAAAAATTCTACAAATATTGTAATTGTAATTCTTTCATTCTTTAATTCTGGGAGTTTTGTATGACCTCTTCTTTATCTGAACACTGCAGAGAAGAAGTTACATGTTCTTCAGTCTTAAGATTAATCCAACTCTCATGTCTCTTTCACTGATTTCTTTCTTTCCCAGGTACCACATGGTAGCCAGACTCAGCTAGATTCATTCCCATCTGGCTCACTGTGCTGCAGGTGATGTGATATGCTACAGAACTTGTTTGCAGCTAATGCTGGATTTCTTAGGAGCTCTCACGTATCTCTTAAATGACATGGGAATTCCTGTAACACCACTGACATGGTGGTTCCTTTAGGATAGAACATGCCACAAACTTTTTTTCTTCTTGCCTGGCTTATGCAGCTAGGATTTAATATAGAAATGAGTAAAAGAATAAAAGGGAAGATAAGGTAAGACTCATAGAATTGGGTTTTAGATTAATTATAGCCAAATAGAACCTTAAGAATCAAATTACATTTGAAGTGACCTCAGGAGAAATCCATCAGTACCCAAGATCCAATGACATTTAAATATCATTCAGGACAAAGCTGAAAGGTGGCCATTTGGTCTTAAAACTCAGCACAAAGTGTAGAAACAAAGAGA
The DNA here is from genome assembly GCA_030015415.1 of Cynopterus sphinx. Taxonomy (NCBI): domain Eukaryota; kingdom Metazoa; phylum Chordata; class Mammalia; order Chiroptera; family Pteropodidae; genus Cynopterus; species Cynopterus sphinx. The sequence continues at coordinate 94,117,989 of CM057385.1, read as the reverse complement.
ATGAAGGAATAGCACAAACATATTTTGTTTTGGAAGGCCTTAACAATTTAGATGTAGTCAAAGACAGCTCTCAGTGGCCCTGTCTGCAAGATGTTAGTTGTGCCTAATGTTAATTATTATCTGAATACAGCTGAGATTGAATTTCAGATCCCAAGCAATAAAAGAGAGCAGAAAGGTAGGAACCACTGGTCAGAGAGGGGCTTAGGGGTAGAGGTTAGGGAGAGTGTCACTAAGAAAATGACATTTGATCATGACCTTGAAGGAGATGATCACGTCAGCGTTGCAGAATCTCCCAAGTAGAAATAACAGCACATCAAAGGCCTTGAGGTAGGACATGCCTGGCGAGGTTTAAAGAAACTGAGATCAGGTTTTCATGCAATGTTTCTGTCAATGGGGAGATAGGTGGAAATGTGGGGCATGGGGGCGTTTTCTTCAAGGTGCCTGACACTAACAGGCAGGACCCAATAGACAGGGAGAAATTCATACTGTAGAGAGATCATTGGGAGAGGGGGAAGTTTCAGGAGTTTGGTTAAAATAAGAGAGATGGGAGGGAGTCTAGTGTATGTGTGGAATGGTTGGCTAGAGCGGGGAGCCTAAACAGTTCACCCACAGGCGCAGAAGGGAAAGAAGAGTATGAGGGCACTGCTCCAGGGAACAAGGAAGATTTGGTGTTGAAAGCTTTGAAAGTTCTCTGTGTGTGTATTTGTTGACTGAAAGTAAGAATGGGGAATATGTATTAAAGTTTTAAGGAGAAAGAAAAAGTCATAAAAGAGTCACTTGGGGCAGAGGTTCTCAAAGTGTGGTCCAAACCAGCAGCACAGCATCACCTGGGCACTTATTAGAAATGCAGTTCCTCAAACCCCATCCTAAACTGACTGATTCAGAAACATAAGGAGTGGGGCCCAGCAATCTGCATGTTCATATATCCTCCAGGGGAATCTGTGGTAGTCTCAAGTTTGAGAACTACTAGTTCAGGGTAACAGGAGAGTGTTAGATTATGGAAATGTTGTATAATTGATGGGTAGAACAAAGAACCTTCTTGAGGACGGTCAGCAGAAATTTAAAATGAGATTAGTCAGGAAGCTTCTGTGGCTTTTTCTAGCCATAGCCACCTCTTTGAGTGCCAGAGCAAGCCCATTAGATATAACCCAGCCTGGGGTTTTTCCAGTGAGAATAATGGCATAAGACTGCTTTGTCTATCTGCAAAGGCATAACATAACGATAGACCATCACAAGCTAGGTAAGGTAGAAAACCAAGAAACCATGAAAATACGTGATTGAGGATTAATAGAATTTAATGGGGTTAAAGTTTCTTAGAGTTTAGGGTATTAGCGAGGGTGAGCTGGAATGACAGAATACTTGAAATTGCAATTCTGGAGGTTTTTACATTTGCTGGTATTGACAAGTCTCGGTATTAACCTTTAAAGTGAGTGATGGAGGTAGAGGAGAGGATGTGAGAATTAGAAGGAAGGACATCCAGAAACTGAGTGTCTAGGGTATTGGAAAGATCGCAAATATAGGTATTGAAGTCACCAAATATGCTGGAAAAGTGATAATGAATCAGGAACTAAAACAGTCAAGGAATGTTGGGGTTGTGCCCACACGGTGTGTAGGTGACTGCAACCAGTTGGATCAGTGATTGATAAAGACCAATACATGACATGTAAGGATGAGGTTTTAATTGTTTTTGTTGATCTTGTGGTGGGAGAGAAGAAATAGGAAACAAGGACACCTGCCTCCATCTCCAGGCCTAACATTGTAATAATCTTGCAAGTCACAACAGCCACCATTTCAGGGGGCTGGATGAAAAGCAAGTAGTTCCCTGAAAGTAGCGTCAGTTCATTTAGAGCAAAAAGTGAAAGTTTTGAGAACTGAGGAGAAGCTGACCACTGAGCATGAATTCTAGAAGGCAGTGTTGAAGGGCTTTAGGAATTGGGGATGGGTCGTAGCCAAGATAAGATAGGGGGGCGGGGAGAGACAGTTGAAGTCAAGAGTCCAGAAATAGGATAGATGATTGGGCATCTTAGGTTTCTTGTGGGGCCTGACATACATCAGAGAACTGGGCATAATGAGGTTTGCCTAGATGTTGTCAAAGTGAACCTTGAAGACAAGGCTGGAAGTGTTGGAAGGCAGTGAGTTGTGGGGCCCTCTCTGTACTCCTGCTAATGGTGGTGTGAAGCCAGGGATGAGAAGTCTTATTCTTGGTATCTGAAATCTAGAAGACATGTAAAGACCATGGAGGGGTGATCTTCTTCAAGTGGATGTATGGATGGCTTTCCAATCAGAGTAGATTTGGAAGTGTCTGTTGGAAAAAATGGTGTTGAGAATGAGTTCAAAAGTTAATAAGTCAATGCTACTTTAATTTCAACATGCTAAACCATGCCCAACTCAAAAGTGACAATATGGTAATAAAAGTTCCACTTACCTTTTCTTTTCTTCTTTAAGTCTTGAAAGTGATAAAGAAAAAAAAAAGGAGATATTGAAATTATCTGAACTTAAATCCATTTATCCCTTTAGCTTTGAAATCAATGATTACACCTCAAATGTATTCAACAGTATAATCTCCAGCAAGAGAGAGAACTTTATCCCATGTAGGCACTCCATTCATTCATTCCTCCCATGTGTTCTCAGCTGAGGAGACATTTATTTTGCTTACAGGTGAAAAGATGCTCTTAGGAGCCATCATGGTTTGGTGGCTCAAGCAGTCCTGGGTGTGAGGAGTGTGACTAGGATGCACTCATGTACACTTTTCTGGAAATGAACACCCAGAAGACAAAGATGAGGACCGCCAAGAAAGCAGTTATTTTGGATGCCAAATCCTTTCAGAACCAACTCCAGGGGAAAACCTCTTCAAGGCCGGCAAGAATTCCAAGGTCTCTGGGAGGTACACACTTACTTTTCTTGCTCTGAGCCCTTGCTTTGTGTGGAAGTGCTTGAATGCAGTTAGAATTCTTATAATGTGACTTTAGGTGCATAATATTGTAAGCAGAGTGCTAAGTCCCATTAGAAAATGCATTTGCCCCTCACAACTAGGCTTAATGTGTGGCAAGGGCGAGGACTTCTTGATTAGTCAAGATTATTCTAGAAGCATTTAAAGAATTAGGTATTTTCAAGGAAATAGGTAACAGAGAAATCTCTGAACAGCTGCTAGCAAATTTGAGTATCTGCAGAGAGCTGAGAGATGACAGAAATTTGCTTCTCTAAAAGCCTGAACTAAGAAACAAAAACAATAATAAACATGAAATGACAAACAACCCTTTAAACCTGTAAAGAAGATTTATCTTTAAAGTGGAACACCAGTTCCTTTCTCAGCCACTTTATTTTTTATCACTATTACTACTAACCACTGTTAACAGTTTCCTCTCCAGATACTTTCTATGTTTAGAAAATATTTTAAAAAACACAATGGAATAAAACTATAAATATTATGCTGCAATTTTGTTTTTACTTTATTGTGTTTGGGGCATGAAGATTTACTGTAAGCTTTTTTTATCAACCATTTAGTGTTCTGTGTATATTTGTGGCATAATTCATATAATCCATGTCCATGAACATTTAAATGGTTTTTATTTGGTTCTGTTGCAACCAACTGCAGTTAATGTTCTTGTGCTTATATTTTTGTACACTAAGGCAAGTCTATCAATGGCCTAAATTTCTAGAAGCAAAATTCCTGGGTTAAAGAATACAATATATTTTTTTAGCTTGGTACATGATTCATGTTTAGGTTCAAAGTGTTCTTATAAATCTGTAAGTAAAAGATGAACAAGAAATATAAATCTAAGTAAAACAAAAGGTACATAACAGAAAAAGAAATACAATTGGTTAATAAGCAAATGAAAAGATAATCTCACTTATAATTAAAGAAATAAAAATTAAAATAAAATACCATTTTACTAGTTGATTAGTAAATACTTATAAGTTTGAACCTACATGTGAGGTGAAGAGGTGGTGAACCCATCATAGGCATATACTGTTGATAGTGGTGTAAGCAATTGTCACTTGTTTTAGAAGGCTCGATAGCAATAGGTTTGCCAATGTTTTAGCTCCCTAATGTCCTGCCACTTGGCCTTGAGCTACATTCTGCTCATTTGATTAGAGGAAGATATTTAGGCACTAATTGTACTTTATTTCACAGTTTGGAAAGCTGTCTGACTTACCTCATTATGGACTGATTTACTAGTTTAACTCTGAAGGCATTTTGTTTTTTCATTTAATGAATGTTTATTAGGCATCTACTATGTGCCACTGTAAACATAGTGAGGGAGACAATGGTGACTGTAAGTGGATGTGACAGACAAGGCCTCTTCTCTTACAGGGTATTTATCCTGATGGGGGAAGGTGGCAACAAGCAAACACACAATCAGATCAGGTATATGATGTACAGCAGGAGGTGACAAGTACTGTGGTGGAAACAAGACAAGAAAAGTGATGGCCAGTAGCTAGGGGAGAGGATGCTATATAGGTAGCACTGCAGATAGCCTTTCTGAAGAGATGACATTTAAGCTAAATGCTGAATGATAAGAAAGAGTTGGCCATGAAAAGATGTGGAAAGGGCCCTCTAAGCAGAAGGTACAGCATGGGCAAAAATCACGGCACAGGCAGAAGGATCACTACTGTAGAATGAACTGTGTCCTCCCAAAATTAATATGTTAAAGCCCTAACCCCCAATGGGACAGTATTTATAGATAGGGCCTTTAAAGAGGTAGTTAAAGTTAATGATGTGATAAAGGCAGGGCCCTAAGCTAATATGACTCGTGTCCTTATAATCAGAGGAAGAGACACCAGGAGTTTGCAGGCACAGAGGGAAGGGGATGTGAGAACACAGCAAGAAGGTGAACATCTGCAAGCCACAGAGAAAGGCCACAGGAGAAACCAAACTTGCTATCACCATGATCTTGGGCTTTTAGCCTCCAGAACTGCAAGAAAATAAATGCCTGCTGTTTAAGCCACTTGTCTGTGTTTATTTTTTTATGCAGCCCAAGCACACTAGCTAAGACAACCACTGTGGCTGAAGCTTATTGACCAGGAGGTAATAGGGAGAATATAAAATTTGAGATGTAGGCAGAAGCCAGGATTACAAGGGCTTCAAGGGCTGGAGTTAAGAAGCTGGGTTTGGTTCTAAGTGTGATGGGAAGGTATGGGAGGGTGGCATTTTAAAATATCACTCTGGAGAAGTGGTAGGGTATTCTCAAATCCTACTCAGCTTTCTGTTCTCTCAAACCTTTGGATGAACTATCAAGGCTACAGTCAGCCAAGAATGAGGCTGTCTCCTGAGGGGAGGGACTAACACTGTGTCAGGGCAGTCCTGCTCCTCTCGGGCCACTCACCAATACCCAACAAGACTCTGAATACAGTTTCCTGGCCTGTGAGCAGGGTAGCTTAGCTCATAAGCCAGAGAAGGCTATAGAAAGGTCATAGAAGAAAATTAAGTTATTTCAAAGGCCAAGTTGAATTTTAGGCTGAATTCTTGTCTCAAACTATACTCTAACACATTGGTCAAAATAGCTCACCAGAGATTATGGAGTATATCCAAATAACACAAAATTGATTTTCTAAATTTGAATAATACATCACTTCTCTCACTATTAAAGTCCTGGAAGAAATTAAGAGTTCAGAAGTGAAATCAAAATGGAAATCCCTTTTCCTTAATTCTAAAATACCTTTCTCTTTCCTTTCCCATCCTGCTCAGAGTCAGAGTCCCACACAGTTGCTGCAGGCTATGCCGTCTTCCCAGCAGCGGCTGCACTTCCTAAGAATGGAGTCATGAGAGTCTAATGTGTCTCATGCTTCTCAAAGAGTCAAAAAGTCACCCTAACTCAGAAGATGATGGATCAAAGCACTGGAGCCATACAAATAGCATTCATTTATGATCCCTAGTGGAAGCATTTCTCAAACAGAACCAATGTTCCCTCTTGAGCCAGCAGTGGATCAAAGCTGAGAGCTGGTGGAGGAAGTAGCACAGAGAGAAAAAAAGTATGAAGGAAAAAACTCGTCTTTAGATTTGCCAGGATGCCAGTTAGTCTGTGCCAGCTGTCTGGAATACACAACATGTTCACTTAAACTCAATTGGGAAAATGTTTCACCATGAGCTTCAACATTCAGCCATATGCTCCTCCCTGAGCCTTACATAAGGCCAAAGCTTTCTTGCCGGAGCCGCTGCTGTCAGAACTTTCTCTCTCAGAATCCTGAGGAGAAATAAAGACCCCTGTTTGCCAGATGATTATCCTCCCACCCCCATCCCCACCCAAACTTGCAGTAGCTACGGATTCCTTTGACTTTCAGGGCTGTTGGAATCTGTGCCTCAGTGGTTCCGGAGAAATAATGACCCTAAAAGCTTTTCCTTTTCTCAATTTTTTTTTTTTTTAATTCTCCCGGCTTTGAATAAATCTAACTGCTCACGAGGCAACACAAAATCTCTTGTTAACCACCATTTCCTGGCATATTAAGACGGCCAAGCAAATATCCTTTGTGTCTCATATGCCCAGCCCTCTAAAGTTTGCATGCATTCAAATTTCTACAAATGTCTCCAGACAACTTGAGGTGAGTGCTCTTTAGATCTATTAAGGGCCCTGTCCTTTCTAGGGCCTTGGGTTTCTGTGAGGCCCTAAACAGCTAGCGATTGAGGTGACTCAGAAAAGACTTTACTGATGCCAGATAAGAATTAAATGTCTTCCTCTTCTCTTGACAACTGTCCTGCTCATTCTGAGGTTTCAAATCAACAGTGAGTCTCTTTTAGTGATAATTCCTCCTGCAGCCACCCACCTGAGGTTGCCTGGCACAGCTGCAGGTAATTCTCAATTGCTAGAACTTGTAATTACTAAGTCCAGACTCCTTGGCCTTGCCGACCCAGACCTGCCTTAGCCATCCACCCTATATGAGGCTAAGGAATTGGAACAGAGAGTGAAGAGAATGGCCTGCATCTCATTTACCAAAACAAACAGAACAAGAAGGAAGTAAGTTTCTCTTGAGCACGTGAGAAGTTAAAAAGGAAGCTGATGGCCTAGTTTCTGCTCGGAGGCATGGCAGTGTCTTAGTCCATTTGGGCTATCATGAATTACCATCGACTGGATGGTTTACAAACAGCAGGATTTATTTCTCATGATTGAGAGGATCATCCCTAACAGCAGTGTAGACTTTTTCTGGCATGCATCTCAAAAATCTTCCAGTCTCTACCCATTACCTAGCTCCAAAGCTACTTCCATATTTTTAGGTATTTGTTGCAACAGCACCCCACTCTTAGTACCAATTTCTATCTTAGTCCATTGGGATTTCTATAATAAATTAGGATAGACCAGGTTAGAGACAACACACATTTATTTCTCACAATTCTGGAGGCTGGTAAGTCCAAGATCAAGGTGTTGGCAGATTTAGTGTCTGGTGAGGACCTGCTTCCTCATTGACAGTTGCTGTACCACTGTAACCTCACATGGCAGAAGGGATGAGCTAACTCTTTGGGGTTTCTTTTGTAAGGGCACTGATCATAATTATGAGAGCTCTGCACTCACAATGTAATCGCCTCCCAAGGCGCCACCTCCTAACACTATCACCTTAAAAGCTAGGATTTTAACATACGAATTTGTGAGGGATGTAAACATGCAGAATACAGCACATGGCAATCCTAACCACTACTAAATGTGGTGAAATGAATGTCTGGTCCTCTGACTCAAACAGCTTTATAGACAAAGACTAGATGCTTGCTGTAAGAGGCAGGTTGTAGATTCCATCCAGGTGTACATGCCTTGGCATGGGATGTGAAAAAGGATACTAGTCTTTTTTTCAAATTACAAGGCAGGGTAACTCCACCCATTAGTAAAACATGAGCCTAACTACCAGGCTCTGACTATTTGCATTGGCTATTTCTCCTATGGAGAGAGAGAGAGAGAGAGAGAGAGAGAGAGAGAGAGAGAGAGAGAGAGAGAGAGAGAGAGATTGAAAAAGGGAGAGTACTAAATATTCACTACTTTCTCCTTTGTGTAGATTACCAGATTGAGAGGCATGAGTAGTATATCAGTAGCCAGAGTTCCAACAGAGAAACAAAACCAGTAGAAAGTGTGTGAGTTGTGTGTAAAATAATATTTTGCAAAGAACTGGTTTATGCAATTATGGGGACTGACTAAGAAGTCTGAAATCTGTAGAATGGGTCACCAGGAAAGGCAGGCTAGAAACTCTGGGGCAGAAACTGGTGAATGTTCTTCCTCAGGGAAATCTCAGTCTGGTCCTCAGGCCTTTCAACTGCCTGGAAGAGGAACACCCAGTATTATTCAGGATAACCGCTTTTACTTAAAGTTAACTGATTGTATCTGTTAATCACATCTACAAAATATCTTCACAGCAATGCCTAGATTAGTGTTTGAATCACTAGGTGCTCTAGTCAAGCCAAGAAAGTACATAAGGCCAATCATCATGAGCAGTAAGAAGAAATGTCTACCCTTCTTCATCAGCTGGGGAAGGTAAAAGGAAGGGGTTTCAGACAGTGAGAGCAGCATACATGAAGAAAAAATGGAAGAAACTCAGAATGAGGAAAGAAAAGCTCACAAAGTGAATTGAAAAATAAGTAGAGAAAAACTCATAAGTTATCTTGAACTTATTAAGTTCATTAGAGCTGAAAAGTTTTAATTTTATCCAAATAGATAAGTCTTGGGATTTTAAGGTAGCAAGGCATATGACAAGATATGTGTTATAGAAAGATCAAGCATGTGACTTAAAGAAAGGGACTAGATGAGGCAAAAACTGGGGACAAAGATTGCCAGCTAAGAGACAGTGGAAAAAATCCAAGTCAGAAATGTGTTTCCACCAGTAAATTTGGAGAGCAGAGTATAAATTCATCATCTATTTAAGGTATTTAAGAAGTAGAATTTACAATACATGGTATGGATTGAAAATGGGGTTGAAAGACAGAGAAAAGTTCAGCTGTCTGAGCTGTCTGGGTTTTTGGTCATTCATTTATTGAATCAGGGGACATGCAATTGGTGTGCCCTCTGCTCATGTGCCCTGTGTGTGATGGATTCAGTATGAGAAGGTGTCTATACATAGGTCAATAGGCAATTCTGAAGCCCTGTGAAGATTAACTGAAAATAAAACTTTGTGATCTTCTAATATATATTTAGTAGTGAGTTTTGCAAATGAAAAAGATCATTTGAGAATTTGGGAAATTTGTGAGCAGAAGACCCCAAACAGCATAGAAAAAACGGAAACGAGAGAATAAAAGAAAAAAGCCAAGGAGAGAATCCTCAGAGACACTACACTTAATGGATTGGATAGGGAAAAAGTCTAGTAAATAACATTAAAATGAGACAAAGAGAAAGTGCATGCTCTTTCCAACCGTTCCCTAAGTGATGATTTTCAATTTTCACTGCTTTCATCCTCTTCCACTCTATTTCACCAAGGATTCATGAAATGCTCCCTGGAGACAAATAGTATCCTGGAGATACAATGATGAACAAGTCATGATTTCAGCCCACAAGTACTCCAGATCAGGGTCCTCGATTTGAGCACTATTGAAATTTTAGATAATTCTTTGTTGTAGAAGGCTGTTCTGTACATTGTAGGATGCTTTGTAGCATCCCTAACCCCTTCCCTTCCTAGTGGATGTCAGTAGCAATCTTTCCACCCAAACTGTAACAACTTAAAGTGTCTGTAGACACTGTCAAATATCCCCTGGGGATGGAGCAAAATCACTCCCAGTTGAGAACCACACTCGTCGAGTCCAGTAGCAGAGATAGCTATATAACCAGAATAAAATTGCATCACAATATACGTTAGTTGCAAATGGATTCGTTCTTGCTATTTAAGCAGAGAAGCATGATCAATATTACCAGAAAGGGATAGTAAGTAGCTTATGGAATCCCTGGGAGACTGCCAGAAGCCACACAGCCAGAAAGAAACACCCCAACACACCTCCATATCACTCTGGTGAAACACCACCACTGCTGCCGCCTCCACTTTAGAGCAAGTGTACAAGAGCTGGGATGCCAGAAGCCCCTCACAACTACCCCAGGGAAACCTGCCCACATTTCTGCCCTCACGAGTTCCAGATGATCTTCCCATTTGACATCAGTTCACTTCAAAACTTTCCACAGGTATATCCAATTGGCAGAACCAAGATACAAGATTACAAGATGAGACTTTATTTACAATTTTAAAATATCATATCCCTTTTCAGCTTATAACCTTTGAAATTAATTTCTAATTCAAATTCATAAATAAATCATTTCACTCTTTTGAATGAGCCTTCTATTTCTAATTGACTTCTAAAATCTTCACCTGTATGTCCCAACCTGTATTGCAAGTTGACTTCTCTTAGTAACTACTCCATCCTGACAGATGTGTGGTCAAGAAAACTTGGCAATAATTTTGAATGCCCCTTTGTCCTGTGTCTAATCTGCTGTCACATTCTATTAACTCTACTATCCTGGCCCTGCCTTATTCACCTTAGGTTTTGGACATTTCTCTCAATTTATGTGAGTCTAGTCATTTGTCCCATTCAAACTTCTTCTCTCTCTGGCTTCCTGAGTGTAGAAAGAAGAAACTAAATTTATTGAAATTCTATGATGTGTCAAATGCTGTGGCAGGGACTTTGCATAACTGATCTCATTTAGAAGCAACTGGATAGTGTGAGAGAAAGAACTATAAAATTAGATAATTCTAAAAAACACAAGCACCAAAAAACAGATCAATTGGATTTTATAAAATTAAAGTCTTTTGTGCATTAAAGGACACTATAAAAAAGTTAAAAAGACAACTCACAGAATGGAAGAAAATACTTAAAAATGATACATCTGATAAGGGACTAGTAATCAGAACATTTAACAAACTCTTACAACTTAACAGTTATAAGGCAAAACCCAATATCACACAGACAAATGCATTAATTAAAAAAAAAAAGATATACTTTACTCAAAGACACCTGAGTTTTTGGATCTTAAAGAAGAGCATATTTTTAAAATTTCCTCTTAACATGATAACCAATTAGTGATTTAATAAAATGAAGAGGGAAAGAGAAATGTGTAACATATAATAAAGCTTTTGTTAGCAAAATAAATATGAAATGAACGTGCTTTTACCATATCTGCTTAACCTTGGAAACTCACCTTTTTATTCACTCTTGCTCTCGAAGTTTTAAGTGGCAAAATTATTCCTGGTTTCATTTGCAGTCTGAATGAGTAATTCACTGATAACAGGGATATTTGAAATATTCAGTTTTGTACATTTCTTCTGATAATTATAAATAAAACAAAAAAATTAATAATTTAAAGAAGACCCTTCTTAAGAACCATAAAAAAAAACAAGATCCAGTAAAAAAGTCTTTTTTTTTTGCAATGTAGCCTCATTCACAGCATCACTCAAATGACCCAGACTTATCTTTTTGCCAATCAATTCATTAATAATAAATTTTATTAAACATCAATTAATTGGCATCTAGGTCTCCACTTCTGAGCTAGTAACAATCTTTTTTCAGTAATGATGAAATGCAAAGTTTTTTAAATTTAGATTTATGTAAATTCTATATGTTAAAATAAAAAATAATTCTCAGACTTTTACATATATACATATATACATATATATGTACATATATATACAATTATACACACACACACACACACACACATATATATATATACACATACACACACACATACACACACACACACACACACATATAATTGTCCCCTCTGTTAACCAACATTTAAGCATAAGAGTTGGGGAATAGTATGCAATGCTCTAGTTAAAAAGATATTTGAGCCTAAATCTACTTGTGCTACATGTAGGCATATTTTTAAGGTATGCACACAGTATTAATCAATCTTCCAAACTGCATATTTTTAGACAGTAAGCATTTATAACTATAAACCCTTTTATGAGTTAATCAGACCATCAGTCATATGTAAAAACACTTTAAAAGAAACTTCATAAAAAGATCCAATTTTAGTTGTTTTCTTTACTTCTGGCTAAATGAAATAAAGAAAAAGGAAATTTCCCCCAAGCCAGCAAATAGGCAGAAAACAAAAGACTTTAGAAATCTATGAGGAATGACACACATTTTAAAAATAATATCAGATTTTAAATTAAAGTCTTAACTAAAGGTGGGTCTAAAAATCAATGTGTTCTGCTTCGGGGAAAGAGGGAGAATTCCAACACAGTTCTAAGTACATAGTATGTGCTCAATTAATCATTGTTGATTGATAGAAAAGCAGTCACCACAACCTCATGTTTTTGTAGAAATAGAGACTGTATCAAAAAAAAACTTTTTTTTTTTAACTGAATGTATTTCTCCGTGATGTGGAGAATGATTTGGGAAGAGCCTAAGATTTTCTGCATTGTTCAGTAAAGGGATGGGTGATAAAAGAGATGGCTTCTGGTTTCGAGTATTGATTCTTTTACCTCTCTAGATCCTTCTAATATACATAAAATGTAAAAAACCTAGTTAACAGTGGGACCATCTGGGTAACTCTCCCACTGTTGTTTTAATCTCCAATTGAATGGCACCTTACTGTGCCCAGATAAATATTATTGTTCCATGGGTGTGCTTTGGCTACTTGTAGGTGTAATCCTGAGGAGACTTAAGTATGGAGAAGCTAAATGATTGCTGTCCTAGATAATGCAGAAAATGACAGGTAGCACTTGCATAAAAGTTAAGGATTTGTTTTCCAAATGCACTGGTCAGGCAGGTGGACATTATATGCACATTCATTGGCTCCTGTGCAAAAGCTCCACTATTTCCCTCTCTTAAAGCATTACCATTAAAAGGGAATTATCCTACTTAGAAAAGAGGGCTGTGTGTATTTAACTTGAAAACAAGATTTGACAAGGTGACCATCTGTTTTTCCTTTCCCACTTAATTACAAAAGGAATGGCACTTGCAGCCAACCAAAATACCCAGGGAGGAATTGGGATTACAATGTATTCATTTTCTCTGCAAAGTGCAAACCTAACACTTGCTCATACAGCCATGTTGAAGAGCAGCAGAATTAGTGCCCCTGCGACTCATCTTCCAGCACACTCAGCTTGAAGACAGTCAATCTGAATGAAAACAGTGATATACCCAAGCCACTGGTACACACTTCATTTGAGAGGAACGAATGCCCCACCGGATGGCAGCTTATTCTACCAGCTTGCATCCAATCATCTCCATCCAAGGTCAGAGTTTCTACCAGCAGTTTTTATTGTGCTTATTTGTTTCCAAATAAAATGTACTTGAATGCCAAAGTGGAGAAATAGCTCCTTAACATGGAAAACACAACACAGAATATTTGACCTTGTGTAAACATGACTTTGCAAGAGCAAAAGTGAACTCCTGTGTCCCTTTACTCCGGTATTTTCCTCAAAATATAGTGCTGTACTCCAATATGGGTGCCACCGGTCACACATGCCCATTTAAATAGAAATTGATTAAAGTTACATAAATGTGAAATTTAATTACTCAGCTATATTAATCACATTTCAAGAGCACTTTGGCCTCTGATAGCTAGTGACTAGCATATTGAACAGTGCAGTTAGAGAACATTTCCAACATAGAAGGTTCTATTGGACAATGCTATTATTACATAATAATAATTTTTTAAAAGTAAGACTTTACTAAGATAGTAGAGAAATAAAGATAGTATGTTTTTTCAAGTTCAAGCTTTGACTCAATTTTACCTTTTCCTTGGGCAAATGATTTAAACTCCCTAAGATTCAGTTTTTCATCTGTAAAAAGAGGGTAATAACTACTTATTCATGGGGGGTAATTGTGAAGATTAAATGAAATAATATAGGTAAAATACCTTGCAAATTATGCACACCCTATAAATGTTATTTATTTCTCTATTTCATCAAGTCTAAGATGCAGAACTTTTCACATTTTAACATATCTCAAATTCACATGTAATTTGTAGCCAGTGCCAAAAGAAACTTGGCAGAGGAGTAAATTGTGACATAGATGTCAATGCCTGCACATGTGCAAATTAGCATGTGTGTGGAAGGTTATAGATTCATCTGAGTCTCACCTAAGCTGAGATATAAGCCTTTGTTAGCATGGTGTGTATTTGAACTTTATTTGAAACTTGGATCATAATTATTATTTTAAATGTCTTCAAAGAAAATTTAGCAGAAAAACAAATAATAATTATCTTTGCAGAATATTCTCACGCTCTGTGCAGTACAATTAAAGGCAGTAGAAATTGCCAAGTCTTTTGGAATAAGCATGGGTTTGATGATGTCTATTCTTAAATGCCAAATGGTTATCACTTTGGTGCAATCATGCATCTATCAGAAATTCCCAGCTGACTTTTAAGAACTATTTAATGTCCATCAATATGTCCATCAGTTAAGAGAAAATGTAAAGATGATTTGAATCACAAAGAACTGTTCACCAAGACTGGAATACCTTGATATGCCTTGAAATCAATCTTTTATTCCTAAAGGTGCAAAAGGGAAACAAATTATAAAAGATAGGCTTGGGGTGCAGTGGAGAAGGTCACCATGATGATATAGATGGTATTCAAAGTAGACTCAAGAGAACATTTGGACTCTGAATGTGAATGGCTCTGGCTTAAACCAAACTTTGAACTGAAGAATGTACGTTTATCAGGGGGGGAAAAGTCATGTAATTTTATAGGTGCCCTTTTTTCTAAAAAACCATTATCAAATTCATAATGTATCTAACAATTTATGGTATCTGGGATTAAGGAAATGTGAGATTATCAACGCATGAGGAGAGAAAAAATAAATCTCTAAATTTCCAACTTAGCTCTAGAAGAGTTCTTTAGTTTTTTGTTTTCTTTTTTTTAGTTCTATTGTTAGTAACATATTTCATCAAGTTTGATACTTTAGGTATAAAACACGATTATATTAAAAGCAACAAAGAAAAAAAAACCTGCCAATTTATCTAGTAAAAGTGCCTTTTTATCATTTAGAATTTTTATTTTATATGCATTGAAATGATTTCTTTAAACTTATTTTTACAGATGTATGTCATTTATCATTTCTGTGTATTTATAAGAAAAAGAAAATATTAACAAAAATATCAGTGATTAAGATACTACAGAATTTCTTTAGATAAGGACTCCAGCAGGCCTCGTTGTGAGAATAGCATACCTAATAACTCTGGGGAAACAAACAGCCATCATAAGACAGCATTAAAACAATTCCAGAGTCAAAGGTGGATGGGGCATTCCTTAAGCAGGGAGGAAAAAGGCAGGGGCTTGGCCACATGAAGACTGCTCAAGGCCTCCACAACCAAGAACTAATTCTTATCCCTCAACCAGCAAGACCGAGAACATCCTCAGCTTCCCTTACAAAGCCATCCCACAGTCTCCCATGTGATTTTACTGTCATGTTTTTACAGAGATAATACTTACTGCTTTCTCCCCCTTGATTTTTAAAGGTGCTCTTGTTCATGATAAAGAATTCAAGATAACAACAAAAAAAAAATCAAGAAAAACATGTGTCCCAGAATTTCATCAATATTGGTAGCAATTTCATATATTTTCTTCCATCTTTTTCCTGTGCATTAATTAGGATAACATACTGTGATTATGCAATTTTGTTTGTATTGTTTTCACTTAGTAGTTTCCAAAGCATAAAACATTTTGCAAAAAATAATAATAATAATCCAACAGAAATCACTTTTATTTTCAAAGAGATTAATTTTTGCATCTTTCCACACTATGTTATTGAAAGATAATATATATTTTGAATAGAACCTGAGAGTGTTCCCAGAGGCTAACACGCTGTTGGCAAGTGTTGATGCTGGTGCTTCTTGATTCTTTTCCTACAACATTAGGACTCATATTTCTTCAAATGTCTTTATTTGATTTGCTGTCTGAAACATCAAGGGATTACAGTGGTCCAGTCATGAACAAATTAAATTTACACCCCTCTGTTCTGTCTCTGCATTTTCCTGCACACATAGTGACTTTTCCTTTCAATGCACAATCATAGTATAGTCTTTTTGAAAGAAAATTTTAACAACAACTAAACTCAACACACATAATAGCAACAATACCTATTATTCAATTGAAGTGATAACGATACGGTCAAGCCAAATTTACAAATGCTGAAGCAATGACAAGAGTGTTATAACTGTCATTTGAGAAATTACATAATGTTTTTGATGGTAAGATGGACCCCAACTTTAATGTGTAAAACATGGCATCTTAAAAATCAATTATTATAAGTTTATGAGGAAATATATAAGGATGTGATAAACTAATACTGCGGAGATTCAACCAGCAAAACCCAGACTGCAGGAAACTTTACAGGTCAGACAAGCTGGTTTCTTCAAATAATTATGGGAATGGACAGGGAAGAAGGAGGAAGAAGAAGAAAACAATAGATTAAAAGAGACTTAGAAGATATTTTAAAATATATCAGTCTATTTCAATATACTACTCATATTCATGAGACAATTGGAAATTTGAACACTGGATATATTAAAACATTAGAGGATTATTATTAAATGTTAGGTGTTATAATGGTACTATGGTTATATACTTTTTGAAAGAGCCCGTTATCTTTTAGTGATACATGAAATATTTACAGAAAAATTATTTGAAATCTGGGATTCGCTTCATAATAACATGGGAGGTAGAGGTGAAGAGGGGTGTGTATGTGTGATAGGCAGACTTCTGAAAACACCCCACTGTTCCTTACCTTCTGATAGTTACATCCTCATCTAATTCTCTCCTTGAGTGTGGTTTGGACCTGGTAACTTTTTCCTAAAGAAAAGAATTTAGCAAGGATGATGGAATACCTCACTTAGACGATTACATTATAAAAGATTGTGTCTTGCTTGATCTCTTGCTCTTTTTCCTGCTTCTGCTCTGAAGAAGCAAGCTGCTATGTTGTGTGATGTTCTTTAGAGATGCCCACATGGAGAGGAACAGAGAGAGGCCTTTTCACAATGGCCCAAGGGCAAATAATCCTGCCAACAACTACTGGAGTAAACTAGGAAGTAGATCCTTCCCCGGTGAGATTTGAGATGACTACAGTCTTATGGGAGACCCAGACCCAGGGAACCCAAATTAGCCCCGTCTGGAGACCTAATCTGCAGAAACTGTGAGATTATAAATGTATATATTTTAAGCTGCTACATTTGAGGGCAATTTATCTTACCCCAATAGATAACTAATACAGTAAGCAACAAGACTGGCCATGGGTAGTTGACTTTGGGGGCAAATGAAAAGTATATAGTGGTTCATGTACTCTTATTTCTACTTTTGTCTATGTTTGAAATTCTCCGTGATAAAGAGTACTTAAAACGCAGTCAATGAAAAAAAGTGGTAGCAATTCACTGCCTTTCCTATGTTACACTATTTAATGGTAGAGTGGTTATTTTCCATATGCCTATGGCTTGTCTATATCTTCTGTTTCAATGTGTTTCCTGCTCTGGTTTGTCTACTGGGCTCTGTAAGACATAGCTGCTATGTACTAATGAAGAAATGACCTAATGCACCAATTTTTTAAAAAAATTAAGAGAAAAGACACTTTTAATTACTTTTATAATCAATTTGGGAAATCGCAATGGGATAAATGAAGATAAACTGATGTGATGATTAAAAGAAATAAAAATTAAGGAAAGGAGCTCTGGCATCAGACAGAGAAAACATAGATGAGGGCAAATTTGTTAGCTCAGTTTCCAGGCTGTGGATTAATTGATGTCCCTACTTTTGTTTTGTTTTGTTTTGTTTTGTTTTTCAATCTATTTCATTAGGTTTTAAACCTCTACGAGCAGAGCAAGAGAGAAAACATGAAATGTAGTAGTCAGATATTTCCCCTTGTCAACACATGTAGAAAATGGTAAAGATGATGGAAACAAATAGCAAAAAGTAAATATTGAATTAATTAACACAAATTAAATATTGAGTGGGGATTGAATTTCTACCAAGCATGCAGCTTACTGATCTATTATAGGTCTAAGTTGATAAGGTCACATCTTGATAAAATTTAACAAGTGTTTTAGAAGAGATATAAAATGTTTTTTTTATCAAACCCACACGTAATTTTCTTATCTTCTTCTGACAGGGATAATTTTAAATTAGCTACTTGCCACTTTGTTCTCATAAAACGATTATAGGATGTGACTCACTGAGGCCTAAATTATTGAAAGTGCTAGAATGAAATCTGCTGAGCATCAGCTGTTAAGGGCAAGTAACAGGTCAGTCCATAGAAGGAGGTTTCCTTTGATTTTGATCCAGTCCACATAGGGAGAACCTGCATATAATTAGTTCAACATACAAGTTCTGGGTGGGACCACCTGGATTTAAATATAAGCTCTGTTACTTACTAAGGGTTCAAACTTGGGCAAGAGCTTTAAATGCTTCCGGGTACTCATCTAATGAGAGTGTACAATAAGGTAGTTAACTTCTGCATGTACTACAAGGAGCAAGTGAAATAGAGCATGTAAGTGACTTAGCTCAGGGTGGGGCACCAGAACTCCCCTTGGTAAATGACAACTATTATTGTTATCATTACCAAAATCAACGGAGGATCATCTGAGACCCTCGGCTACCCAAACTCATATTCTTAGGATGCTTGAATGTGAGTTATGGTCAAGAATACAATAAAGCTCCCATTCCTTTTTGGCTAATATTTTAATGTTAAAACTAGGGAGGTAAAGTTAGGATAAATTTATACATATAATTTGATTCTTTTTGATACTGCAATGTAATATAGTTCTAGGATCCTAATATCCACCTAAGTCGATGGTTCTCATCTGGAGGCAATTTTGCCCTCTAGTGGGTTCCGGGGGACATTTGACAATTTAGGATATCTGGAGACATTTTTGATTGTCGTGACTGAGATGGTACTACTGTCATCTAGTGGGTAGAGACTAAGGATGCTCCTAAACTTCCCACAAAGCACAGGACAGGCCCCCACCACAAAGAATTATCCAATCCCAAATGTCAATAGTACTGAGGTTGTGAAACTCTGCCCTAGCTAAAGCCAAGAACAGACTTCTTCTTTTAGTTGACCTTTAAGGTTTGGAGCAAGCATTTAACAACAGCTAAGACTCCCCTTAAGCAATCTTGCTTTCAGCCAATGAAACTCCTCATGATTCTTTAATCACACTGACCAAGACGTTAGAAGGCCTCTTCCTGATGTTGTTAGCTAAAACGGACTTTACTTTTTAAGAAGAAAGAGGAAAAGAACAGTTGTGCCTTGAATAAACAAAAATTTTATATTTCCCTCATTATTGTGACCTGGGAAAACAGATACATATATTGTATATGTTATAAATGTATGACATATAAATAAAAATAATGCACCATTTTGTACTTCCTCATACCAAGAGTTTGTGGCCCAAATGACCCAACACCACTGTATGTTAAGGGTGGCTAGGAGAAGGTTGCAGTTGAGCATTATTAAGATTCCTTCAGTAGCTCTGATCTTCCAACCAGCCCTTCACTCTAATCAAAACACTTCTAACAGGCTCTGTGAATATTTCTCCACTAAAAACCAACAACAGACCCCCAACTACCACCAGCTAACACAGCATTTCACACCAATTATTATTTGAAGAGCTTGAAACCAGAAGTCCTATTTTTCCACACTGAAAATATTTGAATGGGCTGTCAAAAAGCCTCTTAGAAATGCACCCCATCCAACAGCAACAAACCCTATGCAAACAAATCAAGTGGTGCAGAAATCCTTTGCACAAGATGATAGGGGAGGCCTCCATGCTGACACTGTAGGCGAGCCAAGTTTTCATGTACTTGGATGGCTGACCTCCAACTTCTGACATATTCATTATATTCCAGCATGTCGGCTGCAGATTGCATTGAAGTGATGACAGCTACAAGACAGCCAACGAGGAATATGGCCATTCTGGCAACAGGTGGCCTTTCACTTGTACTGGGAAAGTTAATCTAGTTTATCATCAAAGTATATTATGTTCAAGGAGTGTCATGTTTTGAGAGCCCTAGTGACAGATCAAATAGAGAAAGTATTCTTCTGTGGAACGTGACATTTTGGGGAGACCAACCCTTTCAAATCACTCATTGTTTATGCTTGATTCAGATGTGTTAAGTTACTCCATTGTCTCAAGCTTTACATTACAGTTTCCAAATTATGGTTTGTGTCCCCTGTCAAAGGCTGACAGAGGTATCCACAATCTCACCTTAAACAATCAAACACCATTACTGAAAGGAATTTT
Organism: Cynopterus sphinx; assembly: GCA_030015415.1. Taxonomy (NCBI): domain Eukaryota; kingdom Metazoa; phylum Chordata; class Mammalia; order Chiroptera; family Pteropodidae; genus Cynopterus; species Cynopterus sphinx. The sequence continues at coordinate 94,097,855 of CM057385.1, read as the reverse complement.
TAATGGCTCTAATTTGTCATCAGAAAAATGCATTAAAGAAAAGGCCAGCAGCAAAAGTATATTTATTCATTTCCATACAAATTGACCATCACATTTCCAGATGAATTTTCAAATTACAGATGTTCAAAATCAGTTCTGCTTACCCTCATTCAAAACATACTTAAAAAAAAAAAACAGTAAAATAATATCATATCCAAGGCTTGCAATGGGGAAACAATTGCCCCTGGAGGGTACTAACTTCTCTTTGGGTTTAACCTTGGATTTTGGCAGAAAATCCCTCTCCAACCTCTCTCCCATTCCCACTAAAGTCTGAGATAAATGATGCTACATGGTAATATTTATTCAGTCATCCATTGCTTGGCTGCCTTCCAGGTTGGATGATTATGTTTTGCTGCACTTTGGACCTCTTTTGAAGAACTCTTAATACTTCTAAAACACAGGGAAGCAATCAAACTGCTCATTTACCTTGTGGAAAATAATTCTGATTTGCGTGAGTCTTCTTGCTTATTGGGTCATTCTTTATGAAAAGTCTTAATGTAGGAGGAAGAGAGTAACAGTTTTCATAATATGTAAACTCCTTTTTGCCCAGGGACAGTTTGAAACATTTAATCTCTAAAAGCGAATTAGTCTCTCTAACCCACAACTATTTTTCTGCACTTAAAGGGATGGCAATAGTCCCATAAACATACACAGAGGAGGCTACCTATTCAAAACACTTCTCTTATGTTTTGGGGAACTGCTGAAGAACCTAACAGTAGGCATCAGCTGCCTCATCTCAGATGTTGATGATTTTGGAGCATTAACTTTCCATCCTAGCAATCTGGCAAGAGCTTCCTTGGCTATTGGTCTAATTGGGCACCTTTAGGGCAACAATCTCAGATTATGCAGTTCTCTTGGTTACTGAAGACTTTGGAGAAACGAAAATATTGGGTGACATGATTTAGTTTTGTTCTGTAACTATTCCACCCACCAATTACTTAAAATATAGATTATTTTATTTAATTTAAACCATCACTTATATAGCACTTATTATGTGCTAACCATTGTTCTCAGTGCCTTTTATATATATTAAGATATTTAATCCTCATAAAAATCCAATGAGAGTATATACCATTATTATCTCACTTTTTAAATGAGAAAACTGAAGCGCAAGAGGATAAGTTACTTTCCACAGCTTTGCTTTGTTAGCTTTACTCCAGAGTCCATGATATTAACCACCATGTTATGCTATTTCCACCAGGTGTAAATAAACAATATTAATAATATCTAAAATTTAATGAGCCAGGATAGCCACTGTCCATGACATATTTAATCCTTACCACAATCCAATGTGAAAGACGCAATTATTATCCCCATTTTACAATATAAAGAAACTGAGGAGTAGAGAATTCAATCATTTACCTAAAAACACAGCCAGCAAATGGAAGAGCCTGGGCTGGATACTGTGGAGGTAAAGAGATGCAACTGAAAATAGTTCTGAGTAAGTTTATAATAGTTTATTTAAAAATGTTCTTTGGTCTGGAAGCACTGGGGACATTTTTAGAAATGTGATCTTTATTCTCCCTAGAAATAGAAAGTAAGCTGAGATTCAGTACATATTATTTTATAGTCAGGAAAAAAATAAGAGTAATTAAAACACCATGGGGCGGCTGTCCCACTCTGCACAGGTCCCCATCTCAGGCATCTATTCTTATTTTGCTTCCACAGCCCAGGTCACATCAGAACTGAAGACAAGTTCTCAAACTAAACTGAAACCTAGCTAGAGGGATGCTTAACTGAGGAAACACATGTTATAATGAAATAATGGAAATCGTTGTCAAAGAAGCCAGAAAAACAAGTGAAGTCAACGCATGGGTGTGGCAAAGTCATATGTGAGAGCACAGTAGTACCTTTCCTCTGGGGTATATGGAACAAAGCTCATGCTCTGGAAGAGCAGAAGCAGAAGAGAGCTGGAGCAGCATAAGAGTCAATTCAGAAAGAGAACCAAGCATAGCAAAAAGTTACAGACCTTTTCTTTGGTGGCTTAAATAGCTTAAGGAAGTCATGCAAGGTTGGACCTAACTCAAAAAGGCAGATGAGGTTTTTTTTTCCTTCTCCCTGGGCTGGTAAGTGGCGTCGTGGTTTGGTGATCATTAGTTTGGTATCCCCTGCCCCAATACTGCTGTCATTTAAGGTAATTCCTTTTAGGCTCCTATATGTGGGCATTTAGTGTAGAGTCAGTTTCTTTTCAAATGTTTCTCCTTGCATAGATCAGATTTAGTTTCTCTTTTCCACCTGGTGGCCACTAAAATACGTGCCCATGGTCTTCAGAACCAGCACCCCACACTCATTTCAGGATAGACAGACAAAAGTAAACTCTCACATTAAGCTTAATTTCTGTTTCCTCTTCATGTTTGACCCCTAGGATTTCTTTAACTTTCTTGTATGTTCAGCTCTTTACTTAGAAACATGTTTACTATATTTTACCAAGCAATCTTAACTGTTTTATAGCCTCAGATTTTGTGGTTGTTTTTATGTCATCTAGTTTGCCGTATATCTCCAGTGATTTAAATCCTATTATATTTATTTATTTATTTATTTATTTATTGTTTGTTTGTTTGTTTGTTTGTTTGTTTGTTATTTGTTTGTTTGTTTGTTTGTTTGTTTGTTTTTTACTTGTCAGGCGAGACAACCCTTGGTTGATCTCACAGATTGCAAGGACCTTGTCAGCTTACAATTCCTTATTTTTTATTTTTTATGCCTACAGCACCTGGCCTTCCTAGGTGGTCTCCCATCCAAGTACTAACCAGGCCCAACCCTGCATAGCTTCTGAGATGAGATGGAATCGGGCTTGTTCAGGGTAGTATGGCCGTAAACTAAATCTTATTATATTTAAAATATAACATTTTCTTTCCCTTTTTAATACTTTGCTACTACAAATTCAAGCACTGTTTCACATGTAATTTACTGTCTATCTTATAATATTTGCTTTGGGTTTGCCTATCAAAGATGCATAGAGATTTCTCAATACCAGGGGACCATAGCTCTTCACAGAATGATATCTTTAACCATCTTCAAGGATATGGTCAACAGCTATCAGTTGTCATAAAGAAAGGGCACCATTCTTCTCAGTGTACCAGACATTTCCTCACAAGTTTTCCCAGGCCAACAGGCTCCAATGAGGGCATACCTGAAACCTTTCCTTTTTTCCACTGTCAGGCTTTCTCCTCCTCTGCCTGCCTCTGAGTCTCTGCCAAATGCAAGTGGTGGTGGCTGACTCCCTTGTAATAGCAAGTTCTGAATAAAAAGGCTTTGACTTTCATATTTGATTGGTCTTCATTTATTTCCACACATGGAATAAGGAGAATGCCACAACCAAATTGTAGAAGGATTCATAAATACTCAATGACATTTAGTTATTGCAAAGTGTATTATGGAATTTATACCTAAACATGACACACAAGGTAATAAACAGAACTCCAAATTATAGACATCCCCTTTGAGAATCTCTGCCGTATCTCTTTTTAATATACATTTCATATACAGTGATCTCCAAGCATTTTTAATTCTGTACATCATCAACAAATTTTGACAAGCATTTCCAAAATATAGATACTTAAAGATTTATACATGTAGCAAATTTAGACAATTTAAAGAATGAAATAAAGTAAAATAAAACTACTCTTAAACATTCTGTGAATCATGATAACTTCACACTATCAGTAGTGTGGGTGTAAATTCACATGTGAAAAAGCCTTCTTGGTAATTTCTAAGTGTTAGGTCCAATAGATTAGGTGATTAGGTCCTTATTGTTTTTATCTCTTAAATGGCTAAACATGCATACATATTATGGCTGGATAAACTGTCAGCTCTGCCATGTTCTTGATGTGCATAATTATTATTATTATATTTTATCAGTGGTTTCTTTGCAGGAATCCTTTAGATTGAGATGTAAACAAGTTAACATCTTGTATAAAACTGCTTAAACAAGCCCATGTAGGCTCTAAAAGGTTGTAGGATGCTTAAAGCAAAAAAAAAAAAAAAAAAATGGGCAACCATCTACCAACATCTGATTTTTTGTGGAACACTCCATAATAAGAATGCCAGTGTCAATCAACATATTAAACATTGGTAAATTTAATTTATTTCTCATTTTTAAGAATATGTTAATAGAATTTGAAAATTAGTAAATAAGTAGAAGTTCTAATATTTTCTTCCCACAGCTCAATAGATACTTTCATGGCAACTTGCTTTATAGACTAGACAGTCTATTATTTCTCTAATTTTAATCAACAAACAGGTTGTTTTTCCTTTTTTTTTTTTTTGGCAAATAAAAATGAAATGAGATGACAAGTGTACTTACGTTTTCTTAGCTTAAATTCACATTGAATAAAGGAATATGCATTGGATAAAGGAATATGCATTGGATAAAGGAATACGGCATTCTGAGCTAAAGGAGGAAGAAGATCAATCTGGAGAATAAAACCATAGAGGTTTCAGATATTTCTTGTTCCAGTTTCCCTGCTTTCCTTCTTTGAAAACACAGCTTTAGAGCTCGATGCATTTAGATATGTAGTTCATGCTAAATCAGCATAATTATCTTATAAAAATTATGCATCATAAGTGGTTTGGTAAGCACATTAGCTGATTCTCATATTACCCAGGAGGAGACATGTCAACCAGATGTGCTGATATATCTAAGTTTAAATTTTCTAAATACAAACAGTCACTTATCTGCATTTTTAGTAGCTATGTTTGCAATTTTCTTCATTACTCAATAGTAATCTAAACTTCCATTGTTTATTTCTCTTGGTAATGAGAGGATTTAAACACCAATATCTCAGCCATTTTAGAGTCATTTATGTCATACCTATCTCTACTGATTACTGAACTTTTTAAAAGTTTTATCTTCCCTGATATATTTGTGAAAATTCCATTATCATTATTTTCTTCTGCTAACAAACTCCACTTGCTCTTTGGCTATTATCTTTTCCTTGTCAGTCATAACTAATGGGGAAGAATCTTATTTAATTTTTTTCCCATCTGTTCTATTCCTGTCATGCTTTTATTTCCTCCCTACATATAGATCTTAAAATAAGTCAAAGGAACCAGTTCATTAAAAAATTATTTGAATGCTTCTCACTGAACACAGGCTTTCATTTGGGTGTCAGTTTAGATTCTTCATCTCATTCTTATTCTCCCAATTGGATCTTTTTCCTAGCATAGAATACAAGAAAACTCTTTAAAATAATCTTTCTTAAAGTCTGATACTCACTGTTTTGATCCATAAAACTAATTTGTATGATAGTCAGCCTTCAGTTAGCCATGGTAACTGGGGAGATATTGGCCTGTTATAATTAATTGAAAGCTCTTAAAAGGAGCTAGAATTCATGTAAAACACAGCTCTTTACCCTCCACCAAACCTGTTCCAATATTCAAAAAAAATATATGTATTGGAGGGGTAGTATCCTAAACATTTCCATGTATTTTCTAGTCAACGTGCTAATAGACATTAAATTCATTGAAGGGAGAAGGTCACAAACAATAGCTAAAAAGGTGGTCTAGATCACTGACTATAATTCTTAAAAGTAATTACTTCTTAGAAGAAGTATGTGATTAAGGAGTGGGAGAGAAGGTGAAGAGATCTTCAACTGTTACTATATTCCTTTCTGTATCAATTTAATATTTAAGCATGTATGTTCTATAGTTTAAAATGATATAAAGAAAATAAAGGTAACATATAAAAAATAATCAGCTGTTTAAGTTACTTACCTGTATAAACAACTACAAAAATTGCCTGTTTAAATAATTAACCATCTCCAGCAAAAAAAAAAAAAAGATACTCTAAAGTTATAGTCAAAATACTGCTTTAGTGAGTTCAAAATAGGTGTATTTTAAAGGTATTAAATCTATATTTATAATATATTAGGTATATACTTATATTAAAATGTATGTTTATAAGTCAAATATATCTTTTATACATACTGCATATTATGTTTCAAGACCCTTTATGGTTGAAATCTATATAGGCAGTGGTTAGATTCTCAGATGCCAGTTCCAGCCCAGGCCTTCAGTTTAGTTTCTACCTTCTCTACCCAAAAAAAGAATGAGGAAGTTTATCCAAAGCACTTAAACCAGAAGCTTTAGACTTAGCATCCCAAGTGTAATTGATCATTGGGATAATGCAATAAGCTGAAAAGGAGGTGATTACAGTGAAAATGTACAGACTAAACAGTGATGTCACAGTCGCTTCCCTGGTTTTTCAAAATGCTGGCAGGCCGTCTCCTAACCTGCATCATGTTAACAGGAAATTGTAGAAATTTAGATGACCTAATGAAAGTGTCAGAGAATCCCCCTAGCAAAGGCCTCTGGTTGGCAAAGACCCACATTCCAGAGATTCCATTCATCTTTATTGCCTTTTTCTTAAATATGATCAGTTTGGCCAGAGATCACCAGGGTTTACTGGCAACAAATATGAAAGTCCAAGAGCAAAACAAATAAGAAAAAATATTACAAAAGAGAGAGAGAGAGAGAGAGAGAGAGAGAGAGAGAGAGAGAGAGAGAGAAACACTGAAAAAATTACAATTAAATTTTCAGGACATCAGAGAAACTCATATCCATGGAACAGGGACAGAATGCTATTTTTAAAAAGGAACATGGAGAGAATTTTTAAAGTCTTATGAATTAAAAATATGACAGAAAAAAAATTGAATCATCTAAAAAAATCTTAACCTCCTGTGCTCATTTCCTCGGAAATCAACTGGATGATGTATTCCACCAAAATAAAGAAACTAAAACTGAGGAGTACATTCAGATAATTCAACTTTGTCTTGATTTAAATCAATCTATTTATCTTTCTAGCTAGTATTTTATGTACTATCTTGCAAGAATGATACCATACTTTGCATACTGTTTTAAAACTCACTTCTTTCACAAAACAACATCAGCATCCTCTCTGTATTCCTTTCAATACAGATCTTTCTTTTGATCTGTATTGAATACAAATCTTTCTATCTGTATTGGAAGCAATGCAGATTTACATTTGCATCATTCCTTTTAAACACTGTCTAATAAGGCTTATGAGCATTAATACATTTTATTAATCTCAATTTCATTTATATATATGAAAAACTATAACATATACATTATGGAAATGTTTTTAATTGGGCCTCCTGATGGACTTCAATGTTTGGGAACAAAGTGATCACTGTAATATCTGTGATCCATGACTTCTATGGCCTACATGTTAGAAACTACACCATTCCAGGGAAAAATAAGCTCACTAGCAGCAAACAGGAATAAAAGCCCCTTGGTCATATGAGTCATTTACCAACTCAACAAATACTCATTGAGGACCTACTGTGTGGTGAAGCGTGGTGTAACTTATGGTGGTAGGACATACAGGGCCATAAAGCACCATGAGCAGCTTGGGGCAGATAGAAATCGGAGTGCACACTGGAGTTTAAAAAAAAAAAAAAAAGCTACATTAATAGCCAAAATACAGTTGTGTCAAATTTTTGTGAGTTGGACATACTACTAAGGACCAACCAACCCAGCTTGAGACTTCTCACATAGCCACAGAAATAGATATGGCATTTCCTATACTTCCTTTTTTCCCCAGAGGAGATAGGCATATGTTGAGACCAAACATGGAGAGAGATGTCTGCTGCTGGTGGTAAGCAAGCCTCTGAATATTCATGGTTAGAATCAGGACGTCTGTCATTCCTCTGTAAATGTGTTATGGACAGGTGGGATAATCATCAGTATCATAGAAAGAATTTTTGTATGCTTCCTCAGATGTTACTATTCTCTTTTCTGGGAAAATTTTACAAAGTAACTTTGAGTGTTGGAGCGTGGTGGCAGAGGGGGTGTGGTGTGTAGTAAGGTAACCTTTCCTACTGACAGTTGAGATTTTGGAGAACATTATGTCAGATCTGGCCACGGCCCTCAGACAAAATGCTTTATACACATATTTCTCAGCAAGATAAAATAACAAGAATAAAACCTAAGTCAAAAGCACTGAGGAGCAAAGAGGGAAGCACTCCTGCTTCTCTCAAAATTTTTCATGACACATTTATTTTGATGGATGAAAAAATAACATCTTATGACTTAAAGTAGAGATTTATGTATATGCTCCTGGGAATAAATCATTCAGGGTAAAGCATTTGAATATTTAAAAAATGTGCATCTCATCCCAACACTTCTTATTTAAAATATTGCTAAGTTTGACAACAATATGCCTTAATGTGCTTAGGTAAAAAAGAGGAAATCACACAGAGGTGTATCAGGAAGGGATGACAGAAAAGTGTCAGGCTACCCTGAGGGATATGAAATAGAAATTGGAACAATGTCATCCAAGCCACAATCAAAGAAAGAAGAAGGAAAAAGAAAAACCCTGCTTATCCGGTTAAATTACCTGAAAAAAAAAAGACACTTAGATGATTAGAACAGCATTTAAAGTAAGAGTGACTAGAAGGGTTGAGAAGTAGCAACATTTGATGATGATCATTTGAACTGAAATTGCTCAAGGAATAAAACAATCTGCCCGATAGAGTCTGAGTTCTGTGCTTTCATTCTGTCTTTTGGTCAATCTGTATCCTCATTTTAAAGACAAAATAAATAAAATCAAAGAAGTTAAATAAATTACTAGTTTATTGGATAGGCCAAACTCAGAAAAGAATTGTTAACATATTGAAATCTTTCTTTCTCTGCTCCTTGACAATATTTGAGGCAGATTCCATAGCTTGCCAGTTATTTTTAGAGTTACTTTTTCAGGTGTCAAAAAGTTCAACCCAACAGAAAAATTATCTCAAAATAAATAAAGGACTTAAATGTCAGACCTGAAATCATAAAAGTCCTAGAAGAAAACATAGGTAGTAAGCTCCCTGACATGGGTCTTAACAACATGGATATTTCAGCTAAAGCATAAGCAACAAAATCAAAACAAGTAAAACTGCATAAAAGCAAAAAATTTCACATAGCAAAGAAACAACCAACAAAATGCAAAGGCAGACTATGTAATGAAAGAACATATTTGCAAATCATATATCTGACAAAAGGTTATTATCCAAAATATATAAATGACTCTTATGATTCAAAAAAAATAATAATCCAATTAAAAAGTGGGCAAAGGACCCGAGTAGATATATTCCCAAAGAAGATATTCGAATTGCCAACAGGTACACAAAAAGGTGCTCAACATCACTAACCATCAGGGAACAGCAAATCAAAACCACAGTGAGACATCACCTCACACCTGTTAAAATGGCTATTATAAAAAAGACAAGTGATAACAAGTGTTGGCGAGGATGTGGAGAAAAGGGAACCCTTGTGCACTGTTAGTGGAAATGTAAACTGGTACAGCCACTATGGAAAACAGTATGGAGATTCCTCAAAATATTAAAAAATAGACCTACCAATTCCGCTATTGGGTATATATCTGAAGGAAACAAAATCACTATGTCAAAGAGATATCTGCAACCCCATGTTCATTGCAGCGTCATTTACAATAGCCAAGACATGGAAACTACCTAAGTGTTCATTGACAGACAGGAGAATGGATAAAGCAGATGTAACACACACACACACACACACACACACACAATAGTATTCATATATTAACAAATCCTCCCATTCATTAAAACATGGAAGGACTTCAAGGGCATTATATTAAGTGAAATAAGTCAGACAGAGAAAGACAAATACTATATGGTCTCACTTATATGTGGAATCTAAAAAAAATCATATGAAAAGAGATTGTGGTTCTCAGAGTTGTGGGTGGGGTGAATTGGATGAAGGTAGTCAAATGTACAAATTCCCAGTTATAAGTAAGTACTGGAGATATAATGCATGGTAACTATAGATAACACTGCTGTATGACATATTTGAAAGCTGTTAAGAGAATAAATCCTAAATATACTTTTTATAAGAAAAAAGCATTTTTGTAATGATATGAGGTAATGAATATTAACTAAACTTATTGAGGTAATTATTTTGCAATATATGTATGTCAAGTCTTATGGTTTATATCTTAACTTTATATAATGTTGTATATCAATTATATCTCAACAAGACTGAAAGAAAAATTTAAAAATTAAATAAAAAACAAATTCCATCCCAGTCCAGATCAAAACTTTAATCTCTCAACCAATTAAGAACTTCTCCTCTCCTGTACCCCTAATGCTAACCTATAATTTTATAGATTATAAATGAAGAACAGGAAGTAGTATGGTATCCTCTTATATTCACCTTCATCTAATACCCCACTTATTCTTGTGAATGGCTCTTGCTCCTCCATGGTCAAGAGCAGTGGGTGGAAAAAGTGGTAAAGGATCAAAAGCTTCTTTTCTTAGTAGATTCTTTTTATAGTTCCCTTTTAAATGACTAATGACCTTTGCAAAGTAGTCATCAGATTCTGGCTTTTCTATGGGGCTCATGGTCAATTTTTACAAGTCCTCCTCAGAGGCCTCGCATTGTACCATTCTTCAGGGCAGGGAATGCAAGTTCAGGCTGACCTCTTTCATTCCACCTCAGTTCTTGCCCTCTGCATATATCATGCAATCCCCTTCTGTGAGGACTTCCTCATTTCAGCAAACCTCTTCCAAGACAGGGTAATTCTTTTCAGTAGAGTTCACTCCTGGCTCTCCTGTTGATAGTCAACCTGACCACCAGAAATATTGTGAATGCCTGTCCAGCAAACAAAGTTCAGGTCTCTGCTTGTCTTAGCCTCGGTTCCTAAAAAGGCTTTTCTGCAGGTAGTTTACTTGGGGCTATAATCCCAGGAAGCAAGAAAGAAGGAGAGAAACAAGAAGCAAAGCCAATCCAGGTATGCTTTATCAAGTTGGCCTCCATGAAGGACAAGGATGGAGATCCTGTCAGGATAAACCACAGACTATGAAATTCATCACCTCTGGAGAACTGAGGACAGTAGAATGTATTTATGTATTGTTTCCCATTGATCAAGTGTGGCCCCACTGGTATTAACTCACAGCAATTCAAAGCTGAGTTTAAATGAGTTCAGGGGCACCATCTCAGAGAAATCTTAGGGGAGAAAGACAGTTCTACACATGTGGGCCTGAGGCCAGACTCTATCCCATTGGACCCACAGGAAATAACACCAGTGACTGGAGTAAGAGGTGAGTGGCCAAGGGGATTTTAGGGTGATACACAAGAGATGCCCAACACAGTTTCTCTGATGCCTTCTCTCCTTTCCTGGATGTTAAGAGATAAAATCATGAATTTTGCACAAATGTAAACTGAATATATGTCAAAGGTTTTCTTTATTTGATTAAATAATGAAGGAACCAATGAGATGTTAGAACTAGTTCAAAGGAGAATCTAAAGTGAAGATGCAGAGGCCCTTAAGAACATCAAACTGAAAAGAATTTGCTTAATAGGTGTAAAACTGGCTTCTTTGGAGGAGAAGATGGGGGAATCAATTGCCTCTCCATCAGACAAAATTTACTTGCATGTCTATGAATAGGAATCGTTTCTACTACTATCAGTTTTCTATAATTTAGAGTGTCAAGTAACTCAAAGGAAATGAATGCTGTATATTCCCAAGGGAGTGTTCTAGACAAAGCCTAGCTTCCATTTAAAAAGACCCAATTATCATTTTTCCCATTTCTACCTTTTGCAATTTTATAAACAAGGCCATCACAGAATATTCTAGTCTTTAATTTCCCATATGCCCATCAGACATTCTTCTAAGAATTCACTTGTGATCTAACACCAAGAATAAATGGGTGAATCTCTAAGTCTGGGATCAGCAAACAATCTCCCACAGGCCAAATCTGACTTGTCGACTTTTAAAGATAAAGTTTTATTGGAGGACAGTCACATTTACCTATTCTCTAGGACTCTTTTCATTCTACGACTGCAGCGTTGAATCGTTGCAACTAGGACCTCATGGCCCACAATGTCTGAAATATTGACTTTTGGGCTCTTGATAGTTTAAAGCTTGCTGACCTCTGCTCTAGGTTGTCAAGCAAACAACAGGTTTGTGAATTGTCAATTTTCTTGTCCATCAAGTGACCTTTACTTCTAAAATGGTTTCCCAGGATTTGAGGCAAAGAAGGAAGTACAGGAAAGAAACCCTGACACTTTTCAATACTGTTTTTACCCTTCAAATCACTTCTTCTTCACCATATTTCTCTTCTAGAGACTGGGGCTGGTTAATGGGAGCAAAGAGTTTAAAGAGTTAATGGAGGCAAAAAGTTTACTGCTTTCTAACAGTCTACAGAGAAAAGTCCAGACCTCTCCTTACAAAGTATAGGTACTCATCACCCATTGTCTTCAATTTATGAGCCTTAATTAAAAATTTCAAGGTCTTGTTATTCATTCTATCTCATCACTATCCAAAGACAAAGCTGCTTATAAGCCATTAGGGCTGAGATTCAAATCCAGGTCTGTCCCAGCTCAAAGTCTATCCAGCTATCAGGATAGGCATGATTCACAACTCCAGAGCCCTTAAGGACTCACTTTCCCTGAATGCCATGTATGTTCAAAGCCATTTTGCTATTATTTTAAAAGACATTAGATGTGGCAAGAGCATTTGAATGAGAAAAAAATATTTTAGGCACAAAGCTTGATCCCTTTTTGCTGCTTCCCCCACTTTTCAGATGGAGGAGGAGACTCTGGGTCGGCTCCACACCAGCCTGGCAGAGGAAACAGTTATTTGTCTCAGGACAGTGTTTCTTACTCTCAATAGCAGCCAGAAGAGCTTTTAGATACAAAAGTAAAAACATGTGCCTCAGCTAAGAAATAGGAAATTAAAATTCAAGTATATTAAAACTAAACTTTGAATTAAGTCTTTCCTCTTCCTCCCTCCCTCTCTCCCTCTCTCTTTCTCTCTCTCTTTCTTTCTCCTTCTCTGTCTCTCTCCCTCCCTGCCTCCCTTCCTCCTTCCCTTTCCTTCCTTTCCCTCTCCTTCCTTCCCTCTCCATTCTTCCCTCCCTTTCTTAGAACTGTTTCAACGACAATGAAAAATCTTCACATTTCTAAAGCACTGGGTAGGATGTTTCTGATTAAGCTTTGAAGAAAAGCATTCAGAAGCCAATCAGTGGAAGATGATGGGCAAACTGTACCATCGAAATGCAGCATCTTTATAATTATCCATCTTATCATCTCCTTTCAGCACACAGAAAATCAGCATAATGCTTTCTTTTTGTTGTTGTTGTTGTTTATTACAGGAGAATGAGAAACTCTGTTTTATGACATATATAGGGATTGTCAACCTGTCACCACCATTTCTTGGGCTGATGTTTGGAGACCTTAAATTTTCTACCTCATTGTCTGTGAAGGTAATCCCTCTAGTTGTTTTCACTTAGAGATGTCAAATGTCACACTTCACACAATTGTGAGGATGTCTTAGCCAACTCTTTTTTGAGCATTTAAAATAAAATAGTCTGTGGTTACCATATATAGTTCAACATTCATAATACACTGGAAATAAGCAAAGCTTTTGGATTCAGAACTGGGTTTAAATACTGGCTCTCTCATTTACTTGATGTGTGATCTGGCGCAGATTGTTTCACATCTTTGAACTTTAACTTTCTCATCAGTAAGTTAGGAATAATATTCATTTCTAATTATGTTGTGAGATTTAAATAAGAAAGATTAAGGAAATCTTAGCACAGAGCCTCACACACAATAGTAATTTCAGTAGGTGTTCACTCCTTCCTGTGCTGTTATACTCAGAAGTTATCATGCCTCAGAGAAATTATGAGTTTGACATTGCCACTGTATTATAAATTTCTCCTATTTTCTATCCCACTCATATCACAGACGTATTTGTGTTTCTCCTCAGTTTAACTGACAACTTTTTTACCAAGCAAAACAAAAGGAAACTCAGACTAGCTGTCTGCAACAAAATTCATCATCTGGGTTGTGTGTGATTTAATAACTGGTCTTCAAACCTTTGGTATTAAAATACCAGAGATTGCCGCAGGAGACAGCAGTGAGGCAGTTGAAAGTAATTAGTAATGACTAGCTTTAGGAACAGTAGAACATGGATATAAGAAGAGGATGCTAAGCTTTGTGAAAGTTAAGCACTCTGTGCCTGAAACAGACTGGCAGCTGCTTTGGTGGAAGGTAGTTGCAGAAAAAAGCCTTTCGGTGCCTTGAATTCAAAAGGAAAAAGGAATCCTAAACATAGTGATAATAAAAAATAAAAAATACCCACAAAGTCTAGAAGCAAATAGTCTATGAAAAGATGTTGGCTGTTCATTTTGATGTAGATGGACTTTTCCCTGTTAAGATAAACTGTTTTGGAATTTGTTTTTTGTTGTTGTTTTTTTTTAACAACACTTATTGAGGTGTGCCTTCATGCTGCTTTTTAAGCTCCTCGATGGGTTGAAAGTAAATACTACATGACAATTTAAAAATTTACTTTTCTGCGTCTTTCCAAACCAAATAATTTTGCAAATTAAATTAGGGTTAGAATTTGCTGGAAGCCAAAAATGTCCTTATATGTAATCCAAAATGAGGTACGGTTTCTGCCCAATATAAATATCACCAAAGACGTCCACTTTCAACTGCGTGAATGGTTTTCTGGGTTTTTTTCCCTAGTTATTCCTCTGGAAAGTTTCTATTAACATTACCAAATAATTGTGGTCCAAAAAAGAAGTCAATCAAGATAATCTAAAATCCAGAACCTGGCTCACAGTGATCCGGCACAATCTGTAATGTATGAAAGCCAAGTAGACCCAAGTAAGATGACACTTCCTACTTTTTTCCCTCCTGGCATCTGCCTCAAACAAGGTTTCTGCCGTTAACAGCTGTCATCATAGAGGACTTCCCCATTGCATCCTACCCAGTGCAATATGTGTCAAAAGGGAAAATTATTTTCTCATCAATCTTGCTACCTTAATACCAAGTTAAACACATACTCTTTTCAAGTTGAGAGGTAGGAAAAGTCTGCTGGCTCAAGCTGTTAACCAGTTACTCATTCTTTCCTAAACACTCATCATCTTCGGAACACATATTTTATGTGAATGTAAATTTATACAATAATATTTGAATTTTGGTGGTGATTATTGCCAGTTGGAAATAAAATTCACAAGGATTAAACTACTAAAAATGTTAAGCTATAACTGTATCCCTAGTTCTTAGAAGAATGCCTGGCACACAGAAGGCACTCAATAAATATGGAGTTAATGACTGTCCACAATAAATAATGATTGGGCTAAAAAAAGGGATAATATTATACTTGGAGCATGTAGGGAGGGAGAAAGAAAGGGAAAATAAGGAAATAGGAATTTAAAAGAAGGGAAAGAGGGCCTTAGAAGTAACCATGGAAAATACTGAAAAGTAAGGGTTAGACAGAGCAAAAAGAGACTGCAAAAAAAAAAAAATGAGTAAGAGAAGGCAGAAAGATAGAGAAAAACCTCGAAAAACACAAGGTTATGCAATACAAACATTAGCTATTTCAGGATAGGGTATAACATTTCACCTTCTTTTTCCACCAGCCTTTTTCTTTCTCTACAGTCTCCTTAATAAACAAATGGATCCATTTTCATCCTTAACTTTCTCTTACCATTCATACAAACCAATTTCACATGTCTATAATTGACTTCAATAGTAAAAGAACAAATAGTAGAATAGAACTAATTCTAATAGAAGTATTTTATCTCATATTAATAGAAATTAGATAGATGATAAATAGCTGATAGATATAGACAGATTAGATACATTAGATAGATGATAGATAGATAGATAGATAGATAGATAGATAGATAGATAGATGATAGATAGATAGATAGATGATAGATAGTGTATGACTCAATACATTGTTGATAGAGATACATCAATGGCTTAGTTCATCCTTGATAGTATTGATTTCATTTTCATAGAAAGTAGCCTGACTAATGCAAGAGTGTTCCAGCAAACATTTTTGTGTCTTGGAAATCACACAGCATCCTTTGGGTTGAAGCAGTCACAAGTCTACCAGATTAAAAGGGAGAAAAGTTAGACTCAATCTCTTGTAAGGGGAATAGAATATCCCATTGTAGAAAATCCCAAAGGACAAAAAATATAGTTGTGACCATCTTTAAAAAATACCATCTACCACAGTGACTTTCTGAAGCTCCAAGTGGAGTCAAAAGTCTAGAACCATTTTTTGCTGCAGGCCTTAACCCCACTGCCTCTCCCTGGGAATGCTCTTTACTCCTACACCAAGAATTCTTCAACTGACACAAACTGTCTCACTCAGCTGCAGTTACTATATTCAGTACCATCAACTGAATTCTTTAATCATTCAGTCTTCTGAACTCAGTAAGAAAAAATATATGTATATGTTTTTTCAGGTCTTCTCTTGTGGAAGAAAAACATTGCTGTAGGCCAAAACTCTTTCTCCTAAATACAAGAGCTTACACTCCTCCTCATTCCTGCCCCTGACAGAACTAAGTCCTCCTTTCCTCAGAGCCTCATTCTATAGTTCTTATTATTATCCTTACCAAAATGTACTGCACAGGTTTTATGACTTGTTTGTCTTCCAGCTGAAACTCCCAATTATCCTTTAAAAAGAGGGATGGTGCCTCATTCATTTCTGTATGCCCAGGCTAAACACTAATCACTGCCGTCTTGAAAATCAAAATGCTGTAATGTAAACAGTCAGTACATGGAAACAAAAAACCTGGATTTTTATCTTACCTCTTCAGTATACCAGCAGGATGACATAGGCTGATTCACTCCACCTCTCTGAGCCTCAGTTTTCTCATCATTAACATGGGGATATGACAACCTGACCTCTCTATATTACACAAGGATTATTTTGAGGATCAATTGAGATGATGAGCTATAAAATTACAAGGCATTATTTTCTAATATTAGTCTCTAACTATAGATCTTTACTTTTTATTGCCAAAGCTTATAAAATTTTCGTACTTTGCACTAAGTATTGTCTCGACTCCATCAATCATAGGACTTAATACACTGTTGACTTTAAGAGTTTAGGGTCATAAATCTTAGCTACAGAGGAATATGACTCTTAAAAATGCATTTTTATAAACCAAAAAAGAGTTTTAAACAGATATATAAATTGGTTGCTCCACAGAGTGTGTTAATTTAAAGCAGAAATAAAATTTCTAAGTAGATAAAGAAAGGGTTTCTAAGGTGCACAAAAGAAATGAAAAGGGCACAGTAGATCACTGTGAACTTACTAAAGAAATATGCAACTTCTTCCTAATTTTTCCTTGACATTTTGCATTTAGAAATAGTCTTAAAAGTACTTGTCAGGAAACACATATCAGCCTTCACTCATTGTATTGTTTTTTCAGAGAAATAATATGACACCCACAAATCAATAAGTATTTGCTACTTCGAAAGCAATGAAAATTAAGTCACGCTAATAGTCCCTCTTCTTTTAATTCTCAAATCTTATTTTCACAAAATGAATACTTATATATAATAAAATTTATGAGATTACTTCATTTAAAAAAGCAGGAACAAAATACTGAATATTACACATGAATATAGAATTGGTATGATTTCTCTTTGGGGGAATTTGCAACTCAAATGTAAGAGAATATATGATGAGTCAAATAAAAATTTTGTATTCATTTTCTCTGATGCATAGAAAATTAACATATAACTGAGAAAAATAAAAATTAATTAATAATTATATGCAATTAGTTTTTGTACAGGAGGGTTTCCAAACCAACTTTAGCTCTATCAAGGCACATTATCCCACTCATACTAACATGTATCTATACCTGCAACGAAACCAGCTGAGGAACTGGATTTCTGTCTTTAGTACCAATATGGACTAGAAGTTCCCAGTCCTCATGGGGAACTAAGGAAGGTAGAATATCTTCAGGGAATTCAGATGATTAAGTAATCTTGGAAACCATGACCTAAGTTATGTTCCATTTGCCAGCTTCTTCCTGCCACTTCCTGCATCTGTCTTTCAAATTTGCTAACCCCCATTGGTCTCTGTGCATCTTTCTTCCAGCTCACCTTATCATACCCACAAGTGATTCTGGCATTATAATACCCCAGCAGTGTCAGAGTTAACATTTATGGTTTTGACTCTTTGAGACAATTAAAGGCCAAAAAGGTAATGAAATTGGTCAGGTTGCTAAAGCAAGAATTTGACTCCTCTGTATTGCAAAGTTTTATAAGGGCAAGAGTCACTTTAGTAAGGGTATATGCCCATTTTTCAGCTTTGCTGAGAAGTCCTCAAAAACCAAAATCTTCAAATAAAAAAGTCAATTTCTATTGCTAGTAATGCAGGTGAAGAGAGTATGAGGATGAGCACTATGAATATAATGGCCTTTAACCAGAAATAAAGTTGATAAAACAGCCCACATGGTAGGTTGATTGCATTATTCTAACCAACTCTAGATCTTTGCCTTTTGTCATGTAGCATGGCAAGGCCTCACTGTGGGCAGGGTGCTCTGCCCTGCCCCTCCTCTCTGGAGTCAGCCATATGACTCATTAGGGCCAGTAAAATGAAGTATAGGGTTGCCAGATTTAGCAAATAAAAAATACAGGACATCCAGATTGAAAAGAGGTGTGCCAGTTTGAATTCTAAACCTAAAGAATCCTTGCATATCTACTTGCTTTAATGCCTCTATCTGCCTGAGAAACCCTGTTATAGAAGAAGATACAGATGCAGCAAAGCCACATCTCCCTCACTCCAGCTGAGGTCAGCTTAGATCTGCCAACACCCACTCAATCTACATTCAAGTGAGTGAGCCCAGTCAGATCAGCAAAACCATCTGATGGATCCCATAGGACCTCCTGAAGCATGAGCAACAGACATTGCTGAATATAGGCCACTGAACTTGTGGTTGTTTGTAATGCACCAATATTATGTTAATAGATAGCCAAGATAGAAAAATCTTATTTTCTATCGTTTCCCTCATAGAAATGAGCTGAGACCCTTTCTACTATCTATTAAACCTTCCCACCTCTACCTCTGAGGATTAGGTGTAAGTACTGGTCTTTCCTAGGGCAATATAAGTAAAAAGGACTGGACCCAAGCTGAGGGAGGAATTGCAGATGGCCAACTGAAATAGAGATGAACCTACTTAGGTAATGGAAACTGCAGGAGGAAGAAGGCTCAGCAGGTTACCTCACAGCCCCCAAAAAAACAGCTATGGAGGAAAAGTCTGTTTTAATCAACAGCCGTCTAACTGATCTGGGCAGCTTTAGACTCAAGGATAACAAAGCTGCCAGCCTAGTGAAAAACATAATATTCTCTTTTTTCTACTTCTGCTATCTTTGACCTTGTGAAGGAAACAGCAGGTAAGGAAAGTGCAAGGAGGAAAAGGTGTACAAGGAGGGCACGGTAAATAGAGAGGGGCAAGAAACAGAGAGGGGTGGCAAGCAGGGAGGGGCAGCTGAAAAGAAGTGATGACTGGAGAACCATGCCTGAAGCAGGTCAGAACTGAAGGAAGGCAACAACTAAATGCTGGCACCTTCAAAGTTTTGGTCAACATCTTTGCGTGACATTCTAATTACTAAATTGAGATTGCGTTTGCAACATAAAATGACTTTTACATAAGACTGGAGGCAGAAAATGATAAGATCTGCCAGAGTTGACATCCTAGGGCAGGGGAAGCTAACCCCACAAAATCAAACTTGAAGGTATGTTGGATGAAAGACTGTTATGAGATGTTTTGTTTATGTCACAAGTGATGCTTGTTAAACTCACGAGTTTCATATTATTGAGCTGGGTTTTCTATTCTTAATGATTTACACACATTCTCTCTAATGTCTTGCCCACTGTAACAATAGGTGAAACTCTTTTGCTTTCAGTCACTGGATCTTGAAGGGAATGTGATCAGAAAGGGAATGTAGAAGGTGAGAATTGTTAGGGAGCAACAACATTAGGGCCTAAGATATACAAGGTAGACTGAAAGGACAAGGGGATGTTTTTCACCTCCTTCCAGATTTCTACCTACCTGACCACATGGACTGAATAAGGTGGGTCCACTCCAGCCACCTGGCAGGAAAGAGTCCGCCTTCACACACTGTACTAAGGCTAAGAGGGGAGAGAAGGGGAGTACAACCCTGCTGGAACCCAGAGCCCCCGCCCCTCAGCTAATAAACCAAGCTTTCTAAAATGCAAAGGAGATGCTAGGGGAGGACTTCAGAACACCTTAGACAAAAAAAAAAAAAAAAAAAGGCTACTTACTTAATTCCTGAATAAGCAGGATTAAAAAAGAGACCATCCAGGAAAAAGAAAATGAGAAGGATTGATTGTTTAGGGAGAAAATAGTTGACCCTTGAACAACAGAGGTTTAAACTTCACGAGTCCAATTACATGTGAATTTTTTTCAATAAATACTCTAAATGTATTTTTATCTTATAATTTTCTTAATAACATTTTCTTTTCTCTAGCTTACTTCATTGTAAGAATACAGTATATAATACATATAACATACAAAAGATGTATTAATTGACTATGTAATCAGTAAGGCTTCCAGTCAACAGTAAGCTATTAACAGTTAAGTTTAGAGGGAGGTAGAGTTACGCACAGATTTTTGACTGCATGGGCGAGTGGTACACCCAACCCCCAAGCTGTTCAAGGGTCAGCGGTAGGTCTGGATCGGCTTAATGTAGAAACATCTAGACCTACGAATATCTCTCCTCCCTTGAAGGGCTCTTCTACAGCTACCTCAATCTGCCATACAAAGCTTCACATTTTTAAAAACGTCTGATGTTCTCAGTTCAACGTGGACTGTGGAAGATTTTTAATCTACTTCAATTCAACAAGAACTTATAAGCATCCATGTTATACAAGGCACTGTGCAAGGCGGTATGGAAGCAGCGACAATGAAGAAAACGTGAATCCCACACTCAGAGAGCTTTCAGTCAAGGTAAAACATGAACATACGTAATAAAGATAAATACTAGAGAGTCTTGTGCCTGCTATAATACAGGAAGCACAAAAGAAAGAAGGGTTAAATCAAGCTCAACACAGGGAACAACAGAGTGCTGGGAAAGACGGAAAAGCAGTCTCTGGGACCACATTGAAGGGTATAAAGGATTTCAAGAGCTATAGTGGGGAGAGGGAGGTGAAATAGAAGAATCTGTTAGACCACCGGAGGACAACTGAAGTAGCAGCATTTCCAACTTGTTGGACTAACTCTTCCTAAGAGGCTAAATGAACAGAATTCCTGAAGATCATTGCATTGGTGGTAAATTGGAAACACACCCTGTGTTATGGCTCAGGTCATGGGGCAAACACAGAGCAAGGAATCAAGAGTGGCTCCTGCTCTACCCTCAAGAAGGCCTGTAGTCATGGGTAACCAAGCACTTCTTTAGCTCGTAATGAGCTAGTCCAGTGCTGTCCAGCCTAGTTTCCTGGTGGCCCTTCAGCTACCAGTACAGTATAAACCTGTGAAAAAACGGTGTAGTGGCAACACTTGGAATTACCAGCCTAAGTTTTGATACACTTGCCTTAGTCGATTTCTTCTGCCTTCCACATTTTTTTTTTTTTACTTTACTTTCATTTTCCAATATTGTCTGCCAGCAATCTCCCAATAATCTTAGTTTATCACTCCACTGCAGTACTGTAGGTGTTTTGATAATACCATCACCTATTATCCAGCACTTGGCTCTGGCATCCTCCCCTGGTCACACCTGCAGTCAAATCTCACACCGGATTCTACCGAGTTCAGAGGTCAGAAGTGGATCTCAAATGCATTCTGCCAAAATTATTCCTCATAGCCAATAAACTAATTGGATAGTAAATTGTATTTTTAATCTCTATTTGTTTAAAGTAGTCATGACAGAAGATAAAATACGCAATTTGAAATTTGCTCCACAGATGTACTGAAACCAAATAGGCTATTGAAACTTCTTTAAGTCATCTGAGAAAGGATGCATGTTAATGCCTTTGCTGTAAAAGGAAATGTGGGCTGTTTTATAGAACCACAGGGCTGAGGTCAGAGACCGATAAAAGATCTGAAAACTACAGGTGTCCCCTACAAACATGACCATTCAGGCCACCTGCTCCATGGCATGCACACATACCAGTGAGTCACCGTACTCTCTGTGGCTCTGTCTGCATCGTCCCTTATCGTATGAAACAAACATGGTAATTGCTTAGTGGGCAAATGGTTCCGACCACATCATTTAGGGAAAAACATCTCTGGAAATTGCCACCTTCAATAATTATATAACTAAAATGATTCCTAGTAATAGAAGGACACAAAAAAGCTTTATCTCTCTCTGCCTCAGTTTCTTCTTTTGTGTAGCAGGGATAAAAACGGTGCCCACCTCACAGAGGTGGTGTGAAGAATAAATGAGTTAAGACCAACAGAGCACTTAAAACCAATCCATAGCTCATAATAAGCACTCCGTAAATGTGCACACAGGATGACTGAATAAAAGGTCAGCCATCAATCTCTCAGTGGCCTCCTTAGATACAGAGTTAACACCAAGTGCCCTGCAGGACACCGCCTGAGCAGTGTGGAGCCTCAGAGGCCGAGCAGAACCAAAACCACAAGCCGAGAGGACTGGGAAGGCTTTCTAAAGAAAGAATCCCTCATTGGTAATAGCTTCAGCTCTTTCCTCACATCCAAGCCCACCCCTCTGAGCTGCTGCAGTCTCAAGCACACCTGTGGTTAAGTGGCTTTTGAAATGACCGCAAGGCCTACTAATCCTTTCCTCCGGCTAACAGGCATTTTAGGTGAGTGCATGAGCCATGTTCTCAGATCACAATCAATAAGGACACATCAAAAGTTTGGAAGAGGCTTCCACCAATCCGCTTGAACACCTTCAGTGATTGCTCCTGATGAGAATTATGTCAGCGGGATTTCACTCTATCCTTTCTGCTTTAAGGGAATGTACACCAACAAGCCTGCTCAATGAAAGAGAACCCAACATTCCAAATGATTTGAATGTGGATAGGATACTTTTTGCCCTCTCTTCCCTGATTTCCTGGGGCTCTGCAGGAGACTGTTTAGGAGAAAAGAGAACTAACTTTGTAAAGTATCCACCACTCACCTCTGCAGAGCTCTCTTCTGTCAATTAATCTAACTTCATAACAACACAGTATTAGAAAGTCTCTAGATTTTGATGCTAAGTTCCATTTCTGCTTTCTTAAATAAGTCTGGCTTTTTACTATTAAACAGAACATGTGTGGTAAATCTTCAAAAACTTGTATGGAGACTATACCAAAAATAAACAATCCTATTTAGAAAATGGGCAGAGGATCTGAATAGATATGACTCCAAAGAAGACATACAGACAGCCATTAGACATATGAAAAGATGCTCATCATCACTAATCCTCAGGGGAACTCAAATTAGAACCACAGTGGGATATCACCTCACACCTGTCAGAATGGTTATCATCAATAAATCAACAAACAAGTGTTGACGAGGATATGGAGAAAAGGGAACATTTTGCACTATTGGTGGTATTGTAAACTGGTGCAGCCACTAGGAAAACAGTACAGATGTTCCTCAAAAAATTAAAAATAGGACTGCCGTATGACCCAGCAATCCCACTTCTGGGGATTTATCTGAAGAAATCCAAAAAACCATTTCAAAAAGATATATGCACTTTTATGTTCACTGCACCATTATTTATAATAGCTAAGATATGAGAGCAACCTAGGCGGCCCATTAATAAACAATTGGGTAAAGAAGATGTGCGACATATACATAATGAAATATTACTCAACCATAAAAAAGGATGAAATCTTGGCATTTGTGACATTGATGGACCTAGAGGGTATTATGTAAGTGAAATAAGTCAGACAGGGAAAGACAAATATCATATGCTTTCACTTATATGTGGAATATAAAAAACAAAATAAATGAACAAACAAAACAGAAACAACTGATAGATACAGAGAACATTTTGATAGTTGACTGGGGTTGAGAAAGAGGTGGGGGTGAAAAAGAAGAAGGGATTAAGATGTACAAATTACCAGTTATAAAAACAGTCATGGGGATGTAAATACAACATAAGAAATATAGTCAGCAATATAATAACTATATATGGTGTCAGATGGGTACTAGATGTATTGGGGTCCTCACTTTGTAAGTTATATAAATGTTTAATCACTTTGTCATACACCTGAAACTAATATTGTATTGAAAAAAATTTTTAATTAAAAAAAGATCTAGGGAGACAAGTCTGAGAAGGAACCCTTGGGGAAGGGGTTTCTGGTGGCTCCTGCTGATTCAGTAGGGGCATGTGTACCTCGTTTTACAAATGAAGAAATTGAGTCTCAGTGAGGTTAAATGACATCTGAATATCACAGACACTAAGCTTGCATACCAGGAGGACAGATACAGCTATCTGTCTGGCTTCAAGTTCAAAGTTCTCTTCATTCCACCCCATTGTCCTCCACTCTAAGCAGCATCTATGGTTCATGCAGGAAGTAAACAAAAACAAAAACAAGAACACGAAATGGTTACCAGAGCTTATATGCAAGGATCTGTCAAACAGAAGATTGCAGCCTGGAAGCACCTGGCCTGTGGGTAGGTGCAGTTCTACTGGCCATTTCTGAAGCAAAGAGAAGAATGGTTTGATTTTTTTTCTCATGTGTCCACTTTGTCCAGCATGAAGACAGATGGAGGCAGGAGATGGGCTGGCAGAACAATGGCAAGAAGAAAAAACAAAGCAACACTTCAGAAGTGAATCTGAGGAGATTTTCTCTATTTCTTTCCTCCAAGTGAAGTACACTGTAGTTAGGCAACCAACACAGGGGACCCAGCAACCAGGCAAAAAAAAAAACTGTGCACATGTACTTTGGAGTCTTGAAGAAGTCCCAAGGGGACTCTGGCCAGGTCAGAGCTGAGAGCGAAACTCTCAAAAGAGGCAGGCATGGTTGAGGACACCTGGGAAGGGAACCTCCTGTTTTTCAGAAGCAGAGAGTGAGTACAATGAACCAGAGGGCAGATATTCTGGGTGGAAAAGAGCCTACAGGTCTGAGAGTTGTTTGTATAGTCTTGTGACATCTCTATCTGTATATGGTTTTCCCTCTGCTAATTGAATTTCTTTCTATAAACTTACACTTAGAATGCTGATAAAAGATCTTCCCATCACTGTGTATCTAGAAGAGACATTTCCCCAAGAATGCAAGAGAAGATTGAGATTACAAGCCTGAATTAGGGTCCTGATAGCAGTTCTGAATACTTCACTTGTCTTGGCATAATCCAGTAGAGATGGTACTCAGTGCTCTTCTCAAACTTTAATTTTCTTTCCTAGTGTATGGCCTGGGATGCCTGCCAGGGTTTTTCCTCCCCACAAAGTGGTAGCATGAGCTGCAAAGGGAACTGGGGCTGCGAAACTCATGAGTTATTTAATTGACTGCTCACAAAAAGTGGACATCATAGATTTATGGTTAAAGAAAGACGTAACATTTAAATGTAGAAAATCTTCCTGAAGAAAGGCAAGAAAATAAATCATTAAAGCAGTTTTACTTATTTATTCATTCATTCATTCATTCATTCATTCATTTATTTTTTAGGGACTTATAGTGAAAAAACAGCTTAGATAAAAGGCTGGTTTTTCTTATAGGCACTTTCTGCATTTCTCTGTGTTATTAGAGGTGAAAGCTATTAGGTATGAAGTCTAGCCTCCTTCAGAAGCTGGAGGTCTTGCCTTAAGGGATCATGATTATTTTAGTTCCAACTTTCTGTCGTAGCATAACTACAGTGTAAGAAGGGAAAACACCAGAGTTGAGATTTTTTAATAAATGACATTAAAAATATACAAGGTATAAACTATAAAGCACACAAGGTATGAACTCTAAAATGTGAAAAAACAAAAAAAAAGATGTGTCAGAACTATGATAAAAGGTAACAGGATAAAACACAGGAAGGTCTGATCTTGTGCAAACTGGAACACCATTTTAATTCCTTTACTACTTCTTTAGAAAATGTTTCTTTACTATTCCTTCAGGTTATTCATACTGAATGTTAATGTCAGAGCAGTAACACTGGAAAAAAAAATGTTACACTGATAAAATTCCGTCTATTTTATTCAGACCCAGGATGGGTATTTGAGCCGGTGTATCTCACTTTGTGTAACAGATGGATTTTGTGAAAATTGGAAGTTATTTGGGCACAGTATTATAAATGTGTAAGTAAATGTCACTACTTTAAGACATTTACATATTCAGCAATTATTAGGAATTCAGTAAATTATTTTGTAAAGAAATCAATCTCTGTAGAGGCATTATCACTCTAAATATATCTTAATTTTCACATACTAAGATTTCTCACAGTGAGGCAGGACTGTGTTTTATTATCTTATTATTTCTGATTGGCTTGATCTTTTTTAAGAGTCTTGCACGATTTGTGCTGCTAGTATAAAACTTAAGTATACGAGGCCTGACCCTGTAAGTGAGAAGAGAATAAATTGGAGGCCCCTAGGGTACAATTCAGTATATTAACTCACCCCTAATTTAAATTTTAACCTAATAGAATGAAGTCACAGCTGGGTGGAGAGAAGAATGGTTTCCTGACAGTCAGTGTAGCTGCTGAGTCAGGAGAGAGAGGGACCACTCGCTCCCCAGTGGCTAATAACATGGGCAGAAGGGTTCAAGTTTACACATAGCCACATAGACACACATGCGCACCAGCCCTGTTGCATTATTTAGAATATAGGTTTAGTTGCGAATAACAAAGTTCCAAAATAAACTAACAATTCAAGACTGTCTGGCAAATCCTCCTTTATCTGGGTCTCAGAGTCTTTTTAGACTTTTTCTTCTCCATCACTGGGAAGTGGCTGCCTTCCTCCTGGTCCAGAATAGGTGACCAGCAACCATTTTATTTTCCAAAGAGTTATAAAGGAAAAACTATTGAAGGAACATCAGATTGTAATCTAATATCTAGTCTCCCTTTTCAAAGTAATGGAAGCCACATGGCTGCCTAAAATAAAATTCCAGTCCCAGTCTCTACTGCAGCTAGAACTTCTGGCTAATATGAGGTAAAGGAAGGAGTTATGTGCATCTTCTTAATTAAGTTGCATCATTAAAGGCTGTGACAGTGCACCAAGTCTTCCTCCTTTTCTTCCATCTGGGACAATGAGGTCAAAAGTCACCAGGACACACAAGGGAGCCACTACATTAATCTTAACCCACATTGCCTACATTAAGATTATTAGAGGGGCCCAAACCTCCACCTTCCTAAGCACAAATGACCAATAAAGCTGATGCTCCTCAAAAAGCAAGAACAAAAACAAAAAATTCACATGAGAGAGAAATAAATTATCTTTTCAGTCCCATCATTTGGGTTTCTGTGAAATGTTGCTAAAGCTAAAGCTACCTAAAATACACTCACCTTAAGGAAAATTTCATGAATGAAAAAAGGTCAGTATTTTAATTTACTAGGGTGCAATGCTTCACTCCAAAGTCTCACTGATAGCCCTTTTGTTTGCACATTTAATAACATTTATCTGGCATCTGGATGTTCCAGGCCCTTAGGTCAATGCAAAATGAATGTGGTCTGATTCTTCCCTCAAGGAACATAAAATCAAATAGAGGAAAGAATTAAGGGAACGAATACAATTAAATGCTAATATGCCAGGCATTGCTGTAGTTGTTTCATGTGTTTCACATCATTTGTGTCATTTGCATCTCACAAAATTTCTGTGGAGTCCTCATTTTATAGATGTAGACAGGGAAGCTCCAACAGCTTACAGAATTTTCCCAGGACTACACCCATAATAAGAGATGGTATTAAGATTTAGGTTCAGATTTCTGACTCTCTAAGTCAACCAGTCACCAGGCTGTTTCATGAACATGTATACAAAAAGCAATAATTAAAAGCTCCATGTGACAAGGGCCAAGCACTTCAAAGGCTTCCGTTGATGTGTAACTAACTTTTCTTGAGAGGTCACCCAGCCATTAGAGTTTCCTAATGTCACTAGATGTCCTGGATCAAGCACAGCTTGTTCTTCCCCTTCTGTAAGGAAGAGCAAACCCACTTAGGGCCACCACACCTACGTCATGGGCACTTGAATTTCTTAATCATTATATCTCACATGCCGGTGGCTTAGTTTTGCACATTGCTTAACTTTATTCAAATGAAACTTTATCATCTGTCACTTGCTTTGTAATCTAATATTATTTTTTAAGGTTCATCCATGTTGATGCATGTAGCTATGCTGTATTCACTTTTGCTGCAGTCATGAATATATCAATCGGAATTAATTTCTTCTCTTATTAGACGGTCATTCTAGTTCCCTGTTGGGAGTTTTTGCTTTTAGAAACTACACTTACAAGAATATTCTTGTGTTTATCCTAGCATACATATGCAAGAATCCCCATAGGGTGTCCACCTCGGAAGAAAAACCCTGAGTTGTATTCTCAGGCTCTACTCTGCTACGTGAGATCAAATTGTTTTCCAAAGTGGCCACTCCAATTCACACTGCCACCAGCTTGTGTGAGAGTACTCTTTGCATTGTGTTCTCACCAGCACTTGATATTGTTGGTATTATAGGCTTTTTTTTTCTTGCCACTCTAGTAGCTATAGAATTATATCTTATTGTGGTTTTAATTTGTATTTTCTTTAGGGCATATTTTTGTCACATGTGAATTCAAGAAACTATGATGAGGAACCTTGCCACTGGTACTCTTAAAAATTAGTTAAACTTCACAAACCAGGCCACTTTTTAAAGAAGAGTTCAAATAATTAAAAAAGGCACAAATATTCATTTTTGGGCCTTAGAAAATACCAAAGGGCTTATGCTACTGTTTGTGTTGTAGGTTAAACAGCTAGTTCTTAAATGGTTTCTTTTGGGGGTTAACGATATTATCTAAAGCCATGGGAAAAGCAAATACATTTCAGGGAAATTATAAACATTTCTTTTATCTTACCAGATAAAGAGATTTAGTATAAATCCTAATGCACCTACTTGGCTGTACACAATTTATAGCAGATGAAGAGTTTGAAACACTTTCGTGTAAACAGTCATAGATTTTTTTCAAGGTTGCTAAAAGGCTGTTTGACACTCTTTGTAAGTGAGGAGCATCTCAAAGTAAGAACCAGTTCTGGATAATATCAGAATTCATTTCCCACTAGCAAAGCAGCTCCATTAAACACTGTTTCAATCTCTGAAGCCTTTACTTTTATGTAATGTTTACATCACTGACACTTTCTCTTACTGAATCTCCAATATAAACAAGAGGCGTAATAGGCCCTAATAATGTATTTTAAGATTTTAAGAGATGTGGCTATGGGATGAGGATAACCAAATGAAACGCAGATTAAAGCAAACATTTTATAATACCTCAATCTCATGTGACAAAGACAACTCTATAATTTAAATCCAGGAGAGAAACATTCTCCCTGTGTTTATTCATCAATTAGAATTTGATGAACTCCAAGTGCCAACTGACCTAGCAAATTCCTTAACATAGCCTTTCACAGAAAATTCGAAACTCAGTTCTATTTGGAAGAGAGACATGAAAATAAATTTACTTTGCTCCATAATATCTGCATACTCAGAGCAACTGTGAGTTTCACGAATCTTAACTGTAACACATGAAAAGAAAATTTTTATAATTCAACATCTTAATGCAATAACATGAGATGATCTATCCATGACTAAAATTTTGCCTGATTTATTTCATCTGACAAAAGTTATTTGAAAGTGTGTTTAGTAACTATCTTACCAACCTAGGTGGAAGAGTATTTTCTAATTAATTCTCATCTTCATGGTGTTATTCTCTGTGAGACCCTGTGTTGTGTCTTGGCAAAGATCCATAAGTTCCAGGCCTCAGCTGTGATCATTCCAGAGTGAGAAAGACCAGTGTCTTCGAAAGGGTACGGCTTTTCAAAGTGTGGTCTCTGGCCTGGTGTCAGCCATGAACTCTTATTACCAGTCTCCAATAGGAGAGGTACGCAGGCGGAGGGAAGTGTTTAAAATTTTATAGCAATGGATGTTGCTGCACCCAGCCCCCACCCCGAAACCCAGGGAGTGATTGCTGGATTTATCTCACTTAACAGGATGTTTTCCAAAAAAACAGGAGTTAGTGACAAATTAAAAACAAACAATCAAAAATAAATAAATAAAAACACCTAGCTCTTCACCACAGATAGTTTGAGAAGCAGAGGTCTACTGAGATCTTTTAAATGCAGGTTCTTAATTAGCAGAGATTCAGATTCAGGAGATTTGAGGTGAGGCCTGAATTTGCATTTCTAACTAGATCTCAGGTGATGCTACTGCGTGCTGGTCAGAATTACACTTTAAGTAGCACTGGTCTAGATCAAACAAAACACAAGATGACTGATGACTAACAAACTTGGACGTTTTAATTTAGTGGTTCATGAATATAACACCTTTCAGATATTTGTATTTGGCATCTCTGTGCCTTTAGGAAAATACGGAAGTTAACATTTAACCACTGAAGAGCATTCTGCTCATCAGGACCTTTCCGTGTCACTGCCTCTACCCCCTTAGAAGTGGAGTATGGTGACATTCTCCTACATTTTTCAGAGCTTCCTCTTTTACTGTGTGAAAGATTTGCCAATGTGTTAACAGCATACAACACACTGAGTCTCATGACCATGACACAGTGCAATGCCTTCTGGAAATAGACAGGGATTATAACTGGCATCTGTACTGACCCAAACTTTTAAGACATATTCATACAAAAGGGGAAAAGCTTGATCGCTGGTCCTGAATGAAAACCAACAGTGCCTACCATCCAAGCTGCTCAAGTAACTTTCGGTGACTCATCTGAGTATCTTTGTTGCAGTTTCTAGAATACCAGCCAATTCGAGTCCTCTTCAAAATGAACAAAGCCTAGCACTTAGGAATTAGCTGCCTCTGAACGCAGTCCTCTCCTTCTCTCCTGTGAATACCTAGGAAGAACGCCCCAGCCGTTCCTAGGCCTCTTCAAGCCTTCCGTCAGCAGCACTGCCATAGAAACACAGGCACTTTCTGCAAGGGCAATTCCTTTCTGCTAAGTCAATTATCACAGGGTGTGGCAAGCTTTTACAGAGATTAAACTGCTCTTTCTACTGAAGGAAAATGATGAATTCTCAAATGGGACCCCTCTAATCATCCATTGGCTCAACTACATTGTATTCCTATTGGCCAATTATCTAGTTTGACCCTTGTATGAATAAATGCCTTAGAATTCTGGAAGGGGATGCACAATTTGGAGAGCTGCTTGTTGTGTGTGTGAAAAGGGGGCCAGTGTCTTAAGAGGAGAAAAATGTTCTCAAGAGTCTGAGAGGTTGAAACTAAAGCTCTAAATCGAAGCCATTTAAAGAAAGTTATGAAGAACCACGTTTTAAATTCTGAGTATATCCTAATTACTATAGTTTCTTTACTTTGGTTTAGCTGCTACTAAATCACTGTGTGTGCACCTCTGTGCCTCAATTCCTCTTTTGTAAATGGGGACAATAATAGTATCTACCTCATCAAGTTTTAGTAAGGGTTAAATGAGTTAATAAATGTCAAAACTTGGAAATAGTTCCTGGTATGTGGTAAGCGCTACAAATTTCTCAGAGTTACAGAGAATCTTAATGATTTATTGCACCCTCACCCATCCAACCCCAAACCCACTCTCGGAACTTTCATCCCCTAGCCTATATACAAATATTATTTTTGCTGGGGAAACCTGAAAAGAATATAGACCAACTCTGTCCAATAGAAATATGAGTGTGTAATGTTAATTTTTTTAAGTAAAAAAGGGGTGAAACTAATTTTAATGTTTCAAATTTTAAGCCAATACATCCAAAATATTATAATTTCAAAATTTTATT
Source organism: Cynopterus sphinx (assembly GCA_030015415.1). Lineage (NCBI taxonomy): Eukaryota > Metazoa > Chordata > Mammalia > Chiroptera > Pteropodidae > Cynopterus > Cynopterus sphinx. The sequence continues at coordinate 94,066,185 of CM057385.1, read as the reverse complement.
AATTTAAAATATATTAATGAGTCTACGGCCATGCTACCCTGAACAAGCCCGATCCTGTCTGATCTCGGAAGCTAAGCAGGGTTGGGTCTGGTTAGTGCTTGGATGGGAGACCAAATAGGCATAAAAATAAAAATAAAAATAAAAATAAATAAGGGATTATAAGCTGACAAGGTCCTTGCAATCTGTGAAGTCAACTAAGGGTTGTCTTGCCTAAAAATAAATAAATAAATAAATAAATAAATAAATAAATAAATAAATAAATAAATAAAATTAATAATAAAACATATCAATGAGGTATTTCACATCTTTTTCTTTTTCATGATAAGTCTTTAAAACATGACTATTTTACAAGTATGGCACATTGCAGTTGGAATGCTAAGTTTTTATTGGGCATATTTGATTAGAATTTTAGATTTCATAGAATTTCCAGTTCAAAAAGTAGATTTACTTATCCAAAAGTAGATTCACTTACATACTTAAAACTTTTCTAGTAACTAAACTGCATTTTCCAATGACTGAATTGAATACCAATTTTTTTTATTTTAAATTAAATAAAATTATAAATTTAGTTTCTCAGTTGCACTAGTCGTATTTTAAGTGCTCAAGAGCACATGTGGCTAGTGGTTACCATATTGAATGGCACAGGTGCAGAATTTAAAAACATACAGGCCTGCCATTTAATCATATGGTTTTAGATGAGTTATTTGACTTTTCTTAGCCAAAGTTTCCTGATTTACAGTTTATAAATTTACAACTGAAAGAAAATCTATTATATTCTCATTAATATTAGAGGTATATCTCAAATGCATAGCACAGTGGCTAACAGGTCTTCAATAAATAGTGACTATTGTTTTCTTATGTTTTATTAATAAAAAAATGAAACATCAGAAAGCTAAAGAATTGTACAATGAATCCTCATATATCCACTACCTAGATTCTACAATTGTTAACATTTGGTTACCGAGTTTGCCTATGTGACTATATATCCATTATCAGTCCATCCTACTTTTTTGGGTATTCAAAGTAAATTACAGACATCAGTATACTTCACCCCTAAAACTTCAGCATGCATATTGTTAACTAAAATCCCTTCCTCCCTTTTTTTCTTCCTTCTTTCCCTCCCTCCTTCCTTCCTTCCTTCCTACCTTCCTTCCTTCCTTCCTTCCTTCCTTCCTTCCTTCCTTCCTTTTCTTCCTCCCTTCTTCCCTACCCCTATCTCTTTCTTTTTCATCCTTTCTTCCTCATTTATTTTTAGGTAAAATGTACATATAGTGAAACACTACTATTAAATAGACCATTGAATGAGTTTTGAAAATACATATACTTGTGTAGATGAAATCTCTGTCAAGATAGAGAACATGTCCATCATCCCAGACAGTTTCTTCACACCACTTCCACATTAATTCCAGTCTTCACTGTCTTGCTCTCTTGCCTAGGCAATTATTGTTATGCTTTTCCCTCATATATTAGTTTCTCAAATCTAGAATTTCAAGTCAATGGAATCAATATGTACTCTTTTGTATCAGGCTTCTTTCACTAGGCATGTTTTTGAGATTCATCCATGTTGCTGTGTATTTACTCCTCTTTATTATTTTATTTTTAATCAAGAAGGTTCCTGACCTGACCCTACCCTCCAAGCTGCCCATTCCATTCTTCCACAACTCAAAAAATTCTTCATCCTATCCATCCAACACGGATCTTCCCAAAGCTTCCAGCTTTTGACACTAGCTCAACCCCTTAGAAATAACAAAATTACTTTTTTCATATGACAGCATTTAAAATTTATGTATAGTTAAGAAGGTCTTCAGAACCTTCTGTGGAGAAGGCAAAACCTTTCTAATTCCTTCAATTCCTCATACAACAGTGTTTTAATTTCTTTTGATTTCTTGGTTGTTCTCTGCATTCACTCTGTTAGCACAATTTTTAATTCATATTTTTTTTTTGGTTATTAAATATTACCCTTATTTGGGCTCTAAGTTCCATAGGGCAAAATCAGACCTATTTTATGCACTAGAGTACATCTAGCACCTAATAAAATGCCTGGCCTGGCAATGAAAAGATCTTTGACAAACATTTGTTGAATGAATAAGTGAATATTTAAAGTAAGAAGGAACTCACTTTTGAGCATGTTGAATTTTGTCTATCTCTTAAGTATGTATGGGACAGCAGGCAGGTATCGGGGCGGGGGACAAATGCTGGAGCTTGAAGAAAACATTAATTTCTAAGAGATACACCTCAAGGTATGCACCAGCCAAATGCACTAAATTTATTCCTGGCCACATCTCCCATCCATCTTCCAGTGATCCAAAAGAATAGCCTAGACCAAAATCTTAAGCTGCCCTTAAAACCTAAAACCAATCTAATAAGCAGGGCCATTGCTTTTATTTTCCAAACCTCTTCAGGTCTTAGAATTAGGAAAGACACTGCCTTCTGTCCCTCATGTGCCAAGTCCAAATGTGTGAGAGAATTCTTTTTAAATATCAATTTGTTTTGCTCTTTTCCATATTTTTCTTTCCCTTCTTTTAGATAGCCAGATCTTTGTGTTTACTTCCTTGCTTTAGAGGAGTTTGTGAGCCATAAAAGCAAAAATTGCCTTTAGACAATTTGATTCTCAGGTTTGTTTTTTCCAGAGTCATAGGGATCTTGAAAGAATCATTGTGGAGGTGGGAGCAAGGGGGAATTTGAAGATTGCTAAATGAAGCAGAAATATTTCTCCTAAATCCTATAGGCATAGGGTTGGCAGACCCTCAAGCACTGTGACCTACACCGAGCTCTTTAGAGGGTGCCAGGACCCCAGAAAGAATGGCTGTGGGATTCTGGAGAGTTTGGACTCTGGCCACCAGGCTTCAATGGCAGTGATAACTGAGATGGGGTCGCAGCTCTGCCAGGAAGCTGCAGAACTACTTGCCTTCAGTGAGTAACCTAGTTTAGGACACACAATTTCAGTGGTCAACCTTTTGTCCTAAAGTAAGAGGACATCTTTTGATCTCCTTGTAAGTTTTCTGATTTGTCCTATGGCTTTAGAGAAAGAGGAAGAGGAAGAGAATTCTATCTTCACATCCTCCTCTGTAATGCCTAAGATTGGATTTTCATGCTCTCTTGGACAGATGGAGACAGAGATGAAATAATAAGGAAATATTACATTTATTAAGCACTTGAAATTATTCAGTAAGATTTACAAGGATAGAGAAGAGAAGAGAGAAATAAGAGGGAGAAATATAGCCATATCAAAGGGAGGAGAAAGGGAAAGATGGGAGGATGAAGGAAAAGAAGGAAAAATGTGGCAACAGTTCACATAGAAGCCCACATGTCATCGATCTAGATAATTATAAGATACAAAACAAGTTAATCAACTGCTAAATAATATATTCTATTCCATTCCTTGACAAATGAATATTCACAATGATAGGATGAAGAACTTAAGACTATGGCTTTTGTATGACTAAAAGTCAACAAACTCTCAAAGGTGACTGAATTTAATTATATTGTGTATATCTGGGTGTTTTCTTAATGGACTAATAATATTTGATAAGTAATAAAATAATTCATTAATTTACAAATGTGCTCCATAAAATTTGCTTTTCTTGTCTTTGTGTCAGCAAAACTCTAGTTGTGTTATAATCAATGCTTCCACATATTTTATGTTATTGTCAGTATGCTAAAATAGACACTTTTCTTGAAATATTATAGTTCTCAGGTAACATTTATTATTAATTTTTATATGGAGAACATTTATTCTACTAAAGCAGTAGCAAATGAAGCTGTTAACAAATTCCTTTATATATCATGCTTAAATATTACATTTAGGTTGCAAATAATAGGTTATTTTTACAAAAAAATTAAAATATTTTAATTTCAATATATAAATGGTCATATGATTTCCATCTTTAAAGATGAATTTCAATGATTTCCAGACTACTATCAATTTGGTTAATAAATTCCTCACCAACTAAATTACTATGAAGTCTGTATGGATGTGCATCTAAATATACTTCTCACATGATATTTAGATCCACATTCATACAGATTTCATAGTAATTCAGATCATTTTAGAAAATGTCCCTAAGATTCCATGGGCTAGTGCTCTGAGTGCTAATTTGTAAACATCTCTGGAACTACAAAGAGAAATAAGAAGTGGAAGCTCAGCACTACTGGGAAATGATATTTGATCACACGAGACTCTCACAACTCACGCTATCAAAGAAAAGTGATTTGACAAGTTAATTAATGTGTCTTTTCTCTTACCTAAGCCTTTCTGCTGCTCAAATCTTTTCACAGACACCGACCGAGGTAGTGTTGTCTCTGATGTAAGCAGCAGTACAGCCCATAAATCTTCAGGGCATTTGGATATAGGTTTTTGTTGCTGTTTGTTTGTTTGTTTAGGACAAAGGGCAAGAAGTGAGCAGTATTTCCCCAGGACCTACACTGTGTTAGTTCTGAAGGTTAATGTTTAGAGTTACGCTGTCCCAGCACTCAACACTGGGTCCCAGGTGACAGAGGTGACCATGTGTTCTTTTATTTATGTCTCTTTGTGATAAGTAGAGCTTTCTAAAGTGTGAGGCCAGGGAAGGACCCCTTTTGTCCGGTCTAAGCTCAGTACTGAGAAGAAAAAAGGGAATAAAGAGAGGGGAGGCAACCAGAGGAAAAAATAAAGGAAAACAAATGAGAAAGAATCTCAAGCTACCTCCCATATTCCCAAGAAATAAAGCCTCTGACCTAACAGCCTAAGTCAAAAATATCCCTGGGCTTCAGAGCACCCAATGAAAAATCTTTAGCTCACCTATGTTAAAGAACTTCTACAAACAAATACATGTAAATTTGTAACTGTACTTATTTTAAGTAACTTACATAAGATATAATTACATTATATAGAATTTAAATATATAAATATATATCCTCTTTCTGTTTTTCTATAGCAAATGAGACTATTTTCCCAATTATTTTTGCTTTACCCTTCTTAGAATCCCTCCACTGATAGGAGTTTGTAGGGCGTAGGTGTACGGTGGTAGAGACAACACACATCATATTTGGCATTACTCGTTCCTAGATTTAGAATTTCAGGGAACAGGAATTTTGGTAAATTTATAAATTCATGTGGAATTGACCATTTGCTGAGGTCAATTTTTTCAATTTATGAAAAAGACATTTCTAATACACATACATAATCATGAGGAACATAAACTTAAAGACCATTTCTTTAAGTTGATTAGTTTTTTAAAAATATATTTATTACATTTACTTATTCATTTGTTGCAAAGACCTAATGAAATCTTCACCAAGAACAGAATTTTGTCCTTGGACCAACTTTTGGGATCAAGTAATGTGTCCAACCAGGTTGAGCCAATGAAGCTCTTGCAAGGTCTTTACTGAAAAGCACTGCAGAGCAATGATACTGCTGGCATGCTTTTTGCGTGAACAGGTTGGTGAGGAATTTACTAACCAAATTGATGAAAGTCTAGAAATCATTAAATATTATTCATTGCCTTGACTGTAAAACCTCGCTATGATGGTCCTGAAACATTAAGCAATCAAGAGGTTTTTGGCTTATTTGAGCATTAAGCATAAGGAAATTATTAGTATATCCATCCAAATTGAAGCAGGAACTCGGGAAGGAGAGAGAAAACAGATGTCGCTGTGAGAAATATGACCAGGTGAACAAACTCACATACTCTAAGGACCCGAAAGACAGCTGGATGACAATCTCAGAGGAATGAGCGAGGATTTTTTGCTCACCATGAAAATTAAAAGGCTCACACAATATTGACAAATGGATTATAATCCCCTCTGTAAGGCATGCCTGGCGCTGAACTACAGCATGTAGCCAGCCGCTCATCAGAATTGCCAGAGTGGCTGGCCACTGAGCTCCTGTGGCTCCTCTATAGAAGTGCAAAGACATGAGTCATACATATCTCTAGCTACAGGGGCAAGGCTCACTGCTCTCCGAAGATAATGGGGCTCTCGGTGCAGCCCATGGCACTCCTTCCTCATGCAGGAAAAGGTAAGGCAGCTGGTGATGAGCTGTCAAGCTCAAGCTGGGTATATTGAACACATCATTTACTGGTTATAAACTTTGAGCCAATCACTTCACTTCCCTGAACCTCCATTTCCATGCATTTAAGTTGGGTGGATGCCACCTACATAATTGTGTTACTGAGAGAATTAAATAAAATGTTGTAAGTGCAGTAACCTACTTAGCGGATACTATTATCTCTTTCGTAATGACGTTATTTTTTTGTACCTGAATGTGAGCATCTCATAATCCTCCCAAATTTTCTATAGGACCATTATCTCATAAAATGACTACCACCATCAAAAGATTAGAAGAAAGAAGAGAATGCCTGTCATATTAGAGGATGAGTTGTCACCAACTAGCTATGAGCAGCCCTGATACTCTGTGACACTCCAGCCAGCCCCAAATCCTAACTCAAGCAGGAAGATTACTGCTACAGGAAGCATCATCCCTTTCAAGAAGCACATTCAGAGAGCGGCTATTTGCTGGGCCCCTTTTATTCCTTCTGTCACTACTTGCCAGCTCACGACAGCTGAGCTGTCCTGTCAAATACACACTGCCTTCACACACATGCAAAAAATCAAACGGAAGCTCCCCCTCTATGGCAGGAACCAGATTCCTTCTATTTATAAGCAGCAGCCCAACAGGCAGGCTTTATTCTGTAACTTGCATTTCTCAGCAAGCTGCACCAGAATAGAGATGTGTTCATACTTTCCAGTCACCCAGATTGCCACTTGAAAAAGAGAGTGATAGACAAATATGGTGCAACCCGTTTATAACATTTTCTCATGTTTAACTTCCAAATTCGAGAGTCTTAAGCACAGTTGCCAAAAGCAATTTTTTTCTGAACGTAACATTTTTTTTCTTGGTCTCTTAGTAAATGGTAACTGAATTTTTTCCCCCTACTGTTTCTTCTTAGAGGCCAAGAGTTTTTTACTCCCGGTCTGCAATACCCTGCCTGGGCTATCACCCAAATGGCTTTCACACTTAAAGTGAGAAAGAATTAAGTGCTTCTGCAATTGAAAAATGGATCTGTCTGCCTTGGATTCACAAAGCTCTCTTTACTGAACTATTGCTTTGAGACTCCAAAGCTAAGTGTGCCCATGAGCCTACAATAGTGCCAAGAAAGTAAGTAGAAAATGAAGAAAATTCCATTTTTTTCTCTGTCTGAAGTTCATCTAGGTGTGTATTCACCAGTTTTTACCTCCAGATTTTTGTGTGTCGGCGGGTAGGAGTGGAATTTCTCACAGCTGTTCTCTGGTTTTCCTACAAATGAGTCTAGTATAACTTCAAAAGTTGTCATCTTCATATCATTTCCACACAGTGACAGTCTAACACTGTTTGCTGACCACATTTTTATAAGTTCGTTAGAAGGAGACTTCACTTGTGTTTCTAATATGATAATTTGTCTTAATGACAGGAAAAAACAGTTAAACTGATCTTCATTGATGATTATTCTCTTTGGAGGGCTAAACAAATCTCTTTATTTATCAAAAGTATATATTATCCTATAATCTGTGTATGTCTTTTACAGGCAAACTTGCCAAGGGGGAAAAATATTTAAACTATTTTGCCTTAAACCAATTTACCTATTTCATTAAGCATTACTTATTGTCATACCCCTGTAATGGTAATGTTATAAATGCTAACTTTGTTTAAGGTCAGCATTAGAGCTGTGGACAGTGGCCTAGTAAATCTTAAGAGTTTGTCAATTTGTAAAAACTCTAGATTTAGTTCTTTGTTACCAAGTTTTCTTTTTTAAAAAAAATTAACTGTAAATGTTCAGTCATCATTTTCTTTAAGTATTTCCCCTTACATGACTTGTAAATGAGCTTCATGGTGTTTTTCAAACGCAATTTAAAAAATTCAGCAGGAATGAGTGAGGCCACAAAACAGTAAAAAAGTGGAAATAAGATCTACATTTGAGACTGAGAAAGGGACAGCCCTGAAAATCATAGAGTAGTCAGTTTAGTTTTCATACCTGGAAAATACTCGAACAAATCATCAAAAAATCAATTTGCAAACACCCATACGATCACAGAATACTAGGTAATAATCAACATCGCTTTGTGAAGAAGTCTTGTCAGAACCATCTAATTTCCTTCTAAAACAGAGTGACAGGCCGGGTAGATCAGAGGGATGAAATAGCTGTAATGGAGCTTGAATTTTACAAAGCTCTTGATTCTGTCTTCCATGATATGCTCATCAACAGATTATTTCAGGAAAAAAAAAAAAAACCTGTTGTAAAGGTTTACTAAAAAGCACAGCTCTCAGTGTCTCAGCATCAAATTGAAGGGTAGGGTTTAGGTAGGGGTTATTTGGTGTGATATTTGGCCCAGGAATGAGTGACTCCTGGATGGTTTAATAGGCTCATCAGTCCCAAACACAGTCCTAGCACATGCTCAATCAACACTATTCAACATAGTATTCAAGAATGACGTAGGTAGGATAGCAATTACATGGTGAATTATCATGACTCTAAAATAAAGGGGTGAGTAGAGATCAGTGTGTTAGAGGTGAAGAATATTGACCCCTACCTATGAAGAACTAGCTCCCTAAGGGCACCTGGGACTATATTAGGTAAGGGATTTACATTGCATGGGATATATTTAGTTGTGAATCATTTTGTCATGTTTTGTAAATATGCAGAAATACTGGTATAACAATTATTTGGAGGGTAATCAAACTATATAAACTCAAACTTTGTAAAATGTAAAATGAATGGTATATGAAATGCTGGGTAAGTAAAAAAATGTCATATTCTTAAAACATCATGGGATGAAAATTTTGAGTAACATTAAATGATATAAAGAGCCAGCACATAGGAGTCAGAGTTTAAAGATTGCCTTGGGCACTTGTTAGCTGTACAACTTTGGGTAAGTTTTTAACCTTTCTCAGCCTTTCACGTTCCTGTATGTAAAATGGGCCTCCTAAATCCTATAGAGTTGAAATCAGAAATGATATTTTATTACATCATACATACTCATTTATACAATGTATTTAGGTATATGACTACATTCCTAGAGTTAGGCATTCTGTAGGCATGTGATAAATATTAGTTCCTCACTTCCATTCACAGCAGGAAAATCCACCTCAAGAAAATAACATAATAGATTCAGTAACACACCACCAACTTCCTATCTTCTGCCATCAATCTGAAGTCTTCAATGTCTAATGTTCACCCCATGTTTCTCATCCCCCATCCTTAGTTTCCATATTTTAGACAACATACTCTGTCTAATATTTGGCTTATAACATGGAAAACAAATTTTCTGGTGGATATCAGAGGCATCTGGCCAGACAAAACACTCCTTCCCCCTTCTTCAAGAGTAAATAGTCATGACAGAAACTGCTGTGTTTTCTCATATTCTCGCCATCTTGGCCACAACCAATCCATCTGAATTGGGTGCTTTAGTCAATATCAGCCAATTACCACCATCACAACTGACTATTCACAGAATTGTTTTTGAACTGGAACTCAGAGAGTTGGAGATTAGGCAGCCTTTCCTTTATTAATAATGTCCATCGGACCAATGGAGATGTCTTCCACCCTGAGAAAAAGCCAGTCTGTCCTAAAAATAAAACAGTACTCAGAGAACAGCAGATAAGAATGATGAAACAAGACCTGGCAACATTTAAAACCCTGGTTTTGATTATTTCTGAGACTCAGCAATATCCATGCCCTTCTATAAATCAGCTTTTCAAACTTTTGGATTCCCCCAGCCAATAAACTCTCTTGTTTTTGCTTATGCCTTTGCAGGTTGGGTTTCTGTCATTTGTAACCAGATTTTAAAACAACAACAACAACAACAAAACAACAAAACAACAACAAAAATACTGCAATTAAAATCCTTTAAAAAAAATCTTTGATTATGTCCTCAGATATTTACTTAGAGTAAAATCATAGAAATTGTATTTTTGAGTCAAAGTTTATGTATATTAAGATAATTGAAGCACATCATTTTAATAATTTTATTTTTTGTCTGACTATATGAGAATGTTACCAAGCTCCCCCTAACATAGGATTAAAAACTTTATTTTTTGCCAGTTTAATAGGTGAAAAATGCTATCTTTAATTTTTATTCAGTTATAAATTCTAATATTTACATTTCATCTTTGCTGAACAGCCCATTTGTGTCATTTGCACAATCTCTATTGGTCCATTTACTAATTGATTTGTAAAAGCTTATTTACATACAAAAATATTAAAAATGTGCCTGTAATATATGTTACAAATATTTTATCTATTTTTTTTTATTTGCGTGATTGCTTCGGCTCTTCTTCATAAGAGTGAACCTGAAAATTAAGAAAGAACTAGAATCCTCATTACTTCTTTTTGAGAAATAGTACTATAATTACTCTTTCAGGGAATTCTCCAAAGCAACAATACCCATCAATTCTTAAATATCATTAAATTATATGAGTATTATCAGAATATAATCTACACTTTAACATTTTTTTTTGTATCACTTAAAACCTCCAAATTTCATTCAATTTTCCACTTCCCAGGGCAAAACAGAGCAGCTGACTTTTAAGAGGTGACTATTTTTACATGAAGGAAACACTCAAGTACTATCAGGAGGCTCTGTCCAACCTTGACACCTTTTCATCTGGGCAATCTTCTTTCTTCTTCTAGAATGTCATTTATCTTGGTTCTTTTTTTTCCACTTTAACTAAAAAAATCTTCTTTGGGTAGTTAACTCCTTAAATCTATTTAAGCAATAAAATCCCAAGAAGTTGCAGTTATAGGAAGGACTATTAAACTTATGGAGAAAAATAAAGAGATATGACTATATAAACAAGTAAGCCTGAAAGTTATTATTGGTTTAATCATAATTTAGAGGGGGATCAGAAATAAAAGGTGAAGCAAAGAGAACTGAATAATGGAACTGAATTAACATGGAGGAAAAACATCAGCAAGGGACAAGATACAGAAAGCCTATATACTAGATATTTACTGGTATATAACTAATTACCCCAAAACAGTAGTTTAAAGCAGCAAAAATTTATTATCTCACAGTTTCTCTGGGTCAGAAATCTAGGAGCAGTTTAGTCAAGTGTTTATGGTTCAGCATTTTTTCATGAATCTGTAAATAACATGAGACCTGGGGCTGGAAGATCTGCTTCTAAGTTTATCCACATGGGGGTTGGCCAAAGGCCTGAGCTGCCCATCACATGGGCCTCTCCATAGGGTGCTCACAACACGGCAGCTGGCAGACTGAGTGATCCAAGAGGGAGAGAGGAAAAAAAGACAGAAGCCACAGTTTCTTCCATAACCTATTATTATCTACTATGCGATGACTTCCGCACATTCTATCAGTTACACAGATCAATTCTGATACAATAGGGCAGGGAGACTACACACAGGTGTGAATGTCAGAAGGTAGGATCATTGGTGGCCATCTCAGAGGCTGGTGACTAAAGCCTGTGTCCAACTTGTTTCAGCTCTATTTCCTCATAGTTCCACCTATCTTAATTCTGAGGATTCTGCTCAAATCTCTCTTCCGCTCATAGGGCAGGCACACAGTCCTTACATCCTCTCCTCCATCGCCGTGGATTCCTTTACCATGTGAATACTAAGGACTATCTCCTCAGCCTAGATATTTCTCTCTTGGTTTCAACTAGTATTTTCACTTTCTTATGAGCCCTCTCCATGTGTTATGTCCAATACTAAGCACCACTCCCCATTGCTCACTTCAGACCTTTTGTCTCAGAGGATACCACCATCCGTGCAGTTGCCTAAGCCAGGGACCTGGGCCTAACACTTAACTCCTCCCCCGTCCCTCTCCCCATGGTTGGGGCCACTTCTTTTGTTGGTTCTGCTCCATCTCCCTTCATTTCTGCTAACAGAGCATACCAACCCTGGCTGCATGGGGGTTTGGAGTGGGGCCTAAGCTGGCCCATTCATGTTTTCTCTCCTGAGACTTCAAGTTCTGAGTGAATATATCTGAGAGATGGGAAATAAATAGCACCAGCAAATTTTATGGCAGCACTGGAAAAAAATGGCCCCTTGGGTTTTTGGAGATTCTGAAGAGACAAAGCTCTCGCTTCCTGCATCCCAAGCCTGCTTGCTCAGCTTGCCCTGTGATCCTGTGACTTATTCCAACGGCCTTGCAAGAAATCCCCTTTATTTCCCCCTTAAATTTTAGTCTCCATGTTTTCTGTCACTTTTGGGCATTTTGTTTGATTCATCTGCACTAAGTTTTCCCCCATATTCATAAATTTCTTATCTGAGCAATCCCTACACAGTCTTCAGGTTTGGGTTTAGACGTCACTTCTGGAAGAAACCTATCCTGATCCGGTCTTCCAGAAATTACCATCTCTGTTCTATGCATTTCTGTATCTCCAGTGACTAGCTCAGTTTCTTAAGATTAAGTGTCTTGAAAAACATTGGAGTAAAAACTGAATTCTCCTTTCCTTTTAGAAATTTCCTTCCATCTTCTTGGTAAAATGGTTGCACAAATTTTTTTTAATACAGTTGCCAACCTTGATTATTGCCACATGGCAACTTCTATACATGTAAGTTAGTCAAACAATAGTCTGGAAAGAAAATACCTATTGAAATGATGTCTTATCTAACAGTATGAGGAGAATTGGGTGAATCAGAGGAAGAGCTAACATTTCTTCCTGCCTGCTGTGCCAGCCACTGCCATCTGTACAATAGTTCCCTCCAAAGAGAGGGCAAAGTGAGAGAGGTGTCAGTGTTCAATTCTGGACACAGGGATTCTTCCCTGAACTGTTGGAGATTTCATGACTTTTCAGGGACCACAGATGAACAGGATTATAGTTTTGCAACATCCCTAAAACATGACCCTTAAAACACTTAAAACACTCATAGCTGCTCAATTCTCCTCTAGGGACCCAATTACACACTTGTCTAAATAGCTATGCATTCCTGCACTGGTGCTGGCAGACATTGTGTTTCACAGAAATCAATTCAGATAGTAACTTAACTGGTTCAAGTTCTATGATATCTTAATTAAAACTCTATAAAATCATCTTTCTGAATTCTCTGATTTCCTTTCTTGGCAGTAGAGAGAGCTGACCTTTTTAAATACAGGTATGTGATACTAAGCACAGAGTACATAATCATACTGTCCCTGAAGTAGAGCAATAAATCAAAATGGCTTTGTGGACCCAAAATAGAGGCTCCAGGATTTCAAGCAATGTGTTCGTTGCCTTGCAGCTCAGTCTATCCTGTAAGTGGGGCTTCTGTTACCTCAGTGCAATTTTAACATGCCTGAAAACAATTCTATTTTAACCACCATTGCTGGGCCTTTATGAGCTCATGAATCAAAACACACACTAGTAATCAAAGAAAATCTTCCCGTGTGACCCATCTCTCAAACAAGACTATTGTTCATGCTACAAAGTGCCTTCTTCCCCGCAAAAAGGAAACAAGGCCAAAACAAAATACAGCATTTTATTAAGAGTAATACAAAGTTAAAAAAAAAAAAGTTAAGCATATTTAAAAATGTAGAAGAGAAAAAAAAAATAAGCACATGGATTAGGACACTGCCAATCAGAAATTAAAAGATAGTTTTGGTGCCACATGTTTTTTGCTGACATGTTTGTTACCATTAAAGTACACTGCTTTTAACAATGCTTATAGTCTGACGATTAGACTAAAAGTCACATAGAAAATACCACCACCAAGAAGCAAGCTTCTTAGAGCTGCCAACTCTGTAGCAAAGCCCAGGCCCAACTTTTTTTTTTTTTTTTAATTCTTTAAGAAAATGTATGGAATCTTGCTTGGGCATAATAAAAGAGTAATTTTTGGTAACTGATTCGAAGATCGGATGCAGAGAGCATATAGAAATAGCATATGGGAGTGAGACAGAGCAACACAAAGAAGGAACCAAAGAAACATTCTGGGAATCTTGTTCCAGTCACTGCCCTGCTGACAGCAGGAGGAGGTGAAGGACACTGGCTTTGGGTGTCAAACAGAGAAAACTTAACTTGTCATTCAATTCACTTGAGCTCTGTGGATCCCATTTCTCATGTGTAAAATGGGGATAGCAGATGTTCACGATTACCTTATTTTCAATTCAAAGGCAGAAAATTTGAAAAATACCAGAAGTTTTATCATGACGCATTTGGAGCAAAACTGACCTGACCTGAGCTACAGACGTTTATAGCCATCACTTAGTATGAATGTTCACGTTTTGACCCGGAAATATTAAAGTGCTTGATTATGGAGTGCTATTGGGTGGAATACAGTCACAAAACAATAAAATACTTAGAAATAAATATCACCAAGGAGGCGAAAGTTCTCTACATTGACAACTATAAGAGACTGATGAAAGAAATTGAAAAGGGCACAAATAAATGGCAAGATATCTCATGTTTGTGGCTCAGAGAAACAGTGTTAAAATGGCCATATAACTCAAAGCTATCTGTAGATTCAACGCAATTTCTATCAAAATTCCAATGGCATTTTTCACAGAAATAAAAGCAAATGATAAAATTCATATGAAACCACAAAAACCCTTGAATAGCCAAAGCAATTGAGAAAAAACAAAGCTGGAGGCATCAAACTTCCTGATCCAAACTATATTATAAAGCTATAGTAATCAAAACAGTATAGTATTAGTGTAAAAAGAGTCACAGATTAATGCAACAGAATTAAGAGCCAAGAAATAAATCCATGCCTATATAGCTAATATTTAACAATTGACAATGGAGAAAGATAGTCATTCCTATAAACAGCGTTAGAAAAACTGGCTATTCACAGGCCAAAGAATAATATTGGACTCCTATCTTACATCACTTGCAAAAATTAACTCAAAATGAATTAAAGATCTAAGTGTAAGACTTGAAACCATAAAACTCCTAGGAGAGAACATAGAGAAATAGTTCCTTGACATTGGTCTTGGCAATGACTTTTGGGATGTGACACCAAAAGCATAAGAAAATAAAGTGAGACTAAATCAAACTAAAAAGCTGTCTGCGTAGCAAATGAAATAATCAAAAAATGAAGAGGCAACTTATGAAACTATTTCAAATCATATATGAGATAAAAGGTTAATATTCCAAATATATAAGAAAAGCATATAATAGCAAATAATATAATTTAAAAATGAGTAAATGACCTAAATAGATATTTTCCTAAAGAACATATACAGATGGCCAACAGGTACATGAAAAGATGTTCAACAACATCACTAATCATCAGGGATATGCAAATCAAAGCCACAATGAGATATCATCTCACACCTGTTAGAATGGCTATTATCCAAAAGAGATAAATGTTGGTGAGAATGGGGAGAAAAGGGAACCCATGTGTACTGTTGGTGGGAACATAAATTGGTGCAGCCATTATGGAAAAAGAGTATGAAAGTTCTTCAAAATACTAAAAATAAAAGTACCGTATGATCCAGAATCCCACTTTTGGGTATAAAGCCAAAGAAGATAAAATCACTCTCTTTAAGAGATATGTGCACTCCGATATTCACTGCAGCATTGTTTACAATAGTCAAGAAATGGAAACAATCTAAGAGTCCATCAAGAGATGAACAGATAAAAAAGTGATACACACACACATATATACAACGAAATATTATTCAGCCATGAGGAAGAAGGAAATTATGTTATTTATGACAACATGGGTAGATCTGGAGGGCATTATGCTAAGTGAAATAAGTCAGACGAAGAAAGACAAATGTACATGGTCTCACTTAACTGTGGAAACATAAAAAAGCCAAACCTATAGAAATTGCCAAGGACAAGAGGTAGAGTGGTGGTGGTGGCGATGGCAATGTTTAAAGGGTACAAACTTCCAGTTATAAGATGAACAAATTCTGGGGAATCTAACATGCAGCATGGTGACTATAGGTAACAATACTGTATTACATACTTGGAAGTTGCTATGAAGAGTAAATCTTAACTGTTGTTACTACACACACAAACACACACACATACACACACACAGTTTATAATTATGTGAGGTGATGGATGTGTTAACTAACCTTACAGTGGCAATCTTTCACAGTATATGTGTATCGTCACACTGTACCTTCAATTTACGTGTCATGCCATATTTCAATAAAGCTGGGGAAAAAAAGATAAATCTCTATAAATTTGAGCAACACCAACTTGCCATATCTTATTTGCCCCTGCTGGTCTGTGGCCAGGTTACAATTGTATGTGACTTTTACAAACCTAATGACATATAATAGGAAAAAGACATTTAACACTGTTCTTGGTAATTGATGCAAAAGAAAATCTTTGGCAAGAAAAAGACACATTGAAACAAGTACGGATGGAAATGCCGACTTCCTTCAGTCTGAAGGAGCTGACGTCAAGTCTGTCTGGCACCCCTTGCTCATGGCCCCCCTTGCTCATAGCACGCCTGCAGGAGAACATCTTTAAGGTCCAGACCAACCTGCTCAGACTGAGCCACCCAAGTGAAAGCAAGCCCGTCCCCTTCAGACATTGGAGCTGAATCCTTCACTTTTAGTCAGCTTGAGTCACTGATAAAATTCTCATTAGGGGCACTTTATGCTTTGTTTTACACCATTGCCCCGGAACCAGTGTCTGTGAACCAAAGCCTTTGGCCTCAGAGTAATCTTCTCAACTATCTTGTGCCTGAGAAGCTGCTCTTGTTTTCACCAAAACTCTTGAGGCTTCAAGGCGTGCCTGCAGTGGAGCCTGGAAATCCTGAGTCTCCCCGCTCAGTCGTAAAACTTGAAATCACATTTCATTAACACTGATTTCTTGGAGGAAAAATTAAAGAAGTTATAAAAATATGAAAGATTTAAGAACAAAGTTTAACATGGTTCCTTGAATGAATCCAGAAACAAAGCCTTGTTTTCATTTGTCTGGGAACTGCTAACAGGCTTCAGGGGGCTGCTTTGTTCTCAGCAGCACCAGGCTTCTCCATAAGGGATGTATGATGCCAAAACTTGGCCTAATAGACTTTGAAGCAAAGAGCATTTTAGATAAACTCTTTTGGGACACATATATATTCAACTAAAGTTCTTCAGTTAATGAGTTGTCCTCTAAGGAAAACTGCTCTGCTTGAAGCACGGTGGTTCGGGGTTCTCATTCTATCCTCGTGGTTCCTGTCAGCATCTCTTCCTGTCCCTGTGATGACGACTGACCTGAGTTTTCTTTGCTGGAGCTCTCGTGATCACAAGGCCTGCAGAGTTCTATCTTTGACTTAGTTCCTACCAATTCATTCTGCTACTTTCCCACTTCCTGTGAGAACAAAAATCTCTAGCTCGCCTCCTACTTTCTGCCACATGACATGCAAATGACCAGGGCACCACCTATGGTAGCTTTCAGAAGAGCCTGCAGTCTTCTCGTAAAGGCTGGGAAATGGCCAACTGCTGCTTGGGTCTGGGAAGAAAAGCTGGGCCACTAACAACCATTTGGGCATTTGGACTCCACCAAGTCCAAAAATTTACTGCCTGAATTCTCAAAACCCAAATACCTCACATGTATCTTCTCATGTGTGTGTGTGTGTTTATTTTGCTGGGCCCAACTCAAACAAAGCATGACATTTATGTGAGTTTAACTCTTCTTCCAAAATAACATAAAACTTGTTAGTTCTGGATGTTCTCATTAAGCCATGATGTGAAGTTAATGCGTGAGGCTCCCCGCTTCGGGTAGTAAGATGTCCTGGGTCACCAGGGCTTCCAGGGCCATGCCTGGGGCAGGCCACTCAGCCACCAGTGGGTTTCTTCCTTGTATGTGCCACACTTTGTCTGGGGGTTCAAAGTCAATTTTTCACAGATTTAAGGAGTCCCCAAAAAGCTCTGTGATGCAAAATTTCAAGCTAGTTAACTTGCATGAAACTGAGGGGCAATGACCAAGGAGCTGGAAAGGCGCTGGAACACTCCTTGTGTTTTTCTTCTAATCTGCCATGCTGGGCAGCTGGCAGAGAACTGTAACCTAAAGTTTGGAGCCTTGGGGTTCAGGTCTGTTTGTCCTTAGGATAGGGGGTTTGGGTGAATCACTTTTTTCAACATGTGTTTTTGTGTATGCTTGTGTAAATTCAGTATTCTGGCATCCAGCATGTCCAGGCCTGCTGTGAGATCGAATGGGACTTCTGTGAAAACACTTGGGCTCATAGTTTTCCTTTGGACCACAGGCAGCCCAGTGGGAATTCTTCCCTGCAGGCCCAATACCTAAGGTCCCAGCTGAGAATTTCCTTCTCTGTGGGGAGGTAGAGACCAGTGTCACCACCACCCCCTTCCCCCAGGCAATTTTATTTGGGATCCAACAGTCTGTTGCTTGCTGCCAAAAGCCCAAAGCAAAATAAGATGTTAACAGCAGCTTATAACAAAATAGTTTCTACCATTATGATAGCATGGCTGTTTTAAGTTCTAATGCATAAGAGGTTTTCTATGTGCCTGCGTTACCAAAAATAAGCTATTTTGATTGTCATTTCTGAATGGAAGTATGAACTGATAGGCAAATAAATGTAATTAGCTCAAAAGAACAGCATAGCTATTAGCCACTGAGGTCCCAGTGAGAAACTGAAGGGTGGCAGGTCCCAGAGCTCCTTGTTGAATGCCACTATACAAGCTGTCCAGGAGCTGGGTGGCTACAGAAATGAGCACTGAAGGATGTCAAACAATTTTTTTGTATCAACATCTTCAAAATTTTATCAATCGCTTACTTAATGCTGGACAAGGAATTCCAGTACAACTGGAATTGTCAAAAATGTCAGTTGACAAATACCCTTTGTTGGACATCTTGTTTCTGTGTCATACAATGCCGGTGCAATAATGATCAGATTGAAGACACAAAAGGTGGCTGAGTTGACAGCTGACAGCGTCACTGATGACCTCGCTCCTCAGTCTCCCACGTGCACTGCTCCTCTATCCAGAATGCTGCCCTTTGACTGCGGGATGTCAATTTCCCCTATTCTTGGCTGCAGAGTCCCAGAATTTCAATGTCATGTGAGATGGTTTAAAATTATTTCTGAATATCCCATGGCTGTGAAATTCCAACCCCCAGTAGGTGTTACGGGGCTGCAGTTATCAAGTTTCAGCATACACTATTCCAGGACAAGGCTGACCTTTTGTAGCTCACTGGCCAAGAAGCCACCTTGCTAAGTAGTGGCCCAAAAGTGAGGTGGGTTTCTGTAGAAACTTGGAGATCTAGGAGATTGTTACTTTCTACTTGACCCACTGGTCTTCAGAAGGTCTTGATGGTTTTTTTTTTTTTTTTTTGTCCTAGCTCTTGGTCGTTTTACATGTCAGTCTTCCAGTTCTATACCACCTGTTCATTGCAACTAAATCTTCCCTGGTTCAGGGTGATTCCTGTCTTTGTCATTCTTCAGACTCTGCAAGACAGAGTAAAAGTTATAGTAAACCAAGTTATAATTACAACATTGACAACATAAAGCAGCTCTGTGCAGATCAATCTAGGCCTGAGATTTGTATCAAAGACATAAAAATCTAATCTGATAAAAACCTTGACAGTAAGAGAAAATAGATGCCTATTTTAAAAAGGTATTCATGCATTCATTTCAAATTTTAATCCAGTACAATAGATGTTTTGGATCTCTAGAAGGGCATCACAGACTTGACCCCTATAAGACACCAAATGAACACTTTAAGTTCTTGAAGCAGGTACTTTCTCCTTACTGAAGTATAAATGCAGTATGCAAGTGTCAAACTGTTTGTGCCAAAGTGATGATTATTTCACTCCAAATCTCTATCACTTTTAAAGAAGTTATTATAAGGATATACAGAAATTGAGCTAAAAATACTTTGAAAATGTTATCATGTGATGTAGCAGCTCTCATAGTACTTACATTTGAAGTGCTGCTCCAGCACTACTGGTGAACACTGCTGAACTCTTGGCATGTAAAGAGTCAATACCTCTTAACAGCTGATCATTGAGCACACTCTAGGCCACTGTGGGGCTCCCAACCCCCAGCCTTCTACCCAGTGAAGTCTCAAAATGTCAGGTTTTTGAGTCCCAAGAATTTAGAAGCCTTTAAGCTCCTCCTTATACTGAATCTTCACACCCAACCAGTAGCAGCCCAAGAGGCCTTGTGTATTCAAAGACTTCAGTGCATTATGTTGGAAATGTTTTCCAAACCCAAACGGCTGGAAATGGTTATGTGTGGGCTAACTATAAAAGCAGTGTGGTTCCAGAGAACCTACTCTGATGATGAAAATGTTCTATAAATTTGTGTTTTCCAATACAGTAGCCAACAGTCACATGTGACTACTGAACACTTGAAATGCCACACTAACTAGTGTGACTGATAGACTGAATCTTTATTTTTAATTTTTGCTCATTTTTAATTATTATTTTTTTAAGGTGACATTGGTTAACGAAATCTGGTTTCAGCTGTACATTTTAACACTAAGGCACATATATATTTACATTATGTTCACCTCCCATAATTAGATTTCTGTCACCAAGAATTTTTAATTTTAATAAACAGGCAAAAACAGCCAGTGGTAACCATATTGAACAGCACAGTTCTGAAGCACCAAGGCTTTGAGTAACATGACAACTTTTTGATAGTGTTTTTTAAACCAAAGAGGCACTTGGAAAATATTTGGTAGCAACCTAGTGCTCTTCCTTCCATAAAAAACCCACATTAAACACTAATCCCCCTTGAATAAAACTAGTACTTTTTAAAAGCTGAGAGTGGCATAGTCCAAGATAAAAAAAAAACTAAGGCCAGCAAAACAAAGAATTAGAAATAAACATACTAGAAGTTATTTATGTTTAATGCTTAAAAGTCTGAATGCACAAACAATCTACCATTATAGAAGTACTGGTGGTCAATACAATGCATTAGAACTATGTACAATGCACAGTTTAGTATCAAAATCTTTCTACACTGTAGAGTTTTACGAAACTGTTAATGACATCAAACACTAAGCACTTAAGACACCATTTTTTTTTCTGCTACCACATTAGGAACGTCAATGGACAGTCCATTTCAACTTGCAGCATCCATCCATTTCTAGTATGAAATTAAGTAATTTTCTACTTATACAATAAAGTTTATCTACACAGTTCTCTTGATTTTGATCCATAGCAGCAAAGGCACTGTACATCAGCAGATCCACAGACTTAAAAGATTTTTAAAGCATTCAAACAAAATATAATAATAAAAAAGGAGTCACATATCATAGTTTAACAGCAACAACAACAACATAAAAGATAACACAATGTTTCTGGCACAATGGCACAGCCTGTGTCCATTTTGGGGACCTCCAACTAAGACATGGAAAGAACCGGAATTGTAAAGAAAGCAAGTCCTCATCCCAGGTGGGAGTCCATTCTTCCTGGTTTTCAGAGGGAGGTCCTTGCAAATCCTCCTCTGTTGTCCTTGCTTTGTGAAAGACTTGACTTGCACAGCAGGAGGAATCTGCGCAGTCTCCAGAGAACATGCCAAAAAATAGCCCATCATCTCTCCTAATGACAAAACTGCCCAAAGATAAACATCTCCCTTTGCAAAGAAACATGGAAAAAATATCCAGAAGGGATTAAGTTCTCTCTTTGAGGCCAAATTTAATTTGTTCATCTGTCTATGCTATGATAAAAAAAGGAATTAAAAACATATTACAAAGACGCTTGTCAACAAGTCAAAAAAAGAAAAAAGAATTCCAATTACTTTTACCGAATACAATCTAAAGCTATAGATATATTGGTTAAAGTTTTCCAAATAGACTCAAATGAATATGACGTGGTCTGTCATGTTCTACTTGTTCAAACTCCTGAACATTTTTAAAATAAGTAGAAAACAAAACAAAAAACAAAATTCCAACAACACAGCAACATATTGCTTCCATATGTAATTATACATTTCACATCTCTATACAGTCATTAGTCTACATTTAGCAACATTTTTAATCAATTATTTTAAACCTTCCTTTCCCCTCCTTTGCCAAAAAAAGGGGGGAGGAGTATCAAATACAACGCATCTTCATTATCAATGCAGGAGCAGACAGCTTTATTTAGTCAGTCATTGTTAGAAAGCCTTCTTTAAACAAAATAAATATATTACAGATATAATACATAATTAAAGATTCCGTTCACTGTTAAGGATGGTTATTCCATGTTCTTCCAAGTAGACAGCTGAAGATTTGGTATCACAGGTTCTTAATGAGTATTCACAATTCAACAGCAAGGAGGAAGTAGGGGAAAGGAAGGGGAATAAGCGCTACAACTGCAGAGAGTATTAGAAATCGTTGGTTTTAGATGCGGGGCAGGGCGGGGGAGGATGACAGAACAAAGTGCTACAAGGGGAGTCCAGTTCGCATGAAGATTTGTCCTTAATAAATAACTTCATAAACCGTGGCCTTCTTATCCCCAGAGCCAGTGACAATATATTTGTCATCCACAGAGATGTCACAGCTAAGCACCGATGAGGATTCTTTGGACTAGAGAAACAAACATATAAACAAAAATGTTAAATACTGAAAGAGAAACCCACGAATACTGAGAGGCAGGACTGAAGAAGGACTGGGGGCAGAAAGAAGCGTAATATACTCCGTTGATCAAACAGGCCCAAGAGAGGAACGGCAGTTATGGTGTTTCCTTAGTGGCTGAGCCAGATGCCCTCCTAGGGACACTTCACATGTCTACAGGCTCTTGCACCAGGGACATCAGTTGCCAGGCAAGTCAGTGGTGCTAACACCTCTGCTGAGGAAGCGAGGCCCTATTTCAAACCTATTCTCTAGACAGTTTATAGTCAAGTATCAGTAGTATGAAAAACCTTAAACTTCACTCAGACGGCTTGAATTTAAGGGAAGCTGCGAGACACCAGAGGCATCATGTAACCTGTTTGAGCCTCAGTTTCCTTACAAAGGCAAACAGGGAAAGACATCTTACCTGTCTGCTCCCTCTGGAGAGCTGCCACAACATTCAAGTGAAGTAATACATAGGCATGAGGACTGAACACTCTTCATTTTTTGATAGAAAATGTAAAATATTTTTAAAGTAAAGCCTAATCCCACCCCCCCCATAAACAAAGAACACAAATTTGTAAGTATGGAGGGATTCAATGGTTAGTGAAAAAAATGTATCATACTTCAAGTTCTAGATATCTTGTTCAACTGCACTAACTACAAAGGGTTCACTGTTAACTTTTAACTGAACTATGCTAAAAACAATCAAAAAACCCAAAGGTTTTTAACCAGGACTTTGAAAACTTAAAAGTAAATGTCTGACATGCAGCTGCTAACCTACTATCAGTGTTTCTCAAATTTTATTGATTGCAATCTGAATATAGTTTACTTTACAACCCAGTACACACATAAGATATAATCCCTATACTAAATACAAAAGATGCACTCTAATAATTTTTTTTAAAACATCCAGTTGTGACCATCTAAAAGGTTGTGAACCATAATACAGCAAGAATCAGTGATTTTTGTTCTATTTATTTATGTGGTATTTTCACTAAATACGTATTTTTGGATTCAACTGAATTATAATCTACTCTATGATGACTTAATCCCACTTGATCAAGAAAACTGCAAATCTTATACTATATCTAATAAAAGAACATCTAAAAAAGAACTTCCTAAATATAGAAAATTAAAACAAGAAGTTTTTTTTAACTTGCCTATGAAATTCTCAGTAAAAGACAGAGGAGATTGTGTGTATATGTCTACATTTGGTACTCTCACAAATAATTGCACAAACTACGAAGTACTAGTGAGTCAACAGAAGAATAATAACAGCTTATAAAATTAATCAAGATTTATTGAACATTTCCATAACACTCTTCTTTGGAAAAAAAATCAAAGAAATAACACTACTAAGAGTATTCAGTAAAATGCTTAAATTTTAAACTAAAATTTTAAAAAGAACACCACACACACACACACACATCACAGAGACATAAAACCTCTACCCCAGCATATAAAAAGGAGTGAGGAATAAAGAACTGGTTGCATAGCATCTTGGCTCAGTGAGAACTGGAGATGATCCCCAGCTCCATGGCTTATGGCTGTGATACAGCCTCCCTCAGGCAGTTTTCTACTCTATGTAATGCAAATAATACTAGATCCTACCTCCTAGGACACTAACTTGCTTTATTAATCTGAGAGAACGCATGAAGAATTTGGTTAAATGAACATCATGCAGTGAATACACAATAATGAAGGCTGAGCTTTACCTGGAATATACTGGCCCCGTAAGGTGTTCTCCAGGCATTCAGAAGGTTGTCCTTTCCAGTGCTTACAAACCATTTGCCTACAGGAAAGGGGTTTTGAAAAAAAGCAATGTTTGAGTTACTTTTTTAGGTACCCAAGATTTGCTTTACAGAACATCAAACTATTTATTCACAGAAAACTTACCTAATTGCAACAAACAAGAGTTTCTTTTCACTGGAAAAATAAAGCCCACTCCTTCTACATTTACTGAGTCATTTATAATTATGACAAGGACAAAGTGTCTTAATGCCAAAACAATTACATGGCATTAGAGAAGTAGGCATGTATAAGGAAGTAATATAATTTTAGCATGTTAATGAGCTAAAGGATGTGATTTAAAATGAATCAGCAGGGGGGCAGAAGAAATGACTCTGGTTGACAGAAAATGGACAAGAGGGCTTGCTTACCACAATGGGCAAATTTGAGTGACAGCACACAGCTTTCATGAAGATGTAGCTGGTATTTGTCTGGTTTAGTGACATGTAGCACTTCCACATTACTGTTTTCCATCCCCACTGCGAGCCACTCTCCAGTTGGGCAATATCCCAGAGAAAAGATCTAGAATTAAAACATGTGATAGTGATGGTGGCTCAGAGGATACACTTTCTTTAACTAGGAGGTACTGTTTCTTTTGGGATACTACTTAACTAATCAAGGAAATCAAGATAATTTGACTTGTTCAGGAAGATATCAAAGCCAAATGGGTGATCCCAAAGTAATGAGATTTATCTCCACAATACAATTTACTAATCAATTATGTAAAATTCAAATATACAGAGTAATGGACTTTGAAATAAAAACCAGTTAAAACTTAAATGAGATCTTTAATCCTTTAATAAAATATATATTATTGTATCTTGACAGAAAACAATGAAATCTTCAGCTACCTAATCCAGTCTCAAAAGTTACTTTGTCACATGGTAAAGGAATTGCCCCTTAAGTATGTAATATATTTCAAAATATTATGTCTTCTGAAATGTCATAGGCATAAGAACACACCTGTGAGGTGAAGTCGTGCTGCTGCAGCTGCCGCCCTTCACGCAAGTCCCAGGATCTGACTGTGTTGTCCAAGCCGCCTGTCCAGAGTTTGGTGCCATCATTGGAAATGTCAATACAGCTGGCCCCGTCTGTGTGGCCCTGGAATTGCCTGAAAATGTCAAAATGGAGGACAAACCCATGAAGTTAGTTTTTAAGTGAACTTACTTTAGAATTCCTCAGCAATCAATTTAGTTGCGGGCCATATTTGTAAATATTATTTTGGTTTATTATGTTTTTTTAATTATTCAAAGTAATAACAAAGCATATATGTAGACAGATTAAAATTTAATTAAGATTCTGAATTTCCTGCACATTTTGTTTATCTGTGAACACTTAAGAAGTACTTGAAATTACTCTCACACTAAAACACAATATAAGTGATGGAAAAAAAATCAACTGAAATAAAACACACAGCAATGTGCATGTTAACTAATCAAAAATATAATGTGAGATCTATTCGATCACTGTGATATGAAGAAAGAAGAAAATTTAAGAGGAAGCAAGAAGTATTTCCCTTCTACAAAGCTTTGGGGCTGGGTGCAGGGAGCAGAACAAACTCTTCCATTGAGCAACAATGCAACTGCAGGCGGCTGTGTAAGACCAAGAGGCCATGCTCTCAAGTAAGACTACAGAGAGAAACAGGGTAACTGAGGTATCCCAGGAGTGGGTAAACTACAGAAAGACATTGGGGGGAAGAAAAGATGGTAGTAGTTCCTCCTAACAACCTTACTAAAGTGATGACTATTTTGTCTTTGGAACCATACACAGTCCTGTAAATTATCTTACTGACAGATAAGACAGTAGAAACTTCTTCTTGTTGCCCACCTCTCTCAACTTGTAGCTAGGCTTAATTACAACTTTCTCACACACTCTAGCAGATCATAGCTGTTGCTCACTGCTCTCTTCGGTGCTATTATCTAGAGACTTGTTTCAGAACTTTACTTATCAACACCAATCCTATATAATCTCATTTTTAAACAGGTATCTTAGTTATGTTTATACATCCTTAAAGGTGGAACTACAGATAATCCAGACTTTTTCAGGGTGAAGGGAACAAAACATAACACCTGGGGGCACATGGTAGATGCTCAATAACCATTTGTTGAAGAAAGGAATATGTCAGATACATATTGCACCAAGAATAACTCTATACACTGTAAATCCTCTCAATGAGTATCTATTGACAATGATGGTTTGTTAGTAAGCACAGATGGCAATTATAGATGTTTACTGAGTTCATGAGGTCATGGAAACCTTATGTACATTAATTATGTAAAAGTGACCTCATTTTTTAAAACCTGAAATAGTGATGCTTATTATAACGTCAAAAAAAAAAAAAAAAAAAAAGAAGAAAAAAACCCCAACCTCTTCATTTGATAAAGTTCAAATAATGCAGAAAATAAGATTTACAATTAATAATTTGTTTTCTGGCATCTATACATTTCACCTTTTAGATAGACACATGCAAATATCTCAGGCGCAACGAAATCGCCTCCTCCTTATACCTTGGTAAGGAGCCCTGCTGACCCACCTCACCAGCGTCTGGTTGTGCAGGTCCCACACAGCAATGTTGCCGTCACTGCAGCAGGAGAAGCAGACCTTGGAGTCGGGGCTGATGGCCAGGGCGTAGCAGGCGGGGGCCGAGGACGTCAGCTCTGCCTTAATGCGTGGGGTTGGAGCGGCCAGGTCCCAAATGGACAGAGTGCTGGCTTCCCCTCCCACTATTAGGGTGCGACCATCAGGGAGCAATCGGCAGGAACGAATGTAGTTATCCCTGTTCTACAGAGACAAAAACCATCAAGAAATTACTCATGAGGAAAGGAAAACAGCATTAACATGAGAGCAGAAATCCATAAAGTATTGTGTTCCCTCCTGGTTTTAATGAGCCATTTTTACTTACGACAATGATTAAGTGGATTAATGCTAGAAAATTACATGAAATTAGGGAAGTACTTAAACTTGATCTACAAAATTTAATACTAAGATATTCAATCTTAATTAGCATGTAAATGCAAAGATCTAGATCCACTCCCACTACCATCAAATCAACCAGCTGCCTGAGTTACTTGTGTGCATGCGCATGTTAAGGCAGCAGTCCTCACAATCCTGAAATAGCCATGCCTGGGATCTGGTACACTGCACGTGGCTGGGGAAAGGTCCAGCTATTATAGCCGAAACTGTCAGAGAGTTAGAGACCTAACAGTCACTTCCTTTTACCTGGTCCTGCATTACCTGGCAAAAGGGCAGGTTTGACTGACTAAGCAGCATTAACTGAAGGTAA
The DNA here is from genome assembly GCA_030015415.1 of Cynopterus sphinx. Lineage (NCBI taxonomy): Eukaryota > Metazoa > Chordata > Mammalia > Chiroptera > Pteropodidae > Cynopterus > Cynopterus sphinx. The sequence goes on along the minus strand of CM057385.1, from coordinate 94,038,713 downwards.
GACAGTTTCAAGGAGTGTTAAGTGACTGAAAAAACAATTTCTTAGCAGCTCATGAGATCATGGGACTCTTGTGTCTATTTATAATATCAAATTGACCTAACAGCATGCTGCAGCAAAAAGTCCTACTGCTGGTTAAAGAAAATCAAACTGAAATTTCCTAAATAACTCAAGGACAAATATCCACGAAACAGCTAAGGCAGTATCTAATGTTTGCCACATGAAATATTAAGTTTCTCCTGTCTTAATGTGACAGATTATGATTTTTAGGTGCATTCATAGAAACTACCATGGGCTCTTAAGTTGTCTTACACTCCTCTATCAGATAGGAAAACAAATGGTTTTCCTTTCCCCATACACTCACTGGGCAGGCTAAATGAAAACTGTCCTGATGCATGTGCCATGTGAAGAACTGGATCATTTAACCTTAAAGAACTAGAAGATATAGCTCCTCATCAGCGCTCTAAATCTCCAAGTGAAAGACCGCAAACCACTGAAAACAACTACCCACGAGGGATCAATACTGTGTGTTGCTCGTACATCTTTCACCATCAGGTCCTATTTTCTGAATGAAGGTCTAAGCCCTGTCCATCCATGTTCACTCACCAGACAGTCGAGCTGAGAGACAGGGCTCTTATTGCCAGGGTGGCTGATGTCCCAGACCTTGACACAGCCCTTCCCACCCGTGTACACGTGTCTCGTGGGGTTGCTGATGGTCACTGCACACACCACCTCCCCGTGGTTCAGAGTGTTGATCTGTCGAGCGTGTCGGGGGATTCCAGGGCCGATGAGGGCGTCCGGGGGGAAAGGGACAGGCTGCATCTGACCATCTGCAGTAACGTGGAAGGAGTATGCTCTAAGGCAGGAAAGAGGAAAAAAGAAAAGAGGGAAATGCAAAAATCAATAACTGATCAACGTAATAAGATGAAACAAAACACTTTCAGTGCTATTTATGATTTGCAAACAAGTCAAATTTACCTAGTACAGTGGAAAGACATAATTTTAAGAGTCATAGAGCTAGATCTATGATCAAATCTCAAGTTAACTCTTTACTAGCTCCTATGTAACATCAGTAGTTAGCTTCTCTGAACCTTTAAAATCTTTAAAATGGAGAGAATGCTACTTATATTTCATAGAGACTTAAACAATAGAGCCAATGTCCAGTATAGTACCTACTCCTTCTGGGCACTCTGCAAATTTGCACTGCCTTCTACTTTGGGCGATACAGAAGGCCATGATGAGATTTTTACCTATAGATTACTTCACTCTAATAAAGTGACGTACTAACAGAGATTAGTAAGCCAAAATTATGAAGCTATGAAGCTTTAAGGAGTCTACAACTCTAGCTGGTGAAATGACAATATGCCACAAAAAAAAAACAAAAACACAAAAACAAACCATCTTATCAGACCTGACAATGACAAATTCTAGTGATTCTAAATGGAATTAGAACGAAAAAAGCATCCTGTGTGACTGCCTCAAAGGCACAACTGTGAATACTTATAACAGATTCATCTCCAATTCATTTCCAGGGACAACCCTCCAGTTGTGAAGCATTTATTTAAAACACAAGTTAGAGAATATCCTTCAACAGACATCTATCTCTACTACTCTTAGGGCACTGAAGTCAGGGAACATATGACTGAGGCTGCTAGATGACATCCAGAAGCAAGAGATGTCGGCGGTAGGTGGGAGAAGCTAGGCCTGTCTTGAGGGTATCACAGCCAACAGCTCCTTTGGAAATGATGTCACTCTGTTTTGGCATGGAGCCTTACTTAGAATGTGCTCTGTTTATGAGAGAAGTTTAGGAAAGCATTTGTGGGTACATGAACGATAGAAATGTGGGCCAAACTGTGGAGAAGTTTTACAATCAAATTAAAACAGTTTATAGTTAGTTAACGCAAAAATCTATAGGCTAGTCATATTCATTAAAATTCAGGCCCATTACTGAGGAGCCCCAAGAAGGATGAAGTATCCATGTGTCTATGGGAGATGCGGGCACCAGACAGCAGATGGCTTTCTCTTTCTCTACAGAATACAGAGAAAGATTCACAACTAGGTCGGGGGAAGGAGGTGGGAAGCCAGGGAGACAACAGATGTATGGTATTTCTTTGGTCAAATCAATAGACTTGGAGAGACATTGGATGTGTGACCTGAGAGAGAGAGGTACTAAGGAGGACTCTTAAGACTTGCAACCCAGATGACTAGGTAGACCTCAATAAAAACTGAAGGTGACAGGAAAGTATAACTGAAGGGTACTCATATCAAGACATAAATAATTCAGTTTTCTTAAACTTGAGGGCATAGGGGAACCCAAACAGCTCAACCAGAAGTTGAGAACTGTGATTCAGGAGAGAAGTCAGGTAGAACAGATCAAGGTCTGGTCATAGACAAAGAAGTGATAGTTAAAGCTAAGAAAAAGAGAGAATAATCCTGGAGCAGAATATGCCACGAGTAGTATAAATGCAGAATAAATAAATTAAGAGAGTGCTTATGTTTAAGGAATTGCCAGCAAGAATAGTCAGGGAGGTAGATAATCAGGAGAGAATAAAGTGGAAAGGGGAAGAAGATGGTTAATTATAAGACAACTTGCTAAGAGATTCATTCATTCAACACATATTTCCTGGTTACTACAGTGTGACAAACGCCATGCTAATAATAGGACTGGGGATATTAAACGCCATGCTAATAATAGGACTGGGGATAAAGAAAGAAAAAATCCATATACCCCCTGTTCTTTTCAAGTTATAGCCCAGGTGAAAGGGAGGGCAGCAGGTGGGCTGAGAGACAGATTCATTAGTAAGATATTCATATAAATAAATATAAAAATGTCAGCTAGTCAATGCAATGAATAATGCACACACCACAATTCTCTGGGAATTTGAGAGAGAGGGGCAGGGAAAATGGCAATGGGGCTACAATATAAAGAATGAGTATTAACTTCCTAGGCAAAGAAAGGAAGATGATATGAGGATGAAGAGTATGTCAAGCTGAAGGCCAGGTTGAAACAGAATGCTTATTATCCATTTAGTCAGAAAATATTTATTAAATGCCTAATATGAACCAGGTACCATCAGGTGCTGGGGGACTTAGAGGTGAAGAGGATAGACAAGGTCCCTATCCTTAAAGCTGATACCCTAGAAGGAAAAATAGATACCATGTAAGTGGGTAAATAAGCCAACTTGATGGTGGTTAAATGCTATCTCTTTCTTATATAGCGCACACACACACACACACACACACACACACACACACACTTATTTTATTTATACACACACTCAAATAAGAGACTAAAGATGTACAGAGGGGCATTATGAGCAAAGACCTGAAGGAAGGACAGGGTCTTTGCACATAAGGTGCCAGGGAGAGGAAGAGCAAATGCCAAGTTCTTGAAGCAGAACCAAGTAGGAAGGCCAGAGAGCGCTCAGTGGAGTATGACAGGTAGGAGAAGCAGGGACTATGTTAAAAAAGGACTTGTAGGTTGTGATGAGGAGTGTGGATATCATTCTGAGTAGAACGGGAAGTCACTGAAGACTTTTGTGCAGGGGCATGACATGGTTCGGTAATAAAAGATCATTGTAGTTGTGGGTGAAGAAAGGATTGTAGGTGGTAGAATGACAGAAGGCAAACTAGTTGGGAGGTAGTGCAGTAATCTAGGGGAGAAGCCAGTGGCTAGGGCTCAAGAGACTGTGAGAGGGCTAGGAACAGATTTGCAATTCAAAAAAATCACTCTGTCTGGGTGAAGGTACAGAAAGTTGTGTTGAATGGGACATTTGGATTTCTAAGCTGACACAGTGAGGGGTGACGACAAGGTCTTTTTTGTGAAATTATAAGGAGGTAACTAAAGCTGAGAACGGCAGAAATTGACCAGAGGTGATGTGGACCAAGCCCCAAGACAAAGTTACTGGGTAGCTGACCTTGTGAACACTATAGTCACCCAGGATGATGGCAGTTTCTGTGGGGAGGAAGACCCTAAGCCAGTGTCAAGTCTTTAATAAATTGAGAAAATTCCCCCAGGATAGAAGAACAGGTAGAGTCCAATGTCAAGAGCCTGAAAAGTTTTCATGAAAGAGTAGGAGTTCAATTCTAGAAGAGACTGGAGAAGAGGCTAGGGGAGACAAAGCTTTTATCGCTCTTGCCACTGGCCCTGAGAATCATGGGTGTGAAATAAACAAAAGGGTACCTCTTAGAGGGCTGCAGGTGGAGGGGTCCCCTCAAGAGAGAGCCACGTGTCACCTCAGGCAAGGAGGGGAAGATAGTAATGCTTGTAGAGAAAGGCTGAGATTCTGAGGGATGATGACTGAAAAAAGGCTAATTGATTTTGCAATTAAGAGGTCATGAAGACTACATTTTAAAGGAAGGGAAAAAAAGGTTATTCCAAGTATAGATGGTATTATACATTCTTAATGATAATTTACTTGAAAAGACATCCCTTTTCTCCTCTAGAGTCACTAAATGGCTTTTAAAGGGCCTAAAGAATTTAAATAGTTAAGAAACCAGATACAATTGTTTTCAAGGTTTTCATGAGATTCTTCGACTCAACCACGAGCACTCTGTGAACACCTACTATGTTCCTGAAAGTCCCTTAAGAATTTCAAACGTCTACTTGCATTAAGTAAATAATGTGGACTTCTGTTTGCTGCAAGTATACGTGAGATACTCAAATCAGAAAAAAAAATAAAGCTCTAGTATGTAATTATCAGATTTCAACAAGCTCTTTGATGTGTACATAGGAGAAAGTACTAAAATAAGTAATAAAAGCCAACCTTTCTAGGAATCAAAAAAACTCAGGCTTAAAGAGCTATTCTTTTTCTACCCATGTTTCAATAAGTACTTCCTATCCACACACTCTTATTTACCATGCTAAGAATCCAGCATCAGGTAAGGCATTGGCCTTGCCCATAAATGGCTTATAATCTAGAAAATGTGATGAGAAAAGTATGTAAGTGACTATAATACCACGTGGAAGATGAAAAGTATGAAGTTTTATGGTCAAAAAGAAAATGATAAGGCTTATGTTTCATGAGAGACAGTATTAGAGATGAATTTTAGAGAATGAAAGAATTTCACTAACCAGAGGAAGATGGAAAAACAATTCTGGGGACAGGAGAACAAGGGCTCTAAAAGAATGATCTGGGTAATTTCTAAATTGCTTTTAACCCAAGGATTCCTTTATTCATCAATGATTCTATAATAAGTGGTTAGAAGAGCTGGAAGGTGAAGAACAAAGTCCATTTTTGGCTTATGCTGAAATTAAACTATGTTGTCATTCCAATTACATATTGAGTGAAACCCTTGCTAATTTACCAGAATAGACAAGAAGATCCGATGTGAATTATCAAATAAATGCTATTCTATTCATTAGTTTGGAACATGCATTTAATTAAAATTTTTGATAATATCCGGCAATTCATTTTGTAAAAATAATTAGAACAGAGATGCTCAACTCTTTTAAGCTGTTCTAGAGAAAGGCAGTTACTTTGTGAATATGCATGGTGGGGAAGACCTTCAGGTGATTTATGTTCTAGCACAAAAAAATATATTTTTTCTGTTGAAATATGTAAACAAAGTTTTAAAATTCTCTATCTTATCTAAAGAACATCATCATTATAATCACTCTGTAAAAATCTATAGTGAAAGTATATTATCTCTATATGTGAATGTGAATTTATGTCTTGATGCCCTGTTATATAAAAACATACCAATAATAGGAACATGGAGTCTAATTTACTCAATCTAATCTTCTTGGCCCATTTCCTCGACCTATAATACATTCTATTGTATAAGAGGTTGAAAAACAGATAAGGCCTTAGGTCAAAGCTGTATAGAAAGTAATGCTCTAGTTGGCTAAATAGCCGCCATGTACGAAACATGGTACTAAACATATATTATCTTATTTCATCCTCATGACTTCATCAGGAGGTGCCAGCCCTGGTTTACAGATAAGCCACTTGAAGCTCAAAAAGTTAAAAAACTGCATAAAGTCACTCTTTTCCTAGTTGTTGACTGGCAAAGTCAAAATCAAACTTCGATCTGTCTCACTCCAGAACCCTGTGGATTCTCTTTGGGACTCCTGGTGTCATTTATCAATTGCATAAGGTGTGATTCTACTACTCCCAGAAACACAAATCTTCAACCATCCTTCAAACCCCCACACAACAACAAAAAAAAAAAAAAAAAGAAAGAAAAAAAAGAAAGAAAAAAAAGGACCTCAACATTTTTATAATGCTGAGAGTCAAGACTGGGGAGAGGAAGGAAGCTCAGCTTGAGGTGCAGAAGCACCACTGGAATCAGACCAGCTGTGATTCTACAATAGTTCAATTAGCCTAAACTCCCAAACCCCAAAGGCTGTTGTTGCTTCTTTAAATACATCTAACAAACTTTCACCCCTTGTGGCCTTTGGGCAGCAGCTGAGATGAAAAGCACCACCACATCTGCTCTGCTGGTTTTACTACAGCTGTGGGTGTAACTGCTGATAACTAAGTGTAACTGCAGTAACTGTACACGGGATGATGCTTGTTCCAAAGGAACCCAACCCCAAAGCTTCATGTGAAAGAAACTTGGAGGTATTTGAGTTATTTGACTAATCCTTTGACCTTATTATTTAGTCGCTGCTTGAAACAGACCAAATTTTCACTTTCAAATACATCAGAGTTCTTGTTCAACAAGACTTGTCAGTAAACAACTTTTTGTAGAACACACAAGTACAAAGAATTGTATGATAACTGATTATACACTCAACTCTCAAGGAATTCAAAGTCTAATTTTCCTTGGCTTCCACATGAATTAGTCAAGTATTTACTGAGCAGCTTGACTATGGAGCAAACATTGTGTTTGATCCAACAGGGAAGTTTAGGGTAGAGTCTGTAGAGAAGTTACAAAGGAAGGACCAAGGGTTTGTCATACCAAGCGGAAAGTGAAGAGTCAAGATCAGGAATGGTAACACTGAGGGGCAGGCAACTTGGAGAGAGGAAGAGGACATATAAGAAACAAAAAGGTGGCAACTAAGTTTCTGAGTGTAAAGAAGTGAATAAAATAAGCAATGGGAGGTTAGAGGAGAGATTATTCATTCATTCATTCATTCATTCAATAGGTATATACTATGATCAAGAACTATGAACTAAGTACTGAATTAGGTACTTGAGCTACTTCTATAACTGAATAAGCAGAGTTCTTCAGCTCTGCTATCATGGGCCGTATATTCAAGTAGGAGAGTCAGATAATGGCCCTAGATAAGTATGAAAAAGGCAAGGAGCAGAAAAAGGACAATGACAGGGAAAAAAAGAGGGAAGGATGCTATTTTAGATAGGGTTGTCAGGGCATAATGCTCATAAGTGACATTTTAACAGAGACCTGCAGTTAAAAAAAGTGCACAGAAAGAACCAGAAAGAGCAAATACCCCAATGCAGGCAAGCCATGGAGAGAATGGGACCTAGCTACTACTGAGGGTCAAGTTTGATATGTGTGCTGCCGAAGCGAGCACCTGAATGTCAAGTTTGAAAAGCAGAGGGCAGGAAATGAAGCACTAGAGACTGGGGAAGCAGTATGTGTATGGCGTATACAGTGAGAGAGGATGCCAATGGAAAGAGCAATAAGAATAAAAAACACATAAGGCAGGAAGGATCTGAAAGGATGCTTCCCAAAAGAGAGGAAGGAAGATGCAAGCTGACATTTTAAAGGAAAAACCAGTGTTATTTTACAATAAAGTCTTTGTATCTGGGAAGATAAAGCCAAATAGCAAAGAGAACTTGTGCATAGGTAATAATCAAAAGGTACACTGGATTGAAATGAGGGATGTAGAATGAGGTATGGTGAGATCAGGATGTGTAACAACTGGTGTGTGTGTGTGTTTTGCCTTCATGACTCAAGGGAACTGTGAATATAGGACTCCAAATACCCAGCTCCCAAGACATGAAGCCAACTGAGCAAGCCACCTTTTCCAGAAACACAAATGAGCATAAAACCATACTTCTTTCTTTTCAGTCTTTGAAGTTTGGCATGTCTTTTCCCAAGATGCTCAAATTTTGAGAATCTAGGTTTGCATATAAGACTTTTTTTTTAAGGCAACAAAAGAATTGCCTTGAAAACAGTTAACAGACGTAGAGAAAACCTGACTGTTGGAGATGCCTCAGCAATTTACATTTCCATATTAGAAGCTGAAGATTTTAAATTGAAAACACAAAACCTCATTTCATTACCTCTTTCCTGTGCTAAGAGAAAATGGAAAATACTTTGCAAGGAAAAAAATACAAGCTGTGGAACTACCCCATTCTGTCTAGCAGTGCTCCAAGTCTAAAAGGCCAGTAAGGGCCCAGGCCCTGGCAAACAAAGAGCACAGGACAGAGGTACTCACGGTTTTCCTCCTGGAATGCCTGTCAGGTTTGGAGGTATTGCTGGCACGCGCATGTGATGGTGTGGATCAAATCCAACCTAAAAGTTATCCCAAGCAAATTAATAAAAACAGACACAGTTACATACTCTTATTTAATCCTACTCAATATATTTTCTAAAACCTAGGAGACTAGATCCATTAAAAATAAAATTTTAGAAATATATACAAAAACATTTATTGATAAATTAGAATGTTTATGATTTAATGGTAACATAATTGGGAATAGTACATAAAAATATACTAATAATTATTCATGCTCATGATGAAAACAGTGTTCACTACATTATTATACTATTTGTTATACTTTTGTAGGTTTAAAATTCTTTTAATGGAACACTAAGTTAAAAAAAAATTTCCTCACCTTACTAAAGAAATGGATCTCATATAATTACATATATAGTTTATATAGTTTATAAATACATACTATAAATAACTCGAATTATAAAAACCTCATTAAAAGAATATGTATGACAATCCTCTGCATTCTGAAATATTCTTATTTTGTAAAAACCCACAAACACACCACTGGTGATCTCCCGTAGGCGGCAGCTGCAGCAGCAGCCGCAGCTGCTGCGCTCATCTGCGGGGAGATGTTGTGCAGTCCAGCGTAGGCAGCTCCAGGGCTGGTCAGCTCCCCATTCATGCCAGCGTGGGGCACGATCCCAAACGGGGTTGGATATGGACAAGGAACTGCCATCGGGGTCCTCAAGCTTGAGGCTACAGACCAAAGTGGAAGAAAGAAATCAAAACCAAGAACATGGGAAACAATAATGACATAAGACATTCTGACATATATTAAAAATAGGATTAATGGTTCGAATAAGCTTATTGTGATATTCTTAAAATTCATTCAAGCCTTCATCAAGGTTCATTCATCCACCTTATTTTATTGAACACCACAATGTGCCAGACATGATACTTGCCAGGTGTTTGGTTTGGGTTAAATAACTGTGAAACAGACAGTCAATGCTGCTTATTAATAAAAATTCATAATGAATTGCATTCTTTAAATCATTTTACTTTCTTTAAAAGCCAGCAACATAAAGATGTAGAGAAATGTTTTTCTTACTAACCCAAGGGGTCGACGCCTGGCGGTTTTCCAGGTACAGGCCTCAGTCCAGGAGTAGAATTACTGCCTGGGGTGGGTGCATCAGTTCGTGGAGTAGGGGTATTAGACTTTGAAACAGGAGTAGTAGATTTTTCATTCTAACAAGAAATGTAAAAAAATACACTGGCAATTAGAACACAGTTTTAATGATGAAGTATAAAAACAATGTTTAATAACAATGATGCTTTAAATTTAAAAAGGTTAAAAAAAAAGAAAAAATGTTCTTCAGCTTGGGCCTTTATTTTCATTAGTTAAAAAGAGCTTAAAAAAAAAAAAAAGAGTTCCTTCAGACCACAAAACCAATGTTCAGGAGGACATATACTGAAGCTAAACTGAGGGTAGAGTAGACCATTTCCAGGAAACTGGTTAGAGTCAGATGGAGGCTGACAAATCATGCATTCTGACTATGACCACCACTGGCTGGTGGCTTTGATTTAAGACTGAGTGGTTTGAGTTGGGCTTCTTGTGGATTGTTCAAGTTATAAGGGGTTTCCTGGTTAACAGGTTCCATTAGAAAAGATCCAAGCCTGAATTGTCCTATAGATCAGCACAGAGGAGAAATTATTAAAAGAAGGCCTAAAGGCCAAAAGAAAACAAAGAAAAACTTAATCTAGTCCTCTGTCAGACATATCCTACTAGTTTGCAGACAAACTGACAAATTTTCTTTCCTTTAGCTGTGAATTCAAAAGGTTATTTAAAAATTGAATTTGTTAAGGGAATAACTCATGAGGAAAAAGGAAGACACACCACACAAAAATGCAAATTAATTACACAGCCACAGAAGAACAGGTGATGATAGGGAGATTATCCTGACTTGCAAGCAGTTTCACTTTGCATTTGTGATTTGTGGTATGAGTCAAGGTAAATGACAGATTACTTTTTAGATAGCAAGGGAAAATTATTGCTGTAATATATAGCTTAGTAATTCAAACAAAGCCAGCAACAAAATCACACCCAAGCCAAAGACTAAATTTGCCATAAACCACAGGTGACAAAATCATCTCTGTAACCCAAGTGTGTATTTCTTCACCTCCAGTAAGACACGTTTCAGTCAATTTCCCTATATCCCCTCCCCTAGCCTTGCAAAAAGACTCACAAAACAAACATCCATCACTGACAAGTCAGTAAACCCATGTATTCCAGAAATATTTTTGTCAATTAAACTTGAATATTGAACAATATATATATATATATATATATATATATATATATATATATACACACACACACACACACACACACACACACACACACACACACACATATTTGGAAATAAAAGTCTTACAGAAAAATGTAAAAAATACAAAATTAAAAAAAAAAAAATCAAAGCCAACCACCCTGAAACAAACAATGCTGAGAAGATGGTAAAGAACTGCTTACAAGGCTAAGTTCTTTGGATTTGGAGGAAGGTGTGCTGCTGGAGGATGCGATTGAGGCTGGGCTGATTGGGGCATCCTTCTTGAGCAGCCGAGTCTTGTCCAGGCCATTCTCCCTTGGGGAATGTGCTGGGCTCCCTCGAGGGGAAGATGGATCCTACAAAGGAACATCTCAGGTATTAATATAGCATAGTACATTCACAATGCTGGAGTACTTGGGTGAGGGTGTTTCTAGCCAAAAGTATTTAACAGCTTAGAACCACCAAATGTCCTGGAATAGATAAGTCTCACTGAATTGCTAAAGAAAATATACAGTATCTAGGTAAAAGAAAATATTACAAAATTTTAGTATTTATCTAAAACAAAAACAAAAATTCTACAAATTTGCAAGTCACTTTGAGATTTGTAGGCTAACCACGATGTCTAGTGTGCATTCATGGTTGGTAGCAAAACACACCTGTGCATCATTAAAAAGAAGAGCAATAACAATAGGATCAGTAACATGTAAAATCAGTAATGCATAAAAATTTCAGGTAGTCCTTTTAAATATTAAGAACACATTGTGGATAGTAATTGTTAGGACACTAATCATTGTTAGATCTGGGTAAGAACAGGAAGTTAAATGAGACATAGATATACCTCATTGGAAACGTCAACCACCAAGTTGTCATCACTCTTCTCACCATCACTGTCCTGCATTGACAAATAAGAAGTATTATTTCCTCCCACAGCGAAAAAAAAAAAAAAGAAAAAAGGTTAGATTTACCCTAGATAAGCTCAGACTAATTCCTCACATCTCATAAAAATGAAATGCACCAAACAGTACTAAACAGTCTACAATGTACTTATACTATGTTCTTTAATCCCCGTGATGAAGTTCTGAGGTAGGTAATATGATGATTCCATTTTACAGTTTAAAAACAATTGGTAAGTAGCTATAATTTTAAAGTTAGAAGGTTTCACATGAAAATTTTAAATTTTTTTTTTGAAGCCTGCTATCTTGCAGGACACCATCATAGAAAGCAAAGTGGGGACTGCTTGCCTCCATACCACTCCCATCTAACTGACTCCCTTTATTATGTGACGATTATAGGACTAGTCACTGAAGAAAAATGACCATCAAGCCATGACGGGATATCTCTGCAAGCCATACACAAAACTTGTTATATTTCTCAGCACAGGAGTTCACCTAGATGTTTTAACAGATTTTCTAAGATTTTACATTTTTCCTTAACATTTCTAGCTGACCACAAGAAATTCAGCCACCAGGAAATATATGGAAACAAATAAATCTACAGAAGTAATAATATGAAACACTCAAATCTTTTATTTGTTGCCAGATAGAGCACTCTATTCTTGCTCACACACCTATGCACTTACCTGCACACACAGAGAACTTTGGTTAGCCAATTAAAACACAGCTATAACTGCAAAAAAAAATTTTTTTCCCAAAGATGTTGTTACCCTCTATTTTAGTTTTCTTTGGTAATAGTTAAAGAGTAAAATGGCTACTGATAAAAAGCAAGATAAACTGGCCTCCCCTACAGCAAAGGTGAATAAACATACATAACGAGTTGCAATTTCCTTTTCTTCAGTTTTCTGCTTTTTGCTATCAGAGGAGTAGTCTGTGGAGTTCCTGTGCTTCTCAGCACCTCGGAAACTGGCTGATGGGGATACCGAAGAGCTCTGAAATTAGAAAGGGAAGTAGGGCTGAGAAATGATGAGCCATTTAACAGTGTGATTTTTAATCATTTGAGACTTTATCTACTTTGTGTTCATTAGTATACATTTGTGAAGCCGTTAAGAGGAGACAGAAGAGATGGAAGGAGGTGAAGGGAAGAAGAAAACAGAGGTACAAGAGAAAAATAAGGAGAAAAAAATGGAAAAGGAATGAGAGAAAAAATGAAAGAACAAGATAGAGGAAACAGAGAGGTGAAAGAGGAGGCAGAGGAATAAAAAGGGAGGTAGGAAATAATGCAAACCCAAAAGACAGAATAGGCTTGGTCTAAAGGAGATATTTATATTATATTGTTGAAGCACTTACAGAGAGTTGAGAAAGGTAGCTGATACAAGAGAAATAAAGAAGAAAGGCTTTTTTTTTTCAAGATTGCTGGTTAATGGGAAACTAGTATTTCAAGACTCTACCAGTGCAACTGAACAATTTAGAGTCCAGCTTGAAAGATAATTAGTAATTCTTCAATGAAAAAAAGAGGAGAGGTACTCTTTGGAGAGTCAAGTACCCCAAAATGGAAACCATGTGACACAAAGGTCTTATTTACAGGTAAAACAAAAATAAACAACCCACAAAAACTCACACCTGCAAAAATGTACTTTCTTCCCAACTTTTAGAGTTATCATGAGCCTGCTTCTTTTTATGTCTGGAAAAACAGAGAATGAAGAAAAGTGGTCCCCCTCTCTTGGATCATGATCTGTTATCTCTCCTCTTCCAAAGAGCTCTCAACTAGAAGTGTCCCATACACAGAAAACAAACACTGATGACAAGAAGCCAGAGAATGAGTCTGCTATTAAGGCCAGGTGGTTACTAGGTACATTTAGATGGTATGGGAGCTTAAAACCATGGATGTAGAAGTGAAGAAAACATTGATGAAAACTGTAAATAACCTTAAGATTCAGTTTCAGAAAGACCAAACAGAAGTTCTACATAAAGGTGAGGTACAAGAAAGGGAGCAGAGCTGAGTGCAGGGCTAACCTGCTGAGAGTGAATTGTAAAAGCCAAGTAAGTCCCTCAGTAGGGCAGCAGGGCAAGAATCCAAGAGCTAAATTAACCCAGCATGCAGGGAGGCAAAGGATGATCTTAGAGGGCAGAGGAAAAAATACCTGGATTAAAAAAATACGTAAAAAATGAAAATAAAAAAGTTCTAGGAAGAACAAAGAATCACCACCAGAATATCTTTGCCTGCCATCTGAACCATTTCAGAAAACTGTTAAGTAAAGCTCTCTTTCATTTATAATTTTATTCATCTTATATGAAATTAACATCCTTGTGCTTTTTTTTCCTCTTTATCTAAGTCTGTTAGTAGTCATTAACATTTATAATGACACACAAAACTTCCAAGGGCTTTTTAAGTAACTATAGGTGGCAGTGTGATAGCCAGAACTTTTGGCTCTACATTCCATTTTACTTCCACTGAACCATAATGCCACATATGTTTTTGTGGCTAAACCGTCAAAGAATGCTGTTAAGAGGAAAACCAACTTTCCACACCTGGGTTGGTACAGCTACCAAGAGATCACCCCCTAGTGGTCAGCTACAGTGATGACACTCCGCCGACAGCTCTAAAGGTAGGGTGGAGGGTGGGAGTTTGGAGGAGGAGAAAGATAAGAATGACCAAGTGAGTGGGTTCCCATTGATAGGGACTGGATATTTCTTCCAGTCCCTCTGAAGGTTTTATACGAATACTCCAAATGTATGCACTGAATCTTGTAACTATTCCTACTCAAACATTCACCCTTAAGCAGAATAGATGGCAGACATTGTTTAGTAAGGCTGAAGACTGAAGCAAAATATTAGAAGCAAACACTTTAAAACTTTCACATATCTCCACTGAGTTCTATTCCGCACTCCAAAGCCATAAGACTTGGTTCAATGCTATTTTCACACCATGACCCAATGCAATCAGGTTTTTATAATCATTACTCCACTGAAATCACACACACAACCATCATCTGTGAGCTGTTACCTACCAAATTTAATGCCAGAAAAAAAAAAGCCCAAATTTCTGAGTATAGCTTTTTTTTTTTTATGCAAGACAATCCTTGGTTGACCTCATGGATTGCAAGGACCTTGTTGGTTTACAATCCCTTATTTTTTATGCCTACAGCACCTGGTCTTCCTAGGTTGTCTCCCATCCAAGTACTAAGCAGGCCCAACCCTGCTCAGCTTCTGAGATCAGATGGGATCAGGCTTGTTGAAGGTGCCATGGCCATAGATTGAATACAGCTATTTTCTAAAGCCCTTCACCCCATGACCCAATCCATAGTTCTGGCCTTGTCTCAGCACAATGAGCTTGTTCCCCGGAGCTCTGTTTATTTTCATTCCATCTGTAGCCTTTTTTCCCTCAGTATCTTCCTTTTGAAATCTTGTTCTTAAAAACCAGCTCTAATATCACCTTTCAAAGCTCCTTCAGACACTGTCAGGAAGAATTAATCACTCATTCCTCTTTGTTCTCTTAATATGTTCATCCAATGAGTAGAGCACTCACAATCAATTTATGGCTATTTGTTTGCAAGGCCACTTCTCAGACCAGACTGTAGGTTCCCAGGAAGCGGGTAGAGGCAAAGTACCCGGCAAAGTTACCGACACAGAACTGTGCAGAAATGTTTGTGAACACAGATAATTAAACATCCACTTGTCACTCCTTCATCTTATCCAAAATTCATGGGATACACTCCCTTTCTGAGGGTCACTAGGCTAAACACCT
Organism: Cynopterus sphinx; assembly: GCA_030015415.1. Classification (NCBI taxonomy): domain Eukaryota; kingdom Metazoa; phylum Chordata; class Mammalia; order Chiroptera; family Pteropodidae; genus Cynopterus; species Cynopterus sphinx. The sequence continues at coordinate 94,023,398 of CM057385.1, read as the reverse complement.
CCACAGGAAAACATTCACTAGAGTAAGATGTGAGTAGTGATGCCCCTTGAACTGGCAACTCAGGACCTCTGGCCCTTCTTTACCTTTACTCCTTTACCTACTTCCAGATGCCTTTGTCCCAGTAATTTGATATTTTATAAGGGAAAAAAAAACCTGAATGTATATGTGGATATGATTAACAACTATCTGAGCCTTTTGATTCTGACGCATGCTATTGAAAGTTATTTCTACTGTTTAAAAGGGAAAACACATTTTTAAACAATGAAATACTTTCTTAAAAATCAATACTAAATGGTAACGCTTTAGCCTTTTATGCTTCTTTATTGGAACACACATACAAATAGCTTCATATATTTTTTAAATGGCTGTTTCAGGCTTTGTGAGCAGTATTTTATCTGTGAATTTTACTACAGAACAGAGTTATACATTGGAGTTTCCTGGTAGAATGATAAAGAAGTTAATTATCGCTAGCATTTAAAGGTTAAGCTAAACAACGGTTACTGTGGCAATAAACAATGTTTTAATAACATAATTGCTCTGGAATCAAATTGAACTTGGCATGGACTCTTATGATGAATCTGACAAGTCCACCATTCTACCACCGGAAGAGCACTTGGATCTTACTTAGCTGGATATGTGAAGAGGAGAAGTTACATAAATACTGAAGTCATGCCTTTACAAAAAAGCTTATTTTCATTTATTTATTGTTACTTTAGTAGTTTAGCTAGGTTAGATATTTCCCTAGCTTATAGAGCTACACCATGACTATAAATCTATAAATTTAGAAACAATAAACATTCATCTTTTCTCATTAGTTTGATCATGTAAACATACCAGCAAATTTATTATGAACAGAGAGTTACAATCACAAGCAGTGGCCAATCCAAAGAGGGCAAAATACCTTAAATATGAATGTTTAGGAAAAAGTTCTATATTTTTAAAATACAGAGGTATAAGTTTAATTAAAGAAAAAGATGAGGGAAACGAACAAGGAGAAACCAAGTAAAAAATAATTAAAGTTTACAAGTCATATTACATGGAAAATCCTAATTGCTTTGGTAGTAAAAGATAAGCTTTATGACAGTTATTAACATTATAAATCACGTTATCTCAAAATAAGAAAAATTCTAGATCCTAGTTTGAAATTCAGCCTAGACTTTACTATGCCTGCTTGACCAAGTCAGCTGGAAAACTGACACCTCCAGCAATCTAAGGGGATGGCCCTGCCCCTTTGTCTTTACTCCTTTGCCACCTCCAGATCAAAAAGACCATGTATGAGAAAAAGTTCTCTATACGCCTTCCTCCCCTCAAAAAAAGAAGCAGTACTGTAATAATTAGATAACTGTAATAACTGGTAGCAGACTTTATTAGCAGGCAAGAGCATCTCTCCAGAGTTGGACTGCCTGAGTTTAAGTCCAGATTCTTCCACTTAATAGGTAGGTAGCCTTGGAGATGTTGCCCAGGCTCAATTAATCTGTAATCAACAACACCCCACATATTCCTTCAGGTTGGCTGCTATGAAGGCTAAGTGAAAGAATCCAAATAAGGTTCAGGACACAGTCCTACCCAGATAACTGAGCCCTCAGAAACAGTAACTCAGCACTATGACTGTGTACTGCACTCTTATTTACTACAGAGCTAGTACAGATCTTCTATTTTAAGTCTCACATAAGGACTGTTCTAGGCATTTGTATAGCACTCTCTCAGCATAGATATACAGATAGTCCATAATGATAAGGTTTTGACAGGCTGCTATTATCCAAAACATATCTTTAGACAATCACAATAAGGTTTTGGTTAAGTACTGCAGGCAGGACTAGGAATACCACCTCCACATTGGACTTTATAATTTGATATCAAATGTACATCAAGCTAATTCTGCTTTCCATTTGCATAGGTGCAGTGCTCAGACCTTCCTGTCCACTTACAAGATTTCAACCAGAAAGAATATGCTTGCTAAAAGTTGAGTAGAAACCATGATCAATTACCATTTGTTTGCTCATCAGCTATGGCCTCAAATATCCTATCTACTTGGCACAAAACAGTAAATCAATTTTCAGACAGATACAGAGATAATGACTGGTAGAGGACACCATGAAAATCTAGCTAGTATAACCACAAGTCTTGGTTTATTTCCACTCTACACCATTGTCCAGGCCTCTCTTTACTCTCAAACCCCACCCAAGTTAGAAGATAAATTATACTGCTACTCTACCTGTAGTTCATTCAGTACAGAAATTTAGTTCTGGTCAGGAACAATTCAGAGGGAGTTTGTTTATGGAAGTGGGTGGGGGTGAAGAGGATGGAGATGGCAAGCTCAAGAGCCCTGTACACCCTTTATTATGCCATAACCAAAGTCCTCAAGCATCATTTCTGCAGCAGAAACAAACACTGGTGACTTTTTTGAAGTTAGAAAGGCCAAGGTACTGTTGGAGATGAGCAGAGATTCAGCCCACTCCTCCTTCTGAGCAGAGTTCTGGTTTTCAGGAGAAACCGTACAATCATGAGTCATCAGACTATGGTCACTGGTCTTCAGAGCATTTCAATTATGAAATACTTTCAACAAGTTCTGAAGTCCTTAAAAGGAACATTTTGAATAAACCTACATATATCAAACTAACAAGTACCATATCTCAGTGAATTTTTGACTGAGATTTTATTGTACAGTATTATACAAAATGTTTATTTACCCCTATTCGTAGCTTTTTTAACTGATAAACATTTTTAAATTTATTATCTCATTTATAAGGAAATAACCAAAAGAGATGGAAAATATAATCCTCAACTGGGAATAATTAAATATAAGAACTTTAAAATAAAAATTATTTGGTCAAAATGCACATGTCTTACATACTAACTCATAACACAAACAGATTTATATAAATTTGCTTAGAATTTATAGCATGCTAGTGGTGAAATACCTGAATATGATAAAGTTCTAAGCCAGTCACTGGTGTCAGCTTACTGCTCATTACAGTAAAAATTTTTTAAATAATTGGCTTGATTAAGGAAGTCATTAAAATTAAAATCTGTATATAACCCTCAGAGAACTTAGTTTTTCAAATTAACATATATCAAAATTCACCTTCAAAAATTACTGGAACTTTCTGAAGACTGGCCCTTGTTAAAACAAGATTTAATATAATCTCTCTATAAAGTAATGAGTCTGTTCTCGATAAATGTTTTGCCTTTATAATATTTCATAAACAACATGTTCTTTAAAATGTTCTGTTGCTGTATTTGTTTTTCAGCTTCTCTTCTGGCAAAAGAAACTTGGTTTAAGATAAATTTCTTTTGCAGACAATCCAAATTTTAACAAAGCAGAGGAAGTGACAGAGGAATGATTAACAACTGACAAAGGAATGACTGGTGTCCACAATTATCATGTTATGGGTACTTAAGTCAGACAGCCCTGAGTTCAAGACCATGCTGGACCATTTGCTTGCTGTATGAGCATGTACAAATTAATAGACAACACCAAGCTTCCACCTCCCACTGGGTAAAATGAGGATCACAGGAGTACTTCCTCAGAAGGCTGCTGTGAGGATTACAGGAGAGTGCATATTGTGGAGCACAGTACCTTGCACTGTGAAGAGTTATTATTGCTCCTTGGCTAATGTGGAAACCACCACACAATCTTAGTCCACTTACAGACTCATTCAGTAAGTATTTACTGAATACCCACTAAGTACAAAAATACAAAGATGAATGAAATATATAGCTTGCCCTCCAGCAAGCACCTATAATTCACATTACTTAGAATACAGAAGTCCTACACTTTTCTTTCCTTCATGCAGTAGAATATATAACACTTCAATATTCAGTCATTCATGTTTTGTTCCCATCATCTCAGCATTATGTAATACTTGGTCAGGATAAAATGCCGTAATAATTTAGAAGGTATCAATAAAATTGATTTTAAATTAGAACATTATCTTAATGTCCTCTTGGAGTTTCTTGATTGTTATGTCCTCTTCCTGGAATAAAGCTGTTGGCTCCGCCCCAGATATTTCATTAAATAGTTACTTTAGCTGGTGAGCTGAGCTGTTATAACATGCTTTCACACCAAAGATATAGGTATAATTCTTGTGTAGGAAGCTCAGTTTCCTCTCTTCATAGCCACTGACTATGTGTAGGTCAAACTGTGGGTCACATGAGGAAGCAACTGGAGAAACAAGAGGGGACAAGTACATCCCCTGACCACTGATGGAAAGGAGAGCCCAAGCCCAAGCTAAATTAGTCAAGCAACCTCTCTACTGATCATTAGAGATAGCAGAGTATTAACAGTCTCCTAGAAACTGAAAAAAATTTCCAAGTGCAAATATTACACAGAAGTCACTTACATCTTTAAAACTATCTAATCATCCCAAAGACAATGCATGCTCTTCAATCCAATGGACTTCTTCAAGGTATGCAAAACCTAAACTAACATTTCTAAGTGTCTTTATCTTCTAGCAAGAAATCCCTTTCCTCATTCATACAGATTTTATAAATTTGGTATGCAGATGCTATGGAAATTATAGTCACATTTACCCATCACCTTCTTCTGGGTTTCCTTTTCTCTGTATAGTGCCTATAAAATATATCCTAAATAATTCTTTCACCCATTGCCTTTATAATCATTGTTACTAATTCTCGCTGACAAACAGTAATCAGTACATGAGTTTGATTGTCCTAAAAAAAAGGTGAGAGTGCTGGCAAAAATCTCCTTCTCGAATTTTCTGGGAAGGTTTATTGGCTTTAGACTTACTCTTATACCGTGCTCTGTTCTTGAAACAAAATGTTAACGTACTTTTAACAGCTGCTTTGAAAGAAGCTGAAATGGGATAGCTGCTCCGAGAAAATAAAGTGACTCAGCTTTAAGACTTGGCAAGCTACATCTTAATGGACCAGAATCATCATTTAGTAACTATTAAAATTTATTGGAAAAAGTCTTTTCATGTTGTTATTTTTTCCAGTAAATTGTTTTAATCTATCTGAAAGACTAAACATTTTTTTTCTCCCAAAGTGTTAACTCCACAGTCTCATTTATATTGTATATTAAATATGCAAATATACTCTATATAAATAATATTGGATGGTAATTCAGCAGAAACAGAGAAGAAAATGACTGTATATCAATTTAAAGGTAGGCTGCCTAACAGTTTTAAGGTTGCTAATCCTTAAGAACTCCAGGTCTTTTTCATACCACACTTTGAAAGGGTGAAATACCAGTGATCAGTTAGCCAATTTGGTCTTAAGGTCCCTTATTAAAATATTAAAGTCAGTTGTGCTCTAGAATGAAACTGACAAATAGAATGTGAATTACATATGTATTTAAAAATTTTCTAGTAGCCAGATTTTTAAAAATTAACAGGTAAAATTAATTTTAATCATACATTTAACACAATGTATCCAAAAATATCATGTCAACATGTAATCAACATAAAAATTATTAATGAGCTATATTAAATTATTTTCCTTTTTTAGTACTATGTCTTGAAAATCTGGTGTGAACTTTACACTTACTTATAGCACACCTCAATTTGGACTGGCTACAGCGTTGGTATTCAATAGCCACATATCACTTGTGGCTACCACAATAGATGACGCAGGTCTAAAAGTTCTTGAATTCATAATAGGAATCAACATCCATTAATAGAAGCACCTAGCACTTCATAGAAGTACAGGCCTGATGTAGCTACTGCCTACATTCTCCAATCTCAGTTGAAAATCTCTTTCTCAGAGTGCTGGACACCTCATACTCTTTCATCCCTCAGTGCAGGGATTCTGCCAAGAACTCTCTTCCTGAGACTCTGAGTGGCTAAAATCTTTTCACCTTTTATGTTTCAGTTTAAGTGCCACCTTCTCAGAAAGGTCTTGTCAGTGATGCTATCCAAGATGCTTCCTGGAAATCTCTATCGTAGGTCTCTTTTTACTTCCTAGCATTTGTATTGCGCTGTTATTTTGATTATTTGCTTTTCTCTTCTACTTGATTAGAAGTTCCTGGAAGGCAAGAACCATGCCTGGTTTCATCACATGAAAATCCAGTACTAGGCTTGGTGCCTCAATTAACAGCTGCTGAACAAATGAATGAGCACATAACTCGATCTGCTCATGCACCAATGCTTATGCATGTCTTCCTTGTTCTTGTATTATTTTCATTATGTTGAGACTAGAGATTATACATTCCTAAAAGGCATTACTTACTGTACCTTATTTCTTTGTATTCTTAGCACTCAATATAATGACTGTCTTAGTCAGAAGAATAGCTATGTATGAATGATATAAGCAGGTGGCTGTATGTAGGTACATCAAAGGAAGAGACAGCCTCCAAAAGTTATTTTGAGGTCTACAGCCACGCTACCCTGAATGAGCCCAATTCCATCTGATCTCAGAAGCTAAGCAGAGTTGAGCCTGGTTAGTACTTGGATGGGAGACCACCTAGGAAGACCAGGTGCTGTAGGTGTTAAAAGAAATAAATAAAAAAATAAGTTCCTTGCAACCTGTGAGGTCAACCAAGGGTTGGCTTGCCTAAAATAAAAAGTGATTTTGAAAATGATATAGTGGCAAAACAATTTTCAGAACTATGGTGAAAAGATATTAAGCAGCTGCAGTACGAAAGTGAAACAAAGGTCAGAACGGTGCTACAGAGAAAAGGGTCAAAGGTGGTGCCTTTTCCACCAATCAAGAGCACAGACCCCCCTATCCCCCAAGGTCAGTACCAGGCTTGATCTCTGGGTGGTCATGTAAGGAAAATTGTTGAAGAAATGCATCAAGGCCACCAATTCTTCTTTACCCTAAAAGAGATAAATCTTCGGCATATGGAAGACATTTTTCAACTGGTTATCCCTCTTCCTCATCGACTTTCATCATGTACTCATCAGCTATATTTGTGACAAGGAAGAGACAAATCTTATTCAAGTCTGACCATTGAAAAGGTAGGATTTAAATGAATCCTGCCTGACAGACCACCACATGCAGAATGCAGCGTCAGCAGTTTTTCCATGGCCGCTCCCTGGGGATCTCCTGGAAATGTTTATCCCTCAAGAGGAGGTATGTGATAATGAAAAAAAATCTCCCTGGTAATGAAAAAAAACCTCCATACTAACATTTTTTTTTCTAGATAGTAAGTCACCACTACACAGGTGACAAAAGAAAAGATAACATTTTGGGTAGATAAAAGACTTTTTTTTTTAAAGAGCTCTACATTGGTTCATTTTAAAATCATAGATGACTATCTTTATGTAAATTTTTAGTATGTAAAGCAATCTAAAGCATTAATGTCAGTTTGACTGAGAATTTAGTATACTGAGGAATGGAAACAAATGAGACAGACACAGATATTTAAAGAAATAATTTCAAATCATTCCAAAGAAATGATTTCAAGCAGCAGTTATTCCACAACTAGATCTAAAGATGCAAGGGTTTGACAAAATATATAAAACATGGGAAGAACAGGTTGATTCACCAAGTATGTGACAAGATTACCTGGTCTAACCAGGAAACAGCATTCTACTAACCAGTGCTGAAATGCTGAAAGGAGAGACAAGTCATGGCCAAATCTCCCTGCTCCCCTCAAATGATCATAGGTCAGAGAGCTAAATTTATAAGGGGACTACAGAAAATATTTCAGAGGCTCTATTTGACATCCCAAAGCAACTGTGAGTGCTGCTCTGTAGCTCCTGCTTCTCTGACTTTTCCCTCTTCCATCCTCCCCACCCCTCACCCACACCCCTACCCTGCCAGCAATACCTCAGTCAATACTTAGTACTGCCAGTGGCACTATGGGCTAAAGAGGTTGTTGACCCTTATTCTAACATGTCCTTTTAGGTTAATTACTTTTGTATACTCGGTGTACCCGGTGACATTTAATCATTATAGTGCTACTTGGGTAAACAGAACTGAATGGAGCCAACTGCAATTTGGCATCGAGCTAAATGGTGCGGTAATAGCAGCATGCTGAAAATGGATTGGAAGAAAAAATACTTTCACTCACCACACTGAGAAACAAGGTGAATACCACTCGATCAATCACTATTTTATTAAAAACTAAGAACAATAGCTCAGTGGTACACATTTGCTATTTAATACAAACTATGGCTGGAAGGACATCCTGCACTTTGTAACGTACGACAGTCTAGTAAGTGTTTACTGAATAAAAGAATGAAAATAAAAATAACTCCAACTGTCTGTATGACTTTTGTGGTACGTCTGTTTCTCTTTTTGCATATGCACGCACACACAAACACACATACACATCCCATCATAAGACAGTTCTGTGCTAACACAGTCAACAGTGTATTATCTTGCTAGTCTTTTGGCTTGTAAGCATCCAAGATATAGCAAAGTAGATGCAGGAGATCCCACAACTTAGTGTGTACAAGACAGCATCCAGGAGCACAGGATTAATAAAATGTTATGTCAGAAACCTTTGAGGCACTGACAATGTTTACTAAAACAGACACCTATGGCCTTTTTGCCCCTGAGAATGGAGAATGGATCAGAAAAGTCATTAGTAGACTTGGCAGAGCCAGCCAGACCACTGGAGGTAGAGGGGATTCTGCAGAATACTTTCAGTACTAGCTGGTAAATAGAAAAATAAGGTTTCACTCCTCTATCTGAAGAATAACTGACGTTGCAAGCAAAGTGTTGTGTTGTGATGTCAGTGGAATCCTACAAGTATAGCTAAATGGCTACTCTGTTGGCAATGTGTTAGTCACTGGGGACACAAAGAAGTTAAGGCACCAATTTTACAGTGCTGTGGGGTCTGGAGGGAAGGAGGTGGAATGGAATAATTACAGGCTCTACAGTGAGAGTACTCTGGTTTCAAATCTCAACCTCAGTACTTATTAACTGTGTACTGGCAAGTTAATCCCTTGAGGCCTCAATTTTCATACCTGTAAAAAGGAGATAAAGATATTTGTCCTACAGGAATGTCATAAAGATTAATTGAGATAACTATGTGAAGTGGCAGGCTAGCTTTCCTGCTTATGTCTGGAATTTGCTCTAGAAGACAAAGGTTAAGCCTTTACTAGCAACCCAACCCAGCCCAGGCAGCAGCAGGCCCTGAGAGCTGCTGCAAATATCTCCTCTTGGCCTTCCATTGAAAGAGGTCAGTGAGCACTTCCTCAAGCCTTAGATTCTGGGCAAAAGCCACTCTGTCCAGATTCACACGTTTCAGAAAGCATATCTTGGCATCTACCTGCTCTTAGGCTCAGTGCCCTTTTTCGAAGTTCTGTTCTTTCTCCTTATTTGTAGAACTCATGACAAACATAACTTTCAGCATGACCTTGAGTTAGAGTGACAGAGTTAGCAAGACTAGACTTGTAACCCCAACTTCACTGGAACTTGACAAATAACTCTAAATTGAGTGAGGTGTCAGGACTAATGCAGTAAGGGAGCACAGTATGTACCCCCTGTAAATAACTGAACAGCAGCAGCTATTGAACAGAGTCCCAACTATATGCCAGGCAGTTTGCTGGGCCCTAAAGCACTGACTTGGAACACAATTATAAGAATAAATGAAGACCCTGCCCTCACAGAGTGCTAGTTATAGTAACAGGACATAAAAATAAAGTTAACTAAGCTATTATTAATAAAATTCATAAAAAATAAGTACAAATAACAGTATGGTACAAAGGAGACAAACAGGATGCTAACACTGGAGACTAGGGACAGGGTGGTCAGGGATGGCCTCTTCAAAGAGATGACATTTAGACTGACATCAGAAGCAAAACTTTGCAGCCAATCGTTGGAACAGCCAGAAGAAGAATGCTGTAGACAGAGAATGGCACATGCACAGGTCCTGAAGGAGAAAACTTGCAGTGTTACTGGAGGGCATAGAAAGTTGGGAGCCAGCTGTGGAGGCACAGCATGATGGGACAACACTGAAAAGAGACGGGGGCTGGCTGTGCAGGGTCCAGCAGGCCTTCGTGAAATCTGTTTTTTATTTTAAGTGCCGCTGAAAGGGAGTTGGGATGACACGTTCTAAAAATCTCCCAGGAGATCTTCGAAAAGTTCTATGTGAGATGGGAGTCAGAGTCAGAATAAGACTTTTAAAAAGACTTCAGAAAAAATTATGTTGCCTATCTCCACTCTCAGTAATTAAGAATAAAAACAACACTAAATGTTTAATATAAACCTTATTTGTGTGCTAAAATTAAAATAGCAAAATTCTGAATCAGATCATCAAAGCTGAGCTGTTCTCACTTTTGGTGTCCCTGCTTTACTAGTGCTGTTAGCAGGAGCTTAAGTGGGCCTGCCAGGTAAGGGAACTTTGGCGGGGAAGGAGTGGTCCTGGGAAAGATACTCATGTCTAAGGACTGGAGGGGGTGATAGAGAGGGGAGAGGAGGATGCAATTGAGAGAGATATAGAGGTATAACCCAGTGACTCATACAAATATATGTATGTGTGTGCATATAAGTATGCATGGGTTTGTGTACATATATATGTATTTATATGATTAGAATGGAATCAAGTTTGTCAACATACTGATGTCATCTTCATGCATCTGCAATCCGATATAGGTTTTTACTGGAAAAAGAAAGAGCAAGAGTCTTAGGTATCCCATAAGAATGCTTGTAACCTGAAGGAACTCAAAGGGCTTGCATCCTCCAAGGTTTATCACAAAAGGTGAAACTCAGCTGGGAGGTTTAGAACTACTGATCTAATCAACCTGAATTGCATTTCCACAAAGTGGTAGATCAGTATTTCAAATTAGATGCTAAAGAATAAATGCTGATCCTTACTCAAAGAAACTTACAAAGACGACACATTTCTACAATCAACAAAAAACTGAATTATAAGAGCACAGGGAGTCATTAATAAGAAAGGGGCCTCTCAGGTTTCAGAGTAAGTGGGGTTTATCCACTGAGACTTCCCATGAAAGACAGGCCCAGGAACTGCTTGGGACAGAGTAGTAAATGCTGCCAGGCCCCAACCAAACCTGGACTGCATGCAATGTTTCTGGTATGTGAGGAGGCTAGGTAACTTTTCTAAGAAATGGAGGAGTAAGACAGAACAGCAAAGCCCCAAAAAGCTGTCTTGTTTCTGGCATGGGTCATGGGCTGGGATGAGACAAGCTGACAGGCTGCAAACAAAACTCAAGGACTGGGAAGTGGTTCTCAACCCTGGCTGCCTGTCAGAAATACCTATGGAGCTTTAAAAAATAGCACCCCTGACTACCTCCGCCTGGCACTGTCTGACTTTCTAGAGGGGTGGTACCTGAGCAACTTTAAAAGGTAATTCTCAAGTTGAGAACCTCTGACTTAAGGCATATTGAGAATGAAGAGGCACTGTGACTCCAGTCAACTAGAACTCCTCATCAATTGGAACGGCCTACCTACTAGCACCATGTCACCTCCAGCCCTTTCAGAGAGCACAGTTAGCTGAGTGGTAGTGACAGCATCCCAGATATTATCTCCCTATGGCTGTTTTCCTCAGGACGAACCACATTTAACTGGTAAGAAACGATGTATTTCAAAACCAAAGTGTAGAGTTGGGAGAGAGAAAAACTCAATCACGACCTTGGCTCAAGAGGAGGCAAGATGCCCTTTACACATTTCAGAAAGCCTGAATGTGGTGTTCCCACATGTAACTCTACAATGCTGACAAAGTAATGTATTTTGAGTGCCATAATTAAAACAATAATCTCAATAAAGTGGGCATTACAAGATAATTGGCCATCCTCAGGTATTAAGCAAACTGTGGTAAAAGCCAAGGATACTCATCACCAAGGTCAATTACAATAATTACTTATCTGAATTACATTATTGCTATTGTAAACCTCACTTGATTAAAAAAAAAAAAAACAACAAAACAAACAAACAAAAAACCACACTATAAAAACTGATCTAACACACACCACAAGAAAATGACCTGAGGAGTTCTTGTTGTTCTTGTTGCCTAACTACTGGTCATTTAAGAATTCCCATAATCAACTCTGCAGCACCCCCACATATATCCTATCCCTTTAAAGTGTATGTTTCTTCAGATCTGCAGTCTGATTTTATTAAGGAAATATGCCTATCAGACATGAGAGAAGTGGCTTAGAAGAGCAAAATACAGTAACATGTAGGAAAATGAAATGGCTCTAAACTAATAAAAATAAAGGATACAAGAGAAAACAAATGCCCATTACTCTGTGAGTTATGTTCCAACCCTTTCCCCACCCCTCCCACCATCAGCACATTACAGGTGAGGTTTTCCCTGCCTTTGTATAAACTGAGTCTCTCAGTTATGCTGGTTTATAGCTTGTGAGAAAATATTTCAGCTCCCTCATGCCATTTTCAGCTTGTCTACATTAACACTCAGTCAAACAACCAATGGTCAACCAGAAGACAGTCAGGAAAAGCTTTGAAGACCATGAAAAACAGAAATTTTGACCTTCCTATGGGTAATTGGAATGTTGTCTGGCAATCGAAGAGTATAAAAGTTCTTTTTTAAGCTGTGATTAAACATCAAGACTTTGATGTTTTATACAGTATTTTTTCCCAGTAATTAACTGCACTAATGAAGTTAATTAGTGGGGAAGAATGCTGTATAAAACATCAAAGTTTTGATGTTTAGTGTCACCATCAGTTCAACTAAACAGTAATAAAGAAATAATTTCTTAAGCGCATTTATGCATGGTCAGCACTTCTATTTACAAGCTCAAATTGTATGACAGGAACATTTTTCAAAATATCCAAAGATGCTATCCACAGTGCAATCCTACTGTAATGACAGCAACAACATACCATTTAATGTAGTGTAATTAAGGAGCCAAGAACGCCACATAAAGCAAAAGAAATGAGACATTTAGTCCTAGTTAGAAGGATGGTTATAAATCTACCATTACTGCAAGCTGAAGGAATGGAAGAAAACCAAGGCAAAAAGCCACAAGAAGAACCATGTAACCTGAAGGCTAATGCTAATTATGCATTAGATAGTGGGTTTAGCATGAGTCTGAGAAAAGAAAAATGGGCCAGGCTATAAAAAAAGAACTGTAGACAGTAGGTCCTTTCAAGCACCATCGGATGGCGCCGAGTATACTTTGCCCTTTTCTTTGGAACAACAAAGTGTGCAGGGATGGTAAGAATACCGGAACGTAAAAACCAGTAAGCTGTGGGCCTTCTTATGGATGGTGGAGGTCACAGCTACAAACAGGCTCTACAGAACAAGATAGTAAAGTTCTCATCTTCAGCTGGGAGGGACCAGAGAAATCATCTAGCCCCTTGTTACACAAAGGTCATCCATTCTCCGTCCATTGACATCAAGATCTCCTGAGAGCTTGTTAGAAATGCAGCATTTTAAGCTCTACCCTCCCCCAGCCCGACCTACTGAATCATAATCTGCATTTTAGCATGTGTGCTTTTTATGCTTATTAAAGGTTCAAGGAGCACCTGTTTATTCCAACCTGCTCACTTTATTTATATAGGGAGAAATCTGAATCCCAAGGGATGAAGTAATTCAATGCAAGGTAACAAAAGGAAGATACTAAAATACAATACAATCCTCTGATTTTAATAACAGACGCAGGAAATGATGTCTGGATACTGTGAAAAGAAACCAACCTGTATACAGAGCAGCAAAACACCATCAATAATAGAGGACACAAAAGAGGTCAAAGGAATGACAAAGGGGCTTGCTTCATTAGGTCTGACAGATCTGAGTTCAAATCTATTTGACTTAGGCCAAGAACTCTATCAAACATGTATGAAGTGAAAACTTACAAATTTCATAAATATGAACATGAAAAGGACATTAAAATGTGTAAAACAAAAAAACCTCAGAAAGAAAAGCTCTGAGGTCTCCACTTCATTTTTTTGAAAGGAGAGAGATGAATAATGTGGCATCCATGGGGCCACCACATATGACCACAGGGGATGTAGACCGCACAACCTTGGGGACTATGAAATGTGCTCCGGCACAGTTATACAGGGCCAGACTAACCCAAGCCCTGGAGGGGATGAAAAGCATGGCAGGCTTGTTGCATCACCTAAGGTCGGATCCAAAGGTCAATTAGGATACACAGAAGCCAACTGAAGCAATTTCATCAGAACTGTTAATCACATAATGAATGTCTCTCTCGCCAATGAAATGTGAGCTCCATGAGGGCAGGCATTTCTTTCTTTTTCATGAATATATACCCAGAGTCTGACTATAATGCCTGTACTTAGCTAGCCACAGAATAACAATTTTTAAAAAAACATTTAACATACTTGGTTTTGTGGCTTCCTATATGTAGATGCTCACTGGACTTAGAATCGTACAAGCAATTACTATACTGATGATGAAACAAAACTGACAGATAAACTTAACTCTTGGGAGCTATATTAGTTTTCCTAGGGCTGATGTAACAAATTCCCACAAAGTAGGTGGCTTAGAATAACAGAAATTTATTCGTTCCCAGACCTGGACAATAGTGGTCTGGGATCAAGGTGTCAGCAGGGCCATGCTCCCTTTGAAGGTTTTAGGGAAGAATACTTCCTTGCCTCTCCAGCTTCTGGTAGTTGCTGGCAATCCTTGCATTGCTGGGTTTGTGGCAGCATAACTCACATCTCTACCTCTGTCTTCACATGGCCGCTTTCTCTCTGTTTATCTACTTTCTTGCCTCCACCCCTACTCCCAGTAACAGCTGACAAAGTGACTAAAGTGTCTCAGCAACTATTCCTTCAAGGTAGAGACACTGGCTTTTTTGAAGCTGAGATTCCTATTCAAAAGTTCTCTCACCTAGTTATTTATTTATTTATTTATTTATTTATTTATTTATTTTGGACTTTTGCCTCATTTCCACCTTTAGAAAACTAAGGAATTCAACATGTAGCCCTTCTCGAAAGGAACAATATTTAAAATACAAAATGATGAATATGACCATTCCAAAGATTCTCTGACTTAAGACCTTCAATGTGTGAGGGCAGGAGCAAATAAGGAGTGACAGGCCCACAAAAACATTTTTCATGCAACGTATGGTGAGTCCTTTGTGACATAGGGCTAATAGGTAAACTAAGAGTATGTGAGCCTTATCCCTTAAAATTTTTTAAATGGTTTAATGATATACCTAAATGATGAAAATGATACATACTTTTCTTATTTACTTGAGAGTCAATATTTGAAATTAATAAAGTCTCAATCATGAAGTCAATTCTGACTTGGAAATACTTTCTGGATATATAATATGCAAACTGAAGACATTTTTAAAACTCAAGCCAATGTAGCTAAAAAACAAAAATCATACTCTCTTATATCCTAATATTCTGCCAAGTAGTTAAGTGTGATAATTGACATTTAGAAACATGACCTTCTGTTCAATTCAAATGAATTATCTTGAGATATTTTGTGACTGACTATTCTTGGGATTTAAGTACCTTATAATAAAATCCATCTTTTATTTTGCTTTGTTTAGAAAAGGCTTAAATATCTCCCTAAAACAGTGCTTTTAAAACAGGCAAATACTTTTAAATTATGCAATTCACCAGGTTCAGCTCTGCTGGTACAATCACTTTCAAAGAAGATGGCTATCATACATTATCATTACAGCTATACAATCCAAGTTGAATTTTCCTTGGCTGAATTCCTAACATTTTAATGCTGAAATTGATCTGTTTTAAAAACATCATGTGAAGGGTTTTTAAATACCATACATGCCCAAGCTCTTTATTTTAAATGTTTTAGAAATGAGCTTGCATAAACAGAAAAAAAAAAATCTGTTCTCTAATCTAGCATTAAGCATATTTTAAAGAACAACAGGCATGTTTCCAAACAAACTACTGCAGTATACAAATTACCCAGCAGGGATAAGAATAACAATGCTTTTTATGTGGGTTTAGAACTTAGAGAAAGCTGACATTTCATCAAAGTTGTCTTGGAAACAATATTCTTTGTATTATTTAAAACATGAGAGGTGCATATTTGGGCGTGGGTTATTTCTTTCGAAGCCGTCAGATTGTGAGGCTGCCAAGGTTCTAGCATAGTGATGAGGAATGGCAGTGTGTAAGCAGTGAAATTATGCAAGACAGTCACAGGAACATGGGTCCACCAGGACTCACATGCCAGGCTACAATCTGGTTTTCACTTGAGCAGATTTTCCTTTACCTAAAAGACCATTATGCTGAGTGACTTCAATAGTGGCCACAAATTTTTCACACCTCCTTGTATTTACATTTGGCAGTACCCTGCCATACTGATGCTAGACCTAGTTACATGACTTGCTTTGATCAAGGATATAGTAACAAACGATGCAAAAAGAAGCTCTCTTGGGCTCTGCCACTGCCAAAAGAATAAGCCCACTGGACAGTAACAAGAGATCCCTGGGAAAGAACTAGGTTACTGGGGCTGAAGACATTCTAGACCACCTAGTTGACTGCAGACACATGAGCGAGTTCAGCCAAGATCAACCAAGCCCAGCTCAGGTAGACGGAGTTATCCCACAGCTGACACAAAGACTAACTGATGATATCACAACTAGTTTTCATTTTATACTACTAAGTTTTGGAAAGGTTTATCACGCCACAATTGCTAACTGATATAACTATTTAATTAAAAATATGCACTATAGGAGTAAATGCTCCTGCCTCTTTTTAAGCCATCCATATTGGGAATAGATGAAAATAGCATAAATTTAAAGGCAAGCTCATTCCTTTCTGATTCCCAGCCTCAGGACTTCTAATACTCTAAGAAATAAATCAACATATGTATAAATAAATTCATTATTGCTTCACCAATACCAACTAACAGCTGGAAAGCACTCTGTAATTTTCAAATCTTTTCTACATATATTACTGTACTTGCTCTTCCCAAAATTAGGATAGCATTATCAACACGTTAGTGACAAGCAAACAGAACTCTAGCAAGTTTAAGTGACTGCTTAAGGTCATACAGTTAGACAAAAGTGAAGCTAGTATTAGAATATAGAGCATCTTACTCTAGACCTCAACTGATTTTCACTGATACCTAGACACCAAATCAGATATGACAAGGTCAGGTCAGTGAAATTACTCACATTTCATCAATTCATAGAGTAAAAAGACAAGATATACGAGGTGTATACTGATGTAACTGAATTAATTTAGAAAAAGTAGAATGTCTCACAGTATGAATGTTAGACTGACACTCTAGAAATATATAATTTAGATGTGAAATAAGTTTTTAAAAAAGCAGTGAATATCTATCTTACCAATCAGTATTTTTGAAAATATTCTCAGTATTCAAATTATGTATATAATTTTGTAAATCAAAGGAATTTTGAAGATAAAGAGACCGAAGTAATGCTATCATCATAAAATTAGAGCAGGCAGCATGGAAGCTCTCCAATTGGTTCTCTCCACATTATTAAAATATTAACTTTCAACTTCATGTTTATGTTCAGCTCAAGTCTACATCGCATCTTCAAATTTCTTTCTGAGCTATTTAAAAGGGGATAAAAAGCATCTTTTTAGCATTTTAATTTAATGAAAAAGAGTACTACCAAAGCCCCAGAAGAATGACCATAAATGGAGTCAGTAGACTGACAAAGAAGAACAGGGACAGAGAAGGAAAGAATTTACCCTAAAGATAGGGAGGAGTAAATTGGCAGGTAAAATCAAAGTTGTCCAACTTTTTCTATAAAGGACTTGATAGTAATCATTTTAGGCTGTGCGCACCACATGAGGTCTCTGTTGCATATTCTTGTTTATTTGTTTACAACTCTAAAAAATGCAAAAACTAGTCTTAGCTCATAGGATGTACATACACACACAATTGACTTGGCCCGTGGGCCACAGTATTCCTACACCCTTTTTCTATATAAGAGAATGCAGTGTATTCCTACATTTTTTTAGAATCTGAAGACCATCATCACAATAGTCTTATCAAGTGTCTAGTATTCTCTCCTCAGGGTGCACTCCACAGAACCCAGGAAAGGAGAGTTGATGAGGGTCTGCATGGTATGATCTCCAATTCCACTCTGGAGTCATTTCACCACTCCAAGATGCTTGAGCATTTTGATTTTCATAACTTTAAATGCAGGGGAAAGGTGATAAATTGTCACCTGATATCTTCAGATATTAGTAACTCAGTTTCATGGCTTAAGTTATGCCTAGGAGATTAGGCAGGAAATTGCTGGCTGATAGATTTGGAGTAGACAGGGCTTAGGTTGACTGATCAAGATTTCTTCTCTCCCTTCTCTGATTTATTCAAAAGCGTAGCAAATGATTACTCTAATAGAGGTACACTGACAAGAATACAGGAATGTTCAAAGCTGAAAAGGATGAGGTCTTTGCCCTCAAAGAGTTTTGTCTATGGAAAAGTTAAGAGGCAAGATAAGCACACAAGTTCCAAGTGTGCAATTAGAGATTCCATGTCAGAAAAGCCTTGGGGGCCAAATGTGCTTTGGAATTCAGTATTTTTAGAACTGAGAATTTGAGAAAGACAGTATGATGCATTTACTGTAGCAGACTCTTAGAATAGCACCCCGTAACCGAACATTAATATTTCTATAATCAATTCAGTCTTGTTCCCAAAATTGCAAAACAAAAACTGTTTTCAGAGCTTTTGGATTTTGGAATAGTGAGTAAGGGATTGTGGGCCTGCCTAATCTTAGAAGAGTCTACAAATTTAGTTTATCTACCTCTCCTTTAAAATAAAGTTTTAATTTAATCAAAGGATGTAGTGATTTCAGATCTAAATTCTAAGCAATTGCCAACTTCTGCACTACGTTGACCTTCTCTATGGTACCAAATCTTTACCACAGGTTAGTTACCTAAGACATTTGGGAGATGAGTTCAAGCTAATTAAGATTTGACTCTTAGCATCATTTTCTTATGCCAGCCAAGAATCATAAGAAAAAAAAAGTCAGATCTAAAAATACATCTAGGAGGTAATTAATGAATCTTTAGAAATTATGTAGTACAGCTTTCTTAATAAATTACCAATCACACCACTAAGTACCCATAGCTATGTGGCTAGAAAAGGCAATATGGATTTTAAAGGGCCACGTTAATGCAGATACCTCACCTTCAATTCTCAAGAGAACACACTCCAACACTGAAAATAGGAAAGCTAGATAGCTTCTGCTCTTCTCAGTATATATGCCCTGTCACTCTGAGCCCAACTGACTTTTGCTTCTGCTATAACACCCTGTATAAAGCAAGCCCTTTATCAACATCTAACAAATATATGAAAGCCATTTTCATTTGTAAATCTAAACATGAAGAACAAAATATATTGTTCACTGAATTGGAAGATAGCAAGTTTCTTTCATCACACTGGATAAAGTATATCCAAGACTCATTCTAATTCACCAATATATAATTTTCCTCAGACTGAAACATAATTTTTAGATGTAGATACAAATTTAGAGAGCTCCTAGTCCAATTACTTTGCTGTTAATAATAAGTAAAAGCAAGTGTTTTACCTGCTTTTAAACATTTTACTTAGCTTTTTTAAATCCTAGATTTGCCTCTTACTAGCTAGTAGGAGACAAATCTAGGATTAAAACAAGGTCTGCATGTGGTTTCCAATTCAAAGTGGCCATGGAATTGTTGACAAACAAGGCCATTTACCAATACAACATATACAGTTTTTGGTCTTACTACATTAGGTTCACAGAGTTAGGATTACCAGGAAACAAATGTTCTATCAAAGCGACAACATCAAACACATAACTGGATGAAGCTCATCATCCCCGGACCGAAACATCCTAGATCTTTCTAAGGCTGTACATAATTTATTTTCTGCCTCATAGTTTACATTACTGCTGCTAATTTCTATAACAGACACAGGGAATATATTCGGTATTAAATAGTTCCCTAGACTTATATAGAAATTGCATCACTTGCTACTTGCTTTGCTTCAAAGATACTGATTGCATACTCATCTTTATAAAAGCACGCGCGCGCACACACACACACACACAAAACACAAAAAAGGTTTTACCAATTGCATCTGGTAAGGTTAGCTTCTCAGTCATGTTCCTTCTAACATTTCTTAATTTGGTAAATGCAAAGAACCTCTTACACTGCTCACTCCTGATGCTATAAGTTAAAGAGCACCCACAACTGGATCACATATAAAATTAATGAAAACCCTACAAAATTCAGAAGTTGAGATGTCACATCTTAAAACTCCTAGGGTAGTACAGACTCAACACAAGTGTGTTTCCAGAAAAGAAAATAAAAAGTTAAATCTATAAATGGTTAAATATAAATTCAAAATACAGAAGTGTCTTACAACAAAAGGTTAATGAAGAAATAACTATACAACAGGTTATCAGGACCCACAATAATCAACTCAAAAAAAAAAATTAAAAGTTCCTACTATGTTAACATATCCCTGCTGTTATTACAGTCCAGTATTTACAAGTAATTAAAATTAACATCTTGAAGGAAAAGAACACAATAAAATGAGACAAAGTATGGAAAAAACACATGGCCCAAATGCCTAGTTCACAACACTATACTCCAGGTACTACAGTTGTCTAGCTGTTACTAATATTTCTACTGTAGATGCATTTTCAAAAAACAGAAAATCATGAAGATGCCACAAACTTAATTAATTCTAGGCGCTATAACTTTTAGCATGCAAAGTATGTTTTACATTAGCCAGAATCCATTTTAAATATATGACCTAGCATTTATTGAGAAGTGACTGGATGCCAGGCACTTTGCACAGTACTTTACCCACACTGTCTCATTTCATCTTGTTAAGAACCAAATGAAATGGATGTCGTTGTCATCGTCGTCATCATCATCACCATCATCATTATTACAAAAAATCTAATTGGGAGAAATTGACTAATTTTCTAAGTCATCTATCTCTGGTCTATGAAAGACTGATTTGAACCTCTGATTCCAAATCCATTCTCCTTCCATTATACCATTGTTTGGTTCATGCCGAAAAACCATCATTCTCACAAGAATTTTTTTTTAGAGGAGTGGAATTCACCTTCAAACATACAAAGTAAATAAAGCATTGGAAAAAAATCTTTGATTTAAATGTCTGAGGAGGCTCTAACATTTCATTTAGAATACCTCAATGTATCGGAGAATAATACCTAGCTCTAACTAATACAATGGGGCTTTTGCATAGTAAAGTACTGTTTTTAAAAACAACATACTTCACTGGGTTAATCATATAATATGCTGGCAGACCCTGGGTTCAGGAGAACCAGAGCGGTCATGCACACTGATGAGAAACATGACAGAGTAGAGGGCATGTCCAAGGTCAGATGATAGTGAGGATCCTCTGAATCCCAGTCCAGTATTCTTTCTACTATATCCTAAAGTTAGCTTTTATTTCTCTTTCTACGTATATTTAGAATAATAAAATACACTCAATGAGTTAAGACTACTGAACCAAGATAGTTTCAGTGGCAACAAAAGCAATAATTTATTTACTTTGCGTGTTGGGTCCTTTGCTAGAAGGCCTTAGGGAGCAAAAACAGTAAAGAATCCCATTAATTAGAGTATTTAAAACAAACATCAGTGGCAATTAATGGATCATCAAATATGACACTAGAATAAAATGAGCATAAAATAGGTTCCCTTACTGCCACTGGACCAGGGCACTCTATCTTTAAACATTTTGCATGATGCCTGTGATCCAATCAGATCAAAGTGGCTTGTATAGGATCCTAAGACATCATCTTTTTCCCCTCATTTTAGCTCCCTAATGAAAACTGAACTGTGTTTAAAAGAGAAGCAAATGACTAATCAGGGTGGCAGTGACAGTGCTTACTTAACGAAAAATGAATCTTGGAAATGATCAAGCCCCCAGTCACAAACAACTATTAATGACTATACATTCTGGATTTATAGACTAGCTTGGTAGCAAGCTTTATTTTTGTTTTAAATGAAGGTGGCATGTTAAATAAAGAATAAATGAGATTTAATTTCTATGTCTTCTTTTCAAGTGGAGTCACAAATTGGTACAAAAATGCTTCTGTCAAGCCATGGGGCCAATTTTAATATTCTAAAAGTATAAATGACCATCATATGTGGCCCTCAATTTAATTCCTCAAATTATCCGCGACAAACTGATAAAGCACTGGAATCAAGCATTCATTCCTTTGTGACTCCCACCCAACTATCCCATCTGTTCTATTCTAAAGGTACTTAATCGTGGGTCCCTCCCTCAATCCATGTCGTAAATCTCCAAGTCAGCTGATAAGATCAGCAGCCAAAATATTGAAAGCATGAACATTTATTATCATCAATTAAAGAAGAGCAGAAAGCATAAATTTAAAAATTATAAACTGTTATGACACTTAAGTTCAAAAGTATTATCACTAAATGTAGTTAGCGGTTATAAAAACAAAACAAAACAGAAAACAACCCTTACATTTCCATAAATAAAAATGACATTGAAATATAAAATCCAAATTAGGGAATTCAATTATTATAAAAATATTCCTATTAATTTCCAGCAAACTGATGAAGCTACAAGTTATAGTCTCTGTCAGACTTTTTAATCTGCATATATTTTAATTAATCAGATAACAGATTCTGAACTGTACGAGAAGGAGGATGCATCTGCTGGATATGAGACATTTAACACAAAAATACACATAGGACTGTGAGATGACATTCTAAAATGCTGTAATATAAAAATGATCTCAAATCACCATTTGAAGGTACCCAAAATGTGAACTATTAAAAACATGTCTCCTCCTCTTGTGAGGAGCTTACACTCTAAGAACATAAGACAGATAAGTCATACAAAACAACACACCACAACAGCATTATTACAGATACACAAAATCAGCATCTATTTAGTTTGGTTTTTTATAGACATGACAGACAAGAAATTCAAGAATCTAACATACCATTTATTAACTGACTGCCTAAGTAGCAGACATTTTGCTGGGTCTCCTCATAAATGTCTTTAATCCTCACACTTATCCTACACCGAGTAAGGTATATCCAGATGAGATCTAAATTAACCCTAGTTAGAAATAAAGAAGATGGGCCCTAGAGACTAACTTAGTTCTAAACAGTTCATCGGGTAGGTTACATTTTGGGTGACTGCGGACAAGTCACAGCCTGTTGTGTCTCACTTTCCTCAACTGCATTTTAGAAATAACAGTAAACTCCACCTTAAGTGGGCTGTTATCACCAAACAGAAGGATGGCTGTTAAGGACCTGGCCTGCACAGAGTAAATGCACCCTCAGTGCTAATTATTTTTATTATTATTGTCCGAGGTCACAAAGCTAGCAGGTGGCACAAATATCTATAGAGCCCATGACAGTGGCTACAGAATGCATTCCTTTTCATTCTGTACTAAGCAGCTTCTAGTGATTTTCATTAATATTCACAGCCAGGATTAGAGGAAAGCAATAGGCCATCTCTCTGTTTTTCTTATCTGGGAAGAGAAGCCTGAGGCAAGTGTCATGTAAGGAGACTAAAGAAGGTGAGGGCAATTAAGAGGAAGATTCCAGAGTGATAGACTCAGGGGCAACCAGAGGCAGGAGCCACCAACCAGAACTGCCCCATCTACAAAGCCATCCTGCTGAGAAAGGACCGGAGGCAACTGCCACCAGCATCCAGAGGCAAAAACTACTCACATGTGAGATGACCATTCAATATAACTGTATTTTGAGCCCATGTTTTGTTTCACATTTACTACATTTGAGCAAGGTGCGGCCTGTGGTTTTGGGGTGACTACGAGTAAAATGTAAATTATGCTAACACCTTAACTTCTTTTTTAGGGGAAAGTTATATATGAAAAACTCTCCAAATAAAAAAATAAGTGAAACTAAAATATGCAAAGAAAGGAATCATATAGCAGAATTTCACTTAGGGTGGACTCCTCTCACAAAAGAAAATACTTCCATATTGAAAATAATTAATAAGAAAAACTACACTTTAAAAATTATATAGTATATTCTAAAGGTAAACAAACATTTTTTAAATCACTTACCGCCAATCCACATATATGGATTCCAGGAGGGTAAGTAAAACCTGAAGGAAAAACCTCCAAGACTAACACACATTATTTTGACTTAATGGAACTGGAGTCCATTCAATATTATTTTAATTAAGTAGACTGTTGGTTGGGGCTGTAGAACTTGTTTGGTTATAAGGATATTTTTGTTGTAATGATATTTGTTATAATCACATTTGATTTGTACATCTCCCAAAACAAATGTTGTGACAACCATAAAAAAATTTCAGGATCTTAGGCCAAACAAAACTAGCTCTTTAAAAATTTGATTCCTTGTAGAGTGCACAATGTAGAATGTACAATTCTCTCTGATATTTATTCTGAATATTTCAGTGATGTAGTTTCCACGTTTTTGAAAGCCAAAGGCAGATAATTTATAGCAGGGTTTCTGAAATCTTGCCCTTTTCACTGGTTGCTGGCATTTAAAGCATGTTTTCACACATCTTACAATGTTCTGAGACTAACCAAATTGATTGGAATTACATTTTTAAAGCATTTTTAATTGAGTGCCTGGGCTGAGAGTGTTCTACACCCCACCTGCCCTCACTTGCACTTGTTTCTTTAATAAAACTAATTGTGGCTGCAGTTTTCACTTAATCTACTTCTTCCTGTTAGGGTTTTTGAGCTAGAGAAATGTATATTCCTTTTAATATATATTAAAAGAAATGTATTTTTAAATAAATCTCTACGAAGAAACATGATGGTGTTTAGTTTCGATAACCAGAGGAATCTGAATCCCTCTTCATCAGATTCCAAATCTGAGCGAATAAGCACTCCAAAATGGCATCTCAGGCAAAAGTAAAGAGAAGTGAAGATCTAAGAATTCTCAGGTATAGCTGACCCCAAAAAGGCCTCCTGAGCCTTTAGTGGAGATACCACTTTTCTAAAAGGTTTGGCAGTTGGTAAGAATGGGCTGCCCCAAATACGGCCTGACGGTTCTCAGTTTCTCTGTCTCATAAAAACATCGTTCGAGAAGATAGCTCTAAACATCCAAATGTGGTAATTCTCTAAACCAGAGTCGCTTGAAAGACACCTTCCTAAGGCTTTTCCAGACCAGCCCTGGCTCTTGTGAGAAGCTGAAATCCTACCTGCTCAGGTGCTCTTCACAGCCCACCCTCAGGGGTAAAGTTAGTTAGGTCACCCCATGCCTAGAATGTATCTTTTTTCCAAAACTCTGGCCCTTTAATCATTCTTAAGAAAATATTGGACTTGCTAAAACCCTGTTGGTATGACTCTTTGAGTAATATGAATTTACATTCTAGGCACCCTACCATCTCCTCACAACGGGAGATTACCCTCATTTTGTAAGCTCTGGAAGACAACTTACATAGAGCACTTATCATTGAAAGGACACAAACCAAAAAATAAGCAAAGTAAGGAAAAGTGTTATTTCAACACCCTGAAAAAGCACAGACCTTGTATCTTCCCGACTGACATTTTTACAGAGAAACTGAGGCTAATGTCTACTGAAAACACAGCAACCAGGCACCACCCTGTAGAAACCCTTCTATTCTCAACATTCACCTTTATGAGAGCACTTCTCAAATAAGGGAGGGAGCATCATCATTGCCCTTACCCTCCCCTGCTGGGCCCAGGTAGGCTGTCTCCCCAGAGCACCTTGAATATTACAAACATCGTTTTTTCCCTCAGATACACCCCCTGCCACAGTGGGTACACAAAGACTGCCTGTCACTAGCCTTATGAGATACTTCTGTTAACTCAGCCTGAATAAAAAAAAAGGAGCTGCAAATAAACCAGTAGTATAGTGCAGGGATGTGTATTCCTTCTCCAAAGAGCCAACCTTATTGACAAGGAGAAGGTGTATGAGTAGTAAAATAATGAAAAGGAGCAAGAGTCTCTACTGTTCGACAAGCATCTATTGGGTATACTCTCTCTCCCCACACAATCAGAGGAACATCAGAATTGTGACAGTTTACGACACTGGTGGGAGAAGTCCATTTTACAGATAATCTGACATGAAAATAAAAGAGGCTCTCCGCAAAATGCAAAACACACTGGGACCAAGGTCCTTAGCCTCCTCCTTCAATGTTTGAAAGGCTAGTTATAGTTAGTAGCTTCTCCTCACAGCAGAAGCAAATGGTGCCAGCACAGCAGGGGATGTCTTTTTAAAGGAGGATTTAGATTTAGACTGACAGGAATCCACAAGGTTCTCCCTATTTGGTTTCCAATTTCATCTATTATGAGTGGCAAGTGGTTTTTGCTATAAAATACATAAAAATCACATTCTCAGCTGAGGCTAAACTATACTGAAACATGAAATTCCCTTTGGAATTAAATATGTGTTCTGATCAGCTAAAGTTAATTCTCAACCATCTGCATTTACAAGATCCATTTTGTAGATTTTTTTGCAGCAAAATTTTAATCCCAGAATAACTTCCCCCACAGCCTGGCACATTTCTAGTTTGAGTCTTTCTGTTGTGGAATGCAAGTTCATTTAAATATTAAATCTCCAAAGAATAAATGGAACCAAGTTATTTTCAAGTTATCCATATTAAAAAATGGTCAAGAGCTACTGAGCATCTACTAAGTGTCAGGCACCTTTGAAAACTTACCTTTACTATCCCCCTGTCAGAATAAACAGAATATGAGAGAAGTAGCATGCCCAAAGTCACAAGTTGGGCAGGGTCCGAACCCAAGCCCCTTGATTCCAGACCTTGAGTTTCTAACCAGTATCTCAGTACTGCCTTTCATCACCTGTGGGCTGGCTAGAGTTCACAGCATGTTACATGTACAGATGTGGGCAGGTCCCAGCACACACCAGCTTCTCAACATTAAGCAATGTGGTTCACAGTATACAAAGAGCCACCATGAGTCACCTTTTACAAGTGTGTTATTTTAGCTTTAAGAGCATAGTGAATAGGAATACCTGCTTGAGTAGTGGGAAAGGAGGAGGTGGGAAGACTGAGAAGGATCTGTCTATAACACAGGTCTCCTCCAAAATGTGCTTGCCCTTGTGGCTCTGGCCACTGCCTGAAGGGTGCAGAGTACCAATCTATTTTTCTTGGCCTTGGTCAATTTCTCTTGAACTTATTCCTTTCACTTGTGAGCCTCTTATTGCGTTTTTGCCCATGGTCTCTCATAATTTCGGAGTGATGCTGAGTCAAGTCTGTGGAGTCTTGGTCTCTCTCTTTCCTTTTTCTTAACAATGATAAACTGCTTATCTTACTGTCTTTTCAAGTTTTCTAACTTTCATGATTTCCCTACCTCCTCCCTTGAGGACTAAACCCTGGAAGAAACATTATCCGTTCAGTCACAGAGATGCATTTATCCCTACTTAGTACCAGTCCTCTCTCAGGCTTTCTTCCTTATGAATTTCAGATCTAGGTCCCTACACTTGATTATCTAGTATTGAAATAAGCAAAGCATTACATATGAGTTAAAAACTGGGTAGCATTCCTCTTACATTTCTTTTTTAGCAAACTGCAGAGCGTGGTCACATAATGTACAGCTCCATTTCTGTTTGTCCAAGAAGTTGCCCCCACTCACCTCTCAACTGATTACTCACCATTAGGACTACAGATGCTACACAGACTAGAACAATCTATCATACCCACTTTTCATATGAACAGTAAATTCCTATTCTTTTCCACTATAATTCCTTAAGATCTGGTCATATAAGGTACTGGAAACAAAGAACAATGACACAAAAGTATAAGCCATTCTTTTTGTCACTAGTAGGGGAGGGGAGTCCAACAGGTGAGGCTGGAGAACAGAACACAGAAGAGGAAGCACCAGCCTCCTCCTTGTTCCCATACTGGGCAAAGGAGTACTGACAAAAGAAGGTCCTACTGATAGTGCCCAGTGCACTTCAGACCAACCAAAACTGGACACCAAACACAAAGACATGGCTTAATTTTTCTGACCAAACACATTTTTGTAAACTTTTTAATTATCTTATCACTAAAACACACTGTCCCAGAGAGCACTTTAACTTTCTGAATATAGTTTGTCCATCCTTGCCCATGTTCTATAAATATTTTTCTGGCCTTACTATGTATTCTAAATCTTTTACTCGCCAAAGTAGGCAACTCTATGACAGTTATCCATCTATTGCATTGGGTTAAGTTTTGCTGGTTAGTGCTTTTGGACAACTCTCATAGACCTATTTAGATGAATTCTTTGGAAACATCTTTCTCTGAAGTCTGCCCACCTTTATTGACCATCTAAAACACTCTATAGCTTTTGAGTCAACATTTAAAGGAACTTTTACTTCAAGAAATTTTAAATATGCATGCAATCCTCAGCCAAGAAGACTTTATATTTTGGTTTGTGATAGGGAAAATACATGCACAAATGAAGCCCGAGGAAGAACTAAATGCAAAATGAAATCATCGAGCAAAAGGACAGAGGCTTCTCCGACACTCAATCATTTTCAGTCACACTATGTTGTCCGGTAAACTGCATTGATAATTCCTCATGAATAAAATGCCAGCATTATCATCTGCAGCTATGTTGTTGACATGCTTTTGCTATTTCTCTAAAAATACCATTAATTTTCTGGCTTCACAACAGCTGAGCTACTCCCCATTTGAATATACAAAAGAGTATTTTGTTTAAACCAAATTAAAAGCGTTCCAGTAAATGACTTTCATTTTGCTAGCTATACTATTTTAGCATATACTGTTTTTCTTAATCCTCCCTACCTCAACACCATGCCTGTCATCTCCCCAAGCCAAAATACTTCCATTATTAAATTCTTTTTTAAGTCAGGGAGGGGGAATCCAGAAACTATTTCTGTTACAGCATTCCTGGCCAGTAACACACCTGAAGGGCATAAGTATAATGTGGCTTTTTTAAGGTTATAAGACATGGTGGCCTCTTTAATTTTCTCACCTCTTTTAGCCAAGGTACGTAAATAGCAAACTATTTTCCAATTTGGTACCTGTAAAGAAAATAGTTCTGCGCGCGCACACGTACGTGTGTACACACACACACACACACACACACACACACACACACACACACACACACACACACACACACACACACACACACACACACACACACACACACACACACACACACACACACACACACACACACGCTTTACACCTTCCATTTCCCATCTAGATAAGTTCCAACATTGCCCATTTAAAGTCAGAATGAAAACCACTACTCCTGCCAAGCCCTGCTGGCATCTCACCACTTTATTTGTTCCCATTTGTATCTAATGCTTTTGTCAACAGTTCAACAAAAGTCAAAGCAAACAACCCACTGCAAACACTGGGAGTAACAGCAACAAGCATGAATCCTTCACAATTATCCAGCCCAGCTGCTCCAAGCTTGTCAAGGCTGCTTTCATTTACAACAATGTCAACAAAAGGCTGAAACCCAATAACTAGATGGGTCAATATGGCCACTGTATACCCTCTGGAGGAGGAAATGCTGAACACCTCCTTTGCTGCTTGGGCAAACATGCAGAATAATTCAGTCTGATGGACAAGTGCTTGTCTAATCATTTGTTATGTGAATTATTCAAAGACTTTCCATGTAAACTACTACACAGGGCTCTTCAAATATTTCTGAGGCACTTCCAGCTGTCCGACTGCCCGTGTGGGAGCACATGAAAGGAACAAAAACATGAAAACAGAAATCATGACCCGAGTTAGTTCCCAGTGATAATCTCTAGTTTGAGAGCACCAAGTCTTTACAGCTAATCCTTTTAAGTCTAACCTTGCCTGGCATTGCCACTACAGGCCCAAGCTTTACCAGGAACCGCACTAGGGGTGGGGCCAAGTGGAAAGTCATTTACTTGGCAATCAGAGACACCTACAACCGTGGCCCTTGACTATCTTTTAACTTGGTCAACTTTAAAAGTTTCTCCCTCCCTTTCATAAGCACTGCCAATAGGTAGAATATGTTTATGATTTTTAATAGAATATTTTAGAAGTATAGTTAGACATGTATTAACAAGCTATAAAGCATAATTTAAAAGTACATGTTCCTAAAGATTATATTTTAGAACATCAATTCCCTGCCCTAATTTTGATAGTAATGTTAACATTTAGTTAACAGAATTATTTTGAGATGTAACAGCTGAAAATTCCCACTTCCCTTTCTTTCTTCTTAAATGTATGGCTTGCCCAACAGCCTAGCAAAAGCTATTCCTGACCTGGGCTCTGGGACCTCATCCAGCTAATAAGGCCCTCCTCAGGACCAAGGGGACATGCTTACACATAATCTCTGCCCACCCACTCTAGACCATAAGCTGGGTACCAGGACCCTGAAATTCTTTGCTGAAGGCCAAAGTTTAGAGTTGACATGGTCCTTTTCCTGGGGCCTCCCATGACTAAGCTGTTGGTTTGAGCAGCTCTTGGGGTGAAATGAAGCTTTGAAGTGAGAAAGAAAACATGAGGGTCAACATGGTTCCAGCAATAAAAGGCAAAGGGCCTGATAATTTACAGTTCAAACCTGGCCTTTCAGATCATCATGTAGGTATATTTATTAACTGGATTTATAACTTTTAAATACTTAGACATATGATCTGAGGGGCTCTACTTTTACTCTTTTTCAGGCCACACAAATGTCAGAGATAGTCCCAACAGGGAGGTATCACGTGCAGTTGTGGGAGCCCTGCTTTTTGAGGCAATTCCTGAATGTTCCACTGCAATATTGTACATAAGAAAACCACCTGAGAATTTTGTTTTTATAAATCTACATATCCACAAAAGTAATGAAAATACTGACCTTATTTCTATAAATACTTTAAACATGCATTGAGTTACAAAGTTAAAGATATAATACAAGGATTATTGCTGTTTGCTGAGCTAGTATATACAGTAGAGATAAAAATATCTGAATGCTGGAAACCTTTTCTCTTCTAGATTATTTGTGTTGTCTTTCCTTTCCCAGCCTTCAAACATCCAGATTACAAAATTACTGCTTTTAACACACTTTGTCAAACACAGATGAAGGAAACAGCAGAGATTCAAACTCATTCAAACTCATTTCTTCTCCTCACTATAGCCAGTTTGCTCATTGCCATTACCATAGAATTTTCATTTCTTACCACAGGTATCTAAGAATTTTTAGTTTGGGGCATAAAGAACAGTGCTTTCAAAAAACAAATACTAGTCCAGAATGTGAAAAACAACTTGAGAACTCTACTTCCTTCTAAAGATCTCTAATAATGCCTGTAACTGTTATATTTCTGAGGCTGGCTTAAAACACCAACCAGAATGTTGGTACTTAAAAGAAGAGAATTTCATCTGAATAGAAATAGGCCCATTCACTGAGAGCAGAAACAGAAAACTTTTTTTCTTAAATCAGAGAAACCACCCAAAAAGCAACGAGGGGATTAAAACACTCGTAAGACCCACATTAATATTTTGTTTTGCTGATTCTTACAAAACATGATGTGAATGCCAGTAAAAGGTACCATCAAGATTTGAACTCTACAGAATGTTGCCACTGGCATTGCTGTCAGTGTTTGCTAAAGGTTCCATGTTTGCATGTATTTGCACATCAGCCATGGCAGCTTCCTGGGAAGACTGCCTTCAGAAGCTAGTCCTCCAATCATCATAATCTACTTCTATATGCACATTTTGAAAAAATGCAGGACTGACCAGAAGCTCAGAGAAATGAAGAGGAACAATCCATTATTTTACTCTATTCAGAAGGCAGCATATCTTAGTTCCATACTTTAATAGGAAAACGATGTGAGGTAAGAAATTGTATCTAATCTTCACTATGCACCCCCAAGGACTCAGTGCAGGCCTGTTTGCCCTCCAGCTGCCAAATCACTACCTACCAACTAACTTTAAATATTTAATTTAGAGGGCATTGCTCAATTTTCAAGTTCATCTATCAACACTACATGTTTTGAAATCAGGAACCATTAAAATTATAATTTTTGGTTAGCTGTCTGTTATAAAATCAGGAATATCTCTCAGCTAAGAAGGTACAGCTGTACCTTTTCAATATTCAAAGGAAAATATGTAGAGATGGACGAGCCATTCTTACTTAAATGACCTTCAATATTAATAACAATCAAGCAAATCAAATGGACTAGCACGAAGCACTTTTGTCTTACTCCATTTTTAAAGAAATTTCTCACCCTAAATATTAAACACACCAATTTCAACCAGCATGTTTCATATGTAATATTCTTTTTTTCCTCCCCAGGAAAGAAAGGTGGTTGACCCCTAAGGAGCATGCAAGAAGAGGGAAAAAAAAGGGTAGAAGGAGAAAAAAGGAAAAAAACGAAGGGAACTGAAAATGACAAAGATGAGCAAAACAGTTTACAAGTGAGCATCTGGCACCAACAGAGGAACTGAACACAAAGTCTGCAGAATGGTGCTGCAGTCTGGGCAGAGGGGTGCCAGTATGAAAATGGAGGGAGGGGCAGGAAAGGGGAATAATTGCAGACAATCCTGTTAGGATTGAGGGAGTAACTCAATCCCTCAATCAAAGTATTACTCCTAGATGCTTTTCTCTTTAGTCACAGCTTGCTCTATTCTCTCACGGGCAAAAATGTCACCAGCTTAGTTTAAAATTTCTCTAAATAAGGTCAGAATAGGACACT
Source organism: Cynopterus sphinx (assembly GCA_030015415.1). Classification (NCBI taxonomy): domain Eukaryota; kingdom Metazoa; phylum Chordata; class Mammalia; order Chiroptera; family Pteropodidae; genus Cynopterus; species Cynopterus sphinx. Next base: position 93,990,971 of record CM057385.1, on the reverse strand, counting down.
ACAAGATTTTATTATCAAAAGAGATTCCAGCCTAAGCATCCAATTCAAGAGTTTCATTCAGACTAGTCCAAAATGGTTTGGTTATAATCCCTGGGGCAGAAGCTGGGCCTGGGGCTGGGGCAAAGGTGTGGAATAGCTCAGAGACCTTTCAAGTTCTGCTAACTGTGGTATAAACACAAGTGATTATTTCAATTTTCTCTAAAGATTATTTTTTTCAGGGCAGCCCAATAAACCCAGGTTTACTAGAAAAATTTTTATTCATTTCCCCATGCACCAGAAAGTAAGCTAATAACGTCCCGCTGAGCGTGCTGTCAAGCCAAATCCCTCCACTACTGAATGCACTCCTAGGATAAATCTCCCTTCACTTGCCATTCCACCATCCACTTTAGGGCAAGGCCCTGGGGACTGCTCAAGATTACTCCTCCACAGTGTCACAGGCACAAACCCGAGTGGCCCAATCAGTGCCAAGAAAAGAACAAACTAAAAAAGATTAATTCACAGATGTTCATGCATTTCACATACACTATGTCCCATGGTCCGTTGCTAGGGCAACGGGAGACCACCAGTGCGCGCTTTATTGGCTTTATGAAGTGTGTCTCGGGGACCATAGTCCAAGAAATGCTGCACGATTAACAGTGTGGCTTTTCCGAAGCCTCGTTTTGTGTTTATCCACATTTAACCTTATGAGTATTATACAGAGCATCATTATGCATAGCCTTCAAACCCCACTACCACCATCATACCACTGTTACCACCCACTACCGCCACCTCCAAACTGCCTTAACTTTCTATGTAGAAACATTAAAATGCATCTCCTGGGGGTCCATTTAGGGAAGATCCAAGTTAAACTGCTCAACTAGTTCCAAAATGGGAAAAAAAGAAATACCTACAACCATTTAAAGATCACTACGTTAATGTGGCCGATCATCATCAACCATGCCTGAGCAGTACAGAAGCTACAAAACTGAAATGCACACATGCCGCTTATTTTCAACACATCGGGAGGAGCCTTGCTTTAAAATATCGAGAGTCTGTTTTCAGCAGATGGAACAGCAGAACCAGCAAAATTATCAGGCCCAAGTCTTTCCCTATCCAAATGAACTTTCTGCAATGATGGGAATGTCCTGTATTGTATATGCACTGGTATGGCAATTACCACAGCCACATGTGGCTACTATGCACTTGAAATGTGGCTAATGCAACTGAGAAACTGGGTTTTTAACTTTTATTTCATTTCAACTAACTTAAATAGTTTCATGTGGCTAGTGGCTACCATACTATACAGTACAGTTTTAGAGGCTTACCAGACAACTATGCAGGTTTTTTAAAGTTTGTTAAAATCTGTCTCTTCATGTTTTTAGTTCCTGCTTATTTCATAAAAATATAACTCCAAGTGAATGTACACAGAACACAGTATTCAGGATTGTAGCTACCGCTTGCTGTGCCAGTTCCAAACAGCTCTCAGCACTCGGCCTCATCAGCCTGCTTCTTTTGCCCAACAGGCCCAGCCCAGGGATGAAGATTGAATTCCCCTTCTCCCCCTCTCTATCCCACCCAGGGTGGGAGGTTAAAATCACAAATGTCACAACTCTCAGAGCAGTAGTACAGATCAAGTGTTAATCTAAAGGGTAGCTGAGAGGGAGAATACAGGCTGGGGGAGGCGGGGGCGAGGGAGGATCTGGAATGAAGAGCAGAGAAATAAAGCCAGTGAATAGATCAGCAGAAGCAACAGCTTACATTCAGATTCACAGGAGAAAGAACACACCAAGACAATCATTTCCTGGGAAAAGCTCAAGCCTAATGAGAATTTACTCTGCTCCTTTATGTGACAACCAGCCCTTTTGTGGCATGGGCTTCCTGACTGACAGGAACCCTGGACCCCTTAATAGGATTTCCATATTATTTCCAACACCTGCCCAGAAGTTATTTGTTTACATTGAAGGAGGCAAGATTCTCAGATCAGACATCTGCTTCTAGTTCAGGCATATCTTAGGAAACCATCTAGAAAGCAGCTTTGTTACCATGGTGACATTTTTATTTTCCTCCTTTAGTTGGCTCAAAACATTAGCATTTCCAATTTTATTTTGTTGTTCAAAAGGCCAAATGTTGCTCAAGACAACAGAAGTTAAAAGAAAGATAAATGAATGGAATACTCAAAAATATCCAGAATAATTAAAAGGACCAGAGGGAAGAATTAAAAAAAAAAAAAAAATGAGATGTTATTATATGATCCTACTGGCTTCTCTCATTGGGTGGTGGCACTACCGTGTTTACTTCCTCACCTCCTCCCCTCACATTTGAACATTCAGCAACTTGAAAAGTACTGATTTTGGGAAAATAATTCAAGAATCCTCAAGGTGTGATGCAATTAAATGAAAAATCCATTTCCATAAAAAAGAATTCCTCAGGCTCACCCTACTGCCATATTTTAGGAAGTTCACTTACAACAAGAATACTTATGACATTTTAACTTCCACCTCATTGGCTGCAATTTAGTCAAGGGGAGGGTGGCTAAGGATAGGAAAGTATAAGCTCTCTGTGAACATTTAGTGGTTGAAGAGGAGATGGAATATTAAACTGTGAAGGAAGAAAGGCAGACTGTACATGAGAAGATTACATGCATGTGTATTTTGTCATTTTTCTGTTTCTTGTGAAGCAAAATTGGAGACATCATTGAACCTAGAGGAGGGAGAAGATGGGGACTTAACCACCGATTACAGCTATCACATATAAACAGAAATCGAAGTCATACTACTAGTACTTGGAGCTTAAAATGTTTTTTTAAAACTGAATAATTTATTACACAAAGATATGGATTGGTTCTGAATAATGAATCTGATCAACTTAAAGTAATGACAGTTCGTTCAATATTTAGATTCAAACTAAAACAATATTCAATTGTAAGATTTGAAGTTTTGATTTGCCAGATCTAAGCAGCATTATTTAATCTTGAAATACGATTTTATTACTTTTATTTAAAAGAATTACTCAGAAAATATTACTCAGCCTTCAACAAACTTCCTTTCTAGCCTTCTTTTTGTGAAGCCCGAACTCTGTTCAATCCTGTCCCAAGGTAGCTGTCATCGTAATAATTAGATACAACTCTTCTTCATGACCAAAATTACAACTCTTGTTAGTGGTGGCCCTTACATAGTCTTTAATCCAAAAGATATCTGAATTACTTCAAACAAAATGTGTAAGTGGGACAGAGTAAGTGTTGCAGCAGAAATGATTCAAGAACACAATAAGTGAGAGTATTAAGCTTCCCCCTGGGTGCTTTTATGATTTTTCCAGAATGGGTTATGACAAAGTGTTAATACCAGAATACAGAAAAGATGATAAGCGATTCTTTAACTCTTTTGGAAGAATTATCTACATTTTGAGAAACTAATGCTTTTGAAATTCAAGAGCCAATTATTTGGAAACTTTATGGTGTAACATTTAGATGAAATGCATTGTAATTAAGTAAATTAAGGACATGAAACATCAAGATGAAATGTTGGTTTATGGAAAGGAATTAAACCACCCTTGCCAAAAATCAGCTGGGGAAGGCAGACCCCAAAACCAGCCCGCCCCTGTTAATTAATATTTGTTCCGCTTTGGTGATCCGTGCTGGAGGGCGCACAAACAAGCATGTCTCCTTCAGTCACATCATTAATCCATTCATGCTCACCACCTGAGGACCAGCTATGCCCTAAAGATATTTATTCATCTGCTCAACAAACAAACAATTACAACATATTTTCTGGAATTAGGGCACCTGTTATATTTCACACCGCTTACATGCCTAGAGGCAGGTATCAATTAATACTGAACAAATTACTCCATCATAACCCCATAGAATAAAAGTTCCTGTTTGTTCTTTGATAAGGTAACTCTAAATAGTAAAATACATGGTAGAAATAAGTGCCTCTACAAAGAATTAAAAAGTTACAGCAGTAGTGAAATATTTAACTTCAAATTACCATCTTATTTTGGAAAACTGAAGGAATTAAAACATTAAATGCTTGAAAGGCATGATTTAAAACATTAAAATATTCTGCTACCACCCAACACCCAAAATGAAGTAAAATTACCATTGTGTTTATTTGGCTAGTGCTACAGACAATTTTATTGAAATATACTCTTCAATAAAAGATATTTATTGTAAAATTCATTTCTAGAATGGAATTGAATAACATAAGAAAACATGCATGTATATTCCAAATGCTTGAAAAAAATGCCTAGAGTAATGGCTCTGAGATCCAGAAAGTTAAGTGTCTTGCCCACTGACAGCTTACCTAAAGAAAGAGGATTTCTAGTATAGTTAGGATTTTCCTAATTCTATTATAATTCCCTTCGCAAACTAATCCTTGATTTGCCCTTCTATGCAGTTCCATAAAGAAGATTAATATTCTTGCCCTCAAGAAGCTAAAACTTTAGTTAGAGAGAACTTTACGGGAATGGTGCATCAGGGATATCACCTATAAGGAAATAGTTACTTTAAAAATATTACTAAAAATGTTATTTTGAAAAGTCTGTCTTAAATAATACTTAATGTTTTAAAAGTGGAGTTGGATTTCAAATACATCATAATCATAATCTCTGTTTAAACGTAAAAGGATACAAAAAGAATTTTATTTATTGATGATCAGCAAACATTTCTGGACTTTTACTCCCTTAATTATTGGTAAACTTCATTAAACTGTTGATCACCAACATATACATGCAAACCTAGACTTCATTCTTCTACCCATCCTCCCATCGTAAAAGATTTTTCCTCGTGTGAAAGTATTCTTGACATCATAAGGAAACACAAAAAGACATAGAAAATAAGGGCCATTCTACATGAAGGCTGGCCCAGGTTCTTCAACAAGTCAATGGTATAAGAAAAAAAATTTAAATGAAAAATGCTTAGATTAAGAGAGATATGAGATATGACAACAACATGAAATAGATCTCATCTGAATCTCATTTCAAGCAAACCAATTATTTGAAATAACCCAAGTTTGCTTATAGGCTGAATGTCAGAAAATGTCAAAGAATTATATTCTATAAGTGACTAAAATTATTACAGTTACCAAAAAATTATCTATTTTTTAGAGAAATGTTTTCATTTTATTTACTGGTCAAAGGTAAATGCATGTGACCTGGGACTTGCCTTTAAAATATTTCAGCAAAGAAGTAGACAATATTGTTGCCAAATATTGATAGCTCTTATACCTTCATGTTGAATAGATTGAGGACATTGCATTATTCCTATTTCTGAGTATGTTTCACAATTTTAATAACAAAAAATGAGACAAAAAGCTTTCCTCTGAGGATGACACTGGCGATGATACCCTGGACAGGGCCTTAACATCTCTAAACCTTTCTTGATGTAGGAAATAAGGATAAGCATATACCAGCTACCTGAACAGCTGAAATCTAAACTATGCATTATACATGCAGCATGTTGGGGGGGGGGGGGGGAGTGGCAAATCTGTGCAATGCAGTGTATTTTAAGGATTTACCTTATTTTTTGCTAGGTTAGCGTATCCAAGTCAACAGCCCTTACCTAGCTAGCTAGCTTCTTTTTTTTAGATTACTGATGACAGAGAAAAAAACAGGAAATAATGCAAGCTTTAATAGTTTAGTTTGGTGATGATGTTCATTTTCTCTTTTTCTCTCCCACTCCTTCTCTCTCTCTCTCTCTTACTTTTTTGCTTATACCCTCTTTTTCGTGTTTTATCAATTTCATCTATTCCTCTTTTTAATCAAGCCTATTACTACTTTATGCCTTGGTCTTTTTATAAACTACCCTTCTAAAGTCTATAGTAATGCAAATTTATGCTACCAAGCTTTCTCCCAAAGAGTAAAATTACAAGCATTCCTGTCTTAAACAGGTATATGAGGGAGATGAGAGTATTGAAACTGCCTGGGCCACATGATTATCCCTCTCTTATTGCCCTTCCTCCTCGAGTGGTTTCTTCTCTGCTATTCTCCCACACGGTACATGCCAAGGGGTTAAACGGATTAAAGGCTCACTCTTTTTCAGGATGATATTCCTTTGAGACAGAAAAAAATAGGGATAAGGGTTGGAGTGGACCAGGTTACACAAGTCACACAAGACCCTGGAATAGAACTTTGACCGTTAAGACTCAATGTACAAAGCTGAGTGGCAAAGTAATCATTCTGCAAATTTGAGCTAAAAACCCATTTGGCCTTAATCGCACACTTTGAATATAAAAGGAGCCTTAGTCTAATTCTCCATTGATAAACCTTTATTGCCAATAGAGACTTACTGTAGAGACACGAAGAAAAGTTATGTATGTTATTTTAGTCATCTGCATGGAATAAACACCAAAATATAGCTGGGGCAGAATAAACAGACATTGCCTTAGATACAACAAATGAATGGATCATTGTGGAAACCCTTAAACAAAGGGTTTTTAAAAAATCCATACTTATTATACTACAAAAATTTAACAAACTATAAAGTTCAATATTGGTGGACTGTATGGAAACACTCAAACATTGCACTTGGCATTTAAAATTCGTACACACGTGTCTCTGATATCAATTTGGCAATGCACAAGTCATTAAAAATGGTTATACTCTTTGACGATGCATACAGCACTTTGGGGAAGACGTTCTTATGAAATAATAAAGCAACACAACTTAAATGGAAAAAAATGTATTTATTCTATATTTTACAAATAAATAGCAAATTCCTCACAGACCTGACTTGAGGACGTTACTACATTCAGAATAAAAAACAGGAGGACCATGTAGATACATAGAAAGGACTTATGAAGCAATAAAGCATTCAGAGTAATATCAACTTGAGAGACACCATGGAGCTAATCAATAACTGGGGGTTGTGAATTTCACTCTTTATATTCACGCTGGTCTCGATTTTGGTGGACCAGGTTACACAAGTCACACAAGACCCTGGAATAGAACTTTGGGAGATATTAGAACTGTATACACATTTTGGGGTGGGTAATTAGATTAATTTCTCAACCTCAAATTCCTATCAAGTTTTAGGCAATCTGTTCTTCACACCTTAAATCATCACCCTCATTCTAGCCACTCAGAAGAGACCTGAAAGTATTGTGAGGAACCTAATGACTAGACTTCATGAGCTGGCACCTTTAGTGACTGAGAAGGAACTAGCTGTATGTGGGGATGTCTTCTCTGCCACTACTTTGGAGCCCACCAACTTTTACCTATCTGCCCTCAGGAGAAGGGATGGGCAACAGAAGGTTCCATCACCTGAGAAAACATTTCCTTGGCTGACTTTTTAAGAGATGAGAGAAATGGTTTTAAACACTCCAGAAGACTGAGAGAAAGCTCTCACCCAGTAAAACCTACTTAGGGGGCCGTTAGGAGAGCTAAATTTGGACTTTCCACCCTACCACTAAGCATAAGAGTAGACCAAGGTCTGTTTCTTGCCATTTTCAGCCCCCAAATCTGGGGCTTACTGTTGGGTACACAGAGTCACTGGATAGCCGATTACAAACGAGTGTCAACAGCCCTAGAACATACAACATTCTCGTTTCTGATCACCAAATAAATTGATTCTTGGGCTCCTACAGTGCTTTCTCCTTTAGGTCTATATTTACATTCTCCACCATTGTTGAAAAACTTCAGATACAAGTCTACAAATAACAGGCTTAACAATGAATTTGACCACTGAAACTATAGAAAACAAGATCAATAAAGCCAATAGCATGTGGTTTAGTGGCCACAAACTTCCAAAAAAACAAAATGCCTGACACTTTAACAAGAGAATTTCTTTCATTTTACCTGACATAGAAAGGTAAAGCATCTAATTACCCAAATCTTTACATTAAGTTTAAATTTATATTTTATGAGCTATTCTGAAATCTGCCTTGTTTAATAACCTGTAACGTCAAGAAAACATTTAAAAATGTCTCTCACAATTAAACCATCCCCACCTTGTATAAATCAAAATTTTGCTACCATATCAAAATGTTACACTAGGGCTGTATAACATTGCCCACATCCTCATTACATGCAACACTAATTACTACCAGCAGATTCAGAATTTTCTGCACATTAGAGGCTTTTAGAGGAGCTATAAAAAATTTTAGGCACCATTAATTTAAATTTGTATTGAAATTTCCTTTTGACAGATGGCCAAAAATTACTTATTATTTAGAGTACCAGAGCTGCCTGTTTGCACATTAGAAGAGGAAAGGGAAAATTAAAAGCAAGAAGGAAATTTATGTCACGTTCATTACCTGTTAAATGTTAAGGAGCATTATCCTGCATGAATAAATTATTTCATACAAGCCTGACTCCAGCTGCAGGCAACTGGCATGCTCCGGCTGATAAAAACCATCTCAAGTCATAGAGCACACAGTCATAAAAAGCCCCTCTTAACCAGGAACTACTCATAGGAAGATGAGGACGATCGATGGAACAAGCAACTAACTGCTTCTCTGAGCACCAAAGAACACATTTATGAAAATTAGCACACTATTTCACCTTGAGAAGCCACAGGACAACCCTAAATACTTCAAATCTGAGAACAGTATGCCCCAAAAATCTATTTATAGCTACCAATCCATAACAGGTAAGGCAAAATCATCCACCTCTATTTCGTTTTCCCCTGGCTTCTAGCTAATAGATAGACACTCGCTCCCAGACTCACACTGAATGATTACAGATGATTTCAAAATACACTATACTTCAGTGTGAGTAAATATCAAGTATAATTATCACAAAAGTGTGCACTGGAGTATATTTTCACAAACTTCTGGGAGTGGGGCAGGAGAAGAGGCTTTTGTTTAGTTCACTGGCCTGCCTAAAGGTATAGATTTATCAGAAGGAGGCAGGAAATGTTTATATTATGGCATCAGAATAAGTAGGCAGGCTTTCCAAAGACTGCTATCAATTAATTCTGGTCAATGAATTTACTCATTACTTACCACGTACACATGGGTTGACACTATAAGAATACTGTTTAATCTAGGTACTGATATACATATCATATAACTAAATACACAACTGTAAATGAATAATTAAATAACTCAATGTGTAAATTCCAATTGTAAATGTTGACATTTCTACAGGTGTACAGATGCCCTTTCAAATTACAAAAATTCTTGAAGGATAAAAATAGATACGCTTAATTTTTATTTTCCATTATTTAAGGGCTTTGGAAAAGAACCCTTACTTCCCTTTTACTATTAAAAAAAAAAAAAAAAACAAGGAATAAAGATGCATGCAAAGTGACAGCACACGTGGTTCCAATGGAAGATTTTAGTTTTCATATACATAACTTCATTAAAAATTACAAGAGATGTAACTACCTATGCTCCAAAGCATTCAATTGTTGTAAAATATAAAAAAAAGGAACTGAAAGCGCATCTGTGCTTGGGTCCATGCCTCAGACCTGTCCTTTTCTTCTAACATATACAAAATACAATGGCATACATAATACAATTATATGTAATACAATAGCATATTTACATTGTGCCTAGCTCAAAATTCATCAATCAATTTTCGTATTTTACTCATTTCCTGCCATGGTAGCCTGTTTTTGTTTGTTTACTATATAAATTCAGGCATTCTTAGCACATCCTAGTCTAGTGTTACAAAGCATATTCAAATCATTAGGCCCTAAATACTTTTCCTCTTTCCTGAGGACTTGCCTATAAAGAGATAAAGAAGGAAGATAAGACAAATGCAAAACCTAATAACTTGCTATACTGGAAACCAAGAGGTTATTAAATTAAAAACAAATCTTTCTGGTAAAGAAAAATGGTTTTGATAGTTCTGTAGGATGAAATTGTTTCCCAAAATATGAGACTAATGTGTATTTCCTTATAAACCAATTTATTTACTTCTTTTCATTATTATTTATCTTATGTCCAAAGCCTAACTGAAAAAAAGCAGTTATTCTTTTCACATGGCAAGACATAATAAAATGAGCAATGCAAGCCAGATCTTATAATTAAGTCTTAGTCTACAAATCTGATTCTGATAGAGAAATGGGACTAGTATTTTAAAAAATCTCAACCACTCAACCGAAAGTAATCAAAAAATGCAGTTAACCACTATTTGGTAAAGCCCACCAAATTATTCTCTAAATACTGAAGAATCCATTACTAGATCCATTCAGATCTTTCTGAGCCCCTTTAAGCCATTCCCTTGCCTGAGAATTTGAGTCCTACCTTGATGGAGTCTCTGTCTATAGGCAAAACAGCAACAACACACACAGATGAAATAGTGGAAAGAAGAAAAAAAAAGTACTAGTTAGTTTACATAAAATCATACATTTATCAAACGTAATCTCTGCTAAATAATAAATGGCACAGATGTCAACTTTGCCATAAAGTTAATAATTAATTCTACTTTACCAGATTCACAAAGTGCCAGTCTACCTTTGACACAATTTCAGAAATTAAAGCTAGATATTCCTAGTATTCATATTCCTTATCAACTTTTACACTTATAAGAGTTTGTAATCATGCCTTAGCTCCAACCCATGGCATTAAGATAACTGGATGACCAGTATTACAGAGCTTTCAACATCAGAGATGGGAAATTTATTTTATGTGATAAATATCATTTACTCAAGATTATAATTCATGGGTAATGACATTGCAACAGTAGATATGAAGTTTTAATTATAAACCACACCCTTCCAACCAAAGAACCACCTATGTGTTAGGTAAACTCTCACAAAGGAATGCTAGGAGAGACTTTTTCATTTGCTTTTCTGTCATCAACTAATAAAAATTATTAGCAAGCACCATATAAACATATAGTTACATCAAAAGATCTCGGTACCATCACCTACTTTAGTGGTGGGAGGAAACCTAGAAGGAGCCCAGCACATCTAAATAAATGATGTTGCGTAAAAATTGTGTTCTCATCAGAAGAATTAATTTCATGCTTGTAAACAGACTGGGTGCGAGAGGTAGTTAAACCAAAAGATTTTATAATTCGGGCTGTATTTTCTCAATTACTAAGACTACTAAAATAATTTTCTTACCTGTGAGATTTTTATCGCTCTATATATGCTGATCTAATTTATAAATAATAATTGATTCTGTCAAACTATAAAGTGAGCTTTTATCAATATGTCAAAGTTAGTTAGTTATTAATGTTATTTAGAGTACCAGAGCTGCCAAAAAATTAGTCAAAGTTAGTTATTAATGTTACCATTCACTGTTTCAAACACAGAGTGCTGTGGGATTTCGTTACTCATTTAGACTTGGGGAACATGGAAGTAGCAAAGGATCAAAGCCACTATCAGGATACAGAACCCCTTGCCTTTGGGAGTGCATTAACTCTTGCCAACCACTAGGGTATCATTTGGCAAAAGATTGCTTCCAATAATTAATTTACTTTCCGGCAGAAATCCTTTGTTTAGTCAATGATAAAATTAAATCCAGAGGCAGGATAAACAATGGCACCCAGAACCTATCCTCAGCAGCATGCAGACAGAATCAGCTTGACATCCCCAGAGAATCGCTCTCACCTCTTTGGTGATCATTGTCATGGTGCTTCTTTTCATCCTTAATTGGAAGATGGGACTGGCCTCCCAAAGCACTGGAGAGAGCCAGAAGGCTGGCACTGCTACCAATGGGTGGAATGGCAGGGGGCTGAAGCCCTGAAGGGTGTGGGGTCAGAGGCACGGGCAGACCATGTCCATGTGATAAATGCTGGGCCTGGAGTTGTTGCTGCTGTGAGAAATGAGACAAAGATATTGAACTTGTTCCCTATATCTGCCCCCACCAAAACAGAGAGAAGAGGCACAAAAAGATCATGGAAAACCCAGCACCCATGAAGGAAAGATTTATTGTGTGTGTGTGGGTGTGTATAGATACACACACACAATTATTTAAAGAGGACAGAGGAAAACGTATTATGGAGAAATGCTATTTTTTAATAAAATTTGGGGATTTTACAAAACACTGTGAATACTTAATTTTTAAATAGTGAAATTACCCAAGTAACTTTTAATAGCTGAAATTAACATTTCTTCAATAAAGCATCTGCATTTTGTTCTCCAAAACATAAGACCTCACTGTCATACATTTCTAATCAAAACATATACAAGACTAACTGTTAAAGCAGTTATGTTGAACAAAAAAAGCTGAAAATTGAGAAAATTAGAGTTAAACAGTTCTCCCAGAACCGCTGCACAGCATGCAGCGAGAGTTAATTTGAAAGAGAAAACCTGAATTAACAACCCAGAAAGGGAAACTGGTTGCAGCCACCGTTTTAAGCCCTTTAAGTGTCCTCAGCGGTACTTGAGCAAATTACTAAAGAAAATCTAATGTAGCAAGGCTTGGGTCCTCCTGTAGGCTTGCTCAATAATGCTGAAATAATTGGGCACTCTGTGCACGTTTAGTGATGCTCGAATGAAAAGCTAGAGGCCTGCCCTTGTACTCTTCTCCAGCGGCCGCCTCTGTGTTGTGACAGGTTTATCTGAGTGGGACTGTGATGCATGCACCAGTAACTGTGCTGACAAGAGTTTAAAGTCATTTTTACCAGCACATTGGCAACACATGAAGGCTCGAGAGGCTGGAATGGGAGTGCTTGACCTCAGCAGAGGCCACATCAAGATCCAGACGGCATCAAGCTTGGCTGTGGACAGGCTTTGCTGCCTCTTCCAGTGAAAAGAGGGAAGCGAGGAGGTGACAAGAGGATGTTAAGTTAATATGTCCCTCAACAGAAATCCCTTCAACTTGAGACCCTGTTAACAATGTTCTTTGAGAACAAGTGGTGAGAAATTCTCTAACTTTTGTAGTTATTACATTTCAGTTAATTTCTTTAAATAAATCACTTCTCAGGCCCATCCTACGATAGCCAAATAAGTCTCTTCTATAATTTTCTAAGCAGGATTTCATAAAATATATTTTTAAAGAAATGTGTGGGGTGGCAAATTCTACTCCCCTTCATTGGTAAGAAAAATCTTGATTTTTTTTTTAAAGAAATTACTTCAAAGAAAAAATAAACTTTCCCTTTCCAAATTACTTTTATTTCCTTCTTCTTCCCCTCTACATGTCTTCCTGTGTCTGACTATAAAAGTCAAAGTATAGCACTAATTATTAGTTATTTTCTCCAAATGACCTGGACCTATTTTCTAGCTACATGCAATTAAAATATTGCCAATAAAATATTAACACTTCTAAGGCATGCTCACATACCTAAAATGAAAAATCAATACAATGATCCAGATACTCTACCAACCAATGCCCACCCCAAAGTCTCGCCAAAGTGTTACCTAACTGGATAGTTCAAAATAATATACTGATTCATTGTGTGGCCAACATCATGTTCATAATTCTTTAGGTACTGTTATTTAGTTTTGACCAAAAAGTATAAGCACACAATCATATTTTCTAAATGAGTTGAAAGTAATGCCTATAAAGAAAATAAGGCCTTCAGGTAAATATTTGGCAAATTTATTTTAAGATCTTGTTCAACTGAAATTGTCATTAAATTCTTCCAATTCTCTTTTATCTCTAAATCTCCTAATACTTTGTGTGTGAGGGTCAGACACATAGCTACTTTTTATCTCATATCAGAGTTCAACTGGCAAGCATTTATTAAAAGACAACATATGTCTCTCATATTACCTTTCCTAGACTCTAAAAGCTCTATGAGAGTCTATGTCTGAAACCTCAGTTAACTATAGGCCATTGAGACATTCATGTAATATCTAAGCAATTTTAAAATGTATATGATTATTTCTTCAAACATTAAACCCTTAGCCAAAAGCAATGCCTTCAGTGATCCAGGTGTTTCACTTTTATTTTTCTCTCAGGATATAAAGCAAACACTAACAGCCTCATTTTTCCATCTGACCAAAAACTTTGTTCAAAGGCAGAAAATAGATCCTTAATCTTCCTGTTGCATATGCTATCAAAGTGAAGACTTCCTGGAATCCTCACTTGTGCTCTATTCTACGTCAAAATAGCTCTAACACTACCTTTTCTTCTTCCTCTGTGCTTTAGAGGAAGGAGGATCCCCTCTTTCCCTTCCAAGGCCAACACATCCCTCACCTGCACAAGCTGCATCATGCCCACCCCCGTCCAGCCCCACTCCATTTCATTGTACCTTCAATTCTCTATCTCTCTCCATCTTCAGTTTGCTTCTCACTTATTTTGTCCTCCTGCTTGCAAGCTTAATATCAGCATCACTAATATTTTAAGATGAATTGCCCATCTAATGCCAAAAGAACCTGAAGTAGCATTTTTTTCAGGAGGGAAAAACACTATATTTTAATCACTTATTGTGTCCTCCACTGCCTCTAACACAGTGCCTTGAACATAATTGGCACTTGATAAATGTTTGTTAAATTTAATTAAAATAACCTTGTTTTGCCCTCTTCAGCTACTTTCCTGTATATGTATCTTTGTCTTTGCACTGCCAAAGTTCTTTAAAAACTGGAGTAAATCTGCTGTCTCCACTTCTAGAAAAACCCCTCCTGCGTGTACACACACACACACACACACACACACACACACACACACCTCATTTCTTAACCCCTTGTAATCAGGTCCACATTCTCATATAATTGATGACCAGTCAGAGAGCAACATTTCAAGATTTCACCGTTTTCTTTCTCTCTGATATATCTGCAGCCATAGACAGTATATCCTCCTTTTGAAATTCTCAGCTGCTTTGGGAACACTGCAATCACCAAGGCCTCTCTCTTTAACTCTTAGAATGAGTCTGTTAGATTTCCTTCTTGGCTTTTTCTTCTGCTCACTGAGAAAAGAGTCCTAAACCTTTTGCTCCTCTTCCAATGTCAAGTATCCCTGGTCTAACTTCTTGCCAGACAGTTTTCCTTGGCAGTCCAGCATTACATGAAAATGTTTAACACAAATCCCCTAGGTAAGTTCCCTGGGGAAAGTTATCAGTCATCATCAATCTGTTTTTCTTCTTTGCTCCTAATTCATATCACTGAATCCTGTCAATATTCAAATAATTCCTCACATTTCTACTGACACCATATTAGTCAGATGCTTTTCAACCCCTACTTAGATTACTACAAGCCTCCATTAGTTCATTTCCATTCCAATGAACCCATTTTGCATTACCTCTGGCAGTATTTTTTCAAATTTCATGTCATCTCCTGTTTCTTAGAACAGCCTCTCCATTATTTAAGTTGTACTCTCAACTCAGCTCGTGTTTCACCTGTTCTGCAAAGACTTCTCCAAACATCCCATGTGTCTACATCTTGCAAGACTCTGTACCCTTTACTGGTATAGACTGCCTCACAAGATACTGTTATTCATCTTTTTATAGATGAATAAATCTAGAATACCACTATTAAGTTATATGGCCATGTACTTAAAGTACTTGATGAATTAAGTTTCTACTAACTATGAAGAAAGTTCCTATATACTCTTCACCCAGCTTCCACCAACGTTCACATCTTATATAACCATAGAATTTATCAAAACTGAAAAATTAGCATGAATAGTTACATTACATTTATCAAACTACAGACATTATTCAGATTTCCCTAGTGTTTTCTATTAATGTCATTTTTCTGTTCCAGGATGCCACACTGCATTTAGAAGTTCTAATTTTTCACTTGTTATTTATACCAAATTATAAAGCCCTTTCAAAGATTTTTATGAATGGCAACATCAAAATTATAGTCAAATTGTTTAATAGAATGTGCCTTGAAATTAGTTGAGAAAAAAAAATGAGGGGGCTACCATAAACCCATTTTACTAATCACTCTTTACACATACCAAATACCAAACAAAACAAGTACAATTAGTAGTGAACCTTTTAGAAAGGAGTTTTTATCAAGTGTTTAGAATATAAAACTTTAAGTTAAAAATAAGATTAAGTCACCAAAAGGTATGATCAAAATCGAAGACAGATATACTCAAGTACTATAGTAGGTTTAAAAATGTTTACATGAATAAAACAGACTACTTTCTGTATTTAGTGGTCATTTTTAAGCTTCTTTCTAAGCTTTCACCTCCTAGCAGTAGAGTGGCAGATGACCTACAACTGATAATGACTCGTGATTAGTCGGCAAAACCAATGTATCAGAGATCTTTAAATAAAAACAGCATGTCACCAACAGCTAAACTGAACTTCACTCTTTCCCCTACTTAAAAAAAATGGCTTTATGAAATTTCAAGAAACATTCAAGAATCCATTATATAGAAAGAATCTCTATCAAGTCTTCTCATCAATAGAGGAAAACTCTCAAAGTAGACTCCCTGGAAAAGGGGTCAGGTTTCTCTGGATATTATTCAAGGAACAGAGAGTAGCATCATCTAATGGACTATCCTACAACAGAGAAAGCTTGCTGACATTTCCCAACAGCTTAAAAGCTGTCTGTCCTCTTATCTCTGCCGCATATGTTAATCACAGAGCAAGTAACCTCCAAAGGTTTACTACTTTATCCTATAATCCAATCAATCACACTAAAAAACATATACCCTCTTCCTTTTTAAAGACAGAAGGAAATGTATATGAAGAGTACATAGCTCAACACTGAATTGTTACTAAAATAATTTAAGATAAATCACCACTCTAGGTAATTATAAAACAGCAGCTTAAAAAATATTGACTTCAAAATAAATAAATAAATAAATATATAAATATATAAATAAACAAACAAACAAACTATCAAGCCAAAGAAACAAGGAGGGCATAGACTGTAGGACCAACTAAACATAAAAATACACCATGAACCATAACTGAGAAACACCTACTGAAAAAGATATATACCTTGAAAAAGTTGTTCTCAATGAGGAGATTCCTAGGTCATTTCTACTTTTGGGTGCATTTCATTAAAAAATAAAACAAAAGTTTTCTCATCTTAAACTACAATACAAAATAAAAATCCTTTTTTCTGTTCCCTGGATGAACCATTCAAGAGAATAAATGTGAACAAATGGAGTGAACTTTAAATTTCAGCAAGTACTCCATTAAGATAATTAACTTAATTTTTTTAAAATAGCCAGTAATTATTTCTAAATATATACAGCATGAGATGATAAACACAGCTTTATGTCTGTTAATAGTTTTTCACTGGAGTTTCTGTAACAAAGAGTTATTTCCCTGCAGTTCTGAGTCTGTTAACTAAAGGTAGAAAAGGACCACTAGCAAACCAAGTTCACAGAAAATGTCTTTGCCTCATAAAGAGAAATACTTTCTAACAGAATGTCTCCAACTACTCGATCACCAAGGCCTGCAAGGTCAATGACCAAACAGGAGTACGGTGAGGGTAGAGTTGCAGTCCACACACATTCTTAGCAATTCTGGACAATTCCGAATGGAAACCAGCCAGAGGTTTTCTTTCCACCACCATCCTTCACTTCTTCTACACTATTAACAGCAGAAGAATGCTAAAAAAAAAAAAAAAAAAAAAAAAAAAAAGCCATCTTTCTTAGAGCAAAGAACATAGAGCAAAGAACACACTTAGTGTCATATCTTGGTTTCTTTTCTTTTCTTATTTTTTAGTGCAATGTGAGCAAGAAAGCTATGCAGACTAATGGGGTGTGACAAACAGGACATCGAGCCAACCTGAATGGGTCCTCACTGGCAAAAATTGAGACAATTTAAGCATCATAAAGAATAATAACTGTAATAATAACATGTTTTATAAAGTTTCCAGGGGTGGGGTTCATGGTACCCCCAAAAAAACAACAGGTGGAGCAATCAGGCATTGTGAGGCCAAAAACTAGAAAATGGCCTAGAAATCCACAACCATTTTTCCAACCAGCTGGCAAAGCTGGGTGCGCCGAACATCTATGTATGTGTGCCTTGATTCAACCAGGAGATGCCATGCTAGAAGAAAAGGGAGAGTCCAGAGACCTTGAGAAGAGCTAGAAAAAGGAGGCAACACACACTGAAATGCAGCAATAAAAGCACAGGGGAGGGCCTGAGCCTCCATTGGTATCAACAGTCCTTGGACTATGAAGATGCCCTTTATAAGGACACTGCCTGGGAGTTTGGCTGAATCTAATAAAGAGCCTGGATGGCATTCAGGTACGCATCATAATGAAGCTGCACCAGAGCTACCTGGCTGGAATCCTTACCATCCCTGTGAGCAAGAGCCAATCACTTAACATTTCCAGGCCTCAATTTCTTCATGTAAAAAGAGGGCACAGTAATAAAATCTACCTCTCCAAGGATGTTGGGAAAATTATGACATTGTGCATATAACAGTCTTAGCACAGTGCATGGCAAATAATCAATACTCAATAAATGGTGGCCACTATTACTGGAAAAAGGTATCCACAACTTTATATTCTCATTCATTCTCTCCCTCCCTCCCTCCCCCTTTTATTCTCTCCCTCCCTCCCCCGCCACACACACACATACATGAAAGGGGGGATCAAGAAAAGCTCTTCTTTACAGAATTAAAAAAAAAAAAAAAAAAAAGAATTTAAAATTTACCACTGCATTAATAGCATCAATAGATACCAAAACCCTGGATAAAGTTTTTGGAAAACAGGTTATTCACAAGTGTCAAAGTTATCTCCCCAAAGATGATCTAGCTTCACCAATAATACCATAACACTGGAAATACAGACCACTACCCAGGTAGAATTTTCACTAAAAATACTTAACCTAACTCTACATAAGAAAACAATCTAAATTGTGGGACATTCCACAAGACTGGTTGAGAATCTTCAAAATGTGTCATAAAGTAAAATGGTTTGGGGACTGTTTTACATTAAAGACTAAAAAGACAGGACAACCAAGAATTTTGAATATGAATCCTATATAGGGGAAAAACCACTATGAAGACAAAGTGCCACCAAGAATATTTTCTGGACTCTTGGAAAAATATAAACTACACACTGGATATAAGGATATGTTCACTGTATTGCACTTATATAGGAAACACCCTTGTTTATCAGAAAGAGCAAAGCTGATGTATTAAGGAATGAACTGTCATCATGACTACCTCATTTTCAAGAAGCTCAGCACAAACAGTAAAGTGTATGTATGTTCGTGCGTGTGCACGTACACATATAGATATCTAGCAAAGGTGAAAAAGACTAGTGAGTCTGTGTGATGAGTACACAATGCTCATTTTATTATTTTTCCCTCTTTTTGTACTTTTGGGGGTGGGGAAAATAAGATGTGTCCTTCTAGTCAAAAGATTAGGAGTTCTTACTTTTAACACATCTACAAAAGCTAAACATTAAGTGAATACATGGAAAGAAATAAGAATTAAAATAAAAAAACTAAGAAGGGAACTTTTTAACCTGTGCTTATCTGTAACTCGTTCCTGAGGACTTAAAACAGGAGATTAATTACAAGGGAAAGATCCACATTTACAGCAACTCAAGAAAGATTTTCACTGCAAGTATGTTTCTCACACTAAAATCACTGATTCCTGTGGTCTTCAAGATCCCTGGGTCTTCAAGAAGACAGGTAACGAGCAAAGCAAGAAAATCCATGAGTACTGTGCCAAGTAATCTACTGTCTTAACCTGTAGTTTAATCACAAAGTAATGACAGCAAGAAAAGAAGGGAAAAAAATCTTTAAAAACCTGATTTGTTAAATTTCCGAAGAGATCCTATTAAACTTTTTTCTGAATTGGTCCAAAGTTAACTAGGAGAGGTTTTCTAAGCAAATTAATAATAAGAATACAATTTCCTGAAGGCTTGTTTAAACTATTTAAATAATATTTTTCAGTGATTTTAACACATTATCCTACTAAAACCTATGCTTCTATTTTGTGTCTTAGCTATTAAAGTCACCAAAGAGATCATGCTCAAAAAGGCTTTTGATTTCTTGAGTACTTAAAAGTGAAGCTGAACTTAAAAAAGACTACCTTATTTAGGTTCTTCAGTAATCCTGCAACTGGCCTTAGAACTTTAGAAGTAGACTGAACCTCATATGACATCAAGATGAGTTGCTCACCATCATTCTGACAATCTGTGTGTACACACACGTAACTGCACAAATGTACATGTAAGTGAAACAAAAGTTTAACAATGTCAAACATTATGTGCAGCACACTCTAATTTTCTATTGCTGACTACCCACTCGTTCACTTGATTTCACTGCACACTTGTGAATCCCATGACTTGTTGAAGAACACTGAACCAGGCTATGATACTGTGAGTTATGAAATATACGTTTGGCCATCTTCCAGGGTTCCTGAAAAGAGGTTCTAAAACCCTTGAAATTTCCAGACAGCAGCAGAGGTCTTTTGTTATGTTAATGAGGTGACAATTGGAAAACACCTAAGGCATGTTGCTAGAACCAACCTTGTGATTAGAGGGTGGGACATTTCAGTCTTGCCCCCAGACCTATAGGGAAGGGTGAGGGGCTGGAAATTGAGCTCAATGACCAATGGCCAGTGATTTAATAAAACATGCCCAAATAACAAAGCGTCCATAAAATCCTTAAAGAACAGAGTCTGGAAAGCTTTCAGGTTGTTGAACACTTGAAGATTTAGGGAGAGTGGCACATAAGAGAAAACATGGAAGCTCTAAGCCCTTTCCCTATACCTTGCACTATGTGTTTCTTTTACCTGCCTGTTCCTGAGTTATATCCTCTTATAATAAACAGGTATTCTAGTAAGTAAAATGTTCCTTTGAGTTCTGTGAGCTGCTCTAGTAAATTAATCAAACCCAAGGAGTGGGTGCTGGAAGCACAGATGAAAAAACATGGACTTGCAATCAGCATATGCAGTCAGGGGAGAGGGCAGGGCAGTCTCATAGTGTTAAGCCCTTAACTTGTAGGATCTGATGTTTCTCCAGGTAGACAGTGTCAGAAATGACTTGAATTACAGGATACCCAGTTTGCGTCAGAGAACTGCTTCGTGGTGTAGAGAAAAAACTTGACACTGGAATTGGATGCAGAATTTTTCAGGCCAACACTAGCCCATGTCAGGCCAAAGATAAAGCCAGTGGGAGATTGTTCAGCATGAAGAACAGCACAACCCCTGGCCCCCGCACCATCCAGTCCAGTGGTGTACTGGCTGTAGCAACAGGACCTTTCTTAACTAAAGAGGTCTCACCATAAGAGGTAAACAATCACTCATTCATATAAGAATCATCAGAGACAGACACTCTGGGAAATGAGTTTTGAACTGACATCTGCAGAATGAGAATGAGAGCACCTTTGCAGAGAGCTTGAAGAGAGTCAGAGATAAGAGAAAAGAAGTTGCAATGAATAGGAATGGCCCTACAATGAACAAGGAAGAAAAAGTAAGTCTGATGGCATCATGGTTTTAGACTTCCATCTAAAAATACTGAGAGCTTTGGACTGTGGTGAGTTTTTTGTTTAAGTTGGACTGTTAGTTTGTCCTTAACTGGTGTAAAGCTGGATCATAATCATTTGTTGGCTATATGTATTACGAATATCTTCTCTCAGTTTCCGGCTTATTTTCTCACTTTCTTTAAGATATCTTTTGATGAATAGATATTTTTAATTTTAACTGAGCAGTATTATCAATCTTTTTTCTTATGGTTTGTCTGAGCTTTCTGTGACTAAGAAATCCCTTTCTATCCCCAAATAAAAATTTTTTCCTGAAATTTTAAAAATTATGTTTTTATGCTTTTCAGACTTCTACACATGATGAGATGGATTCAATTTCACTTTTTCTACAACCAACCATCCCCCCCCCCGCCACCCAGTAGCATTTACTAGTGATTATCTTTTTACCTACTGATATGCCTGACTCTCTGATAAACTGACTGGATCTGTTTATGACTACTTTTCTATTTCATTGGCCTACAAAAGACTAATAAGTCTTGGAGCTAGTATAAAATTTAAAAACTTTTTAATGTTCAGAATGTTACATACAGATTGGATGTGAGAGCAGCCAGATGAAAGAAGTTCAAACCAAAAAGTGATGACGATTTGGATTAGTGTGGTGGCAGTACTAGTCGCAAAGAGTTTAAGGAGATAACTTGAGATGACAATGAAAGGACATGGTTATAAAAGGAGAAAGGTGTGAGAATAAATGCAAGAATTTAGGATACGTTGCAAAGTTGATGCTCAAGTAGTTGGGTAAATGGTAGTACCATTTACTCAGGGCAGAAGAGTAATAGGTCTATAAATACAATTTTGTTTTATAATTTTTTAAATTAACAGCTTCTATAGAGCAGTTTTAGGTTTATGGTTATAATTTCTTTAGATTAGAAAAATTATGTTAAATAAAGACAAGCATAATGGAAAGTAATTTAAAGTCAAGCATAATCCTACCAGCCAAAGAAAACTACTAATATAATGTTGGCAAGTCCATCAAGTATTTTTTCAATGCATAATCTGCCTTTTTAGATAAAAATAATATCATGCTATCTTATAGTTTAAAATGTTTCTTCTTTTCCTATTTAGTATTTATCAAAGAACATGTTCCCATATCTCTAAGTAATGTTTTAACTACATCATTTATAATGGCTGCACAGCATATGTCTATGTATATATATATTGTATGAGAGTTCACTTAAGTCGTCCTCAATCACTGGGTTTAAGTTTAGGTTGTTTCATATACAAACATGAAAAGTCATCACGGTATTAAAATGTATCACTTAAGATCATTCCTCTGCAAGTTATAGAATGCCCAAATAAAAATAGCCTAAATAATAAGGGTTTTTAATTCACATATAACAAGTGGATGGTCAACTTGGTGGTATCAAAGCTCCTGGTCAGTATCTCTCTAATTCTCAAAGCTTCTCTTGTATCCCATTTTCCTCATCATAAGACGGCTACCTCAGCTCCAACCATTAACTCATACTCACTCAACCAAAAGCAGAAAGAAAGGTAATTCTCTATGTATCTTTTTGTTAAGGGAAAAAGGTATCTCATTCCATCTCACTGACCTGGACAGGGTCACATACCCACGGCTTAGCTGTCAGAAAGGATGGACAGAGCATGTGGAATGCTTTAGCCTCCACAGCAGGAAGTAGACTCTGCCTGCAAGAAAACACCCCCCTCCCCCGCAAGCCTGCCTTGATGCCTATCTTTGCTCAGAAGCCACTTTAAGGGCTAGTAGCTGAAAGAAAAACAAAAGCAACCTCTAAACTTTCAATCCAAGTAAGACAGCAGTTTAAACTGTTTTCCTTCCCTCAATAGTTTCCTCTCCCAGATATTACTTTGTTTAGAGCTGTGTCTACAAATTGCTTTGGATCAACTGGGGAACACTCTAGAGAAAAAAAAAAAAAAAAAAACCGTGACTGCCACTTTGTTTTGGGACCATAGTGGCACTGCCCGTTTGTCACAGAAGACAACCCAGGCCAAGTTAAACTCCCGTTTTATGAATCTACCAAGGGGGGCGGAGTGAATGTACGAGAATCACGAAGAGCAGACTAGCTATAGAACAGTTCTAAAGAGTTCAAGAATGTGTCACTTTTAGTTTTTTGGGGGTGTAGCTCTAAGTCTTGCTTATTAGGTCAATATCATTATTTAAATTTGCAACATTACTGTATCCCATGAAGTAGTTGTTATTCACAAATAGAATGGGCAAAGTTTTCTCAAGATGGAGAAATGGAAGCAGAAGTAATGTACACAGTTTTATTATAAGGCATGAAATAATTTCAAAAATAGGACCCCCCCAAAAATACTGGCAATGATTATAGTTCTAACTTATTTATATCCTTTGACTGGCATCTGGTGTGGGCCCTTTATTGTCCTCCTCTACTAGTCATCCCTCTTCCTCACCCACTGCTGCCTGCAATGAGCCTACCCCTCACCTTTGCTTTCACTGGGTGGGTAACTGCTATCCTTTTGGTCTCCCCTTGTGCTTGGTTCATAACTTTATATAACATGAATTATACATCTATGGATCTACCCCTCCCACGAAACAATGAGCACTAAGAGGCAGAGACTATTTCTCAGTTGTCTTTGTGTCCCAGAACTGTAAAGGATGTTTGTATGAATAAGAAACAAAAAAAAAGAACGAGTATTCTGAAAGAATATTTGTTTGTCTGTATTTTCTTCTGATATGACTATATGAACTGCTGGCTCCAGTTAATTCTTAATATGAGCATACCCCAAGCAATTATTATCATTAAATATTAGTTAAAGCTTAGAAGTTTAGTGTGGCTAGCTTCTTTCCATAATATGTATGACGATATGAACAAAATAAAGGTTTTTTTTTTAAACCCACAAATAGTCAAGAAACCACCCCATCCCCTGGGTAATATAAACATGTTCAGTGTAAACTTCTGATTTCCAGGTTTCCAGCTATGTCTCCCTATAATGGTATAGAGAACTGCTTTTTATTTATATGTATTCCACTAAATATTTTATTTCATCTGGATCTTGCATAGTTCTAGTCCTGTAAGGCACAAGCCCAAACTTTTTTGTGTCATGGGACCCTTTGTGAATCTATGATCAAAACTTCTAGAAAATGTACATACTTCTCTCTGGTTCATGTGCACATGCTGTCTCTCTCCCTCTCCATCTCCCTCTTCCCTTCACACCCCCCTTCAATTCTGCAAACATTTCAGGGAGCTAATGAACAACCTAATACCCAAGCATGAAATCTAAGAAAATCCATGGATCTAGGTTTAAAACACCTACCTTGGTAGCGGTGTTTATGACTTTTATTTCTTACATGAGAGTAAGTTACAAACACAAAGGAAGAAACAAAGTATGATAAGTCAAGAATATCTAAGTGATCTATGGAACCAATATAATTCAGACAATTTATGCTAACTAATTGGTATGTGCATCAGGCACACTCAATTTCTATCTCCCTCACTGAACTCTGAACAGTAAAGACTTGGAGGATCCTATTAGTGAGAGGGATAAAGATTAAAGATCCCAATGTAAAAACAAAAAAAAAAAGAACATGGAGATGAGGAAACAAATAAGGGCCGAGCATACCATACTGGTTAAATATCTGCATTCTCCTTGTGTGGCCTTCAGAAACCTAACTCCTTCAGAACTTTGGCTTCATTATTTGTAGAGCTGAGACAATAATTCTACCACCTTCCAGATGTGAAGATTAAACAAATACATGCAAATGCTTGGCACAGTATTTAACATAAAGCACGTACTCAATAAACATTTGTTATTCTCAGTTACCTGTTCAGAGAAAAAATCCAAATGTGAAAATAATTCAAAATGAAGTAGTTGTTCATTTAACAAATATTTACTAGACATTTCTTTATTAAATATTACAATTATTGAACACTTATTGAACAAAGTTACTGAATACTTATTGTACAAATATTTATTGAAAATAATGAACTATATATTGTTCTAGGTACCATGGCTATGAAAGTGAACAAGATATCCCCTGCTAATGAAGGGAATGTGACACACACAAATATATGGTAAATACTACGAGGAAAATAAAATGGGCTAATGAAACAAAGAATGAATTGGGTAAAGGAACAACTAATGTTTTTCAGCCAGGGAAGTTCTTTCTTAGGAGATAACATCTGAGCTGGGACCTTGAAGAGGACATGAGGAAGAGCAAGTCAAGACATGGAGGACAAGTTGATTGTTCTAGAGGTGGAATAGCTAATATACAAACCCTCAATCAAGAAGATGCCTGAAGTAATCCAGGGACAGAAGAAAAAGGCAGTGTGGCTCAAGGACAAGCAAATTAAGAGAGTGGCATATCAAGTCAGAGATGTGGGCAAAGACTCAGCTCATACAGAGTCCAGTAGACCAAGGTAAGAAATTCAGGGTTCATTCTAAGCAAAATGGGCAGTGATAAGAGAAAGACTGTAAGCAGGATCCTATTATATTTTAGAAAAAAAGATCACTCTGGCTGCTATGTGCAGAATGAAGTATAGACAGACTGATGCACAAACAAGCCTCATAACAAGAAGGCTGCTAGATAGAGACTAGAGGGTGGAGTACCTGGTACCAGCAGGAGATGCAAGGTACACTCACCCTTGTGAGAACAGTGTTTCACTTTTGACATAAGTGAAAGTTTCTCTACGGAGCCTGAGTTCTTCCCTTCATCCACCAATCAGTCTCTACAATACCAACAGTAGAGATCTGAGTTCTGAGGGGTACTAAAAAGATGGCTAGAACTGTAGAGTGAGCACAAAATGAAATGGAAAATATCAATAATGAAAGCTACAGAAATCAAGACATTCTGTCATTGGCAAAAGAACAAACATATTTAATGGAACAGAACAGAGTCCAGAAATGGACCTGCACATATAATCAAGAGATTTTCAACAATGGTACAAAGACAATTCAGTAGAGAAAAGAAGTCTGCTCAACAAATGCTGATGAATAACTGAATTGGATGTTCATCTGGAAAAAGGAAGAAAGAAAGAAGGAGGGAGGGAGGGAAAAAAGAAGGAAAGAAGGAAGAAATGAAGGAAGAAAGTCAACTGCATTTCATTTCATACCATAAACAAAAATTCATTTCAACTGAATCATGGGCCTAACTATAAAACTTCTAGAACAAAACCCAGGAGGAAATCTTTGTGGTCCTGGGTGAGGCAAAGATTACCGAGATATATCACTAAAAGTAAGACTCATAAAAGAAAAAAAAAATTTTTGTAAATTAGATTTCATCAATGTTAAAACTTCTCTTGAAAAGACACCATTAAAAAAATTAAGACAACTACGATTGGAATAAAATATTTGCAAGATACAGAAATGAGTTATATCCAAAATATTTAAAAAACTATCAAAACTTTAAAAAATAACTGAAAAGAAAAAATGAGATAAAGCTATAGGGATGGCAAATAAATACACAAAAAAAGACACTCAATGTCATTACCTGTTATGGAAATGCATAAAAACGTGAGTACCACTATTCATCCATCAGAAATAGCTAAAAACCCAACAAGTCTCAATGATGATGAGGATGTGGAACAAAAGTTCTCCCATACAGATTAGTGAGACTGCAAAACAGTAGGGTCACTTTGGAAAACAGTATGTTAGTTACTTAGAAAGTTAAACATACAGACTTAACATAGACAATCACACTTCTAGGTGATGAACCAAAATAAATGAAAATTTATAGTTCCTTACAAAAACCTGTATGTGAATATTTATTGGAGCTTTATTGACAATCACTAAAAACTGGAGATAACTGAAACGGTCCTTCAAGAGATGAATGACTAAACAAACTGTTATATCCATACAACGGAATATATTTCTCAGCTATACAAAAGAGCTAACTACTGAAAGAGGTAACCAAACCATGCATTGTGCTAAATAAGGAATGAAAATGCAAAATGCTAGTGTATAATTCCATTTATATGGAATTCACAGACATTCTCAAAAAGGATCATTTAAGAAGAGAAAGCATATGGGCAGCTGGACAAAGACTAGAGTAAAGAAAAGAAGTGACTATAAAGAAACAAGGGAATTCAAAGTGGTAGGGTAGGGTGGGAAGAAAAATATTCTAGATCTTGATAGTGGTGGTAGTACATGATTATATTTAGTTGTCGAGACTCAAAGAGCTATATGCTACAAAGGGTAATTTTACTTTATGTAGATTATACCTTGATAAATCTGACTAAAAAAGGATAGAGAATATATAAATAATGAACGTGCATTGCTAGATTCCTAATTCTAAATATCTGAAAATATGAAAAAATACGAATTTGCAATGCATGTAGCTTCATTTTCATTGTTTTCTATTATCTGTTTCTTTCTTTATCTGTTATCCTTGGAAACTATTGTTTTATTGAAATTAAAATGTGTTAATTAAAAGTTTATTAGGTGTAGTAAAATATAAAACCAGAAAGCTTACAACTACTAAAACTTTAATAAAATGATTTAATGTAATCTGAAGATAATTTCACATATACATTTCAGGAAACATTTAAATATATCATTTAAAATGAAAATAAAGTGTGCCCCTTTGATAGGATTTGTTGAAGGAACTCAAATGTTTGCTGAATAAATAAATGAATAGATATAATCATTAAATCGCCCTTACTATTCCTAAAAAGTTCTAATCTTTTTGCAAAGGTCCTTAGAACACGTAAGACCACAAACATTTCTAAGTGAAAGGATTCCCAACAGTCCTTAAAACTTAGCCTGAGTCATTGGCCTTTTAGCTGCCTGTTTGGGGGTGAGCCTGCCTCCTCCCTTGTTTCTAACTTTGAGAGACACAAGGTAGACTGAGTCTATAAGGGAAAAGGTCTGACTAAATAAATGGCAGCTGGTGATGCTGCTTATAGAAATACTACGGGGAAGACATAAAATTAGAAAAGAGGAAGCAAAATGGGGTGGGGGGTACCTATTAACCAATAAAAAGGGATAACAAAGTACAAGCTTGCAAGCTGCCTTAAATATAACCTGCTTTTCTGTGTAACATTTCCACGGGACCCCTGATCCTATACAGGCCCAGTGTGAATGAATTATAGATGTACTGATATGGGAAACTACTTTCTTCTTCCTGGAAGCCCAATGCCCACATACCTTAAACTGTGTCAGATGTACCTAAAATGTTTAGGCCTATTCTGCAACTCTTGTCACACTGTATGCTTAACTCTACCCTGAGCTATAAAAATGTATTCATTAAGGGGAAGGAGGGAGAAAAGGGCTCCTTCCCTCGCCAGAAAGAAAAATAGTAGCACTTCATGTCAGCGACAATAAAAACAACAAAATAAAACCTGACTAGCTTCTAGAATTTTTTTCTAGAAAAACTCTGTAATAGAAATTAATGGAATGCAGGATTTAAGGACGAATTAAAATTTCTGTTCTTTAGTTTTTTTTTAGAGCGTTCTGAATTGGAGGCAGAGCTAAAAACTGATGTAGATATATGAGAGTCTTTGTTATGAGAGAAGGAAAATTACCACCTCATAGAGCCTCCTCAAATTATAGCATAAAGATTAGATTAAGACTATTGTTCAATAATATAGTCCCCTGATCCACAGTAAAAATGAACCAGTTTTTTTAAAAAAAAGGTGAGGAGCAGGCATACCAACATGAAATACAAAAAGAAGGCGCACACTCACAATGTAAAACTGCTTTGGCTTATGTGCAATAACGACTTTATCATATACCTTGTGAGAACAGGTGAACAAAGCTGTACAACTGCATAAAACCTGCCTTTTGCCCCCATACCCTATCCCAGCCAGCTTTATAAATCACGAAGCCAGTGCCCAGCACATTTTATAAAGTCCGTAAGCACAAGGCACCATTCAGTAAAGAGTAGCAAAGCTGAAATAACATTTCTGATAAAACACAAATCTACTTTATAGCGCATTAAGTTTATTCATATAATAGGTTTAAAAAATAGCAATAGTAACAAGCTGAGAAAAGAACAAGAATGAGAAGCTCACCTATAAGTTTTTATTGAAAAATACTTTTCAAAAACTAATGTAAAAGTTGAGCTGTTATCAAAATGTTTTATGCCAAGATTCTAGCCACAGAAGTGAGTACAACTGCCTACTTAGACCAGAAAAGCCCCTTATAGAGCTTGAGACCTATGAAGTCTAATCCCAAGTGTCTTAGTTCCTCCAGGAGAGTGAAAGGACACGGCTTGGTTGCAGAGAATTTTGAGAAATAATCCCAGAACAGGAGTGGGGGCCTAGGGAAAATGAATCAGAGAAGGGTAGAAACTCAAAACAAGATGGATTCTTCATCACACGTAAGCTGATCATTATCATGGGCAGCTAAAGCTCCATCCTGCTTCTAGGAACTCTTTGTGTAGGAATATAAGAAGCTCCTCAAATCTGTCCACTCAAGGGGCAGGAGGGGACATTCTACTATTTGCCTGCAGGTCCAGGATTACCCCACTGGGTGGTAACTCTCTCACCTTTCAGAGCTGCATATGCATAAGTGAAGGATGGAATTCCATGAAGATCCCACAAAAAGCACTTGGGAAATGCAATCACTTAAGTGTGGCTAAGCAGAGCTGTCAAGCCATGGGACACATTGTAATGGCAATAGCTAGAGAGAAAGGAGTATGAGGTGAACTCGGGAAGGACAACACTGCTTCAGCATCTGTGTCCAAAAAAGGATAATAGCACAACTACTACAAAATTAGTATTTCTGGAAAGCCCTTTATTAGCAAACACAGAAGAGATAAAAATAAGGCTCTTGGATACTTAATACACTTTTGCTTTTGTTAAAAAGGCAGTTATATTTTTAATTTTATTTCAAGTTCTGTGTTACTGAGGGCTATATTGTAAGGAAGAAGAAAACACACACACTAATTTTATCTACACCTACATATTATTTTTCATTTTTTTAACCTAATACTAATTATTTTTAAAAGAATCTACAAGGGAAATTACCATAATGGTGCATCTAAATGCCTCTGAAATTTAAAATGGAAGTTTTGAAATCTAAACTGGAAAAAGAGGGACATATATTTTAAAACAGTCATACTACAAAACCCTCTGCCAAAATGCCAATCTAAAACGTGTGTGCATGCGAGTATGTATATGTGTGTGTGTGTGTAAATAAAATTTAAGGGCTAACCATATGACAAGGACAATAAAACAAAACTCTACAAGAAAGAAAAAAAAAACCCAAAGGCATTTTCTTTTTTAAAATAACTCAAACACAAAGGATAGTAAAGGCAAAGTCATTTAAATCATTTCCTTAGTAATACAAGTAATATTTAAATAGATTTAATAGTGCTGCTCCAAACCAATGAATTATGGGTTTAAAACCTATTAAAATGTAATGTTTTTTTCCTGAGCTGAGAGGAGAGAGATTTAAATCCACTGAATTTTAATATTTCAGCTTGAGCTGCAGGAGGTAGAGAAAGTCCAAATGAACTATTCCATCAGCACCATTCAAGCATGAACATTTTAATCAGTTTTACTTCCTTGGAGTTCTCTAACACAGTTTACGCTGTCATTCTGAAAGCACTTAACACAGAGAGTGTGAAAAACCACCAAGGCTTGTTATTGCCTTCACAATTGATGGCAAATAATTTTGCAGACTTCCTATCATTAAAATGTCACTGCTAAAAATTGAGGTTCAGCATTTCTTGTGCTAAACTGCATTTTCCTACACCACCATGGCATACCTGTTCTTAGAATTTTTTAAGGGAATGTGCTTTTCTTTTTTAATGTATATTTCTTTCATTTTTTATTCAAAGAGTTAAGTTTAAAAGTGGGGGATCCAAAAGAACCCCATTTTCTATTTTTATAAGGCATTTTCTTTTCCAATGTTCACACTAAACAAACAAACAAACAAACAAACCAAAACTTCTGTTTCTTAATGATAGCTTCTTTAGTGAAATTTTATGAGATTCCAAGTCAGCCTCCTTTATTAAGCATAACCACATTCACACAGCATGTGCTGATTATATAGTGTAATGGATTTAAAAAGCATTTTAAGATAGTCAGATGACTCAATTTAATAATACAGGAAATGAAAACATCATTTCTAATTAGATCATATTACTGATTTAAAACTACAATCTGTGTGTTGTTCCAACAGTGTGATCTCGCAGAGATTCTAATTTAAAAACACAGTGGCTAGTAAGACACATGATAAGATCAAACTAGATACATAACATTCCCTCAGCCCATTTGGGGGAACTCCAGGAGAGCTTCAAGGAAATGTGAAATACAACCAATTAAAACACACACACACAGACACACACACACACACTAACTGGAAAACACAGGAATTTTCCTGTTTTCTCCTTTTAAATAAAAGATAAATTATATTTAACTTATTTTAATCTATCAACAGTTTTAAACTGAACATGACCTGTGAAAGAAATCATTATAACTGTGTTTCATTCCATTAAGCACAACTAGCTTATTGTCAGGAGAACAAGCAGCCTCTCCAGGTTTCAGGCTCACTTCAGCATTTTGCATTTAAACGGCATGGATCACTGGTTTGGCTCATTTACCAATGAAGGTAGAATAATATTGCAGAGTTAAAAAGGTGCTTCATCAGATTTCATTAAATCTGGGAACATCTGCACTTGTCTGGATGGTGTGCATACATACAAAAAAAAGATACAGACATAGTGATAAACAAAGGAAGGTCAGCAGGGGTTTAGATGGGTCTGCCTCTCAGGAGAAAAATTTTCATCCCTCAGTACCCAAAATCACTGCCAAATACATTCTAAGACTCAAGCAACAAAAATAGAAAACTGACCCTTGATCACCTCTGGTAGCAGGTCGAAATACCATGACCTCTCAATACAGTCATGCCCAAGGGCACACAAAACAGCAGGTACATTTTGAAATTCCACAATGTTACAACTCTGAAAACTACTGGACAGAAGGCACTAGGAGGACTGAAACATACAAAAGACCAAAGAGCATCAACAGAAATGTATCAAGTTTGTTTATAATCATGCTCTTTCCTTTTCACATGGTTTGTGGCTCCCTAAAACTGTTGTTTTTCTATTCTGCATTTTTTTTTTCCAATAGTCAAATTATGTGCTCTTGACTCCATTTTCTATACAGATACAAATAATTTGGAACTCCTACCAGACATGCTACTTTAATAGCATGCAGCTCTACTGAGTTAGTTCTTCAAATAAGTTTTAGGTCACCAAATTAAATTAGTTCTTATTTTAATAATTAAATCCATATATACACAATATGTCAGCTCCCTGGCTAGTCTTATAAATCATCCTTTCCCTGAGAAAAGGCAATCTGCCATCCTATTCAAAACAAAGTATATAAAATGAAATAGATATAAAACAGTAATAAACTATTCTTGCTGTGATAAAGGTAAGGGAACTTGTTGATTTTTATAACTTCCCTCATATTTTTAAGCAACATCTAACACAAAACAATGTGTTTTTTATTTAGATTAATCTCTCCACTGTACAAACAGTAACTAATAAGAATCAAAAAAGAAACAAAGAAGCACTGTTTTCCTAGAAAAGACTGCCAACAAGACATAGGTAGGATGGCTACTTGTAGTTTAGCACTTCATACAAACAATAGACACTAAGCCAGAAATGACCCAGCAAGCTCTCTTATCAGTCCTCTCACTCCACCCATTCTCTCTCCTTCAACAGCAGAGAGTGAGTGCCTGACAAATGTAGGTTCTATCCTGAGTGTCTTGGGAGATGTGACAACCAAAATGCATCCCAAGGTGAATACAGCATTTTACATATACACTAACTTTAAAATTAAAGTTTTCTCAATGCTTACAATTTTTTAATATACTGCTATTTTTGAAATCTTAGGGGAATAAAATACTAATTTTGAAATGTATTCTCTAAACTCTCCCCCAACCCCCAGAATGGAGAAAATGTATGACAAATGAGTCTACATGGCTTGTCCTGATTCGTCCTCTTCTTTCCAAGGAGCACGTCTGAAGAAATAAAGGTTACTCTTTTCCATTTATTATAGACATAGTTTACTACCAGTATTTTCTTGTGGTCAGGGGGACACAAAATCCAGCTTGAAATTATCCATTAAGCAACAAGCTACAATCAGACTATTGCTCTACCACCATCAGCAGTCATACCAGAGTTCTGAATTCCTTGTTAAAAGACAGAGGCATAATTGAAGCAATATCTTCACTTCAAATTGATTATCAGTCGACCCTTATCCACATCTTCACTCACAATTTGAATTTTAATGAAAGTAAATGGAATAATTAGCATTTCAAAGTGTGTTTGATACACTGAGTGAAAAAAAAAGAGAAGACTTTTGTGTATACACAAAAGAAAGTATTTGGGAGAGGGTAGAAAGAGGCAAGTACAGTTGTAGTGTCTTTATTAAGATAACCTAAGGAACTGCTTGTACCAAGCTACATAAATAGAGGTGTGAATACTGCGCTCTTTTAAACTAAGATTTCTCGCTTTTATTTCTATGTTTTAGCACCATATTTTATTACTTGTTACCTTAATCTGGGAGATCAAAAATATAAATGAGAGCTGAAGTGATTGTCCAAACTGATGAATTTCAGCAGGATTTCTACACAACATTAATGCTACTATCACTAGGAAGAATTTTCTAAGTGGGCCACTAATTTTTCAAAAGGACATAGTTTATGTTATTTCTACTACAAATGTGGACACTCTATTACTAATGTGAGAACCACTCATCACAGGAGAGGAAGAGCAACAGGGATATGTAAAACAAACAAAAAAAACATGCATTTTATTTTACTAAAAATGTTAAGATACTCTGTATTTGAGGAAAGATAAAAGAAATCAGGTTGTTTTAACATCAGGGCAATCTGTTATCTCCCCTATCCCCCAAAGAAAAAAGTAAAAAGGAAAAGAAAAAACAGGTTAGCAACAGAAGTTGATTGCAAGTGAAAAAAATACTATGAAAACTATCCAATCTCCTTAGGGGAGAATTTTCAGGAGCATGTCAACTTGAACTGGTGAGAATGGGGCAGCCATCAAATCTCACGAGATTAAAGGCAAAGTGCTTAATTTCGCTTTATGGTACTCTACTGCCTTTTGCTCTTTTGATGGAATAAAATTTAAAAAGAGAGAACAAGAAAGCTGAAAACACCAAGTTCAGAGCTAAAATGGAAAGGCCACGTACCCCAATGATGGCGTTCAGTTCTGCCATGGTCACCTGCTTGGCCCGTTCCACAGCCTGCACCACTTGTTGCTGGTGCTATAAATGAAGATCAGAAACAAAATACAATTATTTGTTTTCTACTCAGTCAAGAATAGCTTTTCCTAACAAGTCCTCTAACTTCGATTACATGCAAAACAGGATTTAGGGGTCTCCATGTTTCAAAGAAGAGCCCTGGGTGATGGATGACTAAAAGTCTAGGGTATATTTGGGTCTATACTGCTGAGAAGTATCTGGGCATCCAATTGCATCCCCATGATGGCTGCTCCCTTACAACTGGTAAAAGTTTAAATTTTACTTTCATGTCAGTGGTGCATTTTGACTCAACATCTTCCCACTAACAAAATGACACAACCTATTCCACCTTCTTTCTTTGCACCCTCTTTTCTCTGCCATCTATATAAAATTTTAAAAATATTTCCTAGAAATTCAAAAATATCTCTTGTTGTTAAACACTAGAAAGACATATAGAAGTTAAATGTTTATGATTCTTCTGAGAACGTGAAAAGTATTCATATTTCAATTCCTGTCATGAAGGGGGATGCATATTTTTAAATGATTAAAAATGTACAACTCTTGCTAGCAGTAAAGTTAGAGAACTTAAGGTATTTCTTTTAAATGCAATAGGAAAACTAGAAAGGACAGTATAGAAAAATCCTTCCATCCATGATTCAGTCCTAAAAAGAATGAGCAAGAACTGATACTAGCAATTTTTGTACTACTAAGAAAAATTAATAGTACAGAAGTCTCTGCATAGAGGTACCCATACCTGGACATATACACATGCCCCCCAAAATGTAAACATCATTCCCAACTAAATACACTTGATTATAATCTCATATTTTACACACAAATTTAGTAGAAAATTTGGTCTCTTTCGGACTACTTTCAACTAAATTTAATGAATTAAGAGCCAAAAGAACTGTACTGTGAAACAAGCACTCAGCTATAATACTACATAATACATAAAAGAGTTAGGCCATCAGTTAAACATGAAATTCTCCTTGACCTATTTGGCACTACACTCCAAAATGCTCAAACAGTTACTTAGATTAACTAATAAGGTGACCACTATTTCCACCTCCCAGATGTACAGAGATATTAGGGGAGGTAGTGTAGGGAAAGAAAACTAATTTAAATAAGTTATCTACATGTGGTGTTTTCACCATTGACTTCATAATAGAAATGTGTATTTTGTGCCTAAAACTAATGAAAAGAAAAATGTCAAATAATAGATTATTGCATTTAGAGCTTTTATTAAACTCTGAACATGAAATATATTTGATTTTTTTAGTTTCAAAACGAGGGCTTAAGAAGAAATCCCAAAATCTTTATAGATATCTGCCTATTTTCTTACTTTTTAATGTTTGCCAAAGTGAAATAATTCATTCCTTTTTCTCTGAAGTAAAAATCCTAAAGATTTATAAAAACACTAGAAGGAATAGAGACACGGTCAATAAAACAGCCCGTACTAGTAGTTTTCCCTTAAAGCCAGCCTGACCATGTATGTTTATTGAGTACCTACTATGTGCCAAGTACAGAGCTCAAGTTTAGATTTACGGTAATCTTGTCATAGTGAAAAACAGCAGTGCTTCTAAAGCAGAGAAAAAGACAACATGAAGGACAACTCTGGGATTTTAATACCCAAAGTGAGTGTACAAACGGAAATTTTTATGGAATTTTCCACCTTTTACTTTAGACAATGAAATTGTTGAAATTCAACAATGGCTGCTCAAAGCTTCCAAGAAACTGATAGCTGAAGGATAGCATGTACATATATCCACCATATAACACATTCATTCCATTCATGCATCCACTCAGTCAATAAAAGCTTTTAAACTCTTACTCTGTACCGTCTCTGTGTATTACTGAAATATCTCCATATAACTAAAGTACCCTCTACTTTATTTTATTCAAAGAACAGTTCCATGAGAGAGAGATGCAGAAAATACACCTAGTTAGGGCCTTTCTACCAAGAAGATCAATCAACTCTTGCTTCATAAACTGGATTCTGACTGCCAAGATGGGCAACGATGCCTTACGCAGTGGGAATATCTTTCAGGTTCAGCACTAAATCAAGTGCATTAATTGAGAAAGCCAGAAACACAGCATTGAACCATAACACTGGCATAGGAAGTTCCTATAGAAACTCTTGTTAAAAAGCTAAAATGACAATGAAAGTCATGATTCAGCTCCTGTCTTTTCTCTTGTGTCAATGACCATGTTATGCCACACCTGAACTTTACTTGTAGTTCTGGATTCGACTTCCTTATTTCTGTTTAAAACTGTGAATCATAAGGACCTTTTGAACAAGAAGCTCCCTAAGGCGAAAAATGCCTCCTCCCCTGTGTGCTTTGAAAGCACCAAAAACACTCACATTGCTCAGGCGGCCATGGTAACATTATACCACAGACTACAAAGTAGCAAGCATCAGGTAAGGTGTGAAAATTAAAACCCAAAGAAGGAGCAAATAAAAAGAACAAACATGAAGCAGCAGCAGCACAAAGTATTCTCAGAAACTTACTCAAAGGAGGCATTTTTTTCTTTTATTTTCAAATTTTATAAATAAACTCTGGTTTATTATAAAATTAAAAAAAACAGCAAGTTTTTCACATTTCAGAAATAAAATGGCTTTCCCATTATGTCTGCCTTTTCTTCCCCTTTTCTTCTCCTTCCACATCTGTTCCTCTCCTCCCACTCCACCCTACATCTCATTTCCTCTCCCACTTCCTGCTTATCCCCTCTGCCACCTCACAAGTGGTGACAGCCACTCTAGACTCAGTAAATTTGCAAAAGGCAGCAATCCTGTGTCCTCCTATTGTTCACACTGTTCGATCAGATGTAAGCTCCTGGTTTGAACTTTCCACCAGCACCACTAACTAAAATGTCACTAAGAATATATTAATAAACCAACGGTGAGGGAAGGGACCCCTCTTCAACTGGGGGGAAAGTTCAATTATTTATTCTTTAAAAAACTATGCTTTATAATTTTTAAAGAATACTTTTAAAAGAACCCTCATTGTGATTATGGTTATACAACTCTGTAAATTTACTAAAAATCACTGAATTGTACACATAAAATAAGTGAGTTTTATGGCATGTAAATTATATCTCAATAAAATACTGTAATTTAAAGAATGCAAGCAGAGTTGAAAAAAGTCAGTAAAATGAATTTCTATACATTAAATTCGCTTGCTACTTATTTTCAACATAACTTTTTTTTGCATTTGTTTAGGAAAAGTATTAAAAAGATAAAGAACATAAGCTCATAAGTGCAACAAAACCTGCTTAGAAACAGACCTTAGCAAATCATAAAATATGTACAATAAGAGTTTGATGTACATTTCTCAGAGAAGATTATAATGATAATACCTGTCATGCCAACAGAAGTGGTACTTCTAATAAAAACACTAATAAAAAAGATACAAGAACTATAAAAACTTAGAATTTTTAAAATACCCCTGCTTATTGACAGGGATAGTAAAGGGGTAGTAAGGGCAGAGATGTAAAATGAAGTAGAATTGTTACAATGAACAACATTTATGTTCCTACCATGTGGAGAGGTAAAAGTGAGCTGAGACAATGGCCCCACTCTTCACAGAACTCCCAGACACATAGGAATGGTGAATATAAAATACTAAGGAAGGTTATAAAAAGAACTGACAAAAGCACACTGCCTGCCATCAGGAAGTCTTCTCATTTTCATTCATTGAGCTATTTATGAAGCACCTATGATGTACCAGGCACTAGAGTAGAAGCTAAGATAAGAATAATGAACAAGACATTCAGTGAATTAATAATACTCAAGAGACTTTAATTAGAGGATAATTCCCTTGAAGAAAATTACAGGATGCTATGTAATCACTTATCAGGGAAATATCTAATCGAATCTCAGGGCTAGGGGAAGACTCCCAAGGGAAACTGGCCCAACAACAGACCTGAAGGATCTGTAGGAGTTCTATGGATGAAGAGCAAGAAGAAAAGAAATCCAGGCAGAGGAAACAGCTTGGGTCAGGTCCCTGAAGCAGAAGGGAGCTTGTCTGTCA
This sequence comes from Cynopterus sphinx, assembly GCA_030015415.1. Classification (NCBI taxonomy): domain Eukaryota; kingdom Metazoa; phylum Chordata; class Mammalia; order Chiroptera; family Pteropodidae; genus Cynopterus; species Cynopterus sphinx. The sequence continues at coordinate 93,952,561 of CM057385.1, read as the reverse complement.
AGGAAGAGAAAGAATGTGTGGCTAAAGGAGTATACCATAGGGGAAAAGTTGGGAAAGATAAGACAGGCTAGATTTTGAGAGCCTTCTTAGGAATGGCAAGACACACATACCAAACTCTTTAAAGGGGAAGAGGTATTCGCAAAAGGAACAACAAAGGCAAGCATGTGAAGTCATCTGAGGATGGCATAGACATACTCTACAGAACCATGTACTAGCAGGAAGTGAAATCTATAAGGCAGGAAGAGGACAGAGAAAGGCTTCACATAACATGCACAGAAGTTGGACTTTACCCCAGTAAGACGTTTTTTATTACGAATGTTTAAGCAGCTGGGTGCTATCAGTTCTGCATTTTACTAAGATGGACCAAGGAATAGTAAGAAGCTGGATGGCAGGGAAATAAACTATACTGGAGGGAGAACAATTAGAAGGCTAATGCAATATTCTAGGGTGAAAGATACTTGGGCCTGAACTTGAGACCAATTACCCTGCCTGTCAATAGGAATCACTAGCCACATATAGAAAAAAGCCACTCACTCAGAACTAGAAAGGACCTTTAGAAATCACGTGGCCCAGATTCCAGTAGTCCCCAAGCACTTTAACAACCAATCAACAAAAGACTCCCATATTTCCAAATGTATACGGATTTGTAAATGCTGCCTGAACTGAGGGGATTGGGATGGTGGTACTGCAGTACCAACCATAGGCCAAAAGTCAGTACTATATCCAATAGATGACTCTTTTCTCTCATACCCTAAAGAGTAGTCAGTCTGCTTGATTGCATCCTCTAAAAGGGAACTTACTTTCTCATGGATAAGCTTTTTCCACTCAGAGATAATGAGTAGAAAGTAGGTAGATATGTGGGTAGATAACTTCTTCCAAGTGGACACAGTTTTGCCTCTATGTTCTCCACCACTGAAGTGTACTTCAAACATTTGAAAATGGCATAGTGTATGTTTTAGATTTTCCCTATTCCAGGTTGAATATCCTGTCACTAGCTGCAGGCCACTCATCCTTCTGGCTACTCCTCTGATTGTGCTCAATGTATATAGACACAAAGCTCCAGATCTTGCTGAGTATATCATACCTAAGTAAAATTGTCATTCCATGTCCAGTGAAAGCCTTTTTGCAGCAACTGTACCAAGTTTACTGTTAAGAATAGCTTTAAGTTTAACCAATCTCCTTAAGTCAATTTTTCCTAAATGGTGTTCTAATTAATGTTACTCCCACAAGAAATTAGATATTACAAACCAAACAAAAAACCTTCCAGGTTTCATTTGACTAATACCTGGGAAACTGCAGGTCTTCTCAAAGCTTTAAGTCTCAAAGGGAGTGAATATATATGCAAGGCTTTCCAAACAATTTTGGCTATAGAACTTGGGATTAAAACTCTTAGGAGTATACTCTGGGATTTAGGTTTGGCCTTGTCTTCTCCATTCTCACTCAGATGGGGACAGGGCACTCTTCACTGATATGCCCAGTAAGTTCTACAAGTTGGTGCTTCCCAGTAGAACTTTCTGCAATGTTGAAAATGTTCTAGATCTGTGATAATAATATGATAGCTACTAGCCACATGTGAATGAGCACTTAAATTGTGGCTATTGTTGGAAACTGAATTTTTAACCTTATTTAATTACTTTTAATTAAAACCTAAAATAGCCACTATGTGACTACAGCTACCGTATTAGATAATGCAACCCTACTTAAAGTATTTTAAAGCTTAGCTCTAGTAATAAGCTAATCACCACCGAACTGAAAGTCAACAAAATGAGCTAGTTTTTCAAATGCACATTACGTATTTTAGACACATACAGAGAGAGGGGGTTGGGTTGGTATTGCTACCTTTGGAAGGAGGCCCACATTTAAACCTGCAGGAAAAAAATGCTCTCTCCTGAGAATCACCTTTCACCTGCTGAGGGCAAGCAGACAATAATGCTACCATAATGATCTCACTAAACATCCAATTGTCACCAAAACACAAAATCACACAGAACAAGCCAATTAGTCAACTGTAGAATATAGGACAGGATATGCTCTCTGATGCCTTCTCATTCAGCATTGTGAGAAAAAAAAAAAAAAGGTATTTTAAACGAAAGGTTATTCAATGTGAGAATCAAGAAGCAGGAGTGTCCTGTGAGGCTGCTGACACTTAATGAGCATCCTCTAAAGATGGCCTTCCAGGTGTCACTGCATACTTATCAAGGAATCTCTGGTGATTTCAGCCAAGCTCTCCTACATCAAACTGTGTTTTTACAAACCATTGATTCCTTACAAAGCTAACAAGCAATAAGATGAGTTAACCTGGTGCCATTATGAGGCGAGAACACTGCCACCAGTGCATGTAACCACTGTATTTTGTTCATTTCCTCCCTGAGGCACAATATGAAAGTGACGGATCACATTTTTCAACTTCCATTTTACAATTACTCTATACATGCAAAATGTGGTTCACAGTAATTCAGTACTATATGAACCCAGGTGCCAAATAAATAGTACTGGAAACACATGCAGATTTCAAAATGTAAGAAGGGTGTGTTTTCCATTAAATTAAAAGGACCAAATTAATAGCCTGTCCGAAATAGAAATTCATGTATTCTTTGATTTGACTAGCTATTCTAGACTACTGTTATTAGAATTTATATAAATGTATATTATCATGATTATGTAATTGTGTATTCTCTTCTACCATTTAAGTCTAATATTGAGCACCTAAATAAATATACAGAATTCTGGAGAAAATCACTAACTACTTGGTACTACTCATTAGAAAAGCTAATAAGACAATAAAAACCAAGTTTTGACTTTAAATTTAGTTAGCACCAGAAAGCACTCAAACTGAAATGTCTTTTCAAGGATAAAAGTAGCACACTTAAAATTTTCACTCCTAATTTCCCTTTTATACTCTAAAACTTCTAATGATTAGAGAAATATTATTAAATATGGTCAAAAGAATGATTCAAGTTCTTCATTTCATTTGTTAAATCAGTATTTACAGATGCAAAGAAACACAGCTCCTCACTAATAAACCAGGCCTCCAGGTGGGCTCTACAGCCAGGACTCTGGAAGGACCTGTCTACAGGGCTTCTCCTCCAGGCTCTAAGAAGCCCTGCTTTCACTTAAATAACTGAAAGAACAAGAAAACTTAGCCATAGAATTAGAGTGGGGGGAGGAGGAGAGTAGCCATCTTCCTTGGAACTGAAACAAGTTGTAACAATCTGCTGAAAACAAGGTTAAGATGAATGCCATTTCTCCAATGGTAATGATGACCCCGTGGTTTAACAAGTGGAAATTAGGAAGCTACTGATCATAAGGAACCACTTTTATGTTCTCTCACTCTCTCCAATAAGGTATATGCATTTCAAGTTACTTTAGGCTGTGGTCTGGAAATGATCTGAGGCCCAAGACATTAAAACAGATCAAGCTTGATGCTGCAAAACAATCAACTTAAGCTAATTTTTCTGAAATGTCTCATAACTCCACAAAACAAAAAGTGATTTATCCAATATATATTCCATAACTTATGGGGGAGAGAGACTGTCAAAATTTTTTATCTCCTTTTCTTCAGATCAAGGACAATACATATTCACAAGAGTGTGTTTGAGATATGTGAGGGGGAAAGGACTAAATTAAGGACTTGGCAAAAACATTCTCATGGAAAGAGATTTCCTTAACAGTCACTTTTCCAGCTTCAAGTAACATTTTCCCTCCAGCAAGTCTACTATAAAATAGGGCAGTTCTATGTGTGATCTGCTATACTCCATACCTCAGTTGAGAGGTGTCAAGAATCTTTATACTTTTTAAAATACAGACCTACACATAAGCTGTGCATCTAGACCTAGACAGCCCACTGGGCCCATGACTGTTCATATGGGTTCCTTTCCACCTGCTATGAATGTATAAATGATAAACAACACCTGATGGGTGATTTTTTTTTTATAATTCAGACCCTCAAGGAGACTTCTATAACAAGCACTAAGCATTATTATATATCTTGTGTTGATTATATAGCTGGAGCTAAAGTTTGTCATATAAAGACATTTCATTGGTTCAATACGACTTCTCTTCAAACCAACACAGGCAATAATGATGGCCATTTTTATTTTATGCACAATGCTGTGTCTAGCAGAAATTGCTAGCTATCTCAATATCCCTTCCCTTACATCACTATAAGGTTTGGGTGCTTAATGGCCACTCAGCTAAGACTACATTTCCAAGTCTCCCTTGCAGCTTGATGTGGGTAGGTTACCAGGTACTGGCCACTGCAAAGTGAGCTAAAATATGAACATCTTCTATCATTGTGTCCTTAGAAGAAAAAGCACATGCCCTCTCCATTCTCCTTCCTGCTGGCTGGGACAGGACATTGATGGTGCTAGGGATGGTGAACATTAATACTAGAGAAATATGAGTTCACGACATCACGGAGTCACCAAGTTAGCTACAACTGCTTCTACGAGAACAAGCTTTATCTTGACTAAACCATTGTGACTTTGATCTGTTAAACCAGCCAAATATCCAGCTACGCTCTTTACATTGTCACCAATCCTCATATAACAACCCTATAGTACAGGTTTCCCATCATATGGATGAAGAAACTGTGAAAGGTGAAGTTTTTTGCCCAGCATCGGAGCAAGTGGCTGAGTAAAGATTTGGCAGCAGGTCTGCCTGACCTCAGGCTCTTATCACACTACCTCTCACATAACATGACTCTTCCAGTGAACTCTATTCCTTATTAGATGAGCAGCAAGTTTCTGAAAACTACAACTATACCCTGGGGAAAAAAAAGATTTTCAAATGTAATGTAATAAGTTTTCACCTATAGCCTATTAGGAGTCTGAATTTCTCAAAGGTCTAAGGAATACCTTGTTGATCACTATGAAATATACCCTGCCTATATCAAAAATAAAGTATTTTATAATCTAGGGAAATAAGAGTACAAAAACACAACTGTCCTCCAAATCAGGCCCTCAGCTAGTGCCCAATATTTAATACTTAATCTAATAGTTAAGACAATACTTACTGTTTTGTGTGGAGCTACCTGCCTGCTGTTGGAAGTAGCCCCTGGAGCTGCAAGGCCTAGCTGACTTCATAAGAAGACTGCCAACCAGCTCATTCTGAAATAGTACCTTGAACTCTTCCCAGTTTTTACTAGCCCTTCCTCTCCAAGTCTTGGGACCCAAAAAAAAAGCTGGAATTGAATCCATTCCCCGGAAAGAGAAAACAAAATAAAACTGGCATTTACGATCCCAAGTACTTTACATTTTAGTACCTAAATACACATTATAAAGATGGGGTTATTCTCACCATTCTATAAGGCTATAAAAGCTCAGAAAGATCAGCTTTCCTAATATAAAGCCAGTTAAGTGGCAGAGTTGGTCTGATTCCAAATTAGCAGAAAAATTGTACCTTATTGCCAGGGTGTAACAAGTGGCTTATAGTTTTTAATCTACATTAGAACCTCCTTAAAGGTTCTACTTATATAAATCAAACTAACTTCAGCTAAGCAACCGGTATATTTTGAAAACAGCCAGTCCCCAAAAGGACTGAGAAGTTTGTTTTTCTAGGGATCTTTGTGGGTAAAAAACTGACCCTATCCAAAACCACTGCCCCTTCTGAGGTGAGCACTATAGATTGAGTACCTTGAAGAGATGTCACCTTATATTTACTTGCTAGCTGGGGAGAGACAACTGTTTCTAAACAGGAAAATTAATTTTGGAGCCAGAAGAGAATCACTTTAGGGCTACTAAATGTCTCATTGAGATTTTCAGCTAGTGTCAGTCCTGGGTTCTGTTTTAATTTTATACTTTTATCAGGAAGACATTAGAGAGGAAGATAACCAACTCAACCTTCCAAAAAGCAATGACTAAAAAGAGGGAGGGCTTAATCCAAGTCCTCCACAAGGAAGTCTAGAGCTTCACTACTGCTGCAGTTAGTACTACTGCTAGTCAACATCAGGAGGTGTTTACTATATGCTAAGCTGCATGTGGCATATCCCAAGTAATCTTCAAAGTGATCAAGTGTGTTCCTTGTTATTATTAACCTCATTGTACAGATGAGGAAACTGAGGCTTAGAGAGACAAATCACTTGCTAAAGGTTACTCAGCTTAACTCAGTTACAGTAAGCCACTAATTTATAACAGGGAGGCCAAGACTTAACCCAGATCTAACTGTCATCATCCTGGCATCTCTTGTTTATGGCACTGCCAATGGGGAGTTGATTATTTATAGTTTCTTCTCTGCAAATGAGAGCCAAAGCTGGATAGAGAAGAGTTTCCCATTTACTACTTTGGGATTTGCCTTTTAAAAAAGAAGTTTGAGAATAACAGAATATAGATGTCTTTACCCATTCCTAAAAGGCAAAAGAAAAGAGAAAAAATAGATTTAGACAGGTGAGAACTCACTCATAAAATTTCTCTAAATTCTGATATTAGGGATCCTATAAAATTTTAGGAACCATAAGTGATATTTATTCACTTTAATGTCAAGAGCTGGCAATATTTTTGTCTAGTGCCTAGAACTCTGGAAGCAGTCATATCTGACTACAACAAGCATATCATTAAAATATATATATTGATTATTATAAAATTATATAATCCAGAATTCAGTAATTAAGATAGATATAATAAAGTTATATTAATAATATATCTAACATTACATTTTTTAAAGTTTTAGTGAAATTTAACAGAAAAATAATTTTGTGATTGCTATATACTCATATTTCAAGTACTTTTGAGCTACAATTATACAACATTTCTAAAAAAAAAGTCTTGCAGTTAAAACTAAATTTAATAGTTGTCATTCAGTACTGTATTTTGGGGGGTATTAGAAAACATGGTACATGAGACACAGGCAACAATTTAGCAGGTAAATTAATCAGCACAGGGGGGCTAAATTAAAAATAGATTTCATCTAGATCTATGTAAATTTACCTCTTGTTCCTGTCAAACTCCAAAAAACCTTTCCAACCACTATCCTGTAGCTTATGCACTAGTCTTAGGGGAATGTTTTTTTCTCTAAATGTGATCATTTAATTTCTAAATAAAAACATTTTAAAATAAATTCTAATGCCACAGCTGCTGTTTTGGCAGTGAGACTATCACACAGAGAGCCGGTGTTAAAAGATCAGATTAAGAGCCTTGAGTCCTGGCACCGAGTGATGCTTACAGCCATGCAAGAATGATTTTCCATGCCTCTGAAGAGACAGGAAATAGAATTCATCTTCCTCTAATAACCTGCCTCCTTTCCTCCCTCCAGATTACAGTCCATCTGGCCTCAGAGTAGAGGCGAGCAGTCTCAATGGCTCACAGAATGCCCAGAAGAGAAAAGAAGGTGGGCAATTCGTACACAAACCATCAGAGAGGTCCGGATTGAACAGGAACAAACATGTCTGTGGCCCACACATTAAAAAATATAAACACACCTGAAGAAACTCAAAAAAGAAGAGCTAATTAAATCAAAACAAGCAGAAGATATATGTGGACTTATAATTCAGAAAACCATGACATAAGTCTTTCATTACACATGAATCAAGGATTTCAACCAAGAAACGTCAGAAGTATTGGTGAAATAAATAGTAAGTGGTAAGATTTTGCCTACCCTACCAGCCTAAAGAAGAACATGAGCTACCAGTATCTCCCCATGGCTTTCCTCTACAGGACATAGCTTTCTCAGCTAATTAATTCCAGTCCAGTCTTGCTCAGCACCACTACCATTACACATTCTGTTCCTATAGGGCCTGCTCACACAAACAATGTAACTCGCGTGGGAAAAGGAGCTATTGGCAAATCAGCCCCACCACCTCTTTCCACTTCTGAACACAATCCCACAGATCCTGCAACAATGCCATGGAAGAAGCTGTCCAGCGATTATGCAAGAGTCTGTGCCTCCAGAGGCCTAAAATCTAATATCACTCTGAAGATAATTCAAACTTTTCCCTCTTCCTGGAGCTATGACACCTCAACCTGGTTATAGTTCTGTGAATTATACATTTTTCCCATTCTCCATTTCTAAAAAGCAGAGATGCTTCACATAAGAACTTGAACAGGAAAAGGGAAACCAGGGTTCCTAAAGAAATACAAACAGGTTTCTTGACTCTCCACCACTCCATCTGATCACAAGCAAATCTTTAGTTGAAGTAATAGGTAAATGGGAATATTGTGGGTGATGATTCTGTGGTCAGAGCTAAACAGGGAGAAAGACAATATATCCTTTCTTGTTTATCATCCAGAAGAGCATTTGAATTCAGGATGCTAACTTAGGTCCATGGTTTGTGAATACGAGGGCCCCCATGGGATACATACCTGATGAAAGGTACCCACAGTTACTAAGATCTAACCCAGTTCAGATCAAATAAGAAGTCACATAGGAATTCACATACCTCTAACACCAAATAAGAAGTTCAGGAATCCACATTTTTATAACACACATGCATGCTCAAATACCAGCTGTATGCTAACATCAGCTCATGCCCACTGGTAGGTGGGTAATGAACTGATCTCCTGAAAAGCGGCAACGCAATATACTTAAAAGAACCAAAGGGTAGGAGGAAAGTGCCTCAGTGCCTTCTATCCCACAACACAAAGCACTGTGGCTGCAAAATATGCAAATATTCCATTAATTAGCTTCTTCATTTTCACAGTTGATCTTCCCTGAGTAACGAAGAATTCAGTAATTCAGAAGCAAACATTATCCCTTCCCAGCACACTCAATGAAACTTTTTAACAACCAAAAGCAAGCAAGCAAAAGAGAGAGAGAGAGAGAGCACTATGCACTAGAAATGCACCTCCTCATTCCAACATGTACGTTTGTGGACAATGTGCATTTCCACAGGTGGTGAGCAAGAGAAAGGGAACTACGTGAAGTCAGTGGGATTCAAAGCAGTGGGTTCACTGAATACACCTTACCTGTCTTTTCCAAATGTGCAGGCAATATAAAGACTTCAATAGGTAACAATAAGTAACTTTTTAAGAGCAGCCAGCCAAAAGTTACATTAGTTTATTTACTAAGTAAAGCTCTTTCTATTTGATATGTCTTGTGCCAACTCTTAATGCCCAGTGACACAAGTGTAGAACAAACTCTTCTAGACAATTTTCAACTGACTCTATTAGATGCCATTAAGACAAACAATCATAATTCTGAACAACCCTACATCATCCAATGACAGCAAAATATTTTAACTGAATTTTTTTTGCATGTTAGAAAATATTCCATTATATAAACAATTTATTCCATTGAATATTAATAAGTTGTAGAAGTTGGAATGCAAACACTGTATCTTAGAAACGTACAATATAAACACCAAGAGACTGGCCAAAGCCTGAGTCCCACAATGCCTTTTCTGCAAAACCACTAAAATGGCACCTTCTAGCCCATGCCCTGAAACCAACCACCTTACCTCTTGGGACAGGAAAGGAATGACTTGTGCACAGATAGCATTCAGCCTCTTGACAATCTCTGCCTGCAAAAAAAATAAGGGTGGGGGGAAGCAAGCAATAAAGAGAACAGTCAGCTGGTTACAAATTCTCGAAATATTAATAGAATGATATTAAAACAAACTTTATATGCTGGCTGGTGTACTTCCTAAGGAAGAGGAAAACTCTCATCAGCAGGCCCATTAAAAGGAGGCAGTGACAACAGTGCTACATTAACGGCATAATTTATTAACCAGAATTCATCTTAAAAAGTCAACCTTCAAGCACCATAAAAAGGAATTTAATTTTCATGACTGGAAATCAGTTTTCAAAGGCTTCCAATGGGACCCTTGTTTATTCCAATGTGGTTTTTCATAAAACCTTGAATTTACAGAATTTAGATAGTAAAGGTACACTCTTCCCTACATCTCAACTTCTCAATCAGTACTCACTGAACTTCTACATCTGTGGACTTTGCTTTAAACACAAGCACTGGGATTTTACGAACAACTCCCCAATCTCTCAAAACAATAGCACCCAACTAACCCCCAAAAGTTGATTAATTCAGATGCTCATTTGTAAACTGTTGGGGAATTGCATGTTTTCTTAAACCATAAAAATTTCCAAGTGCATCCTGCCAAGATCTTCTGTATGCAGAGGTTTAGAACATGCTAAAATCTTCCTATACTTAGCAGGAAACAAGTTGTATGTATATAGAGATTAACTTTGGGAACATTACCATTGTACTTCAGATCTACAAAGGTCCCAATAAGTCAGATAACAGATTATTCTAATAATTTTCTGAGTACAGAAATTTTACAATAGGATGTTACAGTAAAGTGGAAGGAAGAAATGAGAGGAAGGAATGCCACCACTATGATTTATTTAAAATGCTACAAAGCTTTATCAATATTCATCTTAATTTGTATTATTAGATGGTTCCTTATAGACTTTGGCATGCGATATGTAAACACATGGATTTTTAATACAAATATATACAAAATTGCTTACATTTTAATGATGGAGTAAAAGCAAAAGGTGAGAAGTCTTGAGAGGCAGAAAACATAAAGGAGTTATTATTCTTGAGACATTCTTAAAATAAATTCCATCCACGGTCAGTTCCTCATTTTATAAAAGGACAAAAATGCATTTTCTTTCTAAGTCATTACCGAATGACAGTAACTCTACTTGTACAATCTAGGTTTCCTTATTTCATCAGCAAACCTTCTGACTTTGTATCTATTTGCTTTTAAATGCCAGTACCTTAAAAACTTTGCTAGCCAAAACACAAATTCACCATGAAGTTTCAAATCTAAGCTTTCCATTCCAGTTCTGCATTCCTAACAGGATGGACAAAAACCCAGCTCCAACAGGCAGCAGTGAATAAGGACCCAACTGTGCTGACCTGATTTAATTTACTGCACTGGCCCTGTGGAGCATTTAGCTATCTTTTAAGAATGCTTAAACCACCATGAAAAGCTGCAATGGGAATCACCAAAAACCACTCTCCACCTGGACGAACATACCACAGTGGTTATAGGGTGAAATTCCAGTGTGAGCTGAGAAAATAGAGTAGCATTCACCATACTGAAAGCACTGTGTCTCAAAGGCATTTGGTTGTTAAGCTTTTTGTAGGGAGAGGTGGAGGGAAAGAGAATAAAAGATAATGAGACACTTTGGGGCAGACCAAACTGATGATTCTAATGCTTAGAACCATCTGCCAAGCATATTTTCCTCATTATGTTGTTTATATAAATAAAATAGTCCCTTGCTAGGAGGGCTGAAAAATGTGTGGGCACATAAGAAAACTGAGTTCTTTAGTTTGCCTACATAATCTAGGCAATAAAAACTACTCTAAGAAAACTTACTCCACTGGCAAAATAAAAACCAGGAGGTATTGGATTTATTTGGTTTCTTTAATTTTGGACCTACGCTATTTTAAGTCTGAGCAACTATTAAAAAAAAAATCTGTATCATAAAAATAAATATAGAAAAGTTGTTGTATTTATTCATGTCCATTTAACATAGACAACAGAAAGGGGTGAGCGGCAGAAACCTTCAAAACTTTTGCCTTGCCTTCTTTAAAGGCCTCCTTTTGTTTAAAAGACTTCTTAATTTCTTTAAGTTGTCATGCCAATGGATTTTCATGGTCAGGCTAATTGGCAGCAGAGGGGTAGGGGGGTGGGATGTGTATGTGTGTGATTTCATAAAATTAAGCAGGTCATTCCTCACTTTGAAAGCTAAAGTTGCCTCGGAAACACTGCTGCTTCCATGGTCATCTAATTTTGCTTCTTTTGTCCCATAGGACTCAGCTTTAGGGAGGCATCATTTATTTACAGGCCTTTCCACTGGGCTTCAGTGATCAGCCAATAATACTGTGGACACACAGTTCTAATGGCCTATGTTTTGAAACTGAGTCTAATCTAATGGCGTGGGGCCCAAACTCCTTTTCCAGCACAGCCATTAAAGGATGTAGGTTATTGCTGTTGTCACCATTGATATTTGTCATTGTAATGTAATTAGGGCCCTAAAATGATGCATTACAGCCCTTGGCACAGCTTCTATTAAAATCTTTTCTTCTGCTCACTGAACTGCGACCTGCTTTCTGATGAATAACAGACAGACAGCTTTAGGGTAAGGAGCAGATTCATCAAAGAAGTATTTTTCAGCTTTGGGGAAAGAGAGGGAAAGAAAAAGGCAACCTAGGAGGAAAAGCACCAGGGGACAAAAAGCCACAATACACATTTGAATTTCATCTGACCACTTGAAATTCTGATTGCGTCTGATGAATCATGCTTAGACAATATATTCTCAGTCTTCGAATCACATGGTTAATCAGGGCTCTAATCTGCTATCCATCAGCCGATGCCAGCAATGTAGCTTCCAATCAAATTTATAGGTGATGTGGCTCATGCATCCCTGAGCAAGTACATTCACAGATAGCCCGTTTAAACAGACAGAGATTCTGAAATAAGGTTACTGGATGGTATCATGGTATTCAATGCTTTATGGACACTGCTAACTATTATCTTCAGATAACCGTGATATACCAAAATAGCATTAACAGCACCAACAAAAGAACAATTGTTCATGTCAAAATAACAGTAAGATTGTTTTTGCAGCGATAGTTTGTCAAATACATTAATAATTTTTGACATATATCTTCCTCTATCCATCAAAATGTTCATTAAAAAAATAAGTTACACACATATTTTCCCACTCTCAACTCACTACCATTCTATTTCCTCCTCCTTTCCTTTGAGCAAAATATTAGCTTTTTTAAAAAGGCATTCTATGAAATGTTGAGTACCTATGCACTCAACATCTGGCACATGGATGCTGACAAGGTGATGGCCAATGGAGTAGTAGAATGACCAGTTAGTAACGAAACAGAAAAACACAAAGAAGAACCTTTATCCCTTTTTTCTTCATACTCTAACTCAAGAGCTATTGGAAAATTTATTAAATACCCTGCATCACAGGAAAGCAATGCTGTGCATTTAAGAATACCACAATTCAATCACTCAATTAAAAAAAGTAACAAATACTAGAGCACACAATATCAAAAATATATTTTATTTACATTAGTCATTTAAGTAAGACAAAAAATTAGTTAAGGCTAAGGCTACACTTGAACTGAATTAAATGCCCTCAAACAGTCCTAATATAATAAAACCTAATTTTTATTTAGATTATTTCTGCCTTTATGATTTCCTTTAAAATTTAAACAAATTTTATTTTAACCAATAATAAACTTGAAAGTACAGATGAATTTATTTTAGTAACCAAAGAGATGTATCAAAAGCAATGGTTAGGTTTAAAAAATGTTTCTTGGAATTTTTAACCTCTCATTAAAACATTATTACATAGTATTGTAGAAATAAAACAGAATAATAAAACATCATTAGAAAACTATTTCAGCAGCCAACCAAGAAAAAAAAAACAATTATAGTTTCAGAAAAACATTCTTGAATAACTTTTCACAATTAATTTTTCTACAGGTTTCTTTGCCAACAACTTTTCTCAAAGATGTATCTATTTTATTATGTGCTTATCAAGAACATAACATCCATTATATATAAACGCTTTGTTAAAAGCGAAGAAAAACTTCTTATTTTGTCTGAAATCCTTTTTCAAGTACAAGTAAATCTTGCAACCCTCTCCTTCGTACTCCTTTTACCACTATAGAACCAAGACTGTAATCTTTAATTAAACCAGAAAACAAATTATCTTGATTTGTTCATCAATCTGTTCCAGATTTTCTGAGAAACAGTACAACTTCTGGTACTGATACTGACTGCCTCTAGATTAAAAAGCGAAGAGACTAATGAAAAATTCTTCTTTAAGAACTTAATAAAAATCCAGACTACACATAAGGAAAAATATTCAAGTAGTACTGTTCCTCTAAACTGACAAATCAATTTCTACCTTATCAAAATTCAACTTTACAAGAGAAATGAACATGTAACAAATAAAAATAATTTTATGTTCTAAAAAAGAAAGAAAAGAAAGAAAAGAAAGGAAAGAAAGAAAAGAAAGAAAAGGAAGGAAAGAAAGGAAGGAAGTAAACCTACCTGGAAGAAGGCTTAGAGTTTTATATCAAAAGTACTGTTAGCACTGCTAGCATGTTGGTAAACTAGGTATCTAAGTTTTACTTTCATTCACTTGATTATTTTGCACAAAATATTTTGTGTTGCTTAATAAAGCAATAAAATTAAGTGATAACCATATCAAGAATCAAGTTAACAGGACATCTATTGGTTCCCTAAAGGACTGATTCAAACTACCAAGACTTTTTTTGTGTTTGCAAGGTATCTTTTTATAAGCTCTTATTATCCCACTTAGTCTAATAAGAGGTACTGTCTACAGAGTACTCAATTACTATTACCTTGACGCCATACCTAGATGACATGAAAGTGCCAATGCTCAACCATTTATTATCCCCCCCACCAGCCAGGAATTTAACTAAAGCATGATTCTGATGTTAATATCTCAAGCAATGTCCATCTGCTTTGTGTTTAGAGCTCATGTTTATGCTACTTTCCTGTATGCTAAGTGTGCTATAGCATACAGGACGAGGTACTTTCCCAGAGTGTTTTAGTACACCTCCATTTCACAAAACTATTCCAATCTGTCCCCAAAGATTATGTGGTATTTTACTGAACCATTTTCACAATGGTTAGAAAAAAGTGTTCTTGAACTTAAAATGTTTAAGAGTAATCCCAGATATTTGCCTATTATCATACCTATATCTTCTGGGCTCGATTATTGTTTTTAAAATCTACTCTAAATAATAAGAGTGTTATATTATAAAGGTTGCAGATGATGATCATTGTTCCTGATGTCTAGTTACTCCTGCAAGGTCAAAGCATTTCAGTTCGCAAATCTAAAAAAACAGTGTAACCAATTTAATCATGGTTATATTCCGCTGAGGGGAGGGGACAAGCAAAGAAAATGTTAAAAAATGAGAGGGAAAAGTGGAATGTCAGGAGAAGGGAAAGAAAATGTTTTCTCCATGGAGCTTAACTTCAGCCTTCATGGAACAAGGCAGGACTGGTCAGAGAAGCTAATTACTCTGAGTACTAAGACATGTGAGTTTTGCAAGTGCTTATTTCCTAGCACTCCTAGGCTAACCCTTGCAGTTACTTATTGATTTCTCTTCTCTTCTCTCATCCCTCTCTCCCTCCTTGCCTCTGAACCTCTATCTTTTTTTTTCTTTTTTTTTTTTTTTTTTTGCCTCTACTCTTTCCTACTGACATAAATATACAGGTGCCTTTGAACGCTATTTCATAGTTAAGCTTCGGACACTTCACCAGAGTGAATGAAGGGTACAAATATTCCTTGTGCAAATATTCCTAGTAGGTGAAGATCAATTCACTTGGATTTTTCCCAACATGATCTACAGTAAAGGTACCCCAGTCCATGGCCTATTAGGAATCAGGCTGCACAGCAGGTAGTGAGTGGAGCTAGCAAGGTTTTATCTGTATTTGTAGCCACTTACCATGGCCACCCATCACCACCTCGGCTCCACCTCAGATCATCAGGTATTAGGTTCTTATAAGAGAACTGGTCCTTGGTGCCAAAAAGGTTAGTGACCACTGATTTACACAATTAAAATGTATGTGAGAAATACCTAAAGACAAAGGAACTTTGGATATTGAATTAAAACAAACAAACAAACAAACAAAATAGAAACACTAACTTCTTACCAAGTTCTCATCAAGATTACCAGGAAAGCAACAACACCTTTCATATACTGAAAGCCATGCTATATTTCTCAGTCTTTTCTCTTAGGTTAGGCTAAAGACTTCCTGGTCTCTTTTTTTCTTGTCTCTTATCACCATTTTTCAGCAAAGCTTCATCTATATCCACATTGCTCAACACTTCCCTTCCTCTTGTCCTTTCAATTCTAGCACAGCCTCTGTTGGCCTTCTTCCTCCTAATTATATCAAATTTCAACTCCTTGAAGCCATCACTGCCAAGATACTCTTCTGTCCTCTTACATTGTGTTCTTGCTTTGATAAAGAGCCAGCTCTCACTAAAACCAAAATTTTGCTCTTCTGTTTGTAGTCTTACTGCTTGTCCAAGCATTTCTTTTACCAACCAGGTCCAGACAGAGCAGACAAGTGAATTAAAGGCCCTGGGAAGAAGCAAAGGTCTGACCCATGCATAAAAAAAGATTGGAGTGAACAAATCATGGCAAAGATGGAGAGTCCTCCCACCTGAAACTGCCTCCCCTAGGTCTTTACTCGGCTATTCCCTACTCATTTCAGCCCACAGGACACCTCCTCAGACACCTTCACTCACCATCCTCCATGACTCCTTCATCCATGGCCCATGATACTTTTTTCTTCACAGTATTTATAATCATCTGAAATAAGCTCATATGTTTTTTGTTTTCATGAACTAGACCAGTATTTCTCAAACTTTAATGTGCACACTAATAACGTGGAAATCTTGTTAAAATCCAGCCTGGAGTGTGGTCTGAGAGTCTATATTTCTAATAAATTCCAAGGTGATATTGATGCTGTGGGTCCAACAGGCCGCACACCCTGAGTAGCAAGGTTCCAAAGAATGTTGGCTCAATGAGAGCAAAGATATCTTTGTCTGTAGCCCCAGTGCCCGTTATGTAGAGGACACTCAAAATATTTGTTGAATGAAAAGAAAATACTGCAGGTTCAGGTTTAGGTAGTTTGGAATCTCCTGAAATCTTTTGCAAGCATGCTGCAATTGTTTGGAAATACTTAGAACAAGACCTGCTTATACCCTGATTTGGTTTGTTTACTTTCCCAACAGACATCTTTTCTATCATTTAGGATGTCAAGCTATTCTAAAAAAAAAAAATAGTAGGTAATCACATTGATTCTCCAAAAGAAATGCAAATTCACTGGACAATTCCTGACTGGTAAGTAAATGATTAAAGCTTCTATTGTGAAACCTTTGCAAGACATGTTTTAAAAGATTATTTTAGAAATACAATAAAGGAGATGCCACTCAACCTTTTTCCTGAGATTACTCACACCAGATTGGGATCATCTGAACCACCAGAATTGGAATAACTGTTAAGACAACACACTGGAATGGCACTTGTATGCTGTCATGATAAATCTCCTCAATGGTATCTCCAGGGTGAACCAGTGGGAGATGTCCAACAGCCCAAGGAAAGGCCTTAGCCATGCACCAGCATCCCTGGTGTGTCACAGGAAGTGAAAGAGGAAGTTCCTGATAGTCTGAGGTGTAGCAGGTCACAGGAATAATACACACAACCACACAAGCAGACCCAGCTCAGACATATCAATAGCGCTCAACAGCTGGACAGTAAGAGCCAGGTTTGTGGAACCACAGAAACAACTGTAGCATGAGGATTCAAAGAGAAAGAACATGTCATTCCAATCCCTTCCAAACAAGGTCCAGGAATTGCTGCAGTTCCACATCCTATGCCTAGATTAGGATACATAAAAGGCCCTCCCCACCATCCCTGACAAATCTACATGAATATTCCTAATGCAAGAGGGTTCTAGTAATTAGAGTTTTTACTTAGAATCTACTAATTCTCTGCTTGTTTTTATGGAAGGGTTTCATTTGTTTATTTGTTTGTTTTGGTCGTTGATGCAGTATATTCCACAAATATCCACTACTGCTCACTGATTCCTCACCTGGACTCTATTAATGACTTACATAGTTGTAATCCCTCCCTGTACACTGGGAGAAACCACCTACGACAGGCTGGTTAAGAAATTAAAAGAGAAAGATGTCCCATATGACTGAAAACTCTTTATAATCAGAAAAGTAACATTTTTCTCTACAATCAGGCTCACATCTACTTCTGCTAGCTTTCTTCTTTTTTTAATACTTTACTAGGCAGGTTGAGTAAATCAAAAGTATAAGAAACAATTGTCATCTATTTTTGCTCCTATATCCTAGTTACTTTTAAACTGTATTTCAAGCTTTTACTTAAGTTGTGCAGGCAGCTTAAAATATTTAAACACATTTACGTTTTAAAAAGCCAAAAACATGCCCATTCAACAAATATTTATTAAGTACCTACTATTTATTAGGCCTATTTTAGAGGTGCTGAATGAAGATACAGGGATGAACAAGACAAGTAAGTACTTATTGTCAGAGTTCACAACATAGGACACAGGGGTGGGAGACAGAAACAAACATATAAGTACATAAAAAGAGGAATTTTAGATAGTGAAAAATGCTAAGATAAAATGAAGGATCTAGAGAAGGCTGGGGCAGGGATTGAGTATGGTTTACATAAAATCAAGGAAGGACTTCATAGAAAAGTGCCTTAAAAGCTGAGATGTGGCTGAAAGCAGCTTGGCGCAAAGATGGTCCTATTCCAAGTTTTGCAGATGTTATTAACAGGTATTGTATACATAAAGAGCTTCCTGATCAAATGACCTTACAGAACTTAAACAGGTTTCTTTCTTACCCTTTCTTCTTAAAACGCTTACAGATTATATTTTATGGGAACACTGATTTACTCAATGGCTTCCAGCCCTGGCTTTATACTAGCCTTATTAGTGGATCTTTCACAAACACCAATGCACAGGCCTTAGCCCAGAGCAATGAACTCAAACACTTAGAGGGTAGAACCCTGTATTTTATTTTAAAAATTCCCCCAACTGGTCTAATATACAGGCGGGATTGCAAACCATTAAGCTAGAGCACAGAATGCATGCAATAAAAAACAGTACAAAATAAGGGCAGAAAGGGTTCGCTGAGGCCCGACCATGGTAGGTCTTGAAGGCCATGCTAAAGAGTTTGAACTTTATTTGGAAGGCGGCAAGGACCTATCAAGGACAATTTCAGTGAAAGCTATGATAAATACCAGACAGGAGGTTAAGACACTCCAGTGCATTTCTGCCCTCCACCCGCCCTTTCTTGGCACTGATTATATTTGAGTGGCTGTGGAAGGACGGAAGAGATTTATAACCACAAAACATACCACAAGAGGAAAGATGGAGAATGAAAGATAATTTCAGCATAAAAACAACAAGAATTCCCATAGCACCACAGACTTATGAAATTCAACAAGACACTTTCAGATATAAGCTCACTCATTCACTACTACCCTAAGCTGGCAGCTATGAGAGAAATAGCAGTGAATACCTAATTGATCTGGGCTCCTTAAGTGTTGTTTATAATCTAGTACAGTAAAAGAGTAAATGGCAATAAGCACAGTAACAGAAACCACGTGGTACCTAGGTGGTACACAGAGGAACCCTAGAAATGCAAGGGTGAAGGTGGCAGAAACCCCTTCTGGCTGAAGTTATTTCAGTGGTTTTGGGGAAAGAGTAACGCGTGAGCCACAGTTTTCAATAATTGTCTACTATACTGTCAGGCACTGTACTATAGTCTGAAAAAAGAGTAAGGAACAAGACAGAATTTATAGAGCCCCAGATCTAGCAAATGAGACGAACACTGGAAAAAAAAAAAAAGACAATAAAATGTATCTTTAAATGCCTAACATGGGACTCTGTTTCCTTGAATAACTAAGGGTGAAGTGAGTCAGTGAGTCTGCCAGACAAAGAAGGGCAGGGAAAAGGGCGAAGACATTCCAAACAGGATCAGGCTACTGCATCAGTGTGGGCTATTCATATTGGACAAATAAGACAAGTGAAATGGAACAGTGACAGTACAAGATGAGGGTGAAGAAGCAGATCCAGAGCAGTCTAGTATACTTGGATGATCTCTACCTAGGTTAGACTTGTTAGGAGATAACTAATGATTCATAGTGAGAAGCATCTTAAATATGGTGGTTAAGGTCGTCCATCATATTCATCCTCATCCTCAAATTCATGGAAAGCTTCTTCTGTGCTAGATACTTTAAAACTCAGAATAATTTTAAGAGGATTACCTTTCTCATCATTTTACAGATAAAACAGAAAAAATAAAGTGGTTAAATAATTGACCATGTTCAGATAGCTTGAGAAAAATACACAAATACAGGAGTTAACTGGGAATAGATTCCAAGAGACCAGATGATTGACTGGGTGAGGCTGAAGAGTGAGAGGAAAAAACAATCACCTGCCTCTGGGTTTCTGGCTTGAGAAATTGGGTGGATGCTGTTGGCATTTCCTGAGAGAGAGTATGAACCATGAGTAGGGTTGTGGGGGAGAATGTCATTTTTAGGACATGCTGAGTTTAAGTACCTGTGAGTTCCCAGTTTCACACAATGGTCTCAGAGGAGACATCCAGGCTATAGAAAAAAATGTGGGATTCATCTACTTAACAGAGTGGACAAAATCACCTATGTAAAAAGGTTCAAAGTTGCAGAGAACATAGAGGCATTTTGGAAATACTGGCTGAATTTCCTAAAGAATGACCTAATATGAGTAGATAACAGAAGTATATACTCTGAGCTCCTTAAGCTCAGATAAGGGAGCAAAGAAGGCAAAGGCTGCAAACACAGCTACCAGCCAGCTGATCAGCACAGCAGTCCAGGCATAACAAAGGTCTAATAAGAGTGATGGTGGGGTTGAGGAAAGGAGACATGCTGCATAGAGAGAATCAGCAGCTCATTGTGACTCCCCTAGATTTGCACAATGAGAGGAAGTAAGAAATCCATAATTACAATGCTTAAGGTCTGAATATAGTGCTACCATTCATTAAAATTGGGAAGTCACAAGGCTGCTTTCAAAGTTTGTTCTGGGGGACAGTTACAGAAAGGTGAAGGAAGACTCCAAACTCAAGTGACAAAACATTCTGAAACGCACACCAGATACTGTGAATGATACAACTGTGGAGTACCAATTCCCAGGTTGACTCTCTCATTATTAATTCAGCTGAACCATGATATGTAAACCCCTAAGTGATTTGGGTCTCCATTTCTTCAAGAAATGGGTAGAATAATAGCTTCCATATATCTGGCTGGCAGAAATATTTATGAAGGTAGACTTATGAATGAAATCCCTTAAGGTAAATAGTTCTGTTCTAAAACAGAACTGAGATTAGCTAGTACTACAAATTGAGTAGCTGTATTGTCAGGTATCGATTTAAGCTTAAAGGCTCTTCCTATCCTATTAAGAAGGCATTCCTTACTGGGATAGGGCGGGGCAGACTCACTGGCACAGTAATGACTGAGAATAGATAGTAGGACAGGGCCTCCCAAATTACTGGAAAGAGAAGTGAGGCCGAGACTCAAAAAATTTGCCATTTCTCCACTTTCTTGAACTGTGACCCAGAAAGACATTCTCAGTATTTGTTTCGCTACTGCCAAAGGATCTCGCTTCCTCTTTTCTTGGTAAACAGATACTTACTTGCCCTGGATGCAGTAAATTTTATATAGTGGTAAAGCATAGCAGGCTGCGGGGAGAGGGAAAGAGGTAGAGAAGTCAGACTTAATTTCAAAGCTTCTTGCAATTTAAGATTATAGAATAACAGTTATGTGGGACTTACAGAAATATGTGCTTTCCATTAGGTAGATGGTGAAATGAAAAAAAAAAAATTTCTAAGGCAAGCTATTAAGAACTGAGAAGTACTCCAAAGAATTTAAACAAGTCTTGCATTTTAACAAGTTTTGCATTAACCAAAGCATGAACCTGTGCCAACTGCCTTGACTTAACTTTAACCTAACTTGATATTGAACTTAGCTTTTATTTTTTAAAATACATTTTCCTTTGTTTTATGAACTTCAAATTCCTAATTTATAAAAAAACCTAATAAAATTTTGATTAAATTTTCTAAAGCGGTGCTACTAAAAGTAGTCAATCCCCAATCGCCATATTGAAATTCATCAGCAAGAAGGCAATAGACTTTGCCAGAATTAAATCAACTCTTGTTTAGTCCAGGTAGGTGGGGTTTTAATCCTTTGGTTGGTTGGTTGGTTGGTTGATTGGTTGGTTATTTATTTATTTATTTATTTATTTATTTATTTATTTATGTGCAATAAAAACAAAATTAAAAGATCTAAGGCTTCATTTTCCTGTATACTGTGTTGTACTCTTATAAGAGAAATAAAAACATTCATGTTATCTTATATACTACCATTTGAACCCTGACCTTTTTTTTTTCATCATGGGATGGAGGGCATAATTCTCCCTCAGTTATAGCACAATTGGAGAAGGGGAAGGAAGGGAGGGAGAGAGTGAGGAAGAGACAGAGACAGAGACAGACCCTGAAGCTTCAGCCTTTGTTTGGCCTCTGCCTAGGTCAGCAGTTAGGTCAGAGCAGTAAGAGGACCTTGAGTGATTCTTTTTCTTTCTTTTGCTTTCTAAAATTTCTTTAATGTTAATATGTGATTTTTTTCGAGGAAAAAAAAGCACTTCAAAACTACCTTTTAAAAACTTCAATTTAATTTAGATTAAAAAATCCAAAAACAAGGACGATCACTATGTTCTGATTATAAGAGTTTCTAAAAACGTAGAACTGATATTTAGCACACCTAAGACAAGAAACTTTTGTTCCCACTGCTGACCCTTTGGTGGTTGATGATTATGTCATTACATTTAAACTGCCAATAAATTAGCAGTAGGTACATGGGTGTGTGGTGGGACCTGTGGGTGGAGTGAAGGAAATTAAAAGCTGCGGTTAGACTTGAAAAAAATACCCCATAGAGCAACGTATGTTTCTGACAGTTGAAACAGACTGCATGACAGACAGCAAAACCACATTTCCGCATTTTCTTTTTTTTTTTTTTTTTTTTTTTGGAATGGATCTGTGGCTTCATGCCACCAAGCAATATTTTGGTTTACCAAAATGTACTCTATGGCCTTTTAAATTTCATGTTTACTTAACTTTCCTTACTATCATTGCTGTTCTCACTCAACTACAGCAGCTTAAGACAAGTGTCTAAAAGGCAGTTGTTTTTTTTTAATGGTGACATTGGTTAACAAGAGAAAAGTTTAAACTACATGATATGCCTCATATTAGGAAAAAAAGAAAATTAACCACAAACATAATTCACATTGACTGAAAGCATCCATTGTAATTTCAGTATTTAGTTCATGTATAATGAACACTGAGAATAACTACTTCTTTTGAAATACAGCAGTTTCTCAAGACAATTATGGACTCAGCTTCATGTTTACATGAAATTTCTTAACACAGAAAGGACAAGAAATCATTGACCTATCTACAATTCTTGGCCAAATGATATAAAAATTAAAAAGAAACAGAAAAGAATGGAGCACAGAGTTTCCATAGCTGATGAATAATTTAGAGGATTCTGTGACTATATTTAATGTTTAAAAAATCTTTAAAAGAAAAAAGTAAAAAAAATCATAATTTGCAAACTCCTACTATTATATCTATATAAAGGTAATGGCAGTAATCAAGCAAAATGATAAAGAGAAACACTCGCTCATACACTAACCGAAAGATCAAATACCCTTCTTAAAATCCTAAGTTCCTAAAACCACTGCCCACAAAGGGCTGCCTGGCAAAGTCCACTGTGGTCCGTGTATAGAAAAAAGGCACAAATTCAGGTCTTGCTGAAAAAGGATCCTACTGGTTCTGGGTGGGAATATAGATTTGGCAGAAGATGAAGGAAGGTTCTGATATGAAGACATAACAGTGAGAAAAGCAACAAACTCACTTTCCTTCCCTCCTCTTCTTTCTATCACTCTCTTCTCTCTAGGTGCCTCACCCCCTAAGCATAATTAAGACCAAGTTTCCCCCTCCAAAGTCTCTTTTTCTATTAACAGGACTATAACCCTGCCGGTGTGCAGAGGTCACTGTATTAGGCCTTTCTCCTATGCATTTCCACACCCCTCATCCAATGAGCTGCTGGGTCACTCTGATTTCTTTCCAGCCCCCACGTCACCTCCTCAACCCTGTCCTTATCCAGTCATGTTCCTCTCCATTCAAATCATTTCAACTAATATTTACTGAACATGTGCTATCAGGCCCCATATTAGCTGCTGAGAATTAAGCAAATAGGCATAGTCCCTTCCCTACTGTCTGCATAATCTTCCCTTTGCTTTCCTTCAAAAACCCACGTACTGGAATAAGCATTCAAGACCTATTATAATGTATCCCAAACCTACTTTCTTAACCATTCTCTCCTCTATCATGAAACCAAGGTGGAAATGCTAACCACAGCCTGAATAGGCACAGCATTTTCCTATCTCTGTGGCTTCTACTTGGAAACCTCCCCTTTCCTTTCTTCCTAAGTGACTCCCTCCTCGGAGGTCCCACTAAAATGTCTCTATATCCTCAGTAACAGCATCCTTAATCACTCCTAAGCCAGAAAGACTTCCTCTTCTTCTTCTTGGGTCACAACAGTGCCATCACCACATACTGTGCCTTATGCTGTTCACACCAGTCCAAATGCCATAAAAAGACTAAAATCTCCTTGGAAGCAAGTATTATACCTCTCATAACTCTCTACC
Organism: Cynopterus sphinx; assembly: GCA_030015415.1. NCBI lineage: Eukaryota > Metazoa > Chordata > Mammalia > Chiroptera > Pteropodidae > Cynopterus > Cynopterus sphinx. The sequence goes on along the minus strand of CM057385.1, from coordinate 93,928,314 downwards.
TCTCAAAGCACCTTGTGCATACTATAAGGTTAATTAGCATTTGTTGAATGAATAATTAAAAAGCCATCATAGCCTTTGCCTTCCATCTGAGGTACCCACTGCTCCCTTCTCTTTGCCAAGTAACTCTCCCACTAAAGAATACAACCTCTTCTTTAGAAAAAGAATGACTAAGTTCTTTTTCAGGTTTAAGTCTTTAGATTACAATTTTCTTAACCTTTGTAGGTCCAATTCTAGATATTTCAGTTTGAGAAGCTAAATATTTCCATTTAGAAAGTTAATTTGGGGGGTGAACCTCAAACAAAAGGTGGTAAATACATGCTTATAAACTGTAAAAGAGAATATTAAAGAAAAAGTAGGATTTATAAATTTAACCTAGGAAGCTGACATGAATACCACCACTTTACAATCCAAATCCAACAAAGATCACAACTGATCTTTATCTGTATGCATCCACACTGATGCAAAATATCTTAAGAGTTCTTGCTTAGAGTGTAAGGAAATCCTATGAGCTCTACTTAGATATGATTAAAATATGTCCCAACTATGGATCTTGAGCCTTCTTCCTAGGCCAGCCATATAAAGCATCTGGAAATGAGCTGCCATATTAAAAAGCAAGGTTTTTGTACCTAAATCTACTTTGCCTGACCCGGCCTCTCCAAAATCTGAAACCTCATAAATGTAAGAAAAAGGTTTACAAGGAAGTAGCGCTGTCATCTCCATGTTTCTGGAACTTACATAAAGGTGAAAGTTTAAGAAGGGCTCACTGGAATTTTGCAGTACACAATTTCTCCATTAAGAACCCCAAAGAAGCATTCTGTCTTCCTAACTTAGCCAAAAAATGTTCAGATAAGTAAAACAGGTTCTCTGATGACTGCCTACACATTCAAAAATAAAATGAAGCCATGTTCTAGACTCACAGATTACTGAGAAAACTCGAAGTTCCATTTTGTTTATTTATTACAACGTGATCAAGACTGGACAAAGATAAGCACAATGCACTCTGACCTAACCATGAAGTTAAGTGAAAGAGCAGGTAGGTCTATTTTGTAGCAAGATTGCCCTGATCTCTCTGCTGGAGCAGATCAGACCAATGTGTCATTCTGAATTCTCGGGCGGCCCAGTCTATCACATACATCTTGGTTCTAACCAGCTGGGTGTACAGGAGACTGGCACAGGTAACTGAAAGTGTTCAGCACAGACAAAAGAAGGCTTATAAAGAACAACACTTCTGAAAAGTTGTTACCTATAAAAGAACTAAGACTAATTCCGAGGCTTTCAATGAGTAGCCAGGACAACTGGGCATCAATTAAAGCAAGACATTTCTGCTAGTTCAATAGTTGCAATACAAAGTCTATCACTCTCCTTTCTTTAGGCAAAAGATGGTTACAGAAGATAGTGTAACATCCTCATTTTTAACCTAAAATAAGAACCTACTACCACCAACTTCACTCTGCTTGTCATCATGAGAAAGAGGAAACCTCAAAAAACAACTATAGTTTTACAGGTTCTCTCAAAATGATCTAATTACTAGAAGCCAGACAAGGCTGATTCTTGGCTTCTACTCATTAGATACTAGTAACACCTCTAAGTCGTGATGATCAGAAATTATCTGCACACTTCCAAATATTCTTAGCAGAAAGTAACAGTCCTGATTTGAGACCACTTCTCTAAAAAATAATTCTCAAACTCTTTTGTGTAGGTCCCAGTTTCCTCACTGGATCAGTGAGTGTTATCGACTCTTCTCCCACCAAAAATAGCACATGATTTTGCATATAAATTCAAGGACTATGTGGATACTTTAAAACCCAGCCAATGACCCCTAATCCCATTCTCACCCCAGGTAGGCACTCAATGGTTTTCCAGTCCTTTGGATATTCCCATGTAGTTATAAAAGGTACTGCGACTTTTTAAGAAATTTCATGATCAGAAGTACAAAAACATCTACAGGCCTGTGGTCATCAGGCCTTGAGCCAGTGTGTACTTGTGTGTACTTGTTCGTGTTTTCTCTCTCTCTCTCTCTCTCTCTCTCTCTCTCTCTCTCTCTCACACACACACACACACACACACACACACACACACATATACATGCACTGTTTTTCTCCAACCTGGAATAACTAACCAATTCACGGCCATGTGCATGGGTCTTCACCCCTGACTGAAAAACTACCCCAAATCATACTTCTAATCAACAGTTACAGTAGTAAAAAGACCTGAGGCAAAACAAAGAAATTAAAAACTGAATCTGAAGACCAAAGCTACTTCCATTTATTAATAAAGTGTTCCTTCTACTTGTATGGCTGGTGAAGCAGAGCCAGAACAGGACTGCCCATACAGACTGCAGAGGCAGGACAAGTACTTGAAAAAAGCTGCTTTAGTTAATGAGAGGACTACTCCCTTCCATACCATAGTCCTTTTGAGAAAAGGACTAGCAGCAAAGAAATTGCCCATCTGATAATTCAAAGTATTTTTCTGATACAAATATATACCTGAAAGGAGACTCACTATTATTTGTAACACTTAAGCTAGCTATGTACAGAACACAGTGGCCTAACTAGAATATATTTAAAAAACAAAACAAAACAAGCTTACCATATTAAAATGGTCACTTAGGAGGCTGTTTATTACCAATGGTTCAGAACGTAGGCTCTGAAGCCAGACAGCCTAGGAGTGAATCCCCACTCTGAACCATACTAGCTATAAAGCCCTGGGCAATTTCTTAGCTTCTCTTTACCTCAGTTTCCTCATACATAATAAGGAAAACCAGATCCCTTCCTCAAAAGGTTATGAATTCAACAAATTTATACATCTGAAGCACTTAGTGTATCGTCTGGTCCACAGGAGGTGCTCAATAAATGTTGACTTATTATTATCATTAATATTCACTGAAGATACACATATGGAAAATGTGTAACCACGTACAGTCAGAGAAGAGAAGGACATAAGATGTGGCCATTCCTATGAAATGAAGCAAGCTAGCACATGGTTCTATTGTAAAACACTGGCAACATTAGCATTTTTTTTTACCTGTCTCCAATAGCCTAACTCTCAAAGAAAGGTTCCTCAAAAAAATAATATTTCCTCACATAAAATTGATCCTAAAGCTTAACTTAATGAAATGGCATGCCTCTAGTATCAAGCAATAAAGCAATATCAAGCAATAAAATTAGGAACAGAGCTTTTCCTAACACTGGTCATTTTTAAATCATATAGAAGCTGAAAGATAACAAAGAATTAAATAACCACTTGGAAATGTATCTAATCCTAAATTTTTAAAATGACCAATTGGCAACTCAAGGACTTGTGGCAGAACTGTGATAAAAACTAACCTTGGATTGCCTGTGGAGGCTTTTTTGGTCATCATAAAGCCAAGTCCTGCCTTAGAACTCAGAAACGAAACTCATACAAAGGTGGTTGACAAGCAAATGTAGAGTGCTACAGGAAATGCAATGAAATTAAACCATTCTTTCAGTTGTTCTAACACTGATTCATTCATTTCCTCTACCAAACAGTTCTTGGGGCTAATGACACAGCAGTAAGAAAATACACTCTTCCCTTTGGAGCTTATACCTTAGGGAAGAAACCTGATCTCTACCATGTCCTTGAGTCATCGCTCAAAAAGGCCAAGATTAAATATTTCCCTCTTCTTTTATTTACCTACAATTAACTTACTATGCACCAAGTTGAAAAGTCCAAACCTTCTTTAAGTAAAGGATCCTGATGGTATAATGCAAGAAACCTGAGGGCTTGAGATCTCAAGCTTATTGTAAACCAGTTTACAGACATACTTCACCTTGGGCATTACAACCTAGGAAAACTGATATATACATTGGATTCTGGAAGATTAACTAAGCCCAGGTGCTAATTAACCAACATAATAAACTGCTACATATCCTCTTCAACATTTTGGGAGAAAACTACTGGATTTCATTATAATTCATACAATTTCACAAGTTGGATGATTAAATTTTCTAACATATGCCAAAGAAAAAGCATAAAAACCAATCACTTTAAAGAAACACTGGCATTATATTATATATATGCACACATACACACACACATACCTTTTTATTACGTTTTACAATAACTGTTCTAGTTGTGCATCAACATTACTTTAGCCTGAATGATGGCCCTGAGAGAATCAGTAAATTCTGTACGATCCACTAAATAACTGTGGGACTCTGTCATTTAATATATTAGTTTTATTTATCCACAGGATGAGGGTAATGCTTTAGCAACATTATTAGGGCTTAAATAAAATAATGAGAAAGCACCTGGTAAAATATAAACTACTACATATATACATACATATATCCATTTCTATTTCTAGCTTCATTAGGTTAATTTTTGGACCAAAAAAATAATAATAATAATAATAAAAAAACCACTTCTGAAAATAGGTGTGAAAGGGGACTTTCTGAGCCTAAAAAGAAGTGATAGGAAGTCTCAATTTCTGTTCACTGGATTATAAAAATGAACAAACTAAAACCAAACAGTCATCTTAAACTGAAGGAGCTAAAAGAGATATTGGTATTTGCTTGTGCTCCAATTTTAAGCTGAGAAAAGCAGTCCTGAGAAGTGAAGATACTCAGTAATTATCACATAGCCAGTTACTGCCAAGGTCAGAACTAGAATCTAAATGTTCAGACTCAATCAAGTATTTTGGGAGAGGTAGCAGAGTGTGCTGATAGTACAGTGTTCCAAACACAGCATTTGGACTATGGTGGAAAAAGTCTATTACACAGTGATCTGAACTTGAGTCAAACCCAGGACCTATTTTACTGGCTGGCTGATCACAAGAAGTTATTTAATTTCTCTATGTCTCAGCCTTGTCATATATATACATATATAAAATAAAAATAATAATACTATTGTCTTATCAGGTTGTTGTAGAATAAGTAAAATGTTACTGGCATAACAAGCTCTCCGAAATCACTTTCTGTAATGTCTGTTATGATTATTACTCTTTCAACAACACTATCCCATCTTCACTAAAAAATAAACAAACAAAAAATGAAGAACAACAACAAAAAAAACCCTAAGATAACTTCAAGTTCCTTGTCCCTTACAAAGAACTAGAAGCTTGCATTTTTACTGATTTAGAGGGAAATTAGCTAAACACACTACATCTCTCCACACTCACTCAAACCACATACATACTGACCTATTAATAGTAGAAGAATTTTTTTATATACACTCTGACTAGTGATAGAGTGTTCAAAAAGAATTTTAAATTCACTTAGAAAGAATTCACGTTTCCATCTTTAAAAAGGCAGAATCCACATGCTAAAACAAATATATTCTACTTCAACGAGCTTAAGATGCTCCTGAAAGGCACGGCCTGCTTTTACTTCCCCTTTTATCATTTTTCCACAAACTTGGCAAGTAGGAGCCACAGACCTATCTACACTTGGAAGTTCTACATTTTTGTTATCCTGCAACCTATACATGCCCTTAAGAATATTAAATCGCACATATTCTTGGCTAGCTTGATCTGAATGCAAGCATTTCCTCATTCACCAATTATTTCATGAGCACCTACTGTGTGAAAGGCACTATTTTCAGCACTGGGGAAAACTGCAGAGAACAATAAACACCCATGTTCCCATGGAGCATCAGGAAGGAGAGACTGGCAAGAAACAAGTTTATAGTGTATTTGCTCAGCATACGTTAGGAATGCAAGAAGGGCCAGTTTTATTAATCATTTTGCTAAACGCATCTAGGATTCATATTTTAATTTGTGTATCCTGGTTTCCCTTTGGGCAAGGTCCAGATATTGGCAGGGTAGAGGGAAGAAGAGGGAGGCTCTGAACTCAGACACACACAGATTAAATCTCTAACTAGAGATGACACTGTAACATCTAAACTGCCAGTAGTACCCCTCTTGCTCCTCATGCTGCATAGTCAAGAACATCACAGAAAAGAGCACTCTGGAAACACAGTGGTCAGTGAAGAAAGCCCTGAAAGGGAAGTCAAAAAACTGATCTCCTTTTCTGCCAGGGACACTGGCTATGCAACCTCTTGCCTTTCGCAGACCTATGTGAACCCCGGCCTCCCCACCTGCATGCTGATCCTCTAGTACTGTGACACTGAACTAGTCTCTTAAGCCCTTAAGCCTCAGTGTCATCTGTTCAAGAAGGCCAGTAGAATGACACTGCTTGGCAAACTGTCGGGTACTCCGACAGAAGCTATTTAAATAAATACATGGATTGAAGCTTGCTACTTGCTTTACAAGAACATCAGGAAGATTAAGGAGAATATAAAATGCCTTAAGCTCTCTGTAAAGAGTACTAGTGCTCATAATTTCTACGATTACTATTCTTTTCCATTTTATTTCCTTGAATTTTCAAATTTTTAACCAAAATAACCCACAGACCTTCAGAAGCAGAATATATACTTAAAAAATAAGAACGGAATCCTAATTAGAATAGTAATAGTAAGTGAAATAAGCTTGCTAAAAATAATCAGAAAGTCAATATCCATCTGCCCTCAACCTTTCACTGCTTAAGATGCTGCAAGCACTAGGTCATTTCAGGATCCATGGAACACCATGGCCAATCAGGTTGTGGATGAAGCCCAAGTCCTGCACCAGGACAGTAGTCATCCTTTCTTTCCATGAAACACAGAAGCTCCATTTCACAATACAAACTGTGAAATATATGTAGGTAAAATCCACACAAATGACAAAATGATCCACTTACCAGAGAAGAAAGAAAGTACTGAGGGGGCATCAGAGAGTATTTCTCTTCTGCTTCTTTTACAATCCAGCTAAGAAAATCCATACCTTGACCTTAGTCCCCCTGGATAGAGTACAGGTTACACACTACAGCTCTCTAAGGAAAGTTTTGGCTTGGTGGTAGAAAAATAGCAAGAGCTTAGCATAAACACTGGGTCAAGTCCAATGAAAACAGAGAGGGTATACAGATTTGCGTTGATGAAAGCCAGCTAAATTCCTCTTTACAGATATAAAATAACTATCACAGACAGCTGTTACTAAGGCAAAGTCAAAACAACTTCAGTTTTTCCCCTGACTATAATTTCTGAGGCCTTTCCCTCTTAGAGCAATAATTTCACAAACTCTGTTTGCAGTGCACTTACTCCAAACAAGTCTTAAGCCTTACAAACTGTCATTATCAGTGTAAATACTCAGGTGCCTGCACCTAAAAGTTCTGCCTACTTCTCTCCTACAGCCATGCTCGTGAAACTGATGATACTTTAGCTACAAGACCACTGGATGTGCTACCGTTGCTGGAGTGTTAAGCATCTTCTAAGAGAAGGTGTGGGAGGGTTAAGGGAAAGTATCTTCTAAATGTCACATCTCTTTCTCACTTGACAGCCATCAAATACATTACTGCTGTCCTGAAGTGATAAACCAGACTATCCAGTCACATCAAAGGCAATAAAAATGTTCTCATTAAAAATAAACACAAATGACTTCTAAGTACACATTTCAAACATTTAATTCCCAATTGACATTACCTACTCCATAGCACAAAAAAGTAAAATTCTAGGAAAGGAAAAGTGAAATGAAGAATGTGAGAACAGGCCCATGGCTGCACTATCTAGATTTCACTAAGGCTATAACATACAACAGTACCTCGATTCTTCTCATTCATCAGTTTATTAGTCCAACTCATCTCAGAGATATTACTTAGGATACAAAGCACTTTGCTCAGCAAAACAGAAAACAAATATAAACAATATCCAGTAGAAAGGAGCAGTGAGAAGGAAATATCCTTTTGTTGAATGCTGCAAAGAAAATCTTTTAACAGTAAAAGCAAAACATTTGCCTTCATTTAAAAGTTTGAGTTGCGTGTGATTTCCTGCATCTAAGAACTTCTTTCTGAACTACAAAGAGGCCACAAAACATTACGTTTTCCCCTCCCAGCTTCCCCTTTCAAAAACCCACAGGATGGTGATTAACAACAGCCCCCTGTCTTCAGGGAGTTTTAGAAGCCAAAAGGAAAAGATAAAAGTTAAATGGAAAGGCAAGTTTGTAAACATTTAAGAAATAGGTGGCCCAAGGAGGAAGCAAATCAGATCATGATAAGCAAACAGCTCTCCTGACCCATCTGTGGGAGACTCCAAGTGAAGGAAAAAGCAAATCCTGCCTTCTCATCCACTAAGAGCAGTTTGGATGGAGGATCTAGGCCAAGCCTTCAGACCCTAACTCAATCTAGATAGAGCTGCAGAGACTATTCCAACACTCTGGGAGTTAGCGAGTATAAATAAGCCTGAAACTCAGTGACTCAAGGACAAATCCAAGGACTATCCCAACCTCTCATGGGGCTGCCCATTCCAAGAATGAACTGGGGCTGAATCTCCAACCCAATGCAGACCCAAAAATGTGGTCCCCAACATCTTTGGCAGCAGGTGCTCCTATGAGAATCTAATGCCTGATGATCTGAGATAGAGCTGAGGTGGTGATGTGGCTGCAAATACACATGAAGCCTTGCTCACTTGCCTGCTGCTCACCTGCTGCTGTGCATCCCTGTTTCTAACAGGCCACAGTCTTGTACCAGTCCACAGCCTGAGTAATGGGGACCCTTATCATAGGAGATATCCTCTCAGGTAAATTCATGAGCGGTCCTGAATCCACTACACCTAATATCTGTATCACCCTATGCAGATCTGATCCTGTCTAATCACCTTTGATTGGACAATTCCTTTCTTAGGATCATTGTGAGAATTTAAGAATTTTGGCAATGTGCCCAGGTCAGAGAGGTAAGCTCATACCAGATATATAATAAACATTCACTTCCATTAGAAGGAAATTCCAATTCCATTACATAATCACTGCTGTAAGTCAAACATATTCAGATACTCTGAGATCTCAAGAAAGAGAAAATGAGAACCCGATATGCAAGAAGAGAAAAAGAGGAAGCCCACCCCATGCCATGCAGAAAACACTCATAATTATGCACATATCCCAACAGGTAAAATCTCAGTCAGATCTACTTCTTTTGAAGGTCCTGTGACAAGTAAAACGACTCACTGGTCCTGTACTAATGCTAGATCCTCAGTTTTGTAAAAAAAAAAAAAAAAATATATATATATATATATATATATATATATATATATATATATATATATAACTTAAAATCTACATATATATCTTGATTTACTAGAAAGAGCTAAAGTTGGCTCCATATCCCAGAAATGTCCAAATCAGAGAGGAGGAATATTACCAAAGAATAATCGTAAATTAGTAACGGTGGTTTTAAATCTTAAAGAAAAACACGAATAAAAACACAAATAACCCCTCTCCCTTATGCACACACATGATCTCCTAATTTTATCTGGAGCTCTTTTGCGGTCATCAAAGTTTCATTTGTAATCTCTGAGATGTTCCAGTCTAGTAATGTCTACCCACTCACTGTTCGGCCCTTCTAGATTATTTCCCAATATTTATACAGCAAAAGAAAGTTCTGCCAGCAAAATTTTCATATGTTTATTACTATCAGCTAAAACACCTCATCTCTGAAAATAGTTCACTTTCGTTGTTTTGTAAGAGTACAATCACATCCATTTCTGAAAAACATAGTCACTGCCTAAGAATACAAAAGACACATTTTGCCTACATTCTCAAACACCTACTCCTGCATCTACTCCTCCAAATCTAAGGATATGTACAAGAAATTAGTAATGCACAAAAGTTTTCTTATGGAAAATCTGATCTAAACATAACTTTAAACAAACTGACTGACTTCCACTGCAATCATTGTCCCCAAATAATTTACTGCACCCTAGAATTAAGTACACTCAAAGCTGGAATGTCATGCCAGTCATATATTACTTTAACCTCAATAAATCTCTTTCTATTCTCCAAATCCTCAGCTGCTTTCTAAAATAGTTCACGAAAAAGCAGCAACCTAATTAACAACAGCTTCCTCTGCAACTCTGGCCTTGATTTCACTTATTTACACATTAACTGCAGCCTCCTTTTGGCCAATCCAGTCTATTCTCTGTACCATACCGAGTCTTTTATCTGCCTTGGACAGCATTTTCTACAGCAGATGAAGTAGATGCCGATTGATTTGCTGTCGAGCATGGTAAATTAATAGCAACAAATTGCTGAGGGCCCGTCTCGCTGCTCCACCATGCTTCGGCAGTTTTGCTTTATTTGCTCCATGATGGGCAGCAGTCGGCCTCTTCAAGTCAATTTCTTCTTAACAACCTGCAATACTTTTCAATGGTGAAAATAGAGCTGTTCCTTGTAAGTCAAAAATCAATATCCTATTGCCCTTAGAAAATGCTAAACAAGCAGTATTGGCAATCCACTTGGTACTAGAGGGTATCAGATATAATGCAAATCCATACTGCTTCCCTCCTTGTAGTTATTACAGTTTGCTAAAAGGTTCCTAATGTCATTTATCATCATTTACCATCGACCAGAGAGGCTATGATTATGATATCCTATCAGTTGGCAAGGCCCTTTCATTTCTATTCAATTAATATTTTAGCAGCATTCAAATGGTTGTGGCCCAAGTCTCATAATAAAATTTACATGGCTTAGAGTGAAATAGGAGTTTTCCTGCTCTGATGCAAAAAAAATAATAATAATTTTAGGTATAGACATATATACATGCACGCACATATATACACACACACATAAAAACAAACACGTATATATAAATATGCAGTACTCTTTTAGGTTATAAGTGTTGCAGATTTCTAAAAATGTTCTAATTTCTAAAATTCAAATAACAAGCCAAATTTTTTTAAAAGCAAAGAGAACTTCGGATTAAGAATATTAACTATGAGGTCACGAGATATTCTCAAAATGTATATTCATCTTCAGTTACAATACCAGTTAAATTGAATTCACATACTACATAGTATTCCTAATCTATATCCAATGTTCACTTTTTAAAGTGGTAACTACTGCTGTCAGATTAAATCTGGGCATTCTTCTTTAATTACAGCATTATAGGTGAAGGTTGGGAACAAGTATCATTTAGCAATGTTATCAACTGCATGCATCACCCTGTACTGCCTGTGGTCACTGACCCATTTAGAAGCCACCCTGTATTTATAAAGAGAACAATCAGCAAAAATAGTAACAACTAAATGGTGGGTCAACTGTCCCAACTAGAACAAAAACCCCACACTTAGGGAAATCCTTAGGGAATAAAAGCCAGAGTTCTTTCACTTTTAAAAATTCCATTATGAAGGCATCACAATAAAATATGTGCCATTTCTAACCATGTTCCATTTGTTAACTTCACTTTCATGCTAGAACACATTATAGCCTACAACACCCCTCTCTAACTTTTCTGGGTTTTTTTCCAACTTCATCTGCTCAGCTCTATTGATCCTACTAAAGATTACAAGAAATTAGATTCATATTTTATCCTCTAATTCTAAGTCATGTCACCGAGTTCCCCTTTTAAAAAAAATCAACTAATTTTACCAGACTAATGCTATTTACTCAGTTACCCAAATTTAAATTAATTATGTTCTCAAACATAATTGTTAAAAATTGGCAACATTATGCAGGCTTAATTAAGATTAAATCCAATTTACTAAATGTACTTTAATTGGTACTAATTACATTAGCTTTCATTTCAGAATGACAAATTCCCTATAGGTTTCACTTTATAGTCCTCTATCAGAATCAACATGGGGTAACTGACGATGAGCATCATACAAAAAGGGGAGGGGCCATAATACCAGACCCTGACCCTGTTTGTCTCTGCTGTGCTTTTATCCTTTTATCAATTTGCTAAGTCACAGAGTCATGACTCCATCACAGCCATAATTTTCTGTTCCAATGAAAAATTTCTCTAAAAATAAATACTGTGTGGCTGGCAGCAGCAAAGAACAGGAGCGTTAACCAAAAAATACACAAAGGTTTCAAATATCAGGGCCACCAATTACTAGGGTACTTCCAAGGACTCCGGGGACTCCTACTCTTGAACCCTTCAGAGACACAAATCTAATAAGTGAATAAGCCTAACCCGATCTTGAGAACTAGGCTCAATTATGCTGCAGGGCAACTTCCCTGCATTATTGCTGCTTTCCATTACGAGGGTATCCAGCGAGTACATCTGGAAGAGAGGCCAAGAGGAACCAAGGCTGTCTGCCTAGAAAAACAAATAAAGACAGATATGCCTCTGTGCTTAAGGGGAAAAAGAAAGAAAATATAATAAGTAGGTGGTTTGCAGGGCTGTCTGTATTTCATAATGTGATAAACTGCCCTCAGGATTCTTGATATGATTGAATTTAAAAACAAGAGGAAAAAAAGGAAAATGTACTCCATTCTCAATTTTAAATAGATGGCATTTGAGGCCAGGTGAACAAGATGACAGAATTTCAGAGGTATAAAATTAAGGGATCTCCCATACAGCCAAATACTATAAACTCTTGCCTCTCAGAACTGTAAACGATTATAAAGAGATCTGGAAATTAAGTTGTTATGGTAAATAAGATACAGGAAGAGAAATAAAGGGAAATTAATCATCTGGTCCCATCTTTAAAAGGACACTAATTAATCTTGAGTGGTAGGGTGAGGACAAAAAACACACACATACAACATCCAGGCATAAAATGACTTATAATGAAGACAATTAACAAACAATATCTCTCATGTAATTTATTTCTATAAGGTAGAGTTAATGGGAGTCCATCTGTAAACTTGATGGATTTTGTTTAAGCAGGAGATATTTACATTCCTAATCTAGACAGAATGGCAAAGATGCCAAATAAGAATGTAATTTTAACATGAATCAATCTATACTACAATGTTAATATTGACATAACCAAATAGCATGTAAAGTAAAAAAAAGGTATCTGAAATAAAAAGTCAGTGTAGATAACAACTCATTTTTCTTCTCCCAACTTTTTCAAATACTGCTTATCAAACTGCTGTTATTATCTAAGTTATCTTTTAAAACTCTATCTGAATATATTCTGAGCATATTGTAACTACATTCAAAAAGGAATCCATAAGTACTATAAGCCTAATAATACGTGATCATTTCATATTTTTTTAAATATGAATATAAGATGTGAAAAGAAGCAAGTTTTCACTTGTGTATTTCCAGTAAACTTACATACAAACCTATTCTGAAATGGCTGAGACAGACCTGAATGAAGCACTTTCACTAGGCAATCACTAAAAATGAATGCCTCCTAGAGAAATTATCATTGGCAAACAATATTGTTTAATACATATGCTATTTTACTATCTAAGAAACTTAAACCATTTTATTTAGTCTCCTGGGGAGAAAAAAAGCTGTTTGAATCACATTTCTCAGTGCTTTCTAACTAATGATTATCTCTTTTCTTATTTTTGACTGAAATAATTGCTAGATTTCAAGACCTAGTGTTGAACATTATCACATCCTTCCCTCAGGCTCATTTATTCTGCACCAATTTTGGGACTAACAGTTACAGTGCCGAGTAAGTTCCAACTAAGTAGCCTCGGGAGAACAGTACAAGGATTTTACATCAATTTCTTTTGTAGTGTCACAGATTTCATTTTGATCCTCCCAGCTCACCTTCTATCCATTTCTTCACACCAAGCCAACGAAGTCTCCATGCAATTTACAGTTTCCATTTTTAATATTTTCCAAGAAAAGCTCTTTCATAAGACAAGTTTGCAATGCTCAAAATACATAAATTTACTCTTTCAAAAGAAAAATAAGACCTATTTTAAAATTTACCATCCTGGTTTTAAAAGTGTACAAAGTTGAATATGCATTGCAACATTTTAAATCACAATTTTAAATTATTAAAATTAGAATAATATACAAAAAAGGTAGCGAACCACACCTGAAAAGATAGCATTCTCTCTAGTACACAGTCTTCAAAATATAGGCAACCATAAAAATGTGGAGAATAAAACTGCGTACTTCTTTCTAAAGTGCACAGTATTACTGTCATTTAAAATGGTTACAAAAAAATAAATAACTCACCTGCTTGTGCATTTCTATATTCAACCCATAGGACATCTCATAATACTGTCAAAGAAGGAAAAGCAATTATTTCATAATCATGCCTCTCATCGAACACTCTCCCTTGTTTGTTCAAATGCCCCCAAATATGCTTAAAACACAAAAGCCTCACCTAAACCAAATAGCCATAAGTGTGCTGCTACATCAGGAGAAATATCTACCATTACCTAAACGTAATAAACTAACAGCCAACTTAAGACACAGACTCTAAAGGAATAACTCACAAAACTAAGAAATTCACGTTCAAACAGAGGATTCTTAACATCTCCAATTGCCTTTATACATTAGAAGCAAGTGAACGAAAAAGGTCTGATGAAAATTTGGTACCATATGGACTCTTAATTCCTGGGCACAGCGGTAAATTAATGGCAAAATGTGTCTCACACGAATGCTAACGTTTTGAAAGAACTGTTCAAAAAGGTGATGCTACTTCAGTGTTCAGTTTTTCATTTTTAGTGTACTGCTAATGTTCGTACAAAGAAAAAGGCTTGACAGTAAATTAATGAGTTACTTGAAGCCTTTATGAAAAAGCATAAAAATGTGCTTGGTAATACTTTTGAAAAACATTTGATTTTTTTGACTACATAGTATAAATAACATTATAGAAATTCTGGCAGAACAAATCAGTTACCAGAAGACAAATGTATAACTCCCTGAACCAATGTAATATTACAGAAATAGAAAACACACAAAACACACACCTATACACAGGCGCTAATAACATTAAGAATGAGAGAAATTTTGAAAAAGTGTCTGGTGTCTTTTGTTACCCATCAATATAATAATAACCAGTATAAGAGTATAATACCTATCTTTAAAATAAATAAAACACAATGAAATTTTAACAGTTTCCAGGAGAAGTGGTTAAAATTATTTAGACCAAGAGTAATAAAACAAAAAAAAACCCCACTAACACAAAAAACATTTTGCTTGTGACTCTAAACAAAACATAAATGAGGCTTTGTTTTTTTTTAACAATCTATAAAAACAAAGCACAGAAAATTAGACCCCACGCAGCTGAACTTTTTGAAAATTTAAATCAAAGCTGGTTGTCAGAGGCAAGCTATAACATCCTGGAATTACAGGTTGCTAATGGTCATGTTCCCACAACCTCAACTGCACTGGCACTGTGACTGTAATCTATCCTCCAGCCTCCATCAATCTGACTGTATTCTTGCTTTTGGTAGCCCAAACTAATAGGCACTATGAATCTATGACACAGTCCTCTTACCATGACATAATGCCGCTGCATCTCCGTCTTCTCGCTGGCGAGCTTCTCACATTCTAGCTTCAGGCTGTTCAGAACATAAGAAAATCTAAGTACAACACAGATCTTGACTTAACATCCTTCATATGTAAATACACATTCTCTCCTCTAAATCATCACCTACTAAACACGAAAACTATCTTAAATACCACCCTCATTACTGAATGAGAGGCAGGAGAGAAAGGGATGACTGGAACCAGCCTAGACTTGTCCTTTCCATAAGAATCAAATGTGGGATTTTTGTTTGTTTTAAGGAAAAAACTGTCTACTCAATTTAATTCCAGAAACTCATCCAGAAATGAATATTCACCAAATTCACATAATAAAACAAGAACAAGAAAATAAACAAACCCAAACATAAATAAGTCCCCCAAAATGTCACAAGGTTTTTTTTTTCTTTAACGTTCCATTAACAGATTAATGAAAATATGAATCAAGCATGCCTTATGAATGATGTCTTACTTTTTCCCTCCAAAACAGAGACAAGTTGCATACCACCACCCAGGGGCAAAGTGTGGACTGGGTTGCAGTGGCTTGTTTTGGTTCTTGCATTTATGAAATAAGAATTACACGTCATTAAAAAGCCAGCAAAAGAAAAACATGTCAAAGGCACTCCAAGTCTAATGACAGTTTCTAAAAAAACATTTTTCTTCAGCATATAGGCAATAAAATCGCTCACTTTCGACTTTCCAGGGCTCGCGGCTCTTGTTATTTCAGTAGAATGGCAGGAAGAAGTGAGAAGGAATCAAGCTCAGAGTAATAAAGAATCATGGGAGTCAAAAGGCCCAGAATCTTCCCACCTCCCGGCCCCAATAAATCAATATGGAAAGTTTGGCCTAAGCGTTTTCCAAGTCTCCCCATTTTCGATTGTGCGGCTTTTTATTTTATTTATTTATTTTTTAATATACGAAAAAGGGGAGTAATGCTTAACTTCTTTACACCTGCCTAAGAAAAAGAGGCCTTGACTTGCCCTTCCTGGACACAAGGAAAAATGATAATACCTTTGTAGTGGCCAAAAAAAAAATTGTTTTAAGAAAAAAAAAAAAAAACCCGGTAGGAGGAGTGTTTGTGTTTGGGGGGGGGGGGGAGACAAGAGCTAAGCAAACAGGAGGATCAGCTAAAGTCAATATCGTTACCTGTGGTACTGAGCCTGTAAAAACTGAAACTCTTCCTTAATCCGATCACAGGACTCGGAAATAGTAAATTTAAAGGGTTGAGCAGGCTGATGCGGTGCCTAAAGACAATAATAAAATATTCAATTAGCCCTCGTTCCAGGCAACGCAGGGAGATGGAGGAAACACAGCGCGCGGCGCTCGCCGGCGGGGGGTGGGGTGACATCGCGCAGGCAGGCGAAGAGCGAGGAAAACTCTCCTCCCGGGCCCCCCCGCGCCGCACGGCCCCGCAGGAGCTGGTTTCGGGGTGGCCCCCGGGACCCACGGGCTCTAGACCCTGCTGCCCTCCCTCGCTGGGTGCCGAGGGGCCGGCGCGCGGAGCCCACGCTGTCCCCACCCGGAATCGAAACTGGCCCGTCGGGGGGACTCGCGCCATGGCGTCCGGCCGCGGTCCGGTCGCGCGAGGAAGCCTGCGGCCGCCACCCTCTCCGGCGGGACAGCTGGCTGGCCGGCTCGTGCCCGGGGCCCGCGGCGCAAGGGGCCGGCGCCCCACACTCGCAGCCGCGCCGCCGCCGAGGGCGCCCTCCCCGCCCCGGCGCACAGGCGCGCCTCCTCCACCGCCCGCCGCCGCCCCCCTCCCCTCCCGCGGGAGTCGCGGCGCGAGGACGGTTAACCGCTCCGCGCGGCTTCCAAGGGCTTCAAAGACAACAATAAGAAAATGGCTACAACTCCATCGCCTCTCCGCACCTCTTCTCCGAGAGTGCCACGGCGCCGGGGGTCGGGGTCGGGGTCGGAGGGGGAGTGGGGCTCCAGGAGTGGGGCGCGGGGTTCCAGCCGCCCCCCACGCCCCTGCGGCCAAAGACACAACTCGGCGCCCCGGGGGCGACGCAGGGGACCCCCAGCGCCCAGCAAGCCCGCGCGCCGCGCCGCCCGCACTCACCGGGTGTCTCGTCTGCGGGTACATCTTGCTCAGGTCGCGAATCATCCAAACCGATTTAGTTGGCTGCGCTGGGCAGAGGCGCGCGGCTCATTGGCTTTAATGGCCCCGAGGAGGAGGCGGCGGCGGCGGCGGCCGGGTCCGAGGGGCTGCTCGGGCGCTCCCGGCCCCCGCCGGGTCTCGCGTGACGCGGACGGCAGGAGCGCGCGGCGGCGGCGGCGGCGGCTGGGCGCGGGCGGCTGGGCAGCTCCGCATGCCCCGCGGGCGTCACTGACCCGCCGCGGGCATCGTCCGGTGCGCGGCTCCCGCGGCCACGCAGCGACGTCCGCTTCGCCGAGGCGCGTCTGCCGACCCCGGCGCCGCGCTCACCCGCGCCGGGAAAGTGCGAGCTCCGCGCCGCAGCGCCCGCCGGCAGCACCGCCCGCCTGTCCGCTCGCTCGCTCGCTCGCTCGGCGTCCCACTCCAAACTTTTTTTTTTTATTTGTCTTTTAATTGGTGGTTATTCCTCCGAATGAATGATCTCTCTTCTTTCCTCAAAGCGCACACCAACTCCTTCGGTTCGGAAGAGGTCTCGGCGGTGCTTTTAGGTTGCTCTGGAGATTTTTTTTTTTTTTTTCACTTCACAGCAACGATCTTTTAAAAGGCACCTTTTAAGCTTCTTTTACCACATCTCATTTCCTTATTTTTCTTCCTTCCTGTTTTCTTGCGTTTTTTTTTTAACCCCAAATTGAAGAGGATTATAAAAATAAGAGTGAAACGCTTGCGGCTTTTTTTTTTTTTTAATTCTCTCTCCTTTCAAACTCCGCGAACACCACCTCAAAAATAATATACAAGTGTGTGAGAGGGGGAAGACAGCAGCCAACAGCCCAAACACCCGCTCAGAACAGCTCTAACAACACGCTCTGTGTAGGTGACTTCTTTGACCAAATTTAGCATCAGCTCATCATTAACATTCTGATACATATTCACAACCATCCGTGGAGGGACCGCGGAGCATCCCGGGAGATGTAGTGCGCCCCTGTCGACCACGGCCGAGGATTCGGCCAAATTGACTACAATCACCGGCCCGCCACGCGACCGCTCTGGGGCGCTTTCCAAGCGCCCCGCCCACCCCCGGCACAGAAGGCGTCTCCAGCAACCAATCAGGGACGGCTGAACATTAATCGCTGTTCTGTGTTCCTGCCCATCATTTCACTGCTGACGAATGGCGAGCCGGAGGGGAGGAGCGGGCCAAGCTGGGACCCACGTGGGGGACGGTCGCCGTCCGTAGCTCGGACCAATGAACAGAACGGAATGGGATTGGAGGAGGCGGGGCGGAGATGGCCCGCCCAAGGCGGAGCTGCGCCTTGGCTGACGTTCCTTAGCGCGAGCGTTCGAACCGGAGAAACATTTGTTCAGCTGTCAATCAAAGTAACGTGGGCCAGGGAGAAGCGGTGGCTGCTGCTGCTGCTGCTGCTGCTGCTGTTGCTGCTGCTGCTGCCCTGGCTGCATCCTCAGAACGGGGTGCTGGTGGCGTGGTGGCGGCAAAATAAAAAGGGTGGTGGGGGCGCTGAGCCTGGAGGCTAGTCAGAAGATCTTCCGAGTCTGGTCCTCCCACCCGCCCCCTCCAACCCAAACACCTCGGCCTTTTGCTTCGCGGCCGCGCCAGGAATGTGGACTAATTAGAGTCCAATGTCTCCTTAAAGAGACAAGCTCGGCCTTGTGTAACGCGCTGAAACCCCTGTTGAGACAAGAGAGGAGGATCGGGCCGATCCCACTTCGTTCGGTTCACATCAATTTTACGCGCCGCTGGAGCCGGCATAATTTTCCGTGTGAACGCGGATTCGGCACCCTGTTCTTGTTTAGAGCCCGAGACGGAGCTGGGAGACGCTGACCAGGGCGGGGGACTGGGGGAGAGGGTGGGGACGGCGCCCCGTTGAGCCACGAGGGGGATCTGATTGCGGTTCAGCCCCAAAGCGGAGCCGCTTCTTCCAAGCAACTGTGGAAGGAAGCGCCCCAAGACGCTGCTCCTGGGGGTCGCGGGGGCGTAACCGTGGAATGTCCGGGAGGGGTTGTAGGCCCGGAGCCGGGATCGACCGATTCCCAAGGAAACTGTCGAGGGTGCCTCCTGCACCCCCGTAGACGGTCCGCACTAAAACATTGTCAACTGGGTGCCCGCCCCAGGCACTGGGAAGAAAACGCACCTGCGCTCCCCGAGATGCTCCCTTGCTCCTGTTTAGTAGGAAGAAAACTGTCCCTCCTTTTCCCTCATTTTTGAGGAACAAATCAAGTTTGTGGCGGTTAAAATGGTCAGGGGGTCACATGTGCCACGAGAGACGGAGAGTCGGCTACCGCGGGGATAGGGGCTCGGTCCGGGGGCAGAGGCTGGGAGAGGGGAAGTAGGGGCACGGCAGAGAAAGGGCATCATCAGGGAAGGGGCTAATTAAGTGGGGGAGGACTCTGTGGCAAGAAGGGGAGATCCTGAGCAGGCAGCGCCTCCGCCCTTAGTCCTGATTCAGTTGGGGGCAGCTCTCCGGTTTAAGCGGAAGCTTTGAGGTTCACAGCCTTCCCAATGAGCCTCTAACCTTTAGGTAGGAAGGAATTTGGAGAAAGTCAAGCGGATGGTAGGCTAATTTAAGGTTCTGGGTTTCGGATGTTCATTTCTGAGTGTCTGTCGTTTGTCTAACCTAACTAGAGATGTTGGCAGAGATGGTTCATCATTAATGGACAACCATTCTTAATTATATTCCTTGCCTCCAGTGAACAAATTAATGACTTAATATCCAACCTACCACATTCTATGGGCCTTTCTGTGTTAAGCACTGTGGCTGGATGAGGCAAAGGTAGACTATGGTGGTCATCACCTTCCTCTAATTTTCTTCCTCTAATTTTTCTTTTTTTAACTGAGATCCTGTAACTAGAGTTTACAGACTATTTTAATTAAGCAAACATCTTCTCCTCTATCCCCAAAATCAGAGGATGGAGGACTCCATGGGCAGTTTTCTGAGCTTCCTCTGTCCAATCCTCACATATGGCTGTTGGATATTTGAAATGTGGCCAGTCCAAAACGAGAGTGCTGTTAAGTATACATGCACTGATTTTAAAAGAGTCAGTACAAAAAAAAAAATAGTAAAATAGCACAATAATTTATAATAATTGCACTGAAATTCTAATAGTTTGAATAATGATTAAACAAATGTATAACTAAAATTAATTTTGTTTTTTGCTTATTTAACCAAGATACTAGAAAATTTTTAATTACTTTATATGGCTCACATATTTCCATCAAACAGCACTGTTTTGAAACATTCCCAAGAACTTGAATGATATGATTTCTACACTAGGACAGTGAGTTTTCTAAGAACACCGGCAAAGGCCACATTTTATTCTACGGTTGGTTATTTGCTCCCTCTGGAGCTTTTCAATAGTTTGTTAAATTACGCACAGCACCTCTGTAGGAAGTTCTGTGTTATCTGTTCTAGCCAGAATGTAAGTTCCAAGAGAAGAAGGACCTGGTTGTGTTCAAGGCTGCCCATAGCTGGTGCTCAGTAAATATTTGATGATGGCAGTATGAGTGAATGTCATGATGTGTCAGTATACAGAAAGCTTCCACATCAGTTGGGCCACACTTCTTGACATTCTGTGCAGTTACTTCTCCAGACAGGGAATGGGAAATCCTAATAACAGAACCTGAAGAACTATTGAAAGGGTCAGTGGACAAAAGAGAAAACTGCTCTGTTAAGAGATATCAAACAGCTTATAGCAGAAACATTTCTCTTAAGTTCTCGACAATGTATGTTAACAGAAGTGTGGCTAGATAAATCAGGACATTTCTTTATTTTTTAAATTAAGTCCTGTTGTAAAATGCAGTACTGGGATATATTTCACACTTTGCCTACTAGCAAATCTACATAATTCACAATGATGTCTCAGAAAGATACAAACTGAAGCAACCGGTGGCTCAGCCTAAGACCAAACACAGAAAGTGAGTGGAGCTCATGGCTGCTTTGGTCTCTTCTACTCTCTGCTTCTGTTTCTGTCAAGGTGATTCTCTCAAACTGTTGAGCCAAGACATGAAGTCACTTGAGGCTTGTCCTATCCTTACCACACAGTGGAGAGCTTCAGAATTTTCATGTGGGAGGGGCTCAGCAACAGCATTCATGTTAGAAGCTAAGCCTCGATGTTCTAATCTTAAAGTGATATATGCAAGTAAGCATATTGTTTTCACTTAGGCTCTATGTTATAAATGATTTATTCTTTCCTAAAATATTTATTGTGCCAAGATAAGGAAATTTAGCAGTAAATGTGGCTACTTTTTATTTATTATCTCTTAACTCCAAATTCATCCTCTTTGTCTGATGTTCGAAAATTCATCTGGGCCTTTTAGTTTTCTCTGACAGCTGGTACCAAAGCTTTGTCAATAGAGGGCGCCCGAGAGACATTACAGGAGGAAATGATTATGCTTCCTGGTTTCTGGTGTGCAAGTTGGGCAGGTTCCCACAGCACAGGTGGTGGATTCCTAGCACCCAGCAGCTTCCCTGAGTGGTTTTGGAGCTGTGTGCCTCTGATGAGACACCTCCCTAAACACCTTTCCCTGGCACCCCAGAGAATGGATTTCCAGTAGGTTCTTTAGTGTGGATTTCTTGCAGGTTCTAAAAGGAGGCTTTCCAGCAGGATCCACCTGCTCTAGGTGTGCCCTCTCAATTGATATCTGGATTTCAGCCACAGCGGGAGTGTAGGTCTTGGAGAGGTTCTTTCCTGAGTCCTCTGTCTCAGCCCTAAGTGTAGCAGCTGCTCCTTATATCTGTCATTTCTGTATTCTTAAAGATTCTATTTACCTCTTACTCACCAATCCCTCTTTACTCCCATTTCCTGTCATAGTTAATAATTCTTTATATTAAACTTTCTTTCTTCAAATTACTGTGTGCTTTATCTCCTAATTGGACTCAGAATGATACAGTAAACATCATAAGTTAAGCCTCTTGGGCTTAACATTCCCTGTTGGGCTTACATTCTGATCAAGGAACATAGACAAATAGTTGAACAATTAGCAGCATAACATTAAGGTAGTTGTATGTGCCTATGGAGAGAAATAAAGCATGGTGGGAGGATAGGAGTGACTGGAGTGAAGGAACTCATAAAGATGGGAGGTGGTAGAAGGCTTCTCAGAGGAAACGACAGTTAAGCAGAGGCCCGAATGCCAAAAAAGAGCCAGTCATGGCAGAGATCACTGAGAAACAAATTTCAGGTGAATGCAAAGGCTCCATGTGAGAAGTGGTGAATGAGAGATTTTTCAAAAGATTGGTGTATGCCAGGGTAAAAATAGTGTAAGATCAGGTCATGGCCACACCTATGGGTCCAGAACACATGGAACTTCTTAAATCTGATAAAGACATTTACTTTCTATTTGGAGAATAATGGAAAACCATTGCAGGGAGAGAAAGGATGATAAGCAGGGACTGACAAGATAATGACAAATATGTGGTTTATAAGGACCCTTATTCACACTTGACCTAAGATAAAGAAAGCATCTATTTCCATATTAAAGAATATATACTACTTTTATCTGGGGCAGCTGATGACAATTATGGAGGCACACATCCCTTTGACACTGCCTCTGCCTATCCCTACCAATAAGTGACAGGTAAATTTTAAATTGAATAGAGGCCACCTAGGCAATTCAGAAATGTCGAGCTCTGATTCGAATATACAACTAGAACAGAAATGATCATGGAGAATCAAGGACATGATCCATTTCTAGATCAGCAATTGACTTGCTCAGCAGCTGACTTATCACCCTCTCCCTTCTGTAAGAAGATCGACATAACTATATAGTATACTCCTTATTTTAAAAGATTTAGTACATCAATGTCAAAGAGGGTGCCAAAATCTGAACTTGTCTGATGAGTCAGAGCCTTATCTTTGCCAGCTGACTCTATGTTTAGTGATGGCTATTGCCAAACTATCTGTTTACTAGGATGTCCCTAATTCACTTGATGGATAAAAGGAGGTAGACACCCATTGCTTTTTATTGGGAAGAGCGGCCTTGGCTTGAGAATGGAATGGACAAATTTGCGTAGAGACTAAGGAAGTTTCTGGAAGAACTCTAGTAAAATATTATGTTGTTTGAACTCCTTAAGATGGTCCCTAATTAAGTGTACAGGGAAGAAGGAACACTGAGTCCTTTTTCTCCTCTCCCATGGGCTGGATGCAGACACTGTGGAATGTGGAGGGTTTTCTAGAACTCATCATGAAGTCAACAGGAGAATGTACTGGTGATGGGGTTCAGCATCAGTTGCCACAGAGGTAGGAATTTGTGGGTGTTTCCCATTTTGAAAGAACTCTCTTTTGAAGATAGGCAACCCTTTCAGGGCTTACTCAACCTGGCACTAATGGGGTGCTTTGGGATAAATGGCTGAGTATGCAAGGATGATAAAGGTCTGTATAGGACCCCCTATCTTCAATAGTCACACCTACACCAGCAGTCATCCTGAGTGTCTGAGAGAGATCCAGGACTTCTAGCTAGTCTGAACAATTAATTGTCTGAATATTTAAGACAATACTTATACTCCACACTGATAAAACAAATCATATTTAAGTAACAAACTATTAAAAATGGCCCTTTTGCTTGAGAAAAACTCATGTTATCTTTACTTTCCTTAACTCTAGAAGGGACCTTTAAAAGATTTTTCTTTTCCATTCCCCTGCCTTTAAGCAAACAAGGTATTATTTTCACTTTGAAGATTTAATCAACTGAGGCTCAGAAAGGAGTTACTTGCCCGAGGTTATATAGTCTGTCAATACTAAAGCAGTGATCAGAACTTCTGTAACTTACCTTCTAATTCCATTCCTGTATAAAAACCCCAGTTTCACAAGTGGGTATTCAATTACAGTATGCAATCTAAATACTACCTGCATCGTTTATTCCCTTTCAAGCAGATGTTTTGTTGCTTAAATGGGGGTGAAGGATGAATCACGGAGATGACTGTGTTACAGCTGCCACTGGGCAAAAGCTGAACCTGAAGATTCTCAGGTCTGCAGGAAGCAAACCTGCCTTCCCTCTCCCTCCCTCCAGCCCCCAACCTCTGAGTCTCTGAAGGTGTGATAAGCTCAGTTCAAGAGAGATGAATGGTGCTTAAGCTCCAGTCCTTTACTTTCCAAGGCCAGCAGGGTTCACACCTATTCAGCTGCTCTTTCCATGCCTTCACACAGGCTCCTACTTCTCTAACTATCACAACAGCCTGCAGGGCAGATATTATAGGAGAAAAATTGTATTTACTTTTTGAAATGGGTGGCGTGGGAATGGAGTTGATGTCAGAAAGTATAACTAGATACCACACTGCTTTGTATGAGAAAATAATTCATTCAAGTCCAGTATTATTTTCCCTGGAACTGGGGCTCAATTCATAATCTACCATGATCTGGTCAACTTTGGTTACTTCCTTTACCTTTCTAATTCATTCATGCTATGTCCCACCGTTAAGAAGGTATGATCTCTAAACCCACCTCTGCTAAATGCATATATTTTCAGCTCTAAATATGTTTCATTTTATAATTTGAGAGTTGCATTGGTCATAGAGAATGGATTTTGATTCAAGATCACCTGATAAACTTGATCACTTTATCTTTCTCCCTTTTTTATTACCTCCAAAGAAATGAACTTCTGCAATGTATATTGTTTGGGGAAACTGGAAGCAGATGCATATTATTGAAAATTGATTAGTTGTCTTATAAAGTGATCAAAATTGTAAGGCCCTATAGTCTCGATGTTAGTATGTAGGTTTCCACCACTGCAGTTTAATTCAGGACTTGTCCTCAATATTATGTAGCTTGGAAGAATTCTGGTAAATCACACAACTTTCTTTAATTGAAATCCTTGTAAAATTGTGAATGAGCCATCATCCCAGTGTAATATCTAGTCCAGTTCACTTCTACTTTTAAAAAAGACTGTGATAGTCTGGGAAATTTCATTCATGGAGAAACCCTCCTGCTCCACTTCTTGATTATATACAGAACAAGATCTGAATGCTTTTATTACAGATTTTTTAAAAATATGTCCACAAAAGAGACCATTGGATACCTCATATCTGTATGGACCACAAGTGCTTACATAGTGCTGTTATATATTATTACCCCTGGTAAAATGTAAAGGCACCAAGAGATAGGAATGATGGGTATTAAAATCCCCATTTTACAGACTATAAAATTGACATCCAGTGAAACCAATGACCTCTTGAAATTTATGCAACTAACAAGCACATGAGCTGGGAATCAAACTTGAGCTTTCAGAATCCACTTCTTTCCACTCCACTAGAGCTTCCTTTTAATGACTTACAACAATTATAATGCTTTGTGCTTTACAAAGTAGTTCCTCGTGCTTTTCCCTTCCCATATAAAACCCTGTTAGGTAGGGAGAGCCAGTATTGTGACCATCTTACAAATATAAAAACAGTAACTCAGAGAAAGTGACCGGTCTGTCTCGTGTGTGTTTACATATAGGTAGACATCAACTCTATAAATTTATATGTATAGCTATGATAATAATAATCCTAAATACATGTACAGTTAGAAAATATATAAAAAGGTGTTATCAGTATAACTCATATGTAAGCTAATTGGATGCCCTCATCTTCCAGCCTGCTGGGTTCTTTGCTCTTATAGCTTTCAACTGGAATGATTCACTATCAACCCATGTACAGTCAGAGACCCAGCATCCTTCTTAGTAGCTCCAGGGATTATGGAGGGGCTCTGTGTCTCTGAATCATCACTGGCTATGATCTCTTATTTCTGATGAAAGCTTGATCAACATTCAGTGCCTCTTACTCATCTGTCCCTTTTCCACACCAAACTACCCTTTAGGACATTCTTTACTCTTCTGAAGTATCCTTGACACAAACTGTGTATGATTAACACTTTTACCTAATGTTTGGGTGATGGAGGTAGTTAACAACTCGGAGTGGCAAATGAGTGAAAGTAGACTATTAACCATTCCTGTCCCTTAATTATCCCCAACCCCTTGAATGGCTCAATCATAGACACCACCCAGATTTTCTCAGTCTAGCAACTCTCCTTACTTCATGTCTCCTCATGTCATTGGAAAGGTCCCAATAGTGTGATTGGCATAACTTTCCCCACTGCAGTTACTACTGTGTAGCATTTTTATAGCTTAGGGTTGATTTCTGAATCTGACTAATTTTTTCAACATCTATATATGGAAGAGAGAAATGCATATATGACTCACTCATTCTTCAATCTTGACTTGTAATCTTCAATTAAAGAAACTTTATAATTTATCCACTTTTTTATAATTTAAAAAGAAATGAAAGCTTTTGTAAGGGAAGCCATGCTGGAAATAATCTTATAATCTCCAGGAATGATGTTCATCAAGGATTTAAACAGCAGTATAGCCTCTTTTTTCTTTGTAGACTTAAGAAATTTGACTGTTATGTTTTCTTGAAAGAAAATAATTTGTTTTTAAGTCCTTGGAGGATTTTATATTCTTTGAAAATTATAAGATATATAATTAATTACTCAGAAAATGATTTATTATGATGGTAATTGTCACATATAAATATAATTTAATAAGACACTGAAAACATAAAATAAAAAATTGTCAAATACCTATTGCAAATTGTATTTAGAAACATTTTTATAACATTTAGATTTCTATGCAGCAATCAATGCTCTCTAACAACTTGTTCCCAAAACAGTAAACATGAATCATGTTGTAAAAATTAGATTCAGAAATCTACTTTAAGCTATAAAAATGCTACATAGTAATAACTGTACTGGAAAAAGATATGCTAACAGTACATTTTCTATAAGTTCTAGAATGTTTACAATAGGCTAACACAAACAACCATATTTAACACTTAGCTTTTGAAATTTACTTTTTGTTAAATAAAGTATGTTAGTCACATACATTTTTGAATTATTTATGCAATGCTTAGGAAAGTTTATAATCAAAGTTGCATCAAAGTAAGTTTAATTAAATTTTTATTATCTGTAAGCTCCTGCATGCACAACTAGAACTTTACTAATTATTAAAACCAAATATATACAGTCATATCTAGGGAGGAAGAATTGCCAAATAAAATACTCAGTAGTCAGTTCAATTATAAGTTTAAATAGTGATAAAAAGGAGTATGTAATTTTGTTTTTAACACTTTGAGTATCAAGACTTAAGGTGTTAGAAAGCTTCTGATTTCTATTATGACCTTGACTCACAGCCTTCTGTTATATCCTAGGAAGGACCTGCATTTATTCCAAAGTTATATATAATCAGCCTCATTGGCAACTAACTTTTACTGAGTATGCCAAACACTAATGTAGGTGATCTAATAAAATACATTAATACTCCATCTCATCTTCATTTTAAAGGTGAGTCCATGGAGTCTTGGATAGGTTCCTTAATTTGCATAAATTCACCCAATGGGAAAATTGTAGAGTAAGATTTAAATCTCAGACTGTTTTTCTAGGTTTTCTGCTTGTTTGTTTTTGTGTTCAGGGAATAGCTGTGGTTAATAATACATTTTATATATCTCTCTATGACATGAAATATTCTTTAGAAGAATTTTGATATGAAGCAGTGAGTCAAAACATCGTTGCTAAATTTATATTTTGTCCATTGAACAAGGTTAAATCCTAATTCATTCAAATTGTTTTGATGTTCTGATAAATAATCTAATGATTCACTCTTTGGGCTCATCTTTTAATTTTTTAATTATCAGCAAAGGAATACTCACTTATATTAGTGTTTAAAATATAAAACTAGGAACCATACTTAAGTTACTATCCAGATCCTATTGTCAACATGCTACTTTGGGAATTTAGAATTATTTTCCAAGTCTCAAGCATAGTAACATGCAAAAAAAATCTAATCATAAAGAAAGTTATCATGAATAGTTGATACTGACACAGACACACACATACACATATACCCCCTAAGAATATTAACATTTAATTTCATAGATAATTTCCTGCCTTTCGATGACTCTCCCCAAATCCTTAATTATAGAAAAAAATTGATGATAATAATATAATTTAATCAGCTATATTTCTTATTTTTAGAACAATAAATGGTGTTCTAATGTACTTGCTTTGATTAGATGAAAAATAAGTAAAGCAAGAACAAGGCACTGTATTGTTTGAGAATATCTTTGACATGTTTTAGGTTGACTGTTTCTCAGCAAGGTTCACTTGAGATAGTAGCCTACCTGGTGTAAAAAAAAAAAAAGATACAAGAGAATATCAGATTCATAACTGGTTTTTGCTAACAAGCTTAGATTTATAAGAACTGAACAATTAAAATTTCATATCAACATCAAGGACAAGAATTAAGCCAAATTCAAGTGTTTGTTTTCTGAAATGCTGCTGAATACATTGTCCGGATTGTTCCACGGAAGGCTGAAAGCAAAACACGGGTGGGTCTACCAAACAATCCCTGACTCTGTTTATAACAACTGAAGCTGTGCCTTTCATATCGAAGTCCCATCAGAAAGGGGAGGGGGAGAGGAAGAGATAAGCCCATCAGTGAAATAGTAGCCTTTAACAACAACCAGTCATTTCCTGCAATCAAAACCATGCTAACATGTGGCTTGTTCAAATAAAAATTACTGGACTGGAGCCAAACAGGGAAAAACTAATTGATAATGTGGTTTTTCAGAAACCATCCATCCGTCAAATGTGTCAGTCCTTCATAATACTTTATTTCCCTTCTGAACAAAGATCTTTAAAATTCATTGTGTGCACTTAAAAACAAAGTGTCCTTGTGTTGGTTTATAAAGATTCTCTTTTAGTTTGGGTTTGTTTTGTTATTTGATTACATTCCCTCCCATCCTGCATTTTTTTTCCAGATAGTTGCTGGAAATTTCTGCCATTCTTAAACAAAGCATCTTTGTGCTGTATCAGCTTGCATTTTCCTTGGATTGTATTTGGGATGATGCCTTTTCACTGACTTCAGCACTGGAGTATTATAGCCACAGCTTTAGTAAGTAGACTGTAACAAACAGATTCACTGGCCCTTTTTGTGTGTTGCATCCTATTAACCTACCAGTGGGAAACGCTACTCAGAGTAAGGCAGAGGAGTGATTGCAAACAGAAGAAAAAACAAACAAACAAACAAACAAAATGATAAGGAAATACTGGATCCTACTTGCAGCTAAAGAAAACCATTAACAGCAACTATAAAAAAAAAGTTCTACCTCCAGTAGTTCCTTCACTGCGTAATAAAATTTTTTACCTAAAATGTTTTATTCATTTTAGGATCCTAAAGATCAGTTTGCAAAACTGTTAATAGCTTAGCTCATCATCAGTATCCAAAAGAAATGTTGGTAATGTGAATTTCAGTAACATTCATTCCCTTTTGCTCTAAATGACTTTCATCTCAAAGTAAAGCATACCAGAGATTTGGTGCTACACTCACATGCACATGTACACAGGCACATACATGCACACTCGCACACGTACACACACACATATGGACACACATGCATGCACACACATATTTTTGCCCTGATTTGTGGCAAAGGTCACACTTTAAAATGCATATTTAAAGAAGTATGATAGTTTCCCAGAAATTATATTTTAAATGATGATTATGTGATTAAAACACTGCAACTGAAAATAGAAATAATGAGGTTTTGATGAATAAAAATGTGAAAGAAAAAGTCTGTGTGATCTGTAAGCTTTTCACTTCTTTCAGCTACTGATTTACAAGTCAAGGCAATCATATTGCTCTCTCTTTTTTAAACTTCTAGTACTATCAACTGTTGACTTGCCAGTTACTTTAGGTTTATAGTAAGATTTTGTCATCAGTGTCGGAACAGGCAGGACAGGAGAAAGGCCCTTTGAAATAGTTGTTTCTTGTGAAGCCAGCTAAATACTGACCAGAGAATCCGCTCCTAGTACCTTAGTAGACATCTCAATAAAGTTTCCTTTTAAAGAATTTCAGGAAGAAAAATCCTCAGTAGCAGCACAAAACCCCTACCTTACAAACAAGTCCTGCCCCTGAATTTTTTTTTTTTTTTTTGGTATGCTCCCCACACAAAAAAAAATAGTTTTAAAAAGTCACGTTTATATAAAATAATAATAATTTTCATGTGTAACCTCTATTCTGCCTATAAGATACTAATACTACAATTGCAAAAAGAATCAAATATTCACTCCTCATCCAAAGACTGCAACACAAAGAAATAGAAAAGTGCATAGGGCTCCAGAGTTATTTTTGGTGGAAAAGATATTATCAGTTTAGAAATGGCAGAGGCCATCTATGAACTCAACATCCACAGTGGGTCTCGTGAAAACAAGATCAAATTTAATTTTTTTGTGTGGGAAATAGCCAGAAAGTCAATGATACAAATTCTGCCTTCAGAGGTACTCACAAAAAAGGACTGTGAGAACTAGTAGAAATATTTTCATTCTTTTCCTGCTAGAATTTACTGCAGGTCAGTTTTGGTCATTGTTCCATGCTGGGCTTTGTGGGTTGAGAAAAATGAAACAAGACAATTTATTGGTAATATTTTAATATGTTTTAATTTTTATTTGTTCTGTATTTTCTTAAAATGAACTAGCACTAGTTCTGTCAGGAGCATCCGAACAGAATGTTTCCTAGAAATTTAGAATTTTTATATAAATGGTTGAAAAAGAGAAAATAAAAGGGAGAGCTAATTTCAGGTGGTATCCTGAAAAGATTTTGTCACAAGTTGATGTGGTCTTGAAAACCAAATTTTGTTGAAACAGAAAAGACTCTTCAAATTCATTGTATCATTGTTATCAAGAGCTAGGCACAGTTGAATAGATGAGTTTCTTCCATGGCAAGGGGAAACTCAGCTGTGAAACTGTCCTGGGGTAGCAGGAGGATGCAGTAACAAGAAAGAAAAAGGCCAAGCTCATACCAAGCTTATGCCGCTTGACCTGAGGGATTGTGGAGAGAAGGAAGTGAGAGAGGAAGATTAGTAGTGGCCAGGTATGGTCTCCGTTTTTCTTCCAAATTCAACTTTCAGTGGACAGAAACATATGTTATATAAATTATTCACTGATTTAATATACATATATTTTTATGCTCTTACATGCCTGAACTCAAGATGCACTGGGATGTGTCATAGTTTCCTAGGTACTATTATTTTCTCTTTTAGTAGTATATAGAACAATAGTAAATCAAAATCAAAATCTTCAATTCAATGAATTGTGCTAAGTCAGAGAAAAGGTGAAGTGAAGGACTTCTGTCCTTTTTTCCACTTGTGGCTCCATGAGGACAAGACCTTGTAGACCACCTTTGGCAACCAAGAATGGCCATAGTAAAGAAAATCCATAGATACCCCAAAATGAGGCAGAGTGCAGACCTCTTGACCACTATCTGCTTCTTCATGACATGAATGAGACCCAGAAGAACCAAGGAGAGTCTAGAAAGTTAAGGGAGAGTCTGACAGAAACTCTAGAAGGGGAGCAGTCACTTCATTAGGAGTGTCACGAAGGCTGGCTGGGCCAGGATCAATCGGCGGTCCTCAGTGCTAGCAAGAATAAATGTGAAACTAAGTCACCAATGGAATGACCAGTGCCAGACCAAGCGGAAAAGGAAAACTGACCATCAGTTACACTAGCCTCAGGACAGAGGGTCAGTTACCAGAAGGACCTTCTAGAAGGGGAGACACTAATTCTCTCTGGACATTAGTTCCTGGGATACCCTGGCCATGCCCTCTGTAACAGATTCCAAGAGGATCCAGGGTGGACTTTGCTTATCTGAGGACCCTGTCACCCCACTACTAAGACAAAGCCACAGAAACCCCACCCCTTCCCATGAACACAGAGGTCATTTTGGGAAAATAAGGAGAGAAAGCAAAAATCTGAAAGACAAAACATTTCTTCCAAACTAGGCTGAACATTTAGGTAGAGTGTAAAAATTAACGAAGAGGATGAAATTTTATAGGTTGTTAAAATAAATTTAGTTTTTCTTTTTTTCTTGATGCCCAGTTAAACATTGTAATGGGGACTGGTTAATAGAACAAGGAAAGAAACTATGCTATCTCTCAACATCTGATTTGTACTATAATAGAGAATGTGACTCCGAGAATTCAGAATAATGAAGAACTACCCTCAAAAAGTCTAGATTCTAAAAAGTGATAATATGAGAACCAATATAAATATAATATAAAGTATACCCATTAACCTGAGTCTATGAGATAGACCATCTTTGCATAAATTAGCAAAATGTTATTCTGTGGCCTGTATTGTAATATTAATGGTGTTTTAATTAAATCAAAGGATACTGTGTTATTATTAACATTGTCTGTACATCTTAATAGTACTCCTTAATCCTGGTTAAGAAAAAAATGGATCCTATAGGTAGATTACTAGCCTTTAATAATAACAGTCAAATACGTGTAAAAATATGAGTTGGAACAAATCTTTGTCACTTGTCACTGGGCATTTTCAAGAAGTAACACAAAATAGTACAAGAAAAAATGAGCAGCTATCAGAGATACCAATAATTGCCTTTTGAGGGCCCGGTAAGACAAGCACAGAATAACTTCATCAGAGCTGGTAAGCAGGATTGGGAGAGGGATAGAAATGGCACCATGGTTCCTTCTTGGACATATCAGCTTAATGATTTGCTATTGGCATCCTCAAACATCCCTGATGCTCCACTGACAGCTGCAAATGGCACCTCTTGCTCTGGAGTTGAACACCATGGCTTCCTAGTCTCTGCAGAGTCTCATCAGCTACTGGAAAATACTTCTTTTGGTGCTGAATACAATCTGCTCTATTCTTCCTTCAGCCCAGGACTCCAGGTTCCTAAGGCCCTCCTATAACCACTAATGTTGGGGCATGCGGGGTCAACAGAGTCTTCACGCATGGATGGACCATTCTGTCACAATGAGACAGAACAGTGAACATCCCTTCTAATGCAAATGATCCCCTCTTTAGAAAGCTGGGCTTATTGACTAAAGACCATTATCGCTGTGAGACCCAATGAGAGGAAGCAGTTAAACATGCTCTTTTTCCCCTTCTGTGTTTATAGCTGCCCAGAAATGAACATCAATATTTAAATGTCTGAATTATCTTAGGCTTGTAAAAAACCAATTAGTTGCTCCCTGGGCTCCATGTTTGGGGCTTCTTCAGGGCAGAGTATGGGACTGTTTAGTTCTTGTGGTCAGCAGCGGGAAGCTCGGGAGAGGTCAGAGTGGAAAGGGTCATTGCTGGGTTAGTAGGGTCTCCTGGGACCCTCTATCCTGAAGCAGCAGGCCAGGGCAGGGTCAGGAGTTTTCTGCAGGCTTTGCAAGACTGTCAGGAAGGATCCAGAAGGACCACTGGCAGTGCTCAGAACTCTTGGCCAGCAGTTGCATCATGGAAAACACAGCACAGATGGGAGCCTTTCATTTTTCTCAGTTTAGGGCCATCTCTGCCTCCAGGTAGAAACCTCTAGGCTTATATAAACTTTGTCAACTATAGCAATTCTGGTTCCTCTGAAGAAATAAGTCCTCTTCTCCAGCCAGGGCTTACATGTTTGTATAAGAATGTAGGGCCCCCATCTTCAGACTTCGCACATCCTCTACAAGTATATCTTGTTTGGCTTGGGGCAGAGGGAGTGGACCACTGGGACCAGGGCTCATGTTGATTAGTAAGGTTTCCTGTTTCCTTATTGATTTAGATTCTCAAGTTCTCTAATTCTCAGAGGGTCCTGATTATTGTCTCTTTTGTACTAGATTTTTTTTTTCTGGCAGACATCACTAGTTGCCTATTCAGTATTCTTTCACCTATTTCTTCCTTACTAATAGAAACCTATATCTGTTCATGGCAAAAAAGGACCCAATGCCAGGGAGGATACATGACTTCCCAACCTCTGTGGCAACTGGGAGTGGTGAAAGAGGAGAGGAGTAAGTGGAAGATTTCGGAGTAATGGTTTCTGAGAAATATTTACCTCTGTCATCAAAGAAGACAGATGCAGCAGGCATGGCTCTTCCTGCCCTGCCCTCAGACCTGGTGTTTGGAGCTGGAATGGGATCAGCAGATGGCTGATGAGAGTCAGAGGCTAGTTGTATTCTATATTTTCATTTATTCAACAATTATTTATTGAGCACCTGCCACATTTCCAGTTCGACAAATAAGACAGAGTTGGGGTCCATATTCATTACTCCTGTCATGTATTACATCACCCAGGGTTCCTGTTTATAATAGAAATTATTGGAATACATACATTAAAATATAAAATAAAATGGGGGAGGAGATTCATAGAAGATGCTGGATATTGAGAATTTTACTGGGAGATTGGAAAACAGTCAAAAGGTAAGGAAAAAGGCTAGGCATCAGGAGGCATAGCCATGGTCACTTGCAGGAATGGTCAAGTTAGAATCAGGTCAAGGCCACTATCATAGGCCCTATTAAGGCTGTGGCCACATCTGCTGCTGCTGACTTCCACTCATATTCTAGAGCCAGTATCTCAGAAGTAAGCATCAAATTCTGTTGTGCTTTCTCACATGCCTCTGCATTGGCAATTTCAGAAATGAGTGAAAGCAGGATGCAATGCCTCCACTCTTGCCCTACTTTTTGTGGATAGAGGTTTTAAATTCACCCTTCTGCCAAGGTCACAGGGCAGTCCTGAAAGGAGATTTGAGAAATATAGGAAGAAGGATCAATGTTAAGTAACCGAGATAAAAAAAGTGCATGATGGGAAAAATAATTTACATAAAGTGTTGCAGTTTTCAAAATGGAAAACAGTAAAAATTACTTTCGTACAGTACTTTAAGGGTTTTAAAGTACTTCACAAGACTGAGATGCAGGCAGAGTGGGTATTACATCTGAGCCTCAAAAAAGATGAAATTATTTTTATAGATATAAAGTGTTCAGTTATTATTTGACTTTTTATTTTAAAAAGAAAGAAATGTGTAACCTTAATTATGTGGCAATTTTAATTGAGGATAACTTTAACATACTACGAATATAAACACAATTTTTTGTCAACAGTGTTGATTTATATCTACAAATGAACTAGTTTACCAAAAAGCGAAAATATTCTATTTGGAAGTTAAAGTGATTCTTTTTAATATTTGACTCTTATCAAATTTTATTTCAAATGCTTATCAGATTCTCAAATTCTTATCTTGCAAAGACAAAGCCACACAGCAGACCTGATCTTAAGCTTAATTGGTGTAGAACAAGGATGGAGAAACATGACATGTGTCTTGTTACTCTCCTCAATCTTGACCTTTCCAGATATAACTAATTAATCATGGCATTCGTTCTCATGAAGTCCAGACAAGGCCTCAGAAACTCTCTCAAGACAGCATTGAAAGCAGCCCCTACCAATCAAACAGAGCCAGCAACCCTAGAGGAGCAGTGTTCCATAGAGAGTTGTAGGACTCAAGGATTTCTTTTGTTTTCCCAGAATGTTGATGTTCTGAGAAGAGCACTTTCCTTCCTCTGGAAAAGTCTTCCAAGCCTGTGGGTCAAATCCTGGATCAAATCCTGGGCTGTTGAGTAGACTTGAAGCTATCAGTAAAACTGTAGCCTGTGGTCTTTCTGAATTCAAGCCGCATGTTGATCAAAGCTAAACTATTGAAAGATATGGCAGAAAAATGTCATGATAGTAGAGCATGGAGGCTATCTCTTAAGGCATTCAGGATGGTGCTGCAAGAGAAAGCCATGCTTTGCCCATGTTGAAGGCAGACCAGCAGGAGAGATATGGCTTTATTAAGAGAATCTTTTTTTGTTTTGTTTTGTCCTGTACTGCTGAAAGTCTAGCATTTAAGCAAATTGCAGAAGTCCATTTCTCAGCCTAAGCTACAGTGGAATACTGGGGGAAACTCAGGGGAATTAGGAAGTCTAATTTCCCAGCCTCTCCTATGCATTAGCTGGGGGAAGTGGAGAGATTAGTTTTCTCTCCTTTCTCTACCCACCCTTCCCCACCATAAGCCAGTGGCAGAGACCAAATTCTTTAAACTAGAACTAGGCAGATAGAGGCTAGGAGAAAAAAGTGATGGTGATCTATCATTCAAATATCAGGCTGGACTACATTTCTGATACTGGTGAATAGTCATTTATGATGTTGCCAGAGAATTCTCCTATCTGGACACAAGAGACAGTGATTACTTAAGCCTCAGGGAAATCCTTAAGCCTCTAGGTCTGCACCAATTACAGGTGAGCTAATGGTTGAGGTGTTCGAACTTCTCAAAGCCTCTGTCCTTTCTCTTGGGTTTGCTGCTGAAGAAAATGGAGGAGGAAAATCACCCAGCTAGTAGAACCTGAGCTACCAGATTGACCAATTAAAAAACTGAATATACTGTCAGGGAAAGGATTCAACACAAAAAATTTCCAATGAGACCTAGGAAAGTCATAATTTATCTTATCTGACATAGATATAATAAAAATTGATATAATTTATCTATTCTGACAAACAGAATATTTTATTTTCAGATGAAGCGTGCTAGGATCACCCTTCTGTCACATAATTTCCAAGGGCAACTCCCAAAGGTGGCTGGAACACTCTGGGCAAAGATCAGTGTTGGACATCATTTGTCCCTGTATGTGGCTTCTCTACCCCCCATTTCTAAGTAGGAAGCTTTGACTGGCATCATCCTAATTTTTTGCCACTATTAATACTAATGTCAGAAAAGTCACATTTGTACCTAATGGAAGAACAGACATCACTCTGTGATACTGGACATCCAGCCCTTAGCATTGAGGTGGGTTGAATATATCTGTGTTTAAATGTGGGATTATTGCATTTGTAAACTGGTGGCTACATTGGTTATCTATTTCCACAAAAATTCTATGAACATGTAACAGCAAAATCCAGTGGTTTAAAACAACAACCGTTTATTTAGCTCATGAGTTTGTGGGTTAGTTGGGCAATTCCTCAGTCTTGGCTAGGCTTGACTGATTTTGGCTGAGCTTACTCATGCGTCTGTGACTCAGCTGGTAGGTTGCCTCGTCTAATGTGATCTCACCTAGAATGATCTGGCTTTGCCTCCAGAGTCTTTCATCCTCTATCAGACTTGCCTGATCTTGTGCTAATGGTGGTAGGATTCTATTAGGAAGGACAGAAACCTAGGCTCAGAATTAAACCACTATTACTTCTGCCTATTTCATTGCCTACAGCAAATTATAGGCCATCCCAGATTCAAGGGGTAGGAAAATAGACTCTGCCTCTTTACGAAAGTTGCTGCAGAGTCACATTGCAAAGGGTGTGAGTAGAAGGTAAAGTGCGGAATTGAAGCCATTTTTGCAATCAGTCAACCACTGAGGTTTGGGGAAAATTATTTAACTAGGAGGAAGGTGTATAAGAAAGTGAAGTGGCCAAGAGATGGACAGTGGTGGAGATTTATCTCTAAGACCTGTCCAGAACTCTTCTATTCTTTTACATGCAGCACTCACCACCCCTGTCTTCTAAGAAATGCTTATTTTAACCACAGTCCTTAATTAAAAGGAAAATGATATTTCCTATTGACTGTTTCCTTGGCCATAGTGATTGGACAGAGATGGACACCTGACCCAATGTAGATTAATCAGAGTACCCCATCTCTTGTCTTAGTAGTTGGTCTAGTTGTAGATAAGGACCAATACAAGCTACTCAAAATGCTTCCACAGGTGAGAGAGCTGAGATCCTGTGAATCCAGAGGATGACATCAGCCATACCACAACATGACGCTGCAACAATGAAACTGATATCCAGAGAAAAGCATAGAGGAAAGAAAGAGAATAAAGAAAGTTGTGGGGGCACTCCAGTTCTTGATACAATTATCCTTGAAGCATGTCATATCCATCCTTATCAGTTGGTTTTGGGAAACAACTCTTTCTCTCTATTAAAACAAACAAACAAACAAACAAACAAACAAACAAAAAACCCTCAAGTTGAGAGTTGGTACATCGCAACCAAATAGTCTTCTGTAGGTGTGATTTGAGAAATAGTCCACCTGCCCCAAAACATTCTCTTATCCTTTTACAACCAAGATCTAGGCAAATAGAGTTTTATTATTCTCTATTATAAATTCATCCTTTAGGTTAGGAAGGTATGTGAATTACAATGAGCCATGCACTTGGACATCTCCATATATGTCCTAGAAAGTCTTCTCATCTCTGATCTTATAAACCGCTTATCACCTTTCAACATTGAGCTCAATGTCACCTGTGTTCTTTTTCTCTTCTTTTTCTGCCATTTCCAAAGTATTGAAATTTTCTCCTTTGTGCTCCCAAAATACAGTTATATTTCTAGTATACTGCTCACATATCATATTCTATGTTTGCATCTCCATATATGTCTCCCTAGTTAAATTATGATTTCTTCTTTTAAGGTAGATATTTTAAAAATATTAACAACCCTTGTATTCTTGGGTATACTATTACATTGCTCTTATTAAAAATGTAAGCATTCTAAAGGTCAGTCTATTGAAACTTTGGGCCATTAATATCTTAGCTTGAATTTGTTGATAAACATTATTTAATATTAATACTCATTCAAGCATCAGTAGTTCTAAAACTTGTCTGTACAATAGAATCACCTAGGGTACTTTTTAAACATATTGATACTTGAGCATCATCCTAGACCATTTAAATCAGAATTTCCAGGATAGGGGCCCAGACATCAATATTTTTAATAGGCATAGACAATTTAAATACTTTCTTAAGCTCATACTGGAGGCTGGTGGTAGAACTGGGACTCAAGCCGAGGTCTAGGTTGGCCTCTAAGCCAATGCATACAACCCCCATCCTAGGGCTGGAAGGTGGGCTACACCTGTTGGCAGCTACCTTGTTTCTATACCTCTGTTTTCTCTAGCTGAGACTACTGAAGGACTTATATGGCAGGTTCAGGACCATATGAGGATTTCTTGCATAAATATCAACAGAATTAGTGCATTTGGTAGTGGCCTGTGTTCACCTGCAATGCTTAGTATGGTTGCTCTCCAGAGTGAACTCTGGTGGCCCAACCACATGGCTAGTTGCCTTCCTGGGATTTTGCCCAGAGGGATAAAATTTTGGTGCTAGGGCAGGCCCATGAGCTTGTCAGTGAATTAATCAGCATGGAAATTTAGTTCTTTGGTTGCCTAAGCATGGGTCATGTGATCCATCTCAAACCACATGATCTAAGATTGGCAATGGGGTAGCTTCCTAAAGGAAGTGTGAAATAACCTGGGAAAAAAAGGGAATGGATACCAGAGAGGCAAAAACAACAAATGACCACTACAGGCAGCTATTTTGGGGTCCCGGTCTGGCCTAGATAGTTTCTTCTAGCACATAGCAAAGACAGATATAGCAAGATCATCTTCAGCAGCCTACAGTCCACACATCTGTACTAGCACAGATTGGCACACAGCCACAAGACAAATCAGATCCATTTGGAGCCAATGAATTCTTTCTTATCTCTTTGCTAAATATGGTTTAAGCTATTGGGTGTTAGGCGGGGTGTGGGGAGGCAGGAGAGTGCAGTTCAAATTCGAGGAAATTTACAGTGACATCTCAGCCTTCCATGCTAATGGATATTATAGATAATTGAATTCCACTGTTAACCTCAATATGTCATCTTACATAAATATTTTAATTTCATCACCAACCTTTTTGTCAAAGCTGTTAACAAGTTATTAAATTAGCTTACTGAAGGTTTCCATTTTTACATATTTTTTCTGGACTATCATCTGACAAATAGAAAAATGGGCCAGGTGGTCCAGAGTTGACGTATCGAGCCTCAATAATCTATAATTATCTACCTATTGATATCCCAGAGTATCCCTTGATATTCCAAAGTGAGAATTATTATGTATTTCTTTATAATGTTATAATGTTTTAAACATTAACAACTTTATTTGGTTGGTTTGCTTAATCAGTATGTCTTACAAAAGCAGCTTAACATGTTAGTAAAGCCAGCTTATACTGTCAGATGCACGGTGGCCATATGCGCATTGCACAATTCTATCACATTTTCAGAATTTCGCTGAACAATGCTGACATGGGACAAGTTTAAGGCCTATGGCAAAACTATTCTATTAGAGCTTTGCATGTAGGACTTTAATATAGATTTAACAAAATGAT
This sequence comes from Cynopterus sphinx, assembly GCA_030015415.1. Lineage (NCBI taxonomy): Eukaryota > Metazoa > Chordata > Mammalia > Chiroptera > Pteropodidae > Cynopterus > Cynopterus sphinx. The sequence goes on along the minus strand of CM057385.1, from coordinate 93,888,045 downwards.
AAAACTTTGCTCCAAAGTATTCACAGAAATCATCTAGGAAAGGGAAAGACAAATAATACAGTTTAGGTGGAAAGGCACAGAAGGCAGAATACCTGTGAATGGCAGAAGCCAGCAAGTAGACAGAGATCAGTTTGGAATCTTCTTCATCTTGCTTTTCCCCTTGCTTCTGATGTCTCTTTTCTTGTACTTTCTCCATCTTTAGAAGTCTTGCATTTTATTTGATTAGTTTTCAAGCAAAACTTTTAAATAACACCAGTCATCTTTCCCAATTAAAAAAAGTGTAGAATTTTCTGTTTCCAGAGAGAAAGAAAGAGAGGCAATGCAATGCTTAAAATTTGGGTCTCTGTGGTCTGACTGCCTCCAGAACTACAGTCATTTATTTCTGGTGACATGACATGCAGAAGTTAATAAACTCCCTTTAGCCTCATTTCTTCACCTGTGTAATGTTAAAATAGAGAAAATGATAGTACCCTTCTCACAGGTGTTTTGGCCATAGTTAACATTTAATAAGTGATAGCTGTCATCATTATTATCATTACCATCATCATTAATTTACATTTCTAGCAAAAATAAAAGTGTTTCTTTGGGAAATTTTGCAAGTCAAGAGAGTCTCAATGAGGGAATGAGGGTGATTATATATGTTATACATATATTTAAATATATGTTATATATACGTAGATTAGGAGAGTTTTTGATACAAAGGTCTTACTGAAAGATTTCTTGTTTTAAAATTCATTAACCCTTGCTGTTACTGCAAAGGAGAGTGCAGGATGTCTTGGAAGGTTTTTATTTCAGCCAAGCAAACACAGCACGGGCACTCTTGTAACCAAAGATAAATAAACATAGTTTTTCTTTATTAGAATTAGCCTCAAGCAATTAGCATGAGACCTCATGTGACTCCATGTGGAAATACACAGATCCCATTCTTGCCCTGAGGTAGAGCTCCTTGCTCTCTCTTTCACTTATCTTTCCATATCCACAGTCCACCCTTCTCTCTCCCTGCTCTAGACTGGGAAGCTGACCTTCACCACCTAACTTCCTTTGGCTTTGGTCCAGATCTATGATTAGGATGCATCAGCAGAAGACAAGAAGGAATGTGGGGTTGGGTATCTATTTCTTAGGGCCCACAGCTAGGATGCTGTGCTTTAGCTGGGTGGCCCTTTCCATTGAACTGCCCAATCTGGGTCCTAGGGACTGCCCTATCCTTGTTTTTTTCAGGCCCAATGGTGACAATAGCTCCTTGTTTGCTAGCTCCCCAGGGACTGCCCTAAACTTATTGGTTCCCCTAAACTCTGCCCACAACTTTGTAAATAGTCGATTAAACCCTCCTCCGCTGTTCACTTGTGGTATGCCATCTGCTTCTTGCTGAGTTTCTTATCTGTATAGCTTAGTCCTCCTATACATTGCATTGACAGAAAGTTCTGATCAATCAATATTCTCTCACTCCAACATGTTAACAAAATTAACAAAACAAATATGGCATTTTTCCAAGTCCCACTGATGTAACTAGTACTGTCTCCACAGACCTAACAGCAAGAGCTGTATTAATAGATTTAGTGTATATAACATATTGTCTATTAACAGTAGAAATACAAAATTAGTAGGAATCAAGATAATAGAAAAATACACTATGATTTTATCACCCCACATTCTAAACTGCTTTCATTTTATTACTGTCTACATATAGGAAAGATATACTTTTGTTTATTATTTTCTCACATAATGTTATATCATAAAATTTCCCCAGATTCTTGTAATTTTAAATGTTTTTGAAAAAATTATTTTTCCATTGAGAGCATTCAGTGTATTTTCTCTGACATTTTTCCTCACTATCATGAAGGTTGCAAATTGTTTTATTTAGGGATTGGTATGAAATTTTATTATAGAACCAAATATGTTACTTTGGAAACAAGTTCAAAGAACTCATTATTGGACTCAGATCTCATAATTGGGAACAAATTCACACATATCAAATTTCTTAATTAGCACATGTCAAACTTTCTCTTGCTTTCATTGTTGGAAGTAACTTTACTGATATTAAGTTTTTATGCTGCTGTAAACTCATCTCCTTATAACCTTTCTGCCTGATCTCAGATGCCTTTATGTTTAGTTGAAAAAAAAAATCTGCCATAGAACTGTTAGAGTGAGGAAAATGATTCTTGAAACCTGGGCCCAGGAAGCTCAAATCTATGGAGAAAACAAAAGAAAAAAAAATTATTTCTGGAGAGAAAAAAGTTTAGTAATCTGGTGAGATTAATCCCTTCTGCTGGGTTGAATTATAAACCATTTGTTAGTGTCTTTACAGAAGATCCTGGTTCAGTGTTCAAACTTCTATGTTGGGAATAGTTTACATGACGATGCCGAATCCCAAACTGATAACCATACATTTTTTCTAGTTAGTAAAATGTCCCTAAATTCATCAGGTAAGGCTGAGAAATTCTGAAATCACCCTCAAATTGTCTAATATGAAGTCATAAATTTGGACCATTTTTCTTTACTTATTTGTAGTAATAGATCCTTATCTACCAATTCGCTAAATGTCTTAAAACAGTCATAAAAGTGACTTTTTTTTCCACGTCTTATATTGTTTAAACCCTTTTTACTCAACGAATGAATGTCTGTGGAGCAGCAGCATTGATGTAATCTAGCAACGTATTAGAAATGCAGAATATCAAGTCTCACACAGACCTTCTGAATCAGAATCTACATTTTAACAAGCTCTCCAGGTGTACATTAAAGTTTAAGAAGCACTGAGCGTACTTGCATTTGTCTAATAAATGAATAAGTATGTTTCTTACTTACTTTCAAACATTTGAACCATAGATGCTAAAGGAATTTTAGAAAATATCTAGCTCTGCATTTCCCCCATGTATTGCATGGAACACTCATTTCATAGAATGTCAATAGAGGTTATTCCAAAAAAAAATTTTAGGAAACACTGCTGGTTAAATAATCCAAATAATTTTCTTTACTACAGGATTTTTCAGTCTTTAATAAACTTCTATGCACTGTGACTCTCCAGGGAGGGCAGGGGAACAAGATCTAAACAGTGAATTTGTTGCAAACATATTTAAATATGGAACTTATTTTTCACCAGCTATAGGATATGACTAATGTACGTTCTGATACATTTTGAAAATATTTATCAAATTCAATCCCTTCATTTAATAGATTCATATCCTTTATTTTTATTATATTATTTAACAAAGATAAGGTAATTTATTCTAATATTTTACTGATTTTTCAGTAACAATGGAACCGTCACTATATTGTTAAAGCTATAAAAAACAGACCCAAATTTAACGACTTGCTCGCATGAGTCCAGAGTTTTTCTGGGGTGGGAGAATGGGTAAATATCAACAACTATGAATACCTGAAGTCTTAACCTACTGGAAAGCTCACAAGTTAGCTTACCACAGTTTCATGGAAGCTGGCAGAAGACACGAAACATCTGGGTCAGGGACAAATGACCGTATTACTCATGACATAGCAACAGGGTAAGCTTCATATTTATAACATCTCTCCATGTCTCACAATTCCCACAGGGCCAATGTGGGGTGTCCCAGGTGAAAACTGCAAATAGGGTGGGCTTGAGTCAAAGCTAAGTACCCTTGAACTTAGGGAACCCTGATCTTTTATAGTGAACTTCAAGCAAAACTGCCCTTTGCCCCAGAGGAGTTATTACCTTCATTATGCTAGACAATAAAGAAATCTGCCCTTTGCTTCTAATAGAGGCACTAGCTCTGTCTTCTAAAGCTGTTCACTATATTATCATCCTTGAAAAGATAGTCTAAAACAAAGACAGCTAATGCCCATGCCCACAGGACATGCAGAGACATGCAAGACCCAAGGAGAAATGTCTCAACATTTCTGGGGTGTGATAGTAGGCGTTTTGCTGCACAAAGTTATTCAGAGACCCACCTAGGCTGATGGAAATTCTAGTATGTTCAGTACATGGCTTCTAAGGTGGGGGTTGTCACTATTCAAGACAGCTGGAACAGGAAGGATTGGGAAGAGCATGCATGGGAGTTTCTATGAACCATGTTTGAAAGTAAGTGGTATGCCCTACTTCCTAATATTCCGTTCCTAGATCTTGAACATATGGCCACACCTTGCTGTAGAGGAGAATAGGAAACATAGCCTAACTTTGTGCCCTGAAAGAAGGAGAAAACAGGTTTTGGAGGACACAAAAAATCTCTACCACATTGCCAATTTGATACTGATTAAGCTACAAGTTTCTCTGTTTTCATCTCAAGCACAAATGAATAAACATCCACATAAATGCCTGGGGGTGGGGCATTATCACAGCATCATGGAATTTTAGAACTGGAAGGATACTTAGAATCATTCATGCCAGCCATCCATTCTCCCCCATTCATTTTAGGGGTGAAGAAACAGAATCTCATAGGAGTTAAATGCCTTAGGTATGTGACTTGCTAAACACAGCTGGTTAGTTAGCTGAGTTGAGATTTTTCAGATCTCCATTTCACTGTACTTTGACCTATACCAAACGTGCAAGCTCCTGGGACCCTTTTGTATTTTAAATGATCATTCCCCAAATTCCTGATTTTCATATCTGAAATTTTGATTATTGGGAATTCTTAAATCACTGAATGTCTATGTGACTTGTTCATTTACTTATTTTTTTAAGAAATGTTTATCAAGCTCTACTATGGCAGACATTGTTCTAGTTCTTGGGAATACAGCAGTGAATGGGCCAGGCAAGTTCTCGCTCTCATCGAGCAAACATTGAGGTGATATTCCATGATATTTAGAATATTGTTGGCTTCATTGTGAGAGACACTATGGCTAGCTTATGATATAAGACATTACATATAGATTTCAGATAATTTACATCTCTTATTGCCAACTTAAATCAGCATAGCCTTTACAGTTTTTAATTTTGTATAGACTTTACAGCTTTTAAGTTTCTTTATAATTAGTTTATAACACGATTCCCTTTGTATTTCATACAACAGCTAACCTTTTAAAATAAGCCTTATGTATTACTTCTATAACAAATAAGTTATTATTTTGTTGTTGCCTTTGGGTTAACAGTTTTTATTATATTAAAAACAGCTTTATTTCAAGTTCTCAAAACAGATTGGAATGTTCTTAACAGAATTCTCATTCACATGTTTTGATTTATCAAAGCATTTTATGTTTACTTAAAAAAATTTCTTTCTGTTCCCTAGAGAAGTCCATAATGTACTCAGTACAAGTTGAACATCAGAAATATAATGCAGTCAAATGACAGAATGAAATTCGAGAGAAACTGCTGAAGCTTTGCTCTTTAAAAGAAAAAGCTATTTTTCTGTGTTACATTGTGTGTACATATTACGGAAATATCTGAAAGATACACAGCACCCCCTGCTCAAAACTATTGTTTATGAACAAGTATATGTAATGCAGTATATTGGAAAAAAAAAAGGTTCAGTTTAAAGTAATAATGCATGAAATAGGTATAACCTGGCATGTTGCAAAGAGGTTTAGATTGCAAGCCTCAAGAATCAGGATGTAATTGTGATAGTGCTTAAAAAAAACTATACAATATAAATGTTTGTATAGAATTTTGTGGTTGACAAAGCTTCCCCCCCCCCATTTAACAACACATAACATTTATTGAGCAGTTACTATGTGCCAAATGTGGTGATGTCTTTTAATTCTTAATATACCGATGTGAGTTAAGTGTTTACTGTCTATTCACCACCCTATTCTTCAACCTCACCCTCCTGTCCTTATCAACCTACTGCCTGGATACCTCTCATGCCAGACTGGAGCACTAGAGAGAGCTTCTGCCTCCTTCCAGGATTCGAGTCTGGTACATGGTACTGATTAGTTGGTGGAATGGGGGAGGCAAGCTGGATACACGGTCACATTATTTTTCAATTTCTGCATCTGACCACAGTCAATGGGAGAATTAAACAAGCATTTGCTAAGTTCTCAGGCATTTGGGCTTAGAGTTATTTATTTTACAGACCTCACAAAACCCCTTTCTTATTTTGTTGCTGCTTTTGACTTCATCCAGCTGCTGGCCCAGAGGCAGTCTGTATTTCACACCCAGCTTGGGTGGTCCCCAATGCTGCCTACTGCCTTGCCCAACTTAGAATTGTACATCTGTGCCTCCTGTTAACCTGTCATAAGACAGGGAATGGGTTTCAGTTCTTGGCCAAATTGTTTGACACCAGTGCATGTCTTTCTGCGAAGTAACTCCAATTCTATTTTATTTATATATTTTTGTTTGTTTGTTTACTTCCACTCTGCAAACTGTCTTTCTTGATCCAAACTATACAGAGATTGAAGTATTTACTTCCCATTATATCTTCACCCACCACCCAGATCCTTGTAACATTGTTTTTAAATATGTCTGCTATTTCTCAATTGTCATTGGACCACCTTTTATATTATGTACATTTTCCCTTTAGTAAATACTAAATAATATTATATTAAATTGATTCTAAGATGCATATTTTTTCATACTTTAACATCTCTGTAATTAGCCTGCATCTTATGATATTTGCCATGTTGCAATTAATTGCAGCTCTTTTAAAATTTCTTATTGGAACATAAAATAAGGTACATATTAAGTAATCTATGTCTTCTTAGATGTGATGAAATTAAGTGAATATAACCATAACAAACAAAGAATCTGCAGTTTAGAGAGGCCAGCAGATTTGCCCAAGATTATGATAATTGAAGCTGGATGGCACTTGTCCCTGAGCAAGCTGACTCCTGAGCTCTTGCTTTGTGCTCTGCACTATAGCAGAGGAAGGTAAGGTTTAGAGAGTGACTTTCCCAAGGGAATCAGGTAGCCAGGGTATAAAATTAGGATTTGAATCCCGAGCCCATTCTCTTTCCACTATAACACACTAGTTGATTCTATGACCTTGAAGGCACTTAACTTCGCTAGTTCTCAGTTATGCCATCTTAAATTCAGGAATTTGACTTAGAAAAATCTCTAACATCCAAACAAGTTTTAATATTCTGATTTAAAATAGAGCCCATCCTATTTTTTAATTTAATGTTTAAATATTTTTTAAAATATTGTCTGGTGCAGGTAATTTCAAGCATGTAGCACATTTAAAAAGTAGCAAAGAAAATACAAGGAAAAATAATTTTAACATCTTATGTCCCAGCCACTCAATTCTACTCCCTAGAGGTAAAACCTGCTACAACTCTCTTGTGCATATTCCAGAGACATTCTTTATATTTACATACACATAAAGTAAATATATATAAAGTAAATATTATGTATTTATAATTTTCAAATGATCAACCATGAATTCAGACTGATATCTCCAATTCCAGTCCCACAAGACGCTTGTTTTTTCCCTTTCCAAATTTAACTCCTATCTCCAACATAATCCTTAATTTATTTATTTGACCTATTCCTCTGTATAAGGCAATCTCCTGGATCATCGTCCCTCTATTTTAGGGGTGTCCTTACTGCCTAACACCCTGTGTTAGTCTGCCCTCTCCCCCATGTCAATTTCCTTCTCATCTAGCCTGGGCTCTGAGGTCCCACACTGGTTAGGTTGGCAGAAAAGATATAGGGCATTTAGTTAAATTTAAATTTCAGGTAAACAATATATATTTTTTAGTAGAAGTATGCTACAAATATTACATGGAATATACTTATATTAAAAAACCTTATTCTTTGTTCAACTGAAATTCAAACTTAACTGGGATGCCTAGGTTTTTAGATGCTCACTTCGGAAATCTCATGTGCTGGGTCACCTACCACAACTCAGTATGAAACTTTCGTAATCTGGAGTTTTAAAATCCCAGGCTGAGTTGCCCACCTCCCTTACTCTGTCTGCCTTGGTTAGTACTACTATTAATAGCTTTTAAAGTGAACTGTTGGAAAAGGAAGGGAAGGGAACAAAGAAGGGCAAAGAAGGAAGAGGGGAAAAAGAGACAAAGAAAGGGAAGAGAAAAAATTCATTAGATTTTTTAAATTTACATTTATGAAAACAAAATTTCCACTCAAACTATAAATAGTCCGATGATTAAAAAAAAGACCCCATGGACAAGCCTATGTCAAGCCTAAATCAACTAATAATAAGGTAATTAAGTCAACAATTAAATCAACAAGTACTATCCTGATGAGGTAGGCTTAGAATTTCAGGATTATAAAGTCCTACTTTGGGCAAAATTAGGTGGGTAAACTTTATTGTTGATATTTAGTAGCTCCCTATTTAGAAAAAAATTGTATGTAGAAAAATATATTTTAGAACAATGAGCTTTTGGTTATTGCAATAAAGAAATACACGTGTTGTAAATAATGCAAAAATAAAAAATTAAAATATTTCTCAAGCCAACCTTCCCTATTTTACAAGTTGACCACTACCTTTTAGAAAAAAACAATGAAACATTGGCTTACGGTATTTTATTTGGTCTAAAACACTCGTCTTGGCTTCTCACATACTTATTTGAGGAAATAATTAATTCTGAAGCACAGGTGTATTCAAAGTGAATGTTTTTCCTATTCTTTTCTTTTTTTTCCCCCTAGCTCAAAGTAGACAATCAACAAGTGAAGTTACTCAAACAAATGATTCAAAGTCAGAAATAGGGCTTGGCAGGACATCCACAGCATGTGGAAATACTTAAAAAGAAAAAAGGGAAAGACCCACAGAGAATACAGTGGGCAATTCCATAAAACCACCTGGTTGCAGTTGTGCTAAGGGAAATAATGCGAACATCAGGGAGACTCATATTTACTGGAAAAGGCATCAAGGGCAAGATGCATGTGGACAGATCCCAGACTTCCAGGCATGGTGTTGTATGTGGAATAGCTGGATGTTCATTTTGTCCCTCTGTCAGAGGAAATTTTCCATAAGCAACTACACATGAAGTATCTGGATATCACCTTTTGAGCCAGAGCTCAAGGAGCTGAACCTGTTTTTGGAGAAAAAGAAATACTCGGAAGTACAATATATTCCTTTACACTCCACCCTTAAGAGCTGTGGACAATTAGGATACTGATGGACAAGAAATAGCTGGATGCTCCGTTCTCCAGAAGCTCTCGTTGATGGCTGAGGAGGAAATGGGAGCGTGGAGTGGGAAAAATGTAGGCTTTGGAGCCAAATATAAGCTGCCTTGGAGTTTTATTTTCTACTTCCTGGTTGACCTAGGAAGGAGACAGGTTACTCAGGTCTCCAAAAACTGTTTCTTGTTCTGTTGAAATACCACCTTTCCAGGTTATTGAGAGGATTCCAAAAAAAACAAAACAAAACAAAACAAAACAAAACAAAACAAAACAAAACAAAACAAAACAAAACAAAACAGTTGTTCTCAAAATATGGTGCCTGGCCCAGAAGCCTCAGCCCCAAGTGGGATCTTATTAAAATAGTCAATTATTGACTCCATCCCAGACTACAGAATGAGAATCACTGATTCTATGGTTTAATGGCCCCTCCAGGTGAATATGGTGATTTGAGAACTGCTGAAATAGGAAAAGCCCCTGGCACTAAGCCCATGGGCAAAAGTGGTAAGTACCTATGTAAGTATGCTGCTTTTTCATTTGCTGTCTTCCCCTGTTTCTCATACTCTCCCTCTACTTCTTCATTATTTGAATATACTGGTGTTGCTTTCTGTCTTCTCTGTTATAAGGGAAGGGGGCTGAGAGCAGAACTGGGACAGAAGCTGGGCTGCTACAATCAAGCTCATACCTAGGGACCCTGATACTTGCCTCCTAATGGTTTATAAGGCTTCTGAACTGTTAAATGCCACCACACTGAGCCCATATATCAACAAGCCAACTCCTGAAACCCCAAAAGAGAGGAGCTTGTAACAAGAATTGTTTTCATCATCTGGAAGGGCCTGTCTGGATTTGTGACATTTCTCCCTCTCTCAATATTTCCTCCTCACTGCAGCTACGTCATCTTCCTAAATAAAAAATATCTGGTACTGTCATGCCTCTACTAAAACCCTCTGTAGCCTTCATTGAATTTACTTTTAAGATGCAGCCAAACTCCTTAGCGTACGTAACACGTAAAGCAATTCCTGATCTGACTTCAAAGGATTTCTTCAGCTTCATGCATCTCCCTTCCTGTATACCCCTTCTCTCCCTATTCCCACCATCTTTATCTCCCCACCCCAATACACACAAGCACACATACACTGGATGAACTTGGCCAGGTGGGAAAGCCAGTGGTGAGATGAGGCTTCCTGGCGGATTTTACCCTTGAGCTAATCATGAAGACCACAGAGAAAGTATTCTAGGCGAGAAGAAACGTGTGAAACAGCACGTGGAACTACGACATTTTATGGGTGTTATTTCTAAAGTGTAAGTTATTAGGATTAGGGGAGGTGTGGAGACAGGTGAGGCTGAAAAGCAGGGTCAGGGGAGATTTCTTTAATGAGGTGAGAACCAAGGCACACACATAGGCAAATTTCAACACAATGCAGTGGGGTTACTGGTTAGATGAGATTGTTTTTGTTTGAGTCTTGAGTAAAAGAAGGTGTTATTATCTCCATAAAAAAAAGCTGGAAAAACAGACTTTACCTTCTCTAAGGTAAATCATGATCCATGGGATGCATGCTCACACTATAGAATACTGAGGATTTACTTCCAAGACATCACTATGCTTCCAACCACTGCATCTACATTTTGCCTGGAGCTTTAAAAACTAGAGATTGACTTCAAATTTGGACTACAGCCCTAGATCTAACTTAAAACCTTTCACCAAGGTCCTCAATTTAGAGGAATTACTTTTTTGAACATAAGAGATTTATTTTCCTGTAACGAAGTTTTAATTGTTATTATTTATTCCTTAACATCATTGGCTGGGAATAGTCTGAGATTTACACAATTACTTATTTTGTAAATCTGCTTGATGAATTCTTGATGTAGAGCCCCCTCCGTGCAACTAGTATCAATACACATAAAAGGCCATTTATGCAATTTGTCAGCTCTATAAGTGTCGATTTCCTAGAGTGGGTGTCTTTAGTGACCTCCACTTATGTTAGAAAAATGTTTATGAATGTATTTACTTCTGAATTCTTTTCTGAAAATATGTGGGGAAAACAACCTTGAAAATAATGTTATGTTCTTAAAGAGATGGCTGTGGTTCCCCATCTTTCAGGAGCTGGTTGACAAAACTTAAATCTAAAGAAACACAGTTAATAACATTATGTCTAAAAATTTAAGTACTTTAATTATTAAAACTGTATTGCTTAAAATGTTAACTATTATCTGAACCTTCAACAAATTATAATCTTTTTACTGATAGTCTTACCTTCAAATTGTAAAAAAACATTGTATCTGCAGAGGGTAATAAAATGAAGCATGCTTGTATATCACTAAGTGAAAACGGCAGAAGCATGTTTTTATTTTGAGACAGTCTCAGCTTATAGAATGCTTGCAAAGATAATACAAAAATATTTTTTTCTGACTTTTTGAGAATAAGTGGCTGACAATGCTCCATCACTTCTGAATACTTCTAGTGTATATTGTCTACAAAAAAGGGCATTCTCCAGCATACCATTAATACAAATATCAAGGTAAGGAAATTAACATTGGTATGTTCCAATCGTCTAATCCTCAGACTTCTTTCTAGTTTTGTTAATTGTCCTAATAATGGTTTTTATAGAGAAATGATCCAGTCTAGAATTATGCATTGCATTTGGCTGTCACTGAACTTTCACCTCGGTGCTCACTCCCAAGCGGTTCCTCTCTGTCTTTTCTTAACTTTTACGACTTTGACAATTTTGATGACTGCAGGCCAGTATATTTGTAGAATATCCCTTATTGGTCTTATCTGATGTTTCTTCATGATTAGATATGGGTGATACATATTTGGCAAATTAATCTCATTGCATCGTATCAGGTGACACATGGTTTCAATTTATCTCATTACTGGATGTTAATTTGATTCCTTGATTAAGGTGATGTCCGCCAGATTTCTCCACTGTAAAGTTATTCTTTTCTTTTTGTAATTAGTAAATATTAATAGACAGAGCTAGGAGATAGATATATATAATATGTATATGATATATATTTACATATGTAGGTAGATATATCTATACATGTACATGTACATATACATATATATTTACATTTATTGTGACTAATTGTGTGGTTTGGGATATCCTTGATAGAGCACAGGTTTTGTATTCTGACATAACCTTAGTTTAGTCAGGTATAGAAGTCCTGTTTTCCTTTCCTCTCCTCATGTATAGTAACTAAGAAATTAAGCTTCTCAATTCTTTCATTTTCTTGTTCTCATGTAATTTCCCTCTTAATTTTTTTTTAAAATCAGTATCCTCGAAAAAAATATTAAAGCAAATGTAATGAAGCAATGAATGTTTTGTGAAAAGACGTAATATACTGTCAACAGATAATAGAACCCTTCTCTCTCTCAATTCCTTGGTTTTACACATAGTAGTCTCTACTTCTGGTATTGGCCGTTGTCCACCTAATAATCATTCCTGACCCCATTCTTTCTTATTCAGGTAGGGAGCAAAGATCCCTGGATCTCTGAGAGGGTAAGATCCTACCCTCAGCCCCGAGGTCTTATTGGTTTATATGGGCCAAGGTGAATTTATTCCCTTTAGCCTGTAATTGATCTATGAGAGGGCATATGACTCAGTTCTGACCAATGGGGTGTAATGGGAAGACTGGTAGGGAAGACTTTGCTTCTTGAATAATAATACAAAGCTGCTTGATAGAGAGGTCTTTTAATCCCCTCCTACCAATGTAGATAAATAGCTTTTTACAACTGCAAGGAGACAGCAAGAGGATAAAAGCCAGCTTTCAAGAATGGGAACATGAAAAAACAAGATCCAGGTCCCTGATTCATCGTTGAGCTGCTGACTCAATGCCAGCAACCACCTACCTCAGGTGTTCTTGTTTAAGAGAAGAACAAAATGCCTATTTGTTATAGTCTCCAAGTCAGGGTTCTGCTACCTGGAGTCAAACTGCAGCCTTTCTGAGAGCCTGATTAAAGAACTCTGTTCCAGAGTCCTAATCACTGCTAAGAAAAGATCACTGCTACTACTATACTTTTCACTGTAAGATAGAAACTGGAGAATTTAGGGAAATAGGTAAGGAATTTCTTTAGAAAACAATGAAGTAAATAAAAGTATAATGCAGTATCTATATGTTAACTTTGTGTTAAAAGGATTAAATAATGTATTTATATTTTTGTACTTACATAAAGAAACACCTAAAAGATAAATACACATGCAGCCAAAGAGAGGGAAGGGAGGAACATTGGGAATGTTGTGGGAATGAGGAATATAAACCAAACAGGAAACAGAAGATTGAACTTGTTACGGAAAATTGGAAAATTGTGTTTACAAAAAAAGACTTTTTTTTGATAAAACTATATTTTGACTTTCTTTATACCATTTACTGGCTGAGTAATTTTGAGCGAATCCTTTAAATTCTCAGTGTCTAATTTTCTCACTTATAGGATGAGATATCAACAGTTTTCAATTAAACTCTTTCATTTCTAAAACTATACAATTTTATAATCTATAATTCAATAATATTATACACACAGTTAAATTATTAAATTCAATAATTTAAATTATTCCAATTAAATAATTTCAACTGGAAATTCTCGTCTGGACAACTTTACAATGGGTTAGTGGCAGCACCTTTGGACACAGTCTGGGAATGGGGCAAATTAAGCAATTCTGACTTGTTTCTGTTACTAAACATCAAGCTACTTATACCACTTAATACTACAACCTATCTTCTCTCTCCCTTTTCTGCCATTCCTGAATTTCATTACTCTTCTCTACTTGTTTTCTCTATAACAGTTGTGACTTCTATCATCCTAAATAATTAACTTATTAATTATGCACTGTATTATGATCTCTCTCTTCATACTACAAACTTTGTTCTCAGTGTATATCAATTACTTGGTACATAGTAAACACTCAAATTTTTGCTGAATGAGTGAATGAAGTCATAGTAGTATACCAGATCCATTTAAATGTCAAACAAAATTTTACTTATATTTGGGAAGAATAACATAAAAGATAGTAAGTCATAAGTTTTCACATTTGGATGGTTGGATGGTTTGTCAGGAAAATCACAGACTTTTAATTTGTTTGTTCCTGGCTTATCTTTTATAACAGAAGGTTATAAAGTAAAAGTTGGGATTTTAAGAACTCAATAATAGACAGCAAATCTAATAGTCTGTTCAATATTAGTGTTGACCTAAATGTTCTTAGGTACCAAAGGAATGTGGATCTGAGAATGAGTCACTTTGAGACTTTGCTCCTAAGGCTCAGATCTCAAGAGCTCCTGTCCCTCAAAGAGAAAAACTCAGTCTTTCTTCTTTTTTAGATATCAGTTCACACTTCCAATAATGGTTTTCTCATGTTAAATGCACACGGCAGCCTGTCTGCTCTTCTGCTCTCCTTGGTTGTAGTTCATACCTCATCCTGTCCTGCTTGTTGGCGAAGTGCTGAACTGCTCTGATTCCACTTGGCTGCTAATGTCACCTTAGGCTTCCCAGGTAAGTGGTGCTGATCCATCCAATATCTCAAACACCATCCCTTTTCAGCTGCCATGGTCATAAGAGAGGACCACCCTGCAGAATTGCTTGAAACTTCAGTTGCACTTCTTTCAGTTATGTAACTTTGTCTTCCTCTTCCTGGGGCAGAAGGATAGGAGTCTCTCTGATGCTAAATTAGGGTGGATTTATGTCTTGAACCACTACTCTCTTTCCTTTCAAGTAGTTATTGAAGGTGCCCACATTAAATAATATCAGTATCTCTCTCCTTCCTTCACTCCTTGCCTTCACGCATGAGCTTCTTGGTTGTTATGTGTACAATCTTGCTTCCATATAGCAGGTGGACAGAACTCCTAATTCAAAATGTTAAGGTGAAAGGGACATACTGACCTGAGTCTGGAGGCTGGCTCCATGTTTGATTGGTTTTGTGACCTCTGGCAATTTAACTTTAACTCTGGAACTCAATTCCTTCATTTGTAAAGTGGGCATAGTGATAATTCTTACCTCATAGGGTTATTTTACAGACTAAATATGTCAAGGACATGTGAAACACTTAAAGGAAGTGTCTTAACATAAAGCTCTCAGATATTACGCCTAACATAAGAATCATTATCATTTATGTTTCCCTGCTACCTCTTCCTTTTTCACCATCATCATTTCAGATCTAGCTGGGACTTCTATAATACTACATTTTTACCCAAAGTCATTTACTATGTTTTTCTAACACAGAAATGTTACAGTAAACACACTATTTTCTTTGGAGAGAGAATTTTTTAACTTCCTAAAATACAATTTCTAATTGATCAAGAATTTGAAAACTTAGAACATGACAGAGAAAATATTATTTATTATAGTTTATAATGCAAATAAATATTGAGACATATCAAGTTTCCCTAAACAAATCATACCTAGAAGATAGTCTTAAACTTTAGTCATGAAACTTAATGTCCAGAATTAGAAAAAATCACAGAGAAAACATGAAATTGGCTGTATTAAAATATTCTTATTCTGGAAATGAGTGGAGTGTATAGATATTCAATATCTATTAAATATCTTTTCTGCCTAGCATCCGAGGTCCTCTTTAGTCCAAACTCTAAAGAAGAAAAGACATGACTTGAGGCACAATACCTCAAATTAAAATACTAGGAATTGTGTAGGATTTGCCTAGGAATTAAAAAATCTCTCTGTTTTCCTACAGGGGAGAGATATGATAGGTGATCATATTTGCAACATTTATAAAGCTTTAAACATATTTGGAAAGTGACCTCACTAAGAAATATTGGAAAAAGATTCACTTTTCCAAAATGATTTTCTGAGAAACTAGAAATCAATAAATTGAAAAGTGAGTATAAATTTGGAACACAAACTTTTATATCCATCTCTTGAAAGAAAGAACTGGGTGAAAGAGACATTTTTTTCCTTATTATATTTTGATAGTTTAACACAGCCCTGAATTGCCTCTCTGGATTATTGTTTCTTGTGTGTGTGTTTGCTTTTTTAAATCATGGTTTTATGCTCTTTTATTGAAAAGTGGGAAGAAATAAGTTTTTTTCTTAACTTTTCATTTTGAAATGATTTTAAACTTATAGAAAAGTAGCAAAACAGTACAAAGATCTCTGGTATATCCTTCAGTCAGATTCCTAAATATTGATATTTTAATACTTTTATTTTATAATTTTCTCTCTCCTACACATACACATATATAGATGTACATGTTACAATATATTTTTCTGAAGCATTTGAGATTAAGTTTCAGACATGATGCCCTGTTGCCCTTTGGTTCTTTAATGTGTATTTCCTAAAAAGAAGGCCATCCTCCTACATAATTATGGTCAAACTTTTAAAATCAGGAAATTAATATTGATAAAATATTACCATCTAATCTACATTTCTATTCAAAAATTTCCAATTGTTCTAATTCCTTTTCAAGTCCAAGATCTAGTCCAAGATCACATGTTGTATTTACCTGTCATATTTCTTTAGTCATCTGCAATCTGGAACAGTTCCATAGTCTTTCCTTGTCTTTCATGGTCATGATAGATTTGAAGAGTACAAGCCAGTTATTTTGTAGAATGTCCCACAATTTTGGTTTGTCTGATGTTTTCTTGTGATTTATGCCTTTTTGGCAGAGTATCACAGAAGTGATGTGTGTTCTCAGTGTGTCATTTCTGGCAGTGCATTGGTGTCCATATGTCTTATTCTTGGTGCTATTAACTCCTGCCACTTACTTTAGATGGTATTTTCTAGGTTTCTCCATTTTATATTTACTTAACATGTGTTTTGTACCTATTAATTAATGAGTAATTGAGTAATTTATGGAGAAAGTTTTTGACTATGTACATATTCTGTTCCTGAACCAATTATTTCTATTATGGTAAGAAAATGGTGGTTTTTGTGAATTCTATTATTCCTTTTATATATATGGTGTTCTATTGTAAAGTAGAGCTTTCCATTCTCTATGAGAGCTCTATCTATTGATCATCTTTCTATCTACCTACCTATCATCTACTATCTTTCTACCATCTATATCAGTATTGACTCAGATTCCTGTTTGACTCAGTATTTTATAATTTATTGTTACTATTATTATATATATTAATAATCAAATTGCCTCAGGCTTTACTATAAAAGCCCCTCAGGCTGGCTTCTATGTCCTTTTGATATAATTATTTGGATATATATTTTTTTACTTTCTGCCACAAGACATTCCAGGCTTATCTTGTTGTTTTTCCCTACCGCAGTCCTAGGTTTAGACATTTCCCCAGGACACTTGGTTTCTTGTTCTCTCTCTCTCTTTAATTAAGATATAATTTACATATAACATATTTGTTTCAAATGTACAGCACAGTAACTCAATATTTATATACATCATGAAATAACATCAATAAACCTAGTTAACATCATTACCATATATAATTACAATTTTTTTTGTGTGATGAGAGCTTTGGTTTCTTTTAGTAGAAAATACTACACAGAAATCAAGATCTGAGTACTTTGAATGGTTGTTGCTATCAGGATGTCATTGTATCTAGGTCTTTTGTAGAAAGAGCTAAGGAATATATCCATGTGTACACATACTCACACATGCACACATATGGCTATATCTCTTTCTTTTTATGTGTATTTAAAAACCATAACTCCATGCTGACACTTCCAATTCCAATTCAGTTCTACAGGGTTAATTCCAACATTCTCTCTTTCCATGTTTGTAACTCCTGTCTCCAAGGCTGAGGAATCTGCTTCCCATTATCCTGTTTATTTATTTATATATTTGTTCAATAGCTCAAATAGCCAATATTATGATTACAGGCTTTTCCCTCAGCCATAGCTCTGCCAACCACCCCCTGCCCCACTGAATGTGCCAACTAACTGCTCAGCTCCAACCAACGAGAATAGAAGAGAGGTTAAATGTTTTACACTCTTGCATTATTAATTAACATTACCCAGAGAGAGGATGAAGAAAGAGAAAATTGAAATGCTAATAAAAAATGTTCAGATGAACCAACCAAATATTAAACCCAATATTTCACCTGATTTTTGCTAAACATATATTATCCTTGTTATAGAGGCTTTGGTGCTAGTCTACATTTATATAAATATTATTAGCAGTGCAATTTGCAACTTAAATATGTTTAAATTCATTCTAATAAGTTTATAATACAATTGATTATGTATAATTGACTGATAGACTTAATTGGGGCAAGATCTATGATTTCATTGTTGTAAGTGATTATAAAAACTGTACAATGTAGGGCATGCCACTGCCTCCCCAAAATGTGTAAGGACTGTCAAAGTTGCCTTGTCTTCTTTCTTCTCTGAAGCAAAGATACTTACATCATAAAGCTGAAACTTGAAACTGTACTCTTGTCTCTCTTTTTTTCCCCTCAGAAATGTGTCTTTCTTTCTAAGAATATCATGCACTTAAGAATAGGAGATGTCTCCTTAGGACATCTGGATCCCAAATGTGTTCTGTGAATCTCTCTCTCTCTCTCTCTCTCTCTCTCTCTCTCTCTCTCTCTCAATCTCTCTCTCTCCTCTTTCTAACTGAAAGTGAGATTGGTATTAACTGAAGACATTAGAAGATTTAAAAAAACAAAGAATTTTTATATTTTTTCTTTTTCATTTTTTCATTTTAAAGTGACATTATCAGGGAAATCAAGATGAGATATAGAAATTTTGGGTGAATAAAGAATTATATCACATACAAACAAATTCCAAAAGTAAATTTCTGCACTCTCCCCCCTTTCCAAATCAGTCTCAATGTACTAAAAGTCTTAAGAACATTAAAATGACACCATGACCTAGGGCTTCTAAGTAAATAGTCACTCTCTGTAAGATTTTATAAAATTCTGTTCACAAAATTTCTATTCATGTGTTCATATTCCTCAACAACAGAATAATTACACTGAAGTAGTTTCCTCTTACAGTGTTATGTCTTTTTTTTTTTTTAACTCTTATTAAGAGTCTATTTCAAGGAAGTACAATAATGATCCAACATCCTCATACTCATTAAATATTATTTTCTGGGTAAATTTTTTCAAATAAATTGAGTCTTCAAACAAAGAATGACAATTGTTACGAGTTCGTTATTCTAATGTTTGACTTTTCATGTTTCTTTTTTTCCCCCTAAAATTCTGAGAGCCCATTTGTTCTCTGAATTGAAAAATCTAGCTCTAAAGAATATATCAATGTGATCATAGAAATTAGTTTAAATAATTATTAATATAATGGTTTGGTCATCATCTATTATAATATCTGCAAACCATTATTTCATTTCATTATTCAAATACATAGGAGAATGTATATTGTAGAACTTCACTAATAGAGAATCTTTCTAGAATAGATTAATTAGTATCCAAAAAGGATTTAGAGGTCTTTAAACAAAGAGGACTTCAAATGACAGATTGATTACTTGATAGCATTATACCTGAAAAGGTCAGACTAGAAATCTTCCATTAGTCAAGAAACAAGAGATACCTTCAGGGATCAATGGAAAGGGATTAAATAAGAATATTGTCAATAACTTTTAAAAGATCATATTTTATTTTGCTTTTTTAAAATCTACAATGTTAATTCAGTATATAATTATAGATCTTTATGTACAAAGCACTTTCATATACATTACCTCATATGAATCTGCATAGGCATGTTTACAACAGGACAACTCAGAACCTTACAAAAGGTTAAATTCAAACAAAGATTCTTAGAATAATATAATTTCTGCTTGCAAATCTGGTACAAAATATAAATGTTTTAGGGTACAGCACATTCAACAAGACTATAAGAATAGCCCCCCAAATCTTCAAATTCAATATATTCTGCTATTTTCTTTTCTCTTTTTCTTTTTTTGCTTTTGGTGGGTGCTTACTTTTGTTGTTGATTTCTTGTTTAGGGTCAGATACGGTGTAAAGTATATATGACCTTTACAAAGAGAAATAGATGATTTTCTTTGGAATGACAGAAGATTGACGTTAGTTTTGTTTGTTTGTTTGTTCTTTTAATGAATGTTGAAGAAACATCTTCCATAACTAATCTCTTATGGTTGGCATTTTAATTACATTTAGTTTTGCCAATGAAAGTGAATATCAGACTAAAATATGATGGAGATACTGTGCCATGGTGCCCAGGAAGCAAGCTGATGTGTGAAGTGATTGACTATTTTATGGAGTCGGGTTTGATCATCTTGGACAGTGGCTGAACAGTCCTGGTCCCAAGTAATTGGGTGGGAGAGACCTGTAAGCAACATTTAGAAAAAGATTCGGGAAGTTTAAATTCAGAAATTAGTTCTATTTTTATTTCGCTTAGGGATGCCTGGTTTCCTATCCCTTTTACTATAAACAAGAGGCTGCAAATTTTCCTAATTTTAAAATAGAAAATGTCCAGGCTGATTTATGAGGCATCAAATAATTGGATGAGAACTCTCCTCAACTTGGATCCCTGCTCATATTCACTCAAATACCCTGAAAGTTTTGCCCATAACCTGCTAAACATTATGCTTTTAGAAACATTGGGGATGTTTGACTGAATTCTTCAGTTTCCAGGTAGATGCTGTCATTTTGTGTCAAAGTTGGAGGGTTAGCTAGGATCGTTTTATATATATATAATATATACACACACACATACACATAAAATACATATTTATATATATACATATACAAATTACATATAATTTTGGGTATCTTCACTTCACCTATTGACCATATTTCTGTTACTGATATTAATTCTACCAGCTAAACTAGCAGTTCCCAAACATTTTGGTCTTAGAACCTCATTATGCTCCTAAAAATATTTGAGAACTTGAAAGAGCTCTTATTTATTTGGGTTTTATCAATTGATATTTACTATATTAGAAATTAAAACTGACAAATTTTAAAGCACTCATTAAATTATTACAAAACAGCAATAATAAACTCACTTAATGTTAACATAATTAACATATTTTATCAACGTATTTTATATTGTCTAGAACAAAAATATTTAGTGAGAAAAGTGGCATTGTTATACATTTTTTGCAAATCTCTTTATATCTGACTTAATAAGACAGTTTCTTCATTTAATCTATTGTGACATCACATGTTATGTAGCCTCTACAAATTGCCATCATACTCTCATAAAATAGTGAGAGTGAAAGAGGCAAGGTAATCTTAGCCTTATGATCTCAGTATTGTAGTTTTGCCAACCTGGCTCCTCCGAAATAGTTTCAGGACCCCTATTGGTTCCTAGACAGCATTTTGAGAACTACTGAGATATACAGACTGAATAAAATTTTGATTGGGTTAGTTACCCAAGTTCAGTCATATTCCTATATATTAAGGCATACCAGGAGAAGACACTTTAGTTGAATCTTAGATAAAGAAAATAGTTGTTTTCAAAAGAGAAGCAAATCACAGTTTCCAAGATAAATGAAAGCCTGGCATATTGAAGGAACTGCAAGGAAGTCAGTATGGCTGAATCATTTAGATTGCAAGAGGATTGTGGGGGCTAACTAGGGAAAAGAGTGACATGTGAGGCTAGAAATGTATATAGACACAAGGACTCCACTGCAGTTCTGTATTAAGAAGTTTGGACTTTATCCTAAAGGCAGACCATTACATGGATTCTTCATACCCATATTCAAGAGAAAGTTGTGGGCTCACAGACATGTTCAAAGAGTACAGAGCCAATGCCTTCATTCAACCTCCTGCTATGCAATCCCACATATACCAAGGAGAATTCATAAGACTCTTAGCTATATTTACTCACGGATATCTAAACTTTACTTAGTATTTTATAACAGACACTGAATGCCAATCTTCCAATTGAAAGAAGTTATTTTGCTTGACAAAAATTTTGTAGGAAGTTACTTAATGCTACTAATTTAAAAGTTGGGACTGATTATGTTGTCAATATATATTTCTTATTAACAAAGAGGCAAATATTCTAAACAAAATTTTTGCAAATTAAATCTAGGAACATATGAAAAGGATAATAAGCAGCAAGTTACAG
Organism: Cynopterus sphinx; assembly: GCA_030015415.1. NCBI lineage: Eukaryota > Metazoa > Chordata > Mammalia > Chiroptera > Pteropodidae > Cynopterus > Cynopterus sphinx. Next base: position 93,866,089 of record CM057385.1, on the reverse strand, counting down.
ATTTCCAGCAATAAAGTTGGTTTAACATTTGAAAAATGAATTAGGTTTATTAATGACATTTGATAAATTCAACATTTATTCATAATAATAACTCTTAGTAAACAAGAAAGTAAAGAAAACTTTTTCAGTCTCATCATGGGTGTCTTAAAATATATACAAAAAGTCAACTTAAGAGTGAAATATTGAAAGTTTTAACCATGAATTTGGGAAAGAATAAAGATGTCAGTTATCATTCCTTTTATTCAACATGTACCTAGTCATCAAGAAAAATAGAAGGTAAAAAAATTTCAAAGGGAGGGAAGAAACCATTTATTTGCATATGGTGTGATTATGTACATAGGAAATCTAAAAACAGGGATCATAGGAAACATTATATATCTATATATCAACAATAAATAATTAGATATTAAAATTTTAAAATGATACATGTACAATAGTATGTAAAACCAAATATCTAGGGATACATTTAACAAAAAGTGCACAAAATTTCTGTACAGATAACTAAAAAATAAAACTGAGCTGAAATTTAAAGTACCTAAATAAATTAAAGGACATATCATTTTTGATGATTAGAAGACTCATTACTGTGAAAAATGTAAAATGTGAATTTTCTCTAAACTCATCTAGAGATTCAATAAAATTCCAGTCAAAATTCCATATTTTTTTTTTTGATAGAAATTGACTGCCCTGTTCTAAAATTTATTTGGAAGTGCAAATAGCCAAAATTAGTAAAGATAATCTTGAGGATGAGGTAGAAAGAGGTCTTAGATAGGCATTTATTAAGACTACATTAATTAAAATAGCATTGATGCAGATAGACAAAGAAATTAATGGAAAGAATAGAGTACAGAAACAAATTCACATAAATATTTACAATAAATGTGTCATTTCAATACAATGTAAAACAAGGTTTTTGTCAAAGAAGGGTGTTAATTTGATATTTCTACTTAAAGAAAAAAATAAATCTTAACCCCTAACTCATACCATGCATAAAAATCAATTCCAAGCATCATAGAACAAAATGGAAAAGTTTAAATTTCTTAGAAGACATAGAAATATTTTTTATTTGTTTGTTTGTTTTTTACCTTTCTTAAATAGAATGCAAAGAACCCCAGCCATAAAAGGAAAGACTGGAATTGAACTTCATTAAAATTCAGAACCTACTTCATCAGATGTTATTCAGATAGTGAAAAAACTAGTATGAAAGTGAAAGAGAATATTTGCTGTATATGTATCTCCAATAAAAAATCTTATCATATATATTACTTCTGTATATAAATAAGAAAAAAGAAGATAACAATATAATAGGTAATAATTTAAATAAGCATTTTATGTAAAAGAATATTTAAATGATTAATAAACATATGAAAAGATGTTCAACACCATTAGATATCTGGGGAAATGCAGATAGACCCACACTGAGATTCCATTACACAGTCACAGAATGATTAAAATAAACCAAAACCAAAAAAAAAAAAAAATCCTCTAGACTATACCAAGTGTTTGAAGGGTATAGAGTTATTGGAACTATCATACACTTGGGGAAACTGTTTGGCAATGCCATCTAAAAATTAAAAATCTGTTTACCCTATAACCCAATAACTTTTCTCCTAGATGCATACTCAACAGAAATATTATATATGTGCACCAAAACATGTACAGAGATGTTCCTTACAGCTCCAGATTGGAAAAATTCTGAATCTCCATTAAATAAATGGAAAAATAAAATGTGATACGCTTTTACAGTGAAATACTGTATGGCAATGAGAATGAATGAAAGACAGCTCCCCGCAACAACATGGATGAATCATACAGATAAAAGATTGAGTGAAAGAAGACACCCACAGATGAGTTCACAGCATATAGCACATTTATAAAAAGTAGAGAGTCGACACATTAATTTTTGTTAATTTATTCCAGAGGCCCTTGCTGTGGAGTGGAAATGGGATCAGTAATGCGGGTATTGAGGGAGGCTTCTGGTTTGCTGGTAACAATCTATATCTGGGTTGTGTGGTGGTTATGTTTCCTTTGTAAAGTTCATTAAAATATATATTTTTAGAATTGTACACTTTATGATATGTATGCTATATTTCAATAAAAGAATAAAATGAAACAAACCAAATCTGTTGTTTCCTAACTAGAATGTAAGTATATATTTAGGACTCCTCCTATAATGATGATTTACCATTTTGCCCTTTTCTCAGAAACACTTTTTTATTAAATATGTACACCTAATTTACTCATGAGAGGGGGCAGCTAGTGCAGGAAAGAACATCAGAATGCTAGGCTCTGTCACAGGCTGATAGCAGACCATGAGATACTTTACTCAGTGTGAATGGTGTTTGTTACTTTTTGACACTCTTGAGTATCTGATTCTGCTGTTGCTTTGCTTTCAACTGAAAATCGTTGACTCAGGATAGCTAATAATAAGTGTATTTGTAAACATGCCAGAGATGGGGCAACAGGGCAAGACTATCAAGCAGTTTTTTTAAATGCAAAGTTGACAATGGCTTGAGGTACCTTCAAGGGACAAGCTTGCAGGTTGGGAGACAAAGGGTAAAGATCAGCCTGCACCCAGGATGGGGAGAAGCACTCACAGATAAACATCTCTGCAGACAGGGAGACAGGCTAAGGTGGTGTGGTTAGTAAGTACCCATAGGAAACAATGCTCAAAGGCACGTGATGACTCCACGGAAGCTGAATGAATGGATAACCCATTCATTCATTCAGTAAATATTTATTGAGTGTCTGCTCTTGCACAAGGACTATTTCAGGCACTGTTAATGATTGAACAAATGCCGTGTAGGGACCACATCCTCCCAGGGGCTATGCCATAAAGACAAAGAGTAATGATTCGCTTAGCATTCCCATTTTCAGAAATGTATTTCCTGTGCTAATGAGGGTATATTTACCTTAAATAACATAGTCTTTATTTGTAAACATTATTTATTGCTGACTTGTACAGAAGACGGTAAGATAAGAAGAGAGTCTTGACTGATTCGTCCGCATTTTTATCTGGTCCTTCTATAGGCTACATTACACATTTGTAAGAAACTTGGACAATAAATAGTATCCTTCACTTATAGGTAAAGACACCAGCTTATGCATTACCTATACCAGTGATAATTGAACACAGGATTTGCCTATGTAGCACAGAGTGAATCATTCAACTATTCTATGTTAAATGGCCTTTTTAGGAATCAGTATATTTGAGGTTTTTTATTTTCAGTGGTAGACTTAATTTGTGATTGTCCTGAAATTCTGAGTGTTATTCTGACATGCTGCTGTTAGCAAAATATGTATTCTTATGTACAGAAAGTTTAATTTTGAGTAAAAAAATGACTTTTTAACATATGAATGTACATACTCATCATACTTAATTGTTACTATATAAGCATATTGCAGCAACCCTGTGTATACTGCATATTCTAAAATATTTTCATCATGTTTAAGAATCCAGAGATTTTAGAAGTAAAGCATAGGCTATGGTTAGGTTTTTTTCATAATAATATAAAGTAAGTGTGTATGCAAGAGATGTGTAGAAGTGACTCTCAACCAAAGAATCAGAAACTAGCAGGATAATGTGGTGACCACAGGCTTGCCTTGCGGTTACATTTAGTTGCATGAGGAGATGGGCTCAGATGCTCATTAGCCATATATGGTCTTGACCAACTTACCAACCTTGCTCAATTAGGCTCAACAAGAATCCTCAGTTTTCTATGTAAAATGTGCATTATAATAGTATTCACCTCACAAGGTTATTGTAAAACTTAAATGAGATAAAGTATACAGAATTCCTGTATCATAATATGCATTTCAAAAGGACTATTAATTTTTAGGAGAAACTTCTATGCCGACCAAATTAATTTTCATACTGTCTGCTGAGTTTAAGTATATCTCCTTATTTAAGGTCAAGTTACACAAAATACTTCTAATGTTGTGGGACATTTTCACACTTTCTCCAGAAGATGGAAGTTTTTGCTATTACATCAGCACTCTTCTATATCATCTTGGTTATCATCTCTGCGAGGTTTAAATAAAAGAAAAGATATTTGTGTCATGGTGTAATTTATGTAATTGCCAAGTACACTGATAAACTAGATTGAAAGGGGTAAAGGCATTTTGAACTACAGTTCATCAAAATATACACCCCACTGATGTCTTTGGCAGTTGAGCCTATAATTTCTTAAGAGCCAAGTCAATATATTTTTACAATTTTAACAACTTATTTCTGATTCAGGGTTTATAGTTGAGCATATATGTGAAATTTAATCAGATTTTTTTTTTCCGGGGCTGAATTGTGCAGACCCAATACCCTATTCCATTCCATGCTTTTCACCCATTTTGTATGTATCATCTGAATTATTGCACCTAAGATGAATATTTGGATCTGAATGAAGGGAGAATTTTATTTTTAAAATGAATTCTCCTAAATTTATGTGAATACTTTTATCTATATCCTTTCTATTCAAGCTTTTCAATCTAATTTCTCTCTTTTCCTGCTGCAAGAATTCAAATAAACTTCCTCTTCCAAAACGAATCATTTTTCATTAAAGAGAAATTTTTAGAGTTCTTTGGTCATTGGTTGAATTCTGGAAACATTACAGAATCTCTCAACCAATCAAAAAAATAAAAATAAAAAGGTCAAGGAGGTTGAAAATTCAATAACTTACTTCTGGCTTCTCTGAGAGTATCTCTAAGCCAACAAAGGTCACTGGAAACTTAGTTCATGCTGCTATAATAAAAATATCATAGACCGGGTGGCTTAAATGGCAAATATTTATTTCTCAGTCTTCAGGCTGGGAAGACTAAGATCAAAGTGAGGCAGATCTGATGTCTGGTGAGAACCACCTCCTGGCTTATAGACAGTGCCTTCTTGCTGTGTCCTCACACAGGAAAGGAAGAGGAAGAAGAGGGGAGGAGGATAGGGCAAGGCAGGGGCAGGAAAAGAAGAGGGTGTTTTCTTAAAAGGACACTAATATCTGGGTGAGATCCACCCTTATGACCTAATTATCTCCCCAAGGCCCCATCTTTGAACACATCAAATTAGGAACTTAAGCTTTAACATATGAATTTGGGTGGACAAGAACATGCACTCCATACCAGGAGCTTGTGCTTTCCTCAAGTCTTTTCTTCCTTCTGTTAAAATAACAAAGATTTTTAAGCCACCCCACTGTTAATACCACCCACAGCTTGATGGAAATGATAATAAAATTATTAGCAATTCCTGCTTACTCTCTGCTATTCAGCTTGTTAGGAAGTGGGGAAACAGGAGGCACAGAGGAAGATATTACTTTTGAAATAAAACTAACTTTTATCTAGCCAAGGTTTGTCAAATTTGGTATATTCTTTCTCTTAATCGCCCAGTGTTTTCTTTGCATTCTGAAAGTCACCATTTTAAATGCAAGTTGAGTGACATAAAGTCAACCTTCGGATCCAAAGTAGCTTTGATGTTTGTCAGAAGAATGCTAGCACGCTGGAGTTCTAGTACACTATTGTTGCCACAGAATTTGAGCTATTCTAACGTCGCAAAGACTCGGAGACAAATTAAACATAAAAAGGAATACTTTTGATGAAACAAAAGAATTAGTATTTTCTTAAAGCCTAATCTGAAAGATTTTTCTACCGTTTTTCTGTAAGAAATAAGTAGGCACTAAATTCAACAGTGCTTATTTCAACAGAACATTTATATGTCAGTTGCAAGAAATATGTAGAGGGGATGAAGTTGACTTCAATATCTTATTGAACAATGTGACAAGAATTTTTAAATGTACAAACTAACCATGAGATGACCTTTCAAAACTGAAATGCATAGGTGTGGATGACATTTTCCCATTCAGTTACTTATTTTGAAATCTAAATTAAAGCTCACACAGAACCAAATTAAATATCTCCTCCCGAGAGTGAATATCCCAATCATTTCTAACTAAGCAACTTAAACATCCAGTAATCAACAAACATTAACATGAAAATACTTTGTTTTAATAAGCCATAAACATTAATAAGCACATGGTTGAAATTATGCCTGCTGAAATTATTCATCTGCAACCTGAAATATCAAATAAGGCTGGAGAGAAGTAAAACTGTTAAATTTGATTCTGAAAACATTTATGTGAGTTTGCATAAATCCTCTTTATTTTCTAGTGGATTTTTTAAAAGATTTTTTTCCCTCCCCCTGCTAGGAGACTTATGAAACTGAAATGTCAAGTGAGGGTTGCTTTATATCATGTTCTGTCAATCAAAGGAAGGGAGGCTTTATGCATCTGTTGCTAGTATATTGGCACTTTTTGAAGAGTGTTTCGGTGGGAGCGAGAATAAATAAAGATCCTTCAGGCACTTTCTCATTTATGGATGAGGAATCAAAGCAGTCTGAAACTTCATTTTCAGCCTGATACCCTGAAGATTGTTGGCTGATAATTCTGGATGGAACAGCTTATCTTGGAGGATTAGGGAGAACATGGCCTTCCTATTACTTCTGGCTTCAGCCTATTCAGCTGGGTAGACTTTGTCACACAGTATCTGGGCCTTTACATATGTCACTAATCTTATCTATATCTTTTCAGCTCCTTCTGTTGGAGCTGTGGTTTCCCAAGCCTAAACCTCCCATTTCTTCATTACACCATCTGTGTATGGTATTAGCCTTCACTAACAGCCTTTCTACTCCATGTCATTCAGTAATGGCAAATTTTGCAGACGTGCTATTTTCATGAGCAGGTTGGGGTAGGATTTTATCCCAAATCTTGAGACTCTCACATCAGTTATATTAAAAAGCTCCTGGTAGTCCCCAAACTTATTTTTCCCCTTTTCCAAATCGGCTTAGCAAAATGAAATAATCTCCTCAATACATTATCTTTGCAACCATTAAAGATAACGATGTCTCCCTTGAGCGCTGGTGTGTCTGTGCCAGGCTGTCACTTCTTTCCCATAGGTATGAGACAGTCGTTCACCCATGGAACAAATATTGAATTCTTAGTGTGTACAAGACAACAAGAGGTCACAGATGTGATTTCAAAATTGACTCGGTCTTCAAGATATCTACCTTTTGGTGGGGAAACTGTGAACTCACACAAATAAATATGATGCAAGATAAAGAATTGTGCAGACCCAAGAAAGATACATAAAGTGCTTGGATACTCCATGAGGCAGATAAGAGAGAGGAAGAACCTAAGAAGGTCGAGTAAAAGAGATGGCATTTAAAAACAACAAAGGTGTGCAATGGGGTTTGGGAATTCTTCCAGTGTCTGTTTCTCAGTAACTTTAAGAATGAGAAATGTAAGTTAAAAGTGGTCACAGTGCTAGTGACTAAGGCTGGAAGGGATCTATCTGTATCAAAGACTGCTCCTTGACCACCAGATATCTATTCTCCACTTTGCTTTCAGATTAACCTCACATTTAAATGGGAACCCTTCCCCCTGAATACAGACACTTGGCAGTTTCCCTTGCAGCACTGTGTGCTCATATGCCTGAGTTCTCACATCAATGAGATGCAAGTGGAAGAAATTGTCTTTAAAAGCAGGGGATGAACCCTTCTTCTTCTTCTCTTGTGTCCTTCTGGTTCTTGGAATGTGAGTATAAGGGCTAGATCTCCAGCAGCCATCGGGAACAAGAGAAGTTAGAAGAAGCCTGGGTCTCTGACAATGGAGACTTCACACTAGCCCTGCTCTGCTGATCTGCAGCCTGTTTTTACCACAGGGAGAAGTAAACTTCTGTCTCATTTTAGTTTTAGTTTAGTTTTGTTTTGTTTTGACCTACCTTAACCACTATAGTCTATACCCAGTGCTAAAATCCTGGTATTACGTGCACCTATCATGCAATAGAGCCTGATAAGGTATCTAGTTTCCAAGCTTTAAAATGACATGACTCATCAGCCACAAAATGTTTACTGAGTACCTGCAATGTTCAGGGCACTTTTTTAGGCAAAAAGAACATAAATGATAGGAACTAATCCTGGCCTCATGAAACTTAAGTATTACTTAGGGGTTTAAGACATGTTTGCTAAAATATAATTACTCAAATACAGTTATTAACACAAATATCAAAAGAGGAATACAATCCATAACATCATAGGAGTTAAGAGGAGACTGCAAACACAAAGCTAGGGGAGACAGGGCTAGCATATATTATAGAATACCCAGTTACAACTGGATTTCAGATTTAAAAATGAATAATTTTTAGTATAGATATATTCCAAATATTACATGGGACACACATATATTTCTAAAAAATGTTGTTTATTTAAAATTCAAATCCCAAATTTAAACTCAAATTCTAAATTTCAATTATTCAAAATGTTACATGGGATATACTTATACTAAAAATTATTATTTTTCTGAAATTCAAATTTAACCAGGCATCTTGTATTTTTATTTGCTACCAGCTTCTGTGATGTCTTCACATAAGAAGTGGGAACTAAGCTTAAGGATGAGAGGAATCAATGGAGAGGCAGGAATGAGGCCATGCTTTTGGAAGCATGGTGTACTTTCATGGGCTAGAGCCCAAGCCATCAGAAAAATATAATCCCATTTTATTTCAGTGTCAATTTTACTCAAAGGAAAAAATTAAAATAATATTATTTCCAACGTTGAGTAGAATGCACAATTTACATAAATTTTCATATAAAGCAGAGCTTCTCAACCTCAGCACTATTGACATTTTTGACTGGATAATTCTTTTCGGTGGGGGACTGTTTTGACATTGGAGGCTGTTTAGCCGTATTCCAGCCTCTATCTATCAGATGCATGCTCTTTCCATTTGTGACAACAAAAGTGTTTCCAAACACTGCCAAATGTCCTCTGGAAGTGTGTGTGTGTAGTGGTGACAAAGTCACACTTGTTTGAAAACCACTGATATAAAGCATTACACTCCCAAAAAATTTTGTGGTTGTGATGGACCATTTGGGACATTGTCCCCAGAGTGCTCATCATCTGCATTAATTCGCCTCATCACCAACATTCTTCTGTGGACAGTTTTAAGAAATACCCAAAGAAGGCATTTCTGATGGGAAGAGAGATAAGCACCTGAATGCCAATTTAAACCAGGATGTTACTTTTCTTTCTAATTTATTAGTTTTTTTCCTTTAATTTTCTAGATTGTAGAATCCTTGAGGCAGGAACAATTCATTTCCCAAAGCACCTAATACTTAGCACATGACAGATATTCCATTGATGTGAACTAAATTGCAGAAAAGAAGTTTTTAGCTTCTGTTTTACAAATCCCAGGGATCAACGAATGAGAGAGGAAGGAGAGAAAAGCCTTTAAGATGACCTTGGGTAAATGGCTAGGTGAAGGCAACACTGTCAATATTAGCAATGCAGATGATTACTTTTGGCAATAGGACTTTAACACCAACTTTGCAGATAGATTCCCGTGACACTTTAACACTTATTGTTTAGAGTCACTGACATTGTCTGCACTTCTTATTTTCAGAAAGAAATTTCTAGCCTTCCTTCACCTAGCCAGGAGTAATATTCCCTCTAAGCATCGTGCCACTGTGGTTGCATCAGCCTTCAATTACCACTGACCAAGGCCTCTTTTGTAATCTGCTGCCCACTCTGCTCTCCTGGGCAACTCACACACCTAAAAGGAAAATAAGCCTAGGTCCGTATAGCATGCTGATAAGAAAACAATTCAGCTTTCAGCTCCAGGGCTACACAACCAATTCCTCCATGGTGACAGGAGAATCCAAGAGAAGGATGATGTTTAGAACAAGAGTTCAAAGTGATCCAAGTGGTAGCAACTTGAAGGGTGAAGAAAGAGAAGATTGTGTGTGTGTGTGTGTGTGTGTGTGTGTGTGTGTGTGTAGGACTGTGTTCACACAAATTGTGAGACTGATGTACTCACTAGGTATTTTTTTCCTTAGTATTAGTTTATTTAAGAGCTGTTCTCATAAAGATCATGGGCACAGAAAATAGATTTTGCAGACATGAGATATGCCTCTTGTGCAAATGGTTCTCTCACTCTTTCCTCTTTTCTGCTTCTAACTCAAGTCCATGTCCATGCTTGCTTTCAACTCATTCTTTGGCCATCCTCTCTCTTTCTTACTGCACACTGAAAGGGTGTTACTACTGGCTCGAGCCACTGCGTGTCATGTCCTTAGTTCTTGCGGCCTTAGGTTCTTTAGCGGCTGTGACACTGAGAGCAGTTCCTCCTTAAGAACCACTGAGATGAGAGAAGACAGATATCAGGCTCTTTTTATGTCCCGGGCCCAAATTAGACACTGCTCACAACTTTTCTCAACACAGCTCTTCTCCCAACTAATCTCACCCAGTTGTAACTGTCACCCCGGATCAAACTCCTATGGCATCCTTGTCTGAGGTAATAGAAAATGGGGAGTAATAGGAATGGGGAAAGAAGTCACCAAGAATGTGAGAGGTGGGTAGAACAAGGGGCCTTAGCCCTGAGGCTAAGAGGGAGAAGCACACAGAAAATTCCAACAGTAAAGGAAGCAGATCTCAGAAATGTATTTGCAAATGAGCGTGCATGACTCTTGGTAAGAAGTGTGTTTTATGAGTACAAGTGTCTTTATGTGTGATGGAGATAAAGCTATATAAAATGTTAGCAAAGGTAATAGACATTGACATGTTTATAGATAATTATAAACTAATAAAGAAAAGACAAATTGTTCAAACTTGGCTTTGCTACATAAGATTAATAATAATTAGAGCCGTGTATGTGAATTGCTTACTGTCTTGGTCTTTTTATCATGCAGCGTGACAAATAATAAGCACATTATTAATGATGTAATAGATTAACTTTGTTGTCCATTTTATTTGATGACAATATTAAACTCACTTGACAATGTACTCAAAAACTAGAAACAAAAAGCATTTATCATTCTTTTCATTTTGCTAGAGACAAAGCTTTGCTTACCTAAGTCACTGGGGTGTTGCCATCTGCTCAGAGAACATGGCCACCAACTTACAAATTAGAAGAGACTATGACATGTTATAATACATCTCTCATAAAACAAGGGAACAGAAGTTGAAAAACCCAATTTTCTGCAATTAGAATCTACTGCCCAATTGTTACTGGTGAAGTACCCATACTATGAGTCTGTCTTCTTATTTTCACTGAAATTTCTTCTAAATTTATTCAAATGTTCCTTGGCTCTTTCTCAGTGGGACATTGATAACATTTTTTGGTTTTGGAGGGGGGACTAACTCACTGTGATGCAGAAAGGCTACATCTAGTTTTTTTCCATTCCACTTGGAATGCAGCAGGACCAGGAGCTGTGGGAGAGGAGCAGGCACTGATGCTGGGAAGCCTTCAGTTTTTCCCACAGAGAAAATAAAGAGTTAAGGTCACATAAGCTTCAGTTCATGAACATTCCTCTTTCCAATTCAGACTTTCTTTGTCTTTCTTTTTCTTTCTTTCTTTCTTTCTTTCTTTCTTTCTTTCTTTCTTTCTTTCTTTCTTTCTTTCTTTCTTTCTTTCTTTCTATTTTTTACTGGAAGATTTCTTCAACTCTGCCTATAAGTTCTAATATTTCATTTTAACAAGTGTTCTCAAAGCCTCTTGAATTGTAGGCATGTTCCAAACACTGAGGGCACTCTAATAAAGCATGGTCTTGGCCCTCAGAAATCTTATGTTCATTTTAACAAACAGAATTAATTATAAGTACTTTCCATATTACATAGTATGTGGTAAGAGAGAGGATTTTGTAAGAATACAGAAATTTCATCCTATCTCATTTCCCATAATACACTGATTCTGTCATTAAGGGGCAGCTCCTGTCAATGGCTTATCCAAAAGTCATCATTCCATTTCCTCTTTGCTAGCAGAATTCTAATTTTGTTTGGACCAATATGATAAATGATTCTTAAGCATTGATTGTGTCCTGCTCAGATTTATATGTGGAAGCTTAGATTTCCATTGTGATGACATTTGGAGATGGAGGCCTTGGGAAGTCATGAGAATGGAGTCCTCATAACTGAGATTAGTGATCCTGTACGAAGAAACACAAGAGAGATGATCACTCTCTGCTCTCCAGCATGTGAGGACATATAAGATGGCCACACAGAAGAGGGTTCTCACCAAACAGTGGATCTGCTGGTGTCTTAATCTTGGACTTCTTAGTCTCCCATACTGTGAGAAATAAATTTCTGCTGTCCAAGCCACCCAATCTATGCTATTCTGCTACAGCAGCCTAAACTCACTAAAACAAATGATCTAAGCTGGTCATTACAATTACATTCTCCTTTGCAAAGCAAAGATGTAACCATGTGGCCCAATCTTAGCCAATGGGTAGTCTGAGAAAGCATTTGCCTCTTAACAAAAGAGATTGATGTGGGAAGAGGGTTTGTTAATGAACAACTTTCTTCTTTTTTCTGCTGTGGATGCTATTGTGAAGACATGATGCCTGGAGCCATAGCAGCAATCTTAGCACTGGGAAGTATAAGGCATAAATATGGAAAGCTAACATGCTGGAAATGAAGGAGCAAAAGGATAGAAAGAATCTGGGTCACTAATGACATTATTAAATTTATAAATAGATTTTGGAACCTCTGCATTCAAATTTCATGTTATTTAAACTAGAACATTTCTGAGTCCGCTTTTTGGTTTCTTGCAGCCCGAAGCTCTCCAAACTAATATTGTTTTGTAATCTTCTTGCTAACGAATTTTATTGACATTGTGTTGCTTCTCAGACATTATGGAAATGCATCAGCCAGTTCATCAGTTTTCATTGCTCTGGAGAAAATCTACAAACTATATGCCCTGTGGATCCACTGCCTATTTTCGGATGACTTATGTGTTTAAAATAGTTTTTACCTTTTGAAATAATTAAAATAAAAATTAAAACAAGATTAGTTTGTCATATATGAAAATTACATGAAATTCAAATGTCAATATCCATAAGTAGAGTTTTATGTGAATTTAACTACACTTATTTATTTACATGTGGCCCATGGCTGCTTTTATGCAGAATCGAGTATTTGAGAAGGAACAGATTGGCCACACAGCCTAAAATATTTACCTCAGGCCCTTCACAGAAAAAATTGGCAGACCCTTGGTCTACTACAGGAATCTCCCACCGAGTCAGTGTGATCTGGACTCTATTTTAGGTGTGTCACTCTCCCTTCCTTCCATGCCCTTGACCATGCAGTTTCCTCTACAGGAATGATCCTTCCTCTATTCTCTCTGAAACTTTCACATTCATTTATTTTCATCTTGAATTTATAAAACACTTTCACAAATATTTGTTCATTTGATTCTTACAAGCACTTCTTTGAGAAATTTAAGCAGAGATTATTATTACTATTTTATGGAGAGAAAACTAATACCAGGATGCAGTTTAGTACTGAGGATTTTAGCTAGATTAATCTAAGTCAAATGTTTAAAAGTCCATTTGGTAGTTGTGTAACTTTGGGTCACTTAATTTTTCTGACCCTCAGAGTTTCATCTATCAGATGTGAATTAAAAAAAAAAAAAATCTAACCCGCTCTGTTCAACCATTATGTGGCTGATACAGGTTTCCAGAACTGGAAAGAAAGAAGGCTATAAATTAGAATCTAGTTGATAGTCTCAAGCTATGTACAAATTCACAGCTGGCTCTGAGAAACAGCATTAGGAAGATAAACGTCTGTTCGAAGATGAATAGGAAAATATCTCAGAATTTTCATTTCTTAGACTGGAACTGATAAAGCAGTTAGAAAGCGACTTGCTTGCCTGGAAAAATAGCATCTTATGAGAAAAAAGGAAAAGAGAAAAGAGAATATAGTATTCTCTTTCAACCAAAGTATACCTGCCTTATATTAATCAATCGGTGGTCCTTGGTGGGTTTCAAAATGGTGTGCATGCAAGACCCTCCAAGGCTTCCAACATTCATTCATATGTGGTATTCTAGCTAAAAATACAGCAAAATAAGGGAGCTAACTCTTTCTCTGAACTCCTTGGCCCTGAAACCTCTTTTTTCCTGCCCCAACTACCTCTTTGTCAGCCGCTGGCTCTCTCCTAACTCCCACAGCATATTTTGAAATTGCATATTTCAATCACCTATATGTGCTAACCGAAGCTGAGTAATGAATGTCTGGAAGGTTTGCACAAGGTTATTAAAAGTTTCTTAATCTGCCACCAACTTCTCTTTTAATATTGTTTGTAGATTTCCTAAAGCACAGAAATAAATTCCCTTGACCCTTTTACTCATTAACTTGGAGAATATGGCAGAAAATCAAAGGCTGTTAGGGTATTTGGTCCCTTTTAATAACCTCATGACTGTAGCATTGAAAAGATAAGGCTATCATGGCTGTTGATCAAAAAGACAAGAAAAGGCAACTACGGCAACACACATCATTATGCGAATAGTGGTTTTTAAAACCGCAGCCTCTCAATTCATTTTCCTAACAGTATCTTTTAATTAGGGTGAATTTTAATTTAAGAAAATAAGATAGAGAAAATGGCAGCCTTAGAATGTCTTTATATTAGCGAGTTTGATTTGACAATCTAAGAGTGGGAAGACAAAGGATGGATTCATCTTAGAGCGGTGTGTGTATAGCAAGCACAAACTTTTTATTAAAATTATTTATATTTTTATGAAGAAAATAGAAAGAAATAAATTTAAGGCAGAAGAATAGAATTTATTTCTAAATTCCACCACTCATAAGCTGCGAGTACTCAGGCCATTTAATTTCTTTGGGATCTGATTTTCTCATTTGTAAATTGAAAATAACAATACCACAAATGAAAATTGTATCCATTTTTCCTTGGAAGATACCTACCTACCATGAACTTTAAAATATTCAATCCTTTCAATAAGACTTTGACCTACTACCCCCATTTTACAGGAGGAAAGCAAAGCTCAGAGAGTTTAGCGATTGAGTCAAAGTGTATTTGGCCAGTGAGTACTGGAGTCAAGATGAAATTCCTGTAACTATAAAACAGGGCTGTGGTGAGGGTCTGCTGATTAAAAAAAAAAAAAGAAAAGAGAAAAGACTGATTTTTCCAAACCGAAATTTCCAGCCTCCCGATATTTTTTCAGAAGCACCCTCCAGAGGGTTCTGCCTAGAATGTTCAAAGAGAAGGTGGTTCAAAGGTAAGTTCTAAACACATTCATATTTGGGGGAGTGAGAGAAGGGAGTTCTGTGTGTTCTTTTAAATGTGTAAGTAATAAAGAATAAATAGAACATGTCCTTTGGTTTGTTTAGTTTTCAAATCATTCCAGCGCAATTTGCAGTAAAAACTGCTTTCATTTTTAAGTGATCAAAGTAGTGCGTGCTCCACTCAGGTCAACAACTACAACAAGCCAGAACAATGCAAACATGCCTAAGCTCCCTGTTTACCAAAGATGTCCACAGAAGATAATGATGTGCATGTCCCGGGGTATTTAAAGGAAAAATAAATACATACCGAGGAAACCAGTTTGAAGATGACTCCGAGGCAGGCGAATATCTGAAATAAGCAATTGTTATTTTCTGCACTTTTTGTTTTAAGTGATAATCTAGAGGAGTAGTTGAAATTTGTTCTTTCTCTCTTTTTTTCTTCATCTGGAATTTCTCTTTCTTTTCCCCAAAGGGCAGTTTAGTGCTGAGGAACCTAATTTTCTTTGAGTCATAGAGGCCTTTCACGGCTCTCAGAGGAAACTCCTACACATTAACAATATGCTCTGGCTTTTCACGTGTCCATTTGGGTGTCAGCAGGGCCATAGGACTCAGCCAAAAGGTTAAACAGGCCACCAAGAGCTCAGCTCTAAGCATTTTATTTCTTATTCACACCAAAGCTATTGGTTGCTGCCCTGAGACAAGGATAATGGCTGCAGTGTGTATGCTTGCCAAGTACACACAATGCTGCCCTGTGAAGAATAAAAGTGAAAATTAACTTTTAGAGGACTGTATATTTTGGAATTTTTAATCCAGCTCTGTCAAGCAGTTGCATTTTGGTATTCTCACATGTCCCTTTTAAAAACATTTTAATTCCTAGCCTATAATCATAGAAGATTTATATCTAAAAAGGCATTAGTGATTGCTTAGAGCCAATAGATGTAAAAGGCGAGTATAATACCTAGCACGTAGTAGGCTTGCCATCTGTGGTCACCATTATCATGACATGCTATAACAGCCTCTTCTATTTTCAGTGGAGGAAACTGAGATTGAGAACTAAGTGATTTAACCCAAGTTCAGATAGATAATGGCAAGCACCACTGGGATCTATGCATTTACGCAGGCATCACATCTACTGTATTTTTTACTTGTAAATCTTTTATTTTAAAATCGTTCTCTGTAGATGTCATAAAAAAATCAATTTATGAATTTCCTGGGAAAAGTGAGTAAGAGCTTATCACTGATTCTCATCCTTGATCGCTGTGAAAGCTTGTTAAGGGTACCCAGCAGAGAGTACTCTCAAGAAGTGAGAAGGAATAATGCTTTGGGCCACAGAGTCTGGAGTCTGATCTGATTCTCATTATTGCCACTTGCTGCTAGCTTTGTAACTTCTGACGAGATGTTGAACCTCTTTCTGTCTCTGATTCCTCTTCTGTAAAGTAGGAAAGTAAAGACTACATTACAGGGTTGGTGAGAGCATTAAATGAGATAATACAGTGAATGCTTAACATATTATGTGAAAAGCAGTAAAATGCTAAGCAGTGGTATTAATATTTAAGTGCTGTCAATGTTAGTTTTGTTGTTATTTTAGTCATTATCATAGAACACCATTTGGTTAAGGTGGATTTTTCCCAGGGTTTGGTTGGGTAAGTGCCAAGGTCACTTCTTTATAGGGTGTTTTATCTATAGCCTGGTTCATGGCATCAATTTACCCATGGCTGTCATACTGTCCAGTGACCGGTAGAAAATATTTTCAGGTGTGAGAAAATCAATTGAACCAATGAAATCAAGAGGAAAATCAAGAGTATATAATTTGGGAAAATAATAAGCAGTTTGTAAGTAAGTATCTAGAAGTAGGAAGAATTATTTTATTTAGGGATTGAGATGGTGAGTCCCAAATTGATGTCTCTATTACTTGAGACTCTCTGTATTGTAAAAATTTTTGTTTTTCTTAAAGGAAGCGTGATGGAATTTATTTGATCATATATCTGAGGAATCCAAGATTTAGGCATAACTAGATCTCAGTGATCAAATGATACCATTAGGTCCTAGATTCTTTCTTTCCATCTCAGTTCTATTCTGTATGTTGGTTTCTATTTCAGACATTCTGCTAATGGCAGCTCAGTCTAATATACTCATACCCCCAAGTCCAGCAGATATAGAATACCTCTCTTCTCTTTGATCCAGCAAAACTCTGGCATTGGTTTTTCTCTGACTGGGGTTATGTGCCCATTGCTAATCCATTTACTGAGGCCTGGGAGAAGTGAGGCTGTCATGGGGCAGGTTTGTGTCTTATGCCTATCCCACATGGACAAAGGATGTAAGATATGTGGTTCCCCAAGAAAAATGTAGGTTACATTTTGAAAAGATGTTTTCTGGACAGACAAAAACAACACATGTCTACTCGAGCCCTACACATGGACACAGTTATATTTGTTGGCATGTCCCAAAGGTACCATGTCTATATATTTTTGTTTCCAGTCATAGTCATTCTTCTATCTTTAAATAAATGAGCTCTTTAATTAACCTGACTCTAATAGGACCTTAATCTTTCCAACTTTCATGATTTTAGCATCCACTGCTGTAACTATAACCATTTCAACTGTTTGTAAGCAGAGCTGGTAGAAGGAGGAAAGCCATAGCTAGTTAGTAGACTTTGCTGGCCACTAAACATCCACTTCTCATGCTGTCTTGATTAGATATAATGTAAGAGCTTGAGAAAACCCCCAAAAAAGTAGCCTTTCCTACCCAAGTTTAGAATAAACAGAAAGATTCAGGACTCAAGAAGAGGGAGATTATAATTTCTATTTTTTTTTAAACTTATAAGGTTTAGGAAGTGCAGATATATGGGTTTGCTATCACTTTCCTGAATTGAACGTGTAACCTCAAATGCAAGTCTTCCCTGTGGTTGGCAGAAAGTGCCCTATTAAACTTACCCCATGAAATAGCTCAAACTGATGGTAATGTGTTCTCAAAAAGGAAAAAGAAGGGCACGAACTGGTTTAAGAATCCTCAACCACTCTTAAATTTAATTTTACTCCAACTTACCGTAGATCAGGGTTTCTCATAGTTGACACATTTGACATCTTGGATTGGACAATTCTTTGTTGTAAGGGGTTGACCTGTACATTGTAAGATGTTTTGGAAGCAGAAGGGAAGAAAGAAAGAAAGAAAGAAAAAGAAAGAAAGAAAGAGAGAGAGAGAGAGAGAGAGAGAGAGAGAGAGGAGGGGGAGGAAGGGAAGGAAGGAGGGAGGGAAGGAGGGAGGAAGAAGAGAAGGAAGGAAGGAAGGAAGGAAGGAAGGAAGGAAGGAAGGAAGGAAGGAAGGAAGGAAGGGGAAGGGAGGGGAGGGGAAGGGAAGGGAATGGAAGGGAAGGGAAGGGAAGGGAAGGGAGGGAGGGAGGGAGGAAGGAAGGGAGGGAGGGAGGGAGGAAGGAAGGGAGGGAGGGAGGGAGGAAGGAAGGAAGGAAGGAAGGAAAGAAAAAAGAAGAGTTAGAGAGAAAAGAAGGAAAGAAGGAAGAAAAGAAAAAAAATAGTGGGTTATTGGACACAAATAGTAGTTTTAGGAAAATAAATAAGTACAAAATAAATGCAATATTTATTTGGCTGTTACTTAAGTAAATAAAATAAACAAGACTATAATAAACTCAATATGAAAACTAGGAAATTAGATTCATGAAACCATTTAGAAAAACGTGCCAGCCACTGCCAAAATTACTGAGTAAATCTAAACTTCAAAATTTGAAACAATGGTTAATTCGCTATGAAGATATGTCCAAGAAATGTATGACTCTCAACATGAATTTCTGTATTAATATTTCTTAGTTCACAAATGTGGTGATTCCAAAGATTTCAGTCTTATGAATGTCAAGTGTCTGCTCTAATTACATATAATTACCACTGTATTTTTGTTAATTTATTATTTACGTCTACAACACTTCTGTTATTTCTCCTTCACCTTTATTCCTGTTGCTTTTTAATCAAGTTTCAAAGCATTTCACAAGATCACATCTGATTAAAGCCCAATAAAACTAATATCAAGAAAAAGTCCAGGATAAAAGTGATACCATATAATTCCAGTTGTCAACATATATTTTTTTAATTCAGCAAATTACTCTGAAGTTTGCTACTTTTTGCAGCTTCTGAAGAATCTGGAAACCCCATCAAGAGAGAAGACTTTTGTTCTTTTAGAGAAAACATTGATGTTGTCTTTAGGCCTCCCATCTGAAGGAAAATAAAAGCCTAGGGCTTCCATTACTTTCTCTCTTTAATCTACAAACTCCATTTTCCAGACTTCCTTATTGTTTGAAATTGGTACTATAGAGTTGGTAAAAATAATAATTATACCTCATATTTTCAATGAAGTGTTAACCTTTCAAAGTACTTTTTGTATCTCTTTATTTGAGCTTTCAGACACCCAGGAAAGGGTATTATTAATTTTATTTTGTATATAAAGAAACTGACTTGTTGAAGAGCTCCCAAAGCCTCACATTTATATTATCTTTTCAATAATTATTTCTGAATGCCTCAAACACTTCCTGTCAGTCATGTTTAATTTTTATGGCAAACCTGGATCATCCATGGGTTAGAGCATTGAGTGAGGCCCAGGGGGAGAGGGTAATGAGTGAAATAGGGGCTATCTCAAGGTAGATGGTCAGAATAAAACATTCTATGGGTATGCATTCATGCATTGAATCATTTTTTTATTCTGTAAACATTTACCAAGCATACACCATGTGTCAGATAATACCTTTTAAGTATTATCTCAACAATACACACCACCATCTTCAGCTTCTTTATGAACAGCAGAAAATAGCCTCAGCCTACCATCTGAGTGTATGATAGTCAGATGTATGCAGCTCTCTTTGCAGCTCATAAAATCGATGTCTCATGGGACAAATATGTCCGGAGACTAATGGTATGTGCACCTAGTGCAGTGTAGAAATACATTGTTGATTGTATATTAGTTGGTTTTCTCAGCCACACTCAAATCCAAGAGCAGTAGTGATTATCCAGATCATCATAAATGACTATATGGAATGAGGCTATAGTTTTGGAATGAGGTTATATTTACTAAAAGGATGTTTAATAAATGGTGAAGCAATTGGAAAGAAAATTTAACAATATATATCAAAGACCTTAAAGATATACAAATCTTTCCACTTGTTTTATTGTGTTTTACCTTCTGAGATTTTAGTCTCAAAAAAGAATTCTATGTATAGAAAAATTTGTTAGCAAATAATGTTAAATATTTAATTATTTGTTATAGTGAAAATTTTCTACAACCTAGTTATCGAAAAATGAGGAAATAGTTAAGCCATTGTTTTCCAAAATGTGCTGTGGGGAAAACCAATGTTGTACAATGCTCCCTGGTAAAATGGTTCCACATTTAATTAAGTTTGAGAAATAGGCACCCTAAGCTACTCTCCTGGAGCTGAACAGTGCATAATAGTATAAAGTAGATTTGATAAAGTAACATCTCTAACTTTTCCAACTTGGTGTATTCCAATGTTTACTTTTGGACACCACTTATTAAATTAACATGTATTAATGGAGCTAATGTTGGGTTAAATAAATTATGATCTACTTAGAAATAATATGCAGCTATTAAATTTTATTTTTTAAAGCAAATGATATGTGAGGATGATGAAAATATAATTTTATGGAGAAAAGATGGGATAGAAAATTGATATACATAAATATATATGAAATGTATATATATAAATATATGATACATGTAAATGATTATAAAAATATAAAAATGCAAAACGAAAAGAACAAAATAAGCAAAAGGCTATACACCAACATTGTTAGGGTGGACATATGTTATGTTTTGGATATTTTCTGGTTCTTATTTTCACTACTTTTCAATTTTTAGCAACATAGCTATATTACTTTCATTATAAAAATTTCTTTAGACTCAGGAACAAAGGAAAATATGTGGCTACAGTAAATATCTTGGTCAAGTTCAAAAATATAATTTTGTGAAGTTAACATCTTCCAGTACGTGTGGGTACTAAATCAATAGACTAAAACTTAAATGCCCGTATAGATATGATACATAATTTTGCTTATCCCTGATTGATGATCAGTTGATTTCAGCAGATGAAATTTAGTATGATGTTTACTTAGAGCATAGTTGTCCAGCTCTGAGTTGAACTTATACTCACCCCCACCCTAAGGAGCTCTTTTCCTAAGTGTTTATTTTCTTCTCTCTTTTCTCTCACCACTCCCCCTCTCTCCTTCATCTATTTCTCCTCCACTTCTCTCAGAATCAACAAGCATTTGTTACCGAATGCCTACACCATGGCATTTCCACTAAAGATCCACTTGACTGTACTTATTCAGTTCCTTGGAAATATGCAGCCTTTGTTTTAACTTTGCACATGCTTGGTACTTATAATAGAAAGAGACAGGAAGCAAGATGTTTGCTTTTTCTAGTGAGAGAAAATAAAACAAGAAGACAATCCAAAGGAAGCCATAGTGAGATCACCAGTAGATAAACATTTCACAAGAGAAATGATAACCACTATTATGAGAAGCAAATGCAGCTTTTTTTTTTTTCTTGGCCATAGAACTTTAAAACAGTCTCTGAAAACATCCCGTTATCCCTCAGCTAGCAGACACACATCTTCCAATATTTGACAAATACCATCTTGAATCTTTCTTAGTGCAGGTGGTTCTAACTATGTCATGCTGTTACTCTCTTCTCAGTTAAAGTAGCATTTCTTTTTCAAATTCCTTCTGCACAGCAGAAGGAAACCTTAGCAGATGGATTAGGGTAAAGGAAATAGTACATAATGAATCACATTTGAAACCCCAGCATGCAGATCAATATATAAATATAAGTAGTCCTCCTCCTCTCTGCGTTCAGAGAATCTGAGTGTGTCAGAGACTCAAGAGGCCAGAATCCAGCTATGTGGTGAAAAAGCTTCTCACTGCAGCTGTGCCTCTCTCCTTCAGACTGACTTTTTATCCCATTGTGCCAGAAATGCAGTAGTATCTCTTAGACTAATCTTTCTGAGCACTTGCAGATTTCAAGGCCAGGATTCTCATCTTTTGGAACTATAGGAGAATTTTCCAGGGACGTATAAATTGCGGAATGACTTTGTGTTCCCTCACCAAATCATATGCTGAGATCTAATCCCCAGTGTGACAGTTGTGAGAGGTGCAGCTTTGGTAAGTGATTAGGTTATAAGGGTGGAGCCCTCATGAATGGGATTAGTGCCTTTATAAAAGAGACCCCAGAAACCCCTCATGCCTTCCACCATCTGAGGACACAGCAAAAAGATGGCCAGACTTCTATGAACTAGGAAACAGGTCCTCACCAGGACTGATCTTGGACTTCCACCCTCCAGAATTGTGAGAAATAAATCTCTGTTGTTTATATGTCACCTTGGTATTTTATCATAGCACATAAGTCATGTATGGTATTTTGTTATTGCAACATAAACAAACTAAGAGTATTATTGTCCCCTTTTCACAAAAGGTATGACAGTGGGAGAGTTAAAGGGACTTGGCCAAAGTCACAGAACATACTAACAGTCTAAAGCCGAACTCCAGAAGAGAAATTGTTCCTTTGACCAAATTGAATTACACCAAAGCACCTTAATTTTTTCCTCCTAAAGTTTTACTGTGTGTAATCACCACTTATTTTTCTTTCAGTTCAATCCCAAGGTAAGTTATCTAGAATTTTCCTTAATAAAATAGCATGAGAAAGCTTGGAAGTTCAATAGCATCTTCAGGTACCTCATTACCTATCTTCCCAGAATCCTGTTACCTGACTGAAATTTTGGCATATTGAATTTGCACACTAGGTGAGATTAACACTATCAATGACACATTGTCACATTATCTGTGTGAGGTCTAACCTTGAATTTTAGTGTTAACAGGACTAACTTTTAGGTGGGAACAGTTGTTTGATGGGTCAGTTTGTAAAATCCCATAGCTTTTGAAATCATCCAGTAGACTAGTGTTTTTGAGCAACTACTGTTTGCAAAATAATTTGTTCTTAGTAGAACTGAGGAGGAAAATGTAAACATGTGAAGAGAAAAACAAATGTTGTAGTGCAATTTTAATGAGAAAATAAAAAGAACACCCAGAATTGACAATTTTGTGATGAGCCATTTTCAGTTTAAGTTTTAGGTTTTACAGTCAAATGAATTCTGTTGCTGCCTTTCCTTGATATCTCTTTTACGCAGTTTTTTTTTTTTAACTACTTAAAGAGTTTGCTATTATTTCTTTTTCTTTTGTATTTGAGAACAAAGCTTCTTGGAAAAAGTGTAATTTGTATCTAATTGCAACACACTAAACCATTTCCATTATGAGCTATCCACAGGCCTTTCTGAGTCAAAACTGAGGCAGAAACTTATCAGCTTCTTTCTACCAGAAATTACCAAGCAGGCAGGGATATTGATGATGGTACAAATGAGGAAAGTATTTGCTGTGACTAATATTTTTGAAGAAACAATCTTCATGTCTTAGTAGATAAAATTGTGATAAAGCCGTAACTTCTAGGGTCAGGAGTAAAACTGATTATTTTTGCAACATATGGTACCAATAATGAATAGAAAGACTGAAATGTGTCAGGAGGTCAGGTTTTGGGATCACCATTTAAAGAACTTTGAGGTGAGGTGGGGATAAAATATCCATTAGAGAAGCTCCACCCATAGAGCATGGGCATGTTCCATCCTCACTCTCACACAAAATTTAAATATCAGACAAAACTGGTAAGATGTTTGAACACACACACTCTACAGAGTGACTTAGTACATCGTTTATGAGTATACTCACAAAACATGCTAAGAAAATATAAAACAGAAGTGGGTGGGCCCCTCATAAACAGACTTGTAGTCTCTATCTCTCAGCTACCACTCCACTGAATTCCTTCATTCTACATCAGCAAGGTGGAAAAGTTACCTGAGCTTCCCATTTAAAGGTTGCGTTTTCTGCAGAAAGCAAATCAGAATGCCACAGGGAGAGGTAAGGCTTGAGTCATACGATACCTGTTTCTTTCAAAAACTGTGAGGCCTGGTGCTTGGGCTGGTGCTTCTTTGCATGTCTGTGTAACTACCGTCTTTTCTCATTTTTCATTCTGTTGCCTTCATGTTGATTACATGTTGAAATCAAATGGGAGCATTTTGGATGATGCCAGGAAACAAAATTGATGGTAGTGATGGTGAGTTATGAAGAGAGGCTGAAGAAGAGCAGTAATTGTAAATTCCAGTAATTGGAACTTTTTATAAACAGAAAACAAGTAGTTTCTTCTAAAAAGTACTTTTCAGTGTCTTGTGGGGTTAAGAGATAGTATGGAAGACAGGCAATGAAGTTGTGACAGTCAAATGACAGGACTGTTTGGTCATTCCTGGGGATAGATTTGTTTAAAATGAACCTCTAATTCAGAATAGTGATGTGCCAGTAAATATGTAACAACTGGCTCTCTGGAAAAAAAAATGCATACTTAAATGTACTTAAGTTGTGCCTTACTCAGAAAACACAATGTATACACTAACTAAATAGTAGTAGTTTATATGAGTGTTTAGATGTAGAGGCAGGTAAAAAAAGGTCCACTGGAAAGATGGTATAGAACACAAGACTTAAGAGAATGAATTTTGAAGTCAGAAAACACCTGCAATGAAATCCTATGGCCAAATTAATTAAAACTTAGTTTTCTAGTAGGTAAAGTAAAACAGTACTTCCTTTATACACAAGGAGAAGGACAAACAACAAATCACATGGTTTGTAGTATTTGTAACTTCCATGATGTAAATATTCTCAACATGACTGATTCAGACTACTACCATGATGGCACTGAATATAGAGTTGGGAAGAGATGTGGAACAGCATGACATTACAGCAGTCCCCTCAGTGGATGCCTGAAACTCTGACTCATACTGAACCCTCTAGGCACTGTTTTTTTCTATAATACACACCTATGATAAAATTTATTTTATAATTTAAGTACAGTAAGAGATTGATAACAACCTATAATAAAAAAGAACAATTGCAACAATATATTTCAAGAAAAGTTATGTGAATGCAGTCTTTCTGATAACTGATCTGATAAACAAGATGTCTACTAAGTGACTGACAGGTAGGTAGTGTATACAGCATGGATATATTGGACAAAGGGATGATGCATGTTCTGGGCAGGATGGAGCTGTGCTGCTCGAGATTTCATAATGGTACTCAGAATGGCACACAATTAAAAACTGAAACCTTGGAAAGCAAAACCTGGGATAAGGGGCACTACTGTATATAGTATTTTCACTGTACACATAAGACACAAATAATCTCAAGAGCATACATAACAGTACAATGAAGTCAAAAATCATCTGCAGTGGAATCCTATAGCCAAATCACTACTCAAGGATTAGCAGTAAAATATTTAGTTTTTAGTGAGATGTAGCAAAATATTTAGGAAATGATGAGTTATGAGCATTTATTACCTTTTGAAAATATAATTTATTTAATTAAAAGTTTATATACTTTGATTTTTTAAAATGGCTAGGCTTTACCAGTGCATCAAATTTTTGAAAAATTAACAGTTGACTTTCATGAGCCTGGAGCAGACCCCTACACTACACTGTTTCTGGTTGAATGTGAATCTCCCTTTTTATTTTTTATTTTTTTTGGTTGAGGAATAGGGTATTAGTGCAAGCATCACTAGATTTGACTTGTTAGACATATAAACTAGTCATGTCTGACCTAGTTCACATATGTTAATACTTACATAATTAGCTTCTTCAGTTTAAAAACAATCCTATAATTCCCACAGGCTGACCTTAAAATTTGAGATCTGCCCAACCTTACCCAGATGGCAGAAGCCAATAACTTATGACGGAATTAGAAATGAGAGTGAAGAAAGGTTACTTGTTAATTATGACTGTGAAGACCACACACACCATGAAAAGAAAAATTATGTACAAGTGGAAGGATTCCCAGTTAACCCAATTTGGGGATAAGTAAAGTTAAGCCGTGTTTCCTCTGCTCTCTGCAGCTCCATCTAGGGTTTTCCAATTTTCCTTTTCCTAATTGAAAGCTCATCAGTGAAATGTCTTAACAAAAGCCCTAGCACCTGTAGAGTTCTCAGAACAAGCAGTTGACAAAGGCGTTACAGTACCATGTCATGCAGGCTGTTAAAGAAATCCAGTCCTGGTGATAATGTGTATATTCACTCCGTGTAAATGATTAAGTTCAAAAAACCATACAATGAATCATGGCAGCAAGGCCAGACTTGCTTTGATTAACTACACTGATATAATGAAACCCAACAGAGCAATCACTGAAACATTTAGCTCCAAATGTAAATCTTCTTGAACTATGAAAAAATAGAAAAGCATGTTAGGCAGTGAGAGGTGGTGTAGAATATAGCCATGTTTCATATAATGAAAGTAGAGGTAGTTGTAAAGAAGAGAGAATGTTAAAAAGTTGTTATTCTGTGTTCAGCAAGAATGAGTCATTTAAAAAGTGTCAATCATGATAATCCAACATATTTTTAATCTAAAGGTCAATAAAAGCGATTTCTAAGGTGGTACAATAGTTATGCCAAATATGAAAGCAAGCAGTTATAAGATGATTTCAAGTGTTAATACTGAACTATAGTGTGTCTTGGAGAATTAATCTCAGCTTTAAATTGTAGAGCATGGGTTGATGAAGGTGGAAGAATTTTTATTAAAAATGTACTTTGATAGCTGGCGACGCTGTCATTCCAACCAAAGTGCTCTGTGGAGATGTGCATTGGTGAAGGTGATGTGGTGTTTTCTGTGGAATAATAATGATTTTTCTCTTGGGGTTAGATCTTCATCAGCTAGTGTCAGTGTCTAGGGGCATGAGAACGTTTCCCTTATAATAGCCTGCAAGTCATTTTCTCAAAGGCAAGGGAAATGTATGCCTATGAGACATACATAAAGTCAGTCGTCTATGATAGAATGGCCAGCCCTGTGCGGAAACAGGACCATTTGAATCCCTGCACATTTTCAGTTTTGTCCTTGAACAGCTTTCAGGTATGCCTCAAATGTGCTTGGGTCATGTTGCACATTTAAGCATTAGAAATATTCCATGAGAGAAAAGTTAAATTGCGTTTCGTCTTTGAGGTCGATGGAAACACGTAGTCTTCCTTATAGGCAAAGCAATTGCTACCTCGACAGTATTGGGCTTTCATCTCATGAGTTTCATATGTATTAGTTAAACATATGAGAAGCTTTATACGGAGATAGAAATTGTGTCAGAGAAAACAATCTATAGAGGCCTGAGCCATCTAAAAACCACTGGACACATTCGGTTCCACGATAAAGCTCTTTCTAAAGTTATTAGCTTGCATAATTCAATCTATATTATCACAGGAACTTGGAACCAACCACTGCTGTAGATTGTAGTAATAATTCTACAACACACACACTCAGGTTACACAAATGCTCTCTCAGAATTGGTTGTAAGCTAACACTAGGATATTCTTTTCTGTCAATCCTCATAAATCTAACCAATCATTTGTTTCTGTTACCGCATACTTTCATTTTTAAAAATACCTAGCACAGGCATGTATCCATATACGTCACTCTTTCTGGTAACCTCTCAAGAACATATTTTGCATAATTTGTCAGTTAACCAACATTTATGAAGCATTAGTTGTATTTTCAAAATGCTTTTGGCTATATGGACAAAGAAAACAAAAGAAATCAAAGATGAAGGAAGCACCCTATCCCATCCTGTTCTTTTCTTTTGAAACTTTGTCTGTGAGAGAAAATGATTACCTGAGATTATTACATGTTCATTAGAAGCCAGACATTTGGACCCTCTGGTACTTCTTATTACTCCTCTTTTCCCTTTACTTCCTTCCTCCCTGGATTCTTGAAACATATCATTTATGTTCAAAGCCTCACAACTGTTATTTCAAGGAGCAGTATGTATCTGTAGTAGAATTTATCTACTAGTTTTTAGATTGTCTAGTAAATATATCAATACATTGTCTAGCCTGTTGTTTTTTATTTCTAACTTTTTTCCTAACATGAAAGTAACACATGCTAGTATCACAAATATTGGAAATATCAGAGAAACAAAGAAAAAATAAAAATGATACATAACCTCACTTCACAGAGGAAAACATTGTTAAAAATTTGGTGTATATTTTTCTGGCATTTTCAATGTGCACACACATATACACACATTAAAAAATAAATTGGGATCACATTTTTCAGGGTGTCCATAAAGTCAGATACCATAGGTGAGAAAAGATTATTTACGTTAACATCATTGCTGGCATACCTCGTTTTATTGTGCTATGTTTTATTGTGCTCCACAGGTGTTATGTTTTTTACCAAATGAAGTTAAGTTCCTCCACTAGCAAAATGACTATGACTTGCTTTATTATGGTGGTCTGGAACCAAAATCACAATATTTCCAAGGTATGCCTATATTAATATTATTGGATTTGTTGACATTAGCAAAGATATGTTAATATTAATCCATATTATTTCACTTTTCTCACAAATTGGAGATTCATTGATGGCATTATATATATTTACATATGCTTTTATACTATCACAGACATCCTGTATATGGTACATATTTCTTGACTTTTTTTTTTCTGTACCATTGCAAGTTCTAGTCCTGGCATGACTATTAATGATCCTCAAATGGAAAATGGTGGTAAATGTAGAAATATTTATACTTGGCATTTCAGGAAAGGAACATTTCACAAATATGATTGTTTTTCTAAAAGGCCAATCCACAAAACTCTGCAGATACATCGTTTCGGACAAACTACGGTATAGAAATATTGGCCAAAATCCAATAACTGGAGAAATTTAAAGTAGTATATTTTTAAAACTCTCTTACCCTTCCCAAACATCACTTATTGTAGAAAAATTAGAGGAGCGGTAAAGGAAGTAGCCAAAAAAAGTGTTAACCTTGGCCTTGGTAATCTGTTACATAGACATGGTCAGGGAGACAGCTATAGGAGAGATGCTACAAAACTAATCCTTTAGCAGGGGTTCAGTTATACTGACTTACAAAACAGGTCTGCCCTGTCATGCCAATGAAGTTATTAAGATTTAAATTTAAATTTATTCTAGGCTGGACAAGGCCAACTTCTATCACCTTCTGGGGAAATTCTTCACTTATTTCACAAAACCATTGATCAGAGCAATTACAGATTTAGAACCCATGTGTTTCAGAGCCCTCTGTCTCGATATTTCTCTTTTCTAGAAGTTTTTCTTTCAAAAAAAAAATTTATTATTCTCTGAGAGGCTGTGGTCGTAATTAGAATCTTTGGGTATGTTTCCATTTGGCCTGGCTCATAAGCATTACAAATTGGATATTGGAAAAACTCTTTAGCATGAAATGGATTCAAATGTTTGGTGTTATCCTAATCGTGGAACATGTAATTTTTATATGGCATTCTTATCACTGCTGAAGAGAAATATATATATATTGTCTAAAGGCTGATTATCTGAAATATAAACTAGATGCAAATGTGACCAGGGCCTCTCTGAGTTGTTGAAAAAGGAATTTTTCAATGTGCTTTGAAATCACATACGTAAGAACGATGCTAAATTTGCATGGTTTTGAAATTGATGCAATATTTTGGGGGTATCTCTCATTGTATATTCCGTGGTAAGCAAGTCAGTTTCTCTTACTTCACCTCACAAAAACATATACCTTCAGAGAACAGGGAGGACAGCTGTCAGCAATCTGGTAATCTGAGAAGGGGAGAGAGGAGACTGAGGTAGTGAATGTACAGGGCCAGAAGTACGCTTGGCTCTCCCAACTTGAGAGCTTTATTGGATGGACTGAGCAGTCTGGTTTGCCCTTTAAGATGAGGGAGGTGCTGGATCAAAACTAAGTGCCTGTGTGGTTGAGCAAAGGAATCCTACATTAGAAGCTGGGAAAGTAGAGAATCAGGAAAAAGAGGAGCATTCTGGAAGACTGACCAGCTATTACAAAGAGCTTGAGTTGAACCTAAGGAGACTGCTAGAATATTGAATTGGATCAGGTTTTAAGCAGTTAATCTTTTCTCCCTTCACTACCCATGAAGATCATAGCAGCTTTGGAGAATAAAGGACATCTGCACATCTGTGTTTGGTATGAATATTCTTGTGACTTCAGGACACTTCCTTATAGTGAAGCATGGGTGAATTTTTAAACTTCCTCCAAAAAGTTTCTCTTCCTTTGTCTTTATTATTACCAGAGCCTAAGATGTCATCCACTCCTTCTCCCACCTATTGCCCAGCTATATTTCCTTTTACCGGTTGAGCCCTACCTGTTTTTTCCAGGGACTTTCATTCACACTCTCGTCACTATTTCAACATGCAGAATCTCCTTATCTGGGCTCTCTTAATGCTTTAAGTTCTATCTAATTTATATAATCTATCAGTTAGAGAAATTCACTTGGAGACATTTTTCCCAGGCGATAGAGTGAATGAATGAGTGATGAATGCATAGATTTTAGAGATGTTATCCATATTTTACTTCTGATATTTTATATTTGTAGGTGCAAATGACCTCTTCATCTATCATAGTTTGATAGCTAATAAAACATTCCTTAATCAACTACTTTTAAATCAAAGAGTCCATGAAGAGTTTGACACGTAATCTGTGTTGTTCTTCTGTTGCTGAAGACATTTTCTGTGTTCAAAGGAATAGATAGTTAATGGAGCACAATAAGTAAAAATCTCTGATATGCTCTAATAATCCCCAAGTTTCATTTTAACTGCTTAACCCCCTCATCAATTTTTTAGAAAGTATTCCTATGTTTCCTGTTGATCAGATCAATGAGAAAAGAAGAAGGAGGAGAAAAGAATTAAGCAGTAATTGAGTATGATTCAGGAGGATTATATACATTATCTTCTTTATGCCTTGGGACAATCCTGAGAAATAAGAAATTTTCAACTTCTAAAACATTTGTCTTCCTTTGTTCTTGTTATTATCCCCATGCCTCAGAGAACTAAGTAGGATCAGCAAAGTTAAGTAACTTGACATCATACAGAGAATGAAAGAGAAATCAGAAATAAAACATGGGTCTCCTAACGCCAAGTCCAATTTTCTTTCACCTGGACAGCATTTCCTGAGACTGGAAGGATCATAGTAATTGAGGCTTAGATATGCAACCTTTAAATAAAATCCTCATATCCTTCACTGATGTGCTGGTAGATACTTGAAAAAACTGCTTCTGTGGTTTGCATAGCCACCGGAGTACACCAAATAAATATGAGTTGGTAGTGAGCATTCATTGCTCTGGAGAACACATCTGTACAGCTTCCTTCTGGCTTTGGTGACAGTTTTCATCTCTATCAATTTCACAGGTTTGATCATTTACTTGAATCTGTTGCATAAGAGACTGAAAAAAAAAAGAAAAAGAAAAAAGTCTCTATTATTCCCAAGGATCCTTTGTTTGTGCTGTTGAAAGCCTGCATAGCAAAGCAGTCGGCCTCTGAGTAGACAGTGCAGTGAGTGTCAGTTTCAGTTCCCTTGGACAAGGAAGGTTGCATGTGGGCTGTATTTTATGCAGGGGGCTGTAATGAAGGAGAGTGACGACAACTGGGCCCTTCCACCTCATTGGGTGATCTAAACACAAACTGTGTGGTGAAGTTGACAGTCTAAACTGGAACACGAGTATAACTGGTGCCAGATTCTTTTTTCTTTTTACATTTTTAAAATGTTGGACAGAAATACACATTTGCAAGCAGGCTACACTCATTCTGAGAGAACCGGCATCATCCCAAGGGGGCAAAAATACTTCACTATTGAGAATCTAACAGAGACATCTACTGGCTGAGTCCTACGCTTCCAGACCAGTCTCTGCTGGACCCTGTGATTGACCAATCAATCCCTCATCTCTGACAGCTTGTAAATAAATAGATAGATAGATAGATAGATAGATAGATAGATAGATAGATAGATAAAAATTGTTTATGCAGAATTACTATTTGCACTGGCGTGCATGAAAAACGTAAAAATTCACAGAGGTCTGGGTGGGCAGAGTTGATGAATAATCAGCCATTTACATGGTGACTTTTAATATTTCTTTACCACATCAGACCAAGAAATGGTAAAGATGCTTCATTACCCTATCTGAACAAATAAAATCAAAAGTTCAAATTTGAGAGCAGATCATCATGGATAACAGTTTTTCTGCCTTATAAGATGAGTGGATTAGAGGAAGAGAAGTGTGTGTGTAAAATCTGAGTACCAGAGATAAATCCTGCAGTAAATCCTGAAACGCCCCAATTTATGGGACACATTTAAGATGCTGATGGATCTGTGTTGGGCGGGGATAAACAGTTACCATGAGCAGAACCCCCTCACTAGATAATGTTGTCTGTCAGTAGCTGTGCCATGTGTCCAGTCCTCCACTGCCTCTGGCGAGATCAGCCAATGTTGGCAACGTTATGACTGGGCCTCTATTAATCAACATGAACAAGCCTCCCAATCTTTACTGGAAAGGATCATGAATTGGAAGACTAAATATAGGCAAACAAATCCAATAACTAAACCCTCACAGCCAAGACATAAGCAAATATAAATCCCGCTTGCATTATTATAATGCCTACCAACCTAATTGAGAGCACATTCATTTTAAGCTAAATAAATTACTGCTACAATTATATAACCTTGAGGTCACCTCCTTCAGGAGATGGCCAGCACTTGTATTAACTATTCCACACTTTACTATAAGTGGCCTCAGCCAATCAATGCCAGATAAATGCTTTTAAAATATGCATTTAATTAAATCAGTCCTTCAAGTATTTGCTATTTTAGCATAGTATGAAGAAGAAATTAAAGTTAAATTTTGTGTATTCTCAAACAAGACTTCAAAATGGAGTTTTCCTTTCCTGATCAAAGCACTGTTTTCTGTGTTAATCTGGCCAAGAGAGCATTCCTCAAGCTTTAACAGAATAGCATATCTATCTGAAGAGTGGGGCATGCCTTTGCCATTCATAATCCCACACCCAAGGAAGTAACACCTTTCATTTTCCTTCTAGAGATGGGTTTACCAAATGTCTTTTGCACTGATGGCTTGATCCTTCTTGGGCTGTGAGCGATAATTACAATGCCTTTCTAGCCACAAAAATACAATGACAATTATATCACTAACTTATGAATTCATGAATTACTAATTGCTTTTAAGATACAGAGCTGTTTTTGGCTCTGCTTTGGAATTGTTGGCCCTTTTCCTCCTCCCAACATTATGCAAACAATCCTAGCACGACTTAGCTAATAGGTAATATGCTTTTAACCAATTTCTTTGTTTGATTTTTATACTGCTGGTGCAGGTACATTATTAACTGAATATTCACTTACTTTCCCCACATGTCCCAGATGTGTCAGTCGAAACCGTGTGACATTGGGCTATGAACAGTGATGTGCGTTACTTCAGGCTGAAGCATTTAAGAGCGGATGCGCAACTTCTACCTCTCTCTTTTTGTCCCATGATAATCTTAAAGGTTGAAATGGTATAAAATGAAATGGCCTAAAATGGAAGCCGCACAGCTAGAGAGAAGAGATATTCTGAGGGATACTCTGAGTGAGAAGGAAAGCTTTGTTTTATTAAACCACTGAGAGTTCAAGGTTTGTTGGTTATAGAATAACCTAGTCTATGCTGACAAATGTAATTGGCTTCTATGGTAATAAACAAATCCATAATCCGTAGTACTAAGTAACCACCTAAACTGTAGTAATTTGGATATAATTTGCATGAATATTAATTCTTTTAAATAAGAAAGGAAAATTATGGTATTCCATAGACTTTATAACTTCAGAATAAACCACTTATTTGTCAATTTTTAACGAGAAACATTAATTATTATGAATTATTTGACAAGACTTTGATTTTTTTGAGGAAATGATGACCATAATTGAGCTCCTTAAAAGGAACATAGCAAATTTTAAATGGTACTATTTTATATAATGTTTCTCCTCTGGGAGGCTTAGTATTTTTTAAATAAAAAACAACAGTGGGTATGTGACTAAGTTTTCATAATGCATATGGTTTGTAGTTGTTATTGCATTCATCTCTTCATTCATTCATTCATTCATTCAGTGCATTGATACACCTTTATGCACTTTTTTGTAGAACTGAAGTTTACTCAGTCCAAGACCCAATTTGGGCCAGATCCACTTGACATTAATCCATTGTTCCCCTTTTGTCTTACCAAGTCTACAAGTCAGATGTCAAATAACATTCTCAGTCCCAATGAATTTACGAAGTCATTGTTTTAATTCACTGTCTCCTCTAAATAAACCTTGGTCCCTTTTTAGAACTTTTACTCATTGAATCTTTCACCACTCTACATTTAATATTAATCCCTCTTCCATCCACCTTGTTTTGCATTCCTGAGTAGGCCCCCAAGACTACTCTATTTTTTCTCACAGCACTATTCATTTTTTAAAATATTATATACTTATATTTCTATCCACTGTCACTACTGAATTAGAATACAAGTTTCACAAAAAAAAAGAATAATATTTTTTTATATCTTATGGTTCATTAATGTTAACACTGGCACATAGGTATTTTCAAATGAATAAATGAGTACCTGAGTGAATAAAAGTTCCCCTGGTCCAATAAAAACCATTGTAAGACTTATTTCCCTAACACTCCCCTCCCCTTCCAAATTCCATTTTGTCTCTGGCCATCCCAATCCTGAATTTTGTTCATTCTTCATCTGACCTTGTTAGTTTGTCACATGGATGACTTGCTTCACAATTCTCAAATTTTCCTACTTTATTTCTTGAACATAAATGTCCAAGTGTCTTTCTTTACTGTCATGATGTCTTTCTTGATAGAAGATCCAGATAATTTTCTATGTGTATTCCCATGGATGGCCCTGACTAGAAATGGTGAGATCATGTGAATGATGATGAACATTTTAAATTTTATTTAATTGAAATTATTTAAAACCTAATTTTAAAGCAATTTTTTAAAATTTGTTTTATAAAGGTAATATATGTACACTATGTCTTAGAAAAAAAGAAAATAAAATCACCCATAATTCAATTATGGAATAAACCCATAGTTAATATTTTAAATTGTATTATTTGTTATTTTTCTTTTAACTTAACTGTTTAAGTTAAAATCATAATTAATTCATAAAAGCAGAATTCAAGTGGTCCCATTTTATAAAATCCTCCAAAGCTTACAAATGGATGCAACAAGAAAAGGGACATAAATAGAATGCTGGGAATTAGGAAAAAGACTGTTTCATAAATGAAAAGCAAACTCACAAAGAGTTCTCTGACCCCAGATCACTGTTTAACAAGTTGTACTTGTTCATATACAGTGCCAGAATCTATTAAAAGAACTTTATGTGGATATGAGTTTAGAGAAAGTTAGAATCTAAATTTAGGCCAAATTAATCACACTGTTCAGCAGTGTTAGGATGACCAACTATTCAACTATTCTGCTTTTTCTGGGGCTGAAATGTTTCTTGGGATACTGGTCTCAGTGATAAAACCAAGACAGTTCCAACCAAGGAAACTGGAACAAGTAAATTACCAGAGTATTACCTCAAACTGGGTAGGACTCTGGGGGGAAAAAATCTAGATGTTGGTAGATAAGGCTTGCCCTAAGTAATTGTTTAGTATTTGGTCGATAGAAGTATTATTAGAAAATTCTTGATGATTGAAATATAAAATAAAACTACCACAGAATGAAGATAAAAGGAGGACCACTCATCAAAAGTAAATCAAAAGATAAAGTGGGCCTAAGCTGATGTCAAAAGTAAGCAGCACCTTCATCTCATTAAGCTGTGGGAGATCAGTGTCTATCAGAGGCTTTGCAACTGCTGGACAAAGTAAGCAGTGAGGGAAGAATGTAATTCAAGCAATTTGGATGAAGTAACAAACAGGAAAAGCCTCCCTTTCTAAAGACCCTGTTGGAACAGAACAGTTAGCTGTGGTATCCAAAAAAGGCTTCAGACTGAGTCAATGTTAAGTCAATTAAAAAAAAAACTGCGTATTTTTGACCAAAAATTTTTAAGGTAACTGTGTTGTCCTTGGACAATATATGATAAGAAGACATGGTAAATTTTGAGCCCTCAAAATGCCTCCCTGTCTGTATTCAATTACTAATTTCCATTCAGAAAATGATCTCCTTCAGAATATTCTACCCATGAAACCAAGTTAAGAGCAACTAAGGAAAAAAAAAAAGAAAGAAAGAAAAGAAAACTAGGAAAAAAATCCTCCAGCTTTTGGTAGGAAAAAAATTGAATTAAAAATTTAGAATTTAAATCAAGAAGGAATTTTCTAAAAGTCAAAATTTGAGGGGTTAAAAGAAAGATTATAAAGTTATAACACTGTCGCTAGCAAAAGCTTTATTTAAAAGATGTGCTTTTTGAAATAATCTAAACACTACTTTTATATTGGATATCACTGAGGTACTAACAGGTGCCGTTTGAGGAGACGGTACTTACCTGCTGTGTTAAAGAAGTGGTAAGACATGATTGTCTTGGACAGAAGTTCTTTCTACTGCAAGAATTCTCTTGAGCTATCACAGTTATACTAGTAACTCATAAGCAATAAAATAGAACTGGAACTTAAAGATAATAAAAATGCTAAAATCTAACAGATTACCTAACCTTGCTGAATTCAAAATACCATTTTCCCCCTTAGAGAATTTCATAACTCATACTTGAATATCATTTTCAAAGTTAGTCTCCCAACCACTCTGTGATTTAGATGTTAAGATTATTCCCATTTTATGTACAAAGAAACTGAGGCTGAGGATATTTGTGGCTTACTCAAGCTTTTACTGCTACTAAATTTAGAGGCTAGGACTGCACTCAGGTCCTTCGGCTTTGGTTGTTATCCTATAAATGTAAAACAAATTCTCAGTTTAATCAAATAATCTTTTGACTAGTAAGGAGATAGCACTTTTTCAAGATTATCTCTGCCTTACATTAGCAGGCATAGAAAGTCTTTGTCACTCATGTCAGCAATTATAGTGACCAGAGACATTACTCAAGATACGCATAAAACCTTAAGGGTTATAGCTGAAAAATCAATGCCAAATGGCAGTAGGATAGGTACTCCTGAAGATTCTGCTACTATCAAGTCACCTTAACAGAAATGTCCACGAAACTGATAAAGATGGAGATAATACATGGAGGCCATCTGTTGTAGCCACATAGCTTTTAACAAAGGAAACTAACTCACTTAAGGTAAAAGGAATGAAGACTAGTACAAGCAAAGGATACATTCTTGAGTGTCTGCTGGTTGTTAACTAATTATGGACGAAGCTAATTAAGGCAACAGTCTAAAAGTTGCCCTATTTGTCAGGATTAGCTACTATTGTTGAACATGGAGAAACACATTTAATGATGAGAAATCAATTTTGTTGACAAATCCGCTTCAAGGAAGTCCAAGTAAGTGTCACCGTAATATTTTACTAGAATATAACACTCTGATTTTTTCCAAATGTATTTAAGGTGGCTTCCAGCAAAAGACATAAGTGAAAAAAATTGGCCTGGAAAGGCAAAACCTGAACATGGTCAGAAACGATCTCTCTTGGCAGCAGATGTACTGCAACCAATTGGTACAGAAATGTGATCATTAATAGAGGACTTTGAAATCCAATTAAGGGGCTTTTTTGCATCTGTCTTACAATCAAGTACATGCTTAATAATATGATATTAGAAAGTCCAAAGTCATTTGGTTTTTCTTTGATATGAAAACCCTACATGACGTTTTTCCATGAGCTTCATCATGATATTGTAATCACACTTGGAATCTTGGAAATCAGATTTCCAGGGAAATGTGCAAGGCAATAAAAATTCTCACCTAAAGATATCTAGCTATCTGGAAATGCATCTCAGTGAGAGAGGGAAATTTGTTTATGGCTCCTGAACTTTGCTTTAAAATAAAATGAGAATTTTTTTAGGATATGATTTCACGGACCGGAATCACCAATAACTGATTCTTTAATATGCCATATCTCTAAACGAAAATTCTGCTTAAGCTTTAGATTAGAAGCTGTATTCAGTTGCTTAGCAGTGGCCCTTTCGAACATCTTTTCATCCCCTTCTGTTGTCCAGTTTTTTGGTAATAGAGTTCCCCGTGTCATCACTGTCACAAGGTGTGTTGGAGCATCAATAATCTGGTGCAAAACAAGCAATCTTTCACAATAGTTCTTTGTGCGAACTCAAACCACTTTAAATTACCATGACATCAACTCTAATATCCCCTAGAGAAGATGTTCTTCAACTTTGTCAATTCATGGCGAACTAAGTGGCTTAGCAAGTTTTTCAGGATGTCTCTAGGCCAAAAGAAATACTTAACAGTTGTATATTAAGGACCTAGGTCTAAAGAACTCAGTATTTATGTCTTAATAATTGTGCTATCTGAAAAAAATTACACATATATTAAAAGAAAAATACCATTTTAATTTTATTCTTTGGTAGCCACAGTTACTAATAGGATGGGCATACCTGTTGTGCACTCCACAACTTCTCAAACTTGGAATCAAATTGGACACTGTCACCCTCATTTCTTAGTTCACATTGATTTTGCACAGCGCTTGCTTTATATCACAGCAAATATTAAATACTCAGCTACAGAAAGATATGACATCATCAAAGAAATGTCATGAATTCTAATGTCGAAATAGTAAACTCTCAGGAGTTAATAGTTTGCATGGTGTCCAAATTTCCTGTGATTGAATATTGCTATGTTCCCTCAACAATTTAAATATTTTGTGGTGTCCTCTGAGTTCCCTGCAAATGTTCAGGTCCCCTTGGTGGAGAAATGGGGAGCTGTGGTTCTAAAGAGTTGTGAGCAAAAATAATAACACTACTATTGAGATATTATGCTCAAGAGACTGACTAAATTAAAAGCAAAATCCATGTTAAGCGTGTTTGTAGAAGTGACAACTTGTCTAGATTAGAGAGAGAATGTAGATGTCGTGGATGGTACTGGTTGTGAACTGGGGATTGTTTCTATTCTCAACAAGGGAAATGGAATTACATTAAAAAAAAAAAAAAAAGAAAAAAGGTGTGCCTGTATGTGACCTGACTTTCTGGATGGCTAGTGGGAAATGAGGTAGAGGTGGATTAGACACTTTAGAGTTTGGATGCATTATGCGAAGTTTCTAAGTAATGAGGAGAAAGCTCTATTCATGCATGTTCCTCTATTTTTTTCTTTGTATTTTGACTCAATCTCCTTAGGTAGGTTCTCTGTACAAAATGGTTAATTGTAACCCTTTAAAAATTTGGCCTTCTAAACATACTAGTCATATGAAGCTCGCTATAGGCCATCTCACAATTTTAATGTTCTTTGAACAAATGATTCGGCATCAATGCACATTAGTGTTGAAGAAGATTGAAACCATAAAATTGAACTACTGAAGTCTAGACAGTCAAGGAAGTCATATACTTCATCACTTCTACACTTCACTCTATTTGAATTTGCTAAAGAGCTTTGGGGCAAGCAATTAATTGATGAAAACAAGACCTCGGCAATAATTAACACCTAAGATCATTTTTCATTAAAAAAAGTTGACAATAGCATTCAGGGAACTCTTCTGAATCGCAGATATGTGTAAGAAAACAGTGTATTGTGTTGCAAAGGGATTTAATTTTTTCCTGGACAAACTGCCAATTAACTTTATGGTCTTAGGTCAAAGCCCCCTTGCCTACCTAGACCTCACTTCCCTTATCTGCATGTACAACTATGAGTGTGGGTTAGTTGTCTGTGGCTGTGGGTTAACTGTCTCTTGGTGTGAGTTAGTTGTCTCTGGGGCCTTCCAGTTCCAATACTGAATACTCAATGAACTTCCCTGCCAAAGTGGATTCTTGATGTCCTCTGAAGAGCATAAATATCACTGACTCAAAAAGCCAAAGAGTTGAATTAAAGAAAGAGGGCATTACTGCTAAGGTTTTTTAAAAATTTTAATTGTGATAAAAAGATATGTAACATAAAATTTACAATCTTAACAATTTCTAAGTGTACAGTTCAATAATGTTAAGTATATTCATATTGCTATGTAACCAATATTCAAAATTTTTTATCTTATAAAATGTAAACTCTACACCCATTAAACAATAACTCACTCTTCCTCCAGTCCCTGGCAAAGACCCTCTTTCCTGTCTCTGTGAATTTGACTACACTTCCTACCTTACATAAGTAGAATCATAGAATATTTGTCTTTTTGTTTCTGGTTAATTTCACTTAGTACAATGTGTTCAAGTTTCATCCCTGTTGTTACAAACAGCAGGATTTTCTCTCTTTTTTTTAAGGTTGAATAATATTTTATGCATATATCACATTTTGTTTATCCATTCATTCATTGATGAATACAAATTGTTTCTACCTTTTAGTTTTTGTGAGTAGTGTTGTTTCAAATGTGGGTGGAACTACTGTTGAGTTTTAAAGGAGAGGATTGCATATTTATTTTCTCCAAGCCCCAAGGACATTACAGTACTGTCAATATTCTTCTGATTTCATCTAGAGAGTTTCCAGAGGTAAGGGAAGTAGGTCACCAGGGTGCTTAAACTCCATTCTGGGGGACCCATGAGGGGATTATTTGAAATATCATTTCCAGATGTGTCTTACGGCTAAAATGTATTTCCTTCTGTTTTATTGGCAGTCATTAAAGAAAACAGCTGGGAAAGAGAAAAACAAAGTTATGTCTTCCAAAATGTGAAAGTTCTTTACCATTGGGACAGTTTTATCATGAACTTGAATCTCTATAGACAAGTCTAATTTTTAATTAGTTACAGATCTAAACTTTTGCGGAAAAACATCTTTCGGAAATTAAAAATGTTTAGGCCCATGTATTATTACTTCAAAAGTGTTACACAAAAGGGCATTAATATCTGCAAATAATTTATTGCAAATAAGTTATTACAAATAATTTATATGTAATAATTTATATATATGTAAGTGGGCCTGACCTTTTTTAAGCAAGAGTCTCAGAACTGTTCAAGAAAAGTTTTTTTTTTTTTAAGAAAGTCATTTTTTTAAACCAGATTAAGATTTCTACTTGTAGGTGTTTGATCACTAATTGAATGTATATTTTTGACTAAAATGCAGCAAAGTGCTGCCTGATAACTGAAGCCACTTCTGTACTTCCTATATTTATATTTTGTTTGTTTTTGTACTTTCTGCTACCTTGAGCACTGTTTTTCCCCTAAGCAAGGTCTATAAAGTTCATGTTGAGTGCATCTAAAAATTCTTTTAATGAAGAAAGGCTTTAAACATCACTGACAGTAAATATATATATATATAATTTATCAAAATCACATATAAAAATTTTGGGGAAATGTCATCAAGAGAATTTATTCCAAATTAGATCTTCACTTGGAAATAGGAACTAAAATAAGAAAATAAATCACTCAGAATCCATAATTTCCATTTTTCTATACCTATGATAAATACAAGTTTGGAGGTCCTACACATGCATCACTCTAGGTAAAACTCCATATCTAAGGCCTTTACATCAGCATTTCCCATGGAAATGTAATATATATAATTTTATTGTTGTTAGTAGCTGCATTAAAAAATAAAAAGAAATAGGTAAAATTAATTTTAATGATGTATTTTAAATCAAAATTTCAAGATGTAATCAATATAAAAATTGTTAATGAAATATTTTGCTTTTTGCTATTAAATTTTCAAAAACCTGTGTATATATTACACTTTCAATACATCTCAGTTTGGACTAGCCATATTTCAGGGCTTAATGGTCACATGTGCCTAGTGGCTGCTATATTACCTAATACAGCACATTAGTATTAGATGGGTGTTTTTCATTTGAACTGTTCTGCCATTCGTAACAGTTTTACATAAGTTTATATGTGTGATTTATGTTTATATTATTTATATTTATATTGTGGTAACATTTATTTATAAATGTTATAAACTTTTAAAAAGCCCAGTTTTCAAACATTTAATGAGTATCTATACTACCAAGCTTTGTTCACAAAACAATTCATCATAGACTTCTTTGAAAGAGTGAGAGTTTCTGGTTTATTGCAAAAGATTTAATTTATTGAAATGTAATTTTCAAACAACTTTTAATGAGCAACAAAAGCACTATATAAACCAAGAAACACCTGTATTATCCTTACAATAGAGGAATCTAATTGGAATTCAAGACTCAGTCCTCCTGAGTAATAGAGAAGAGGTGAAATCAGGATAAAACATTTGGAACACCTAGTTACTGTGATTCTTGCATCACTGAGAGAACAATTGCTTTACCTTTACTCAGATATCTAAATGGCTCTAATATTTTTAGATTAGTGTAGAGATTTTCCTATGTTCAAGGTGTAAAGGATGTGTCATATCTTCCCTTTGATTCTAGGATTAGACACACACACAGAGTTAAAGTTGAACAAAATAAATGTAAACTTATTATGTTATAATTTTCAGCTCTTTGTAGAGAGAATGATAGAATGTAAAAATGTGAACTTCATATATTTTCTATTTCAACTTCCTCAATTTTACAGATAAAGAATGACCAAGAATTACTGATGATCACACACCTAGTTAACACCTATTTATTTAATACCTAACCTTTAATCCTGTCATTTTAACAGAGATAGTGTCTCCTCTTCCCTGTCTTCTTCTTCCTATCACTTACCTTGCTCTTAATCCTAGTTCTAGCTTTCTTTGGTTGTCATAGTAAATACCAAGCCCACTGGACAGTGTTCACATCAATCTGGATGGATATAGGTTCAGGGAGTGTAAGTCTTGTAACAGCTCATCATTTGTTTAGTCACATTTGGCAAGTTTTGATGTCTTCCAAGGCATCCCAAGTATGTTCTGACTTTTGTGCTCTTATTTCCATGAGACATATTCTAGGGACATCAGCTAATCAACAAGCACAGCACTGAACTTTGTAATGGAAAGAGAAAAAAAAAAAGAAGAAGCAGAGGAAGGGAATTCCCAAAAGAGACAAACAAGGAGATATAAAAATGCTTGGCACATTGGAGAGAGACAGAGTCCAGTGCCAGTGGACCATTTGG
Organism: Cynopterus sphinx; assembly: GCA_030015415.1. NCBI lineage: Eukaryota > Metazoa > Chordata > Mammalia > Chiroptera > Pteropodidae > Cynopterus > Cynopterus sphinx. The sequence continues at coordinate 93,823,099 of CM057385.1, read as the reverse complement.
TCTGTATCAAGGCATGGTGACAAAACAGTTTAGATAGGTGAAAGGGCCAATTTGTGAATGGTTTTGACTGCTGAGCTAGTTACTGAGTTTGGAAAAATGCACAATAGAGAAATAACCACTGATCTGTGTAAGTGTGTGTGTATGTGTGTGTGCGCATGCACATGAACAAGAGTGTGTTTTAAGCAGATAGTGACATGTTTAGGCTGTGTTTTAGAAAAAATGATTGAGCTAACAAGACAGCAGAGAAATTTGAAATAGAGAGGCCAGATGAGAAATAGTTTCAGTGTACCATGGAAGAGTTAATTTTGATATTAAACAATTATAATAGTGTCTAATACTCATTGTATGAATTGTCTCATTTAAATCTTACCATAGCCATGCAAGGAAAGTTCTGTTATTATTACTGTTTTATAGTTATGAAATCAGAGAAGTTAAGTAAGTTGTTCAAGGATGGGTGACTGGTCTATATCAGTTGTGTCTAAGTATTGATTTAAAATTATATATTAGTGGAAAAGTTTTGAGCATCCTTTCCCAAGATATGTATTTTGATTTATACATTTCATATGCATCCACATAGTACATCCACACAATAAATTATTAATAAAGCTTATTATTTTATTGTAGCTGGTGGATCATTTGGTGCAGCCACTAGGTTGTATTCACGCTACTGTGGAGACTAGTAGTCTATATGACTGAATTTGAACATCCTTAGACATTGTAAAATATTAAGTTGATAACAAGTCTCATACCTCTTAGACCTGGCTACTTCACAAATTCGTGTTAACTGTTTGGACCCTGAAGGCATCTGAGTCTGAGACTCCATATCTCACCATCAAGCTAAACAAGACTATTTGTGCATCTCACCTCCTTATAATCTCTGGTTTATTTATTTTTTGACTTGTTCTTATACAAGCATTTTAAATGGTTGAGCTTAAAGCTTTTCCTAGTGATAATTTAGTTCAGCTGACTTATACCACAAATGAGAAAAATAGGCACAGAGGAGTATAATAAAATAGCTACTCAAGTTAGAGGCAGAGCCTGGTAGAGACTGAGGATTAGAACGTGGATGTTGACAAAGCTCAGTGTTTTCCTTTCAGATACACAGGATACCTTGCTAGTGGCTTAATATGTAAATTTCTTGAGTGTCCAGATAGCATTTTACCACTTGTTAAAGTAATTGGCTGCAGAATTATTTTGTAAATTTTACATGATTATAATAATTATTAAGGATAGTGGTTTGCAACTCTGGTTCTATTAGAATCACTCTAGGGGGAGTTTTAAAAATTACTAAAGCCCAGGTCTTCACTTGTAAAGGTTCTTTTAAAATCATTCTAAGACAGGCAATCAGGCATTCAGATTTTTAAAAAGCTACTCAGGTGATTCTAATATGTAGCCAGGTTTCCAATACGATTAAGACCTATCTTGATTTGATTTAATACCTGTTTTAGGGCAACTAAGGAGACACACATGATTGTAAATATCAGGACTGAAACTGTTATAAAATTGTTTTTTTGAGCCATATTATATAGATTAATGATAGATAAAATACAGAGAATTTGAGAAATATAACTCAAAGGATTGACTTAATAGAAATATATTTAATCTTTCATTTTATAACCAAAGAATATATATTTAGTTTTGAAATGACTACAGGACATATAAAAATTATTATATTCTAGACTTCCAAAATAATAAAAATAGAAATGACTTAATAATAAATACAAGAAGAACAAATTAGAACACGTAGTGAAGACAACAAGCAAACAAAAAGTTTCTGACTGACATTAAAAGGATTGTGTAATAAAAGGAATCTTTCATGTTCCTGGATGGAAATGTTCAGTATTACATAAGTTACTGATTGTCTCCAGTTTAAGAATATAATTTCAATCAAAAGACCTTTTTTGGGACTTAAAAATTATCAAATTTATTTTAAAGTTAATACAGAAAAATAAATAGGTAAGAAACAAAATTTATGCATAAAAATTTAGTATATTTAAATAGCACCATTTCAAATCAGGGGAGAAGAAGCATATTCATCACCAATTCTTAAGAAACTGGTTAACGACTAGAATAAAAGTTATATCCCTAAATCACGTTACACCAAAATAAGTTCAAGACATATTAGAGGTAAATGTAGAAATGAAGTTAGACAATTAGAAAAAGCATTAGTAACAATCAGAAATTAGCAAATATATAAGCATTGCTAAGCACAAAGGGAAAGCAGAAAATAATTTTGGACTATATAAAATATGAAAAATCTGCATAGCCAAAACACACTATAAATGAAATTAAGAAACATTTGAAAACATTTGTAATCAGATATCAGAGAGCATGCAAAGAGTTTTCATGAATCGATTTTGGGCTGTCCCCACACTTTAGTGAATTTTACTTCTAGGAGGCCCACCAGATTCTCACACTGAAGATCTGAGAATGTGTCCCCTTGCGGCTCTGTCACGAGAAGGGAAAACTAATCCTTATGAAATATACCCAGAAGGTTCTCTGAAGAAAGGCTTACTCTCTCAGGAAAAAGTCTTTACCAGGGCTTTATTTCAGTCAGGAGAAGAGATTTCTGCCATTTCAAGTCCCCTCTAGACTTTCTATCTCAACTAAGGTCGGTTTTTTAAAAACAAAACAACACAAAACAACAACAACAACAACAAAACTATACCACTGGATGTAAAGAACATGGAGCATAGAAAAAAAAAATCTCTAAAAAACTGAGATTTAATCATAAGATTTTAGACTGCTTCCCTTCCCTCACACCCGACCATGACACCAACAAGGCTCCAGTATCATGATAGAGGATAACAGGGGAAAGCTGCCTGACACAGACTCTGAGGTAAAATAGAAAGACCAAAATTAAGAGGGAGGTGAGAACAAGGACACAAGAGGAATTTAAAGACTCTGGCTTTTACAAACTACAATAAATATTAAACACAGCCCAATCCCTAGTGAAATTAAAACCCCTAGGCCTCATCTTTAAGGCCAATTTAGCTCGATATCTATTACCTGGTACAAAATGTCTAGCTTTCAACAGAATATTTCAAGGCATATCAAAAGGCAAGAAAAAATATAGGTAAAGCTAGCATCAAAACCAAACTCAGATATGACACAGGTTTTGGAATAATCACACAGGGTTTTTAAAACAATTGAGACTAATACACTACAGGCTATATTGGAAAAAGTAGTAGGTAAAAACTAAAACAAAAATCTGAATTAACTATAGACTTTAGTTGATACATATTAATATTAGTTCATTAATTATAGCAAATATACTCTACTAATGTAAGATGTTAATAATAAGGGAAACTGAGGGTATATGAGAACTCTCAGTACAATTTTCACAATTTTTCTGTAAATCTAAAACTGTTTTACATAAAAAGTCTATTTGAAATATTAATAGTGGTTTTCTGTGGGTGGTGGTATTATGGGTAATTTAAAATGTTTTCTCTTTGTATTTTTAAGTGTTCCAAATTGTTTATAATGAACATATATTACTTCTAAAGTCAGAAAAATGTTTTCTAAGATCAAAAAATATTTTATTTAAAAAGACACTTTATTTTTATATGGTAGGTTTCCTGAGAATATGACCAATATTCTTTTTTTCTTCCCTCACAATCTACCTCCATAATATATATTACAGTGCCCTACTCATAGTACTAGATCAATATATGTTTGTTAACTGACACTAACCAGTTATATTGACTTGTTATAGTGAAAAATTATTAGTTTGGTATTTTTGTTCAGTTTTAAAGAGATCAACTTTATGGTCAAAATATGCATGAAGCAATGAGTCAATAAAACACAAAAGAACTGAAGACAAAGTCCAACATGACTAATTATTAGATGCCTTGGACCAAATTTTTTTTAAAGAGAAGCACCTAATTGTTTGAGGGTTTATATCTATGCCAATTGATTTGGCTAAGTTGAGCTCTATCATGAATTATGTCAAAGTCACACGGAAAGACCCCAAATAAAACTACTGTTTCAGTGAGAGCCAACCTTACAATCTTCAGAGGAGCCAATCCTATCGTTAGTTGGTAAGGATTATTTCAGTAAAAATCAATTTCGCAGTGAGGGCATAACTTTCAGAAACTTGCCTTTTGGGCCAATTCCTCTTGCCATGTGCTAACTTCTTTGTCTGCCTTGTGAGGACAGAAAGTTTGTACAAAACCCTCTTGGCCGCGTTTCTGTTACATGAGGAGTCCTAACCAAACTTCAGTCACAGTTGCCTTTATTTTATAAAGATTTAAAGCCAATACTGCCTTCATGCCCTTCATCAGTGTCTACAAGAAAGATTGTAGTCAACAGCAAGAGGCCCAAATGCACTGAAGATCATCCAAATTCTGCCTTCGGCCTTCCAGTGGTGAGAACACCCTTAAATTCTTCAAGGTTTACTTCACACCCAGGAGCACAATGTGAAATGCCTCAGGGTTCAGGGTCTTGCATTGTGTGTGGATATGTAAAGTAGCCCATGGCCTTTTTTGCCCCAGCAATAACCCTTCTGCACCATTTTTTTTTTTTTTTTTTTTTTTTTTTTGTGGAAACAAAATGCAAACAGAGAGCTGGACTATAGGCTCTTGGTTCTGAGGCTTGTATAATTGACGACACCTGCTCTGGAAAAGAATTCTTAAATATTCCTCAGTCATTCTAGAAAACTCCAACTTCGGTTCCACAGTTGCCTTTGCACCCCCAAACCTGGCATTTGGAAATAATAGTTATTAATAGTTCTACTATATTTTTCTCTTTCGTGGGGGTTTTGGTGAAATTAGAATTAAGTTAGTTGGGATGAAACTCCCTCATTTCCAACTGGTAAAGAAAGGAAACGGATCAAATGTATCTATCTTTTTATGTTTATAGCTATCTATCTATCTAATCTCTGTCTCAGTCTCAGTCTCTGTCTCTGTCTCTATCTCTATCTCCATCTATCTCTATCTCTATCTCTATCATTTCTATCTATTTATATCTATATCTATAATCTCTATCTCTATCTCTATCTATCTCTATCTATATCTAACATCTCTGTTATGTGAGCAGTCCCAACAAAACTTCAGTCATGGTTGTCTTTATTTTATAAAAATTTAAAGTATCTATATCTAGGTATAGATATAAATACAGATAGATAGATAATGATAGATAGATAGATATAACCCGAGAATACAAAGTAATTTGCTGTAATAAAACAGTATAAAATTAATATCTGTGCTGTATTCAAATCACTCCTTACAAAAACCCTTCGTCGGCTCTTCACTTTGTTAATTTACTACAATACTCTTGTCTTGCCAACCAGCAACTCTCAGAGTAGTATGCGTTACTGTTAATTTTCTTCCCCATTCAGCTTTTGAATGAATTTGTTAAGTTAATCTCATCTTCTTTTATTGTACAGTATCTTTGTGTTTAAATGCTAATTTTATAAATATTTATTTCGATCAAGTTGTAAACCTATTACTTTTATGAGCAATATATACTTTGAAGATATTACTGTTGACCTTTGATGGTGAATTGAATATTTTTGTTGTCACTAACATTTTTTGTAATTGATGTCTTGTTTCTGCCACCTGGGTAGCAGGTTTCAAATGAGATATGTTTTGGGGGAATTTTTTTACTTAAAAACTTTAAGTCAGACAGCTATCACTTTAAAATTGTGTAGCTCTGGAAAAAAAGAAGTGTGTTAAATTTTCAGCATGAGATGAAGGTAAAAGGCCATTCAATTTTCCTCTACTTTTGAAACAGTTTTAAAATTTCATATTTGCTAAAAGTGATGTTCTATTTTTTTCTCCTCGGTTCTTGTCATTTAATAATGCAATTGGGGGAATCGCACTACTTTAAAAAACTGCTATGTGACTATATATAAATTTATCAATCAAAGAAAGAGAAATTATGTGTTCAGCTTTTCATCTCCTTAGAAAAAAATGTTATTTTTTAGAGTCAGATAGTAGAGTCAAAAACTACCTAAGAATTCTGACCTTCAGTCTCTGCAGAGACGTTTTAAATTCTCTGTGTGTCAGCGATCTAGCAAAAGTGAAAGAAATTTTGTTTCTCATAGAAAGCTGACGAAAATGGCAAGATGTTCAAAATACCTCCCAATTTAATGAGTATGTAGGCTGAATCTTGCCTTCATCCTGGAGAAGGTAATCAGAGTTGAAGTACCTTGGAGGAATGGGGTGGAAAAGCCAGATCCATCAAGATGACAAGTTTATTCTCTAATTCATCTTAGAGAAAATTTGTCTCTATTTGGTTATGATCATTCTAGTTCTGTACACAGTGGCATATTCCCAATTCTGGTACCAGAAGAATTTGTTTTATTTAAAAAACTGTCAACAATTATGGCTCAAATTGTCTGTGTGAATGGGAAGTAAATATCTAAGTTCCTTCAATGAACAATGCATTTTCTTTGTTTCTCTTGGGTGTTTCTTTAAGCCTTAGATAATGGAAGAGTCTTTGATTAGTGTATAACAGGCTGCTAATTGTCATTTCAAGAACTTATAAAATGATGTTATTAAAGTCAAAAATACATGGCAATGTAAAGTCATACAAATTATATATTGAAATTAAATTTTTTCATACCATTGCTATGTTGTCTTTTTACTCTTTACAATCTAAAATATACAGTGATAAAATTTCCATCCTTTCAAGCACAAGAAACAGTTGAAAATGACAATTACTATTGTGTTTTGTGTTATGTCTTTTACCATTTGCATTATCTGATAAGAAAAAGAAAGAGGGCATTTCTCTTGCATTTTTATTATGCTGACCAAAATGCTCTTCCTTTTTCTCACTTTTTCATTATAAAAACAACACATAATTATTGCAGAGGTCTTGGAGGATATGGAAAAGTAAAAAATAAAAATTACCTGCCATACAGTGTAATTACGTCAAACATTAAAAAAGTGAAAGAAATTTTGTTTCTCATAGAAAGCTGACGAAAGTGAACATGATTTTGTATCTGGATTTTATCACTAAACATTATACCTTTTCTATGTTATTGTAAAGTTTATAAAAAGGTAAGTTTTGATGCTTATACATTTTCCACCAGAGAATTTTACAATAATAGATTTAGCTATTCACCTAATTTTGCATATATAGTTTGATTCTGAGTTTTTGAAACATCACAAATAATATTGTAATAAATATTTTTGTCTATAAATCTCTGCACATGACTAAAATTTTTTCCTCTCAGGATAAATTCATGAAAGAATTTTGCCAAAGGAAATATATATTTTTGAAAGTGTTTAAATTTCCCTTGAGAAAAAATGTACTGATTTATAGTCCCATTGCAGAGTATGAAAATGATCATTTTACATGCTTATTTATGGTGGCTATTAAATCTTAAAAAACAACTTTGAAGAATAAAAAACATTTAACTTGTTTTAATTTGCATTTGAAAAATTCTTGAGAGGTAGCTTTTTTCCCATTGATTATTTAGAAATTATATTTTTGTAAATATGCTTCTTTTGTAAATTTACTGTTTATTTCTTTGGTCTGTTTTTTTCTGTGGCTGGTTTCTTATTGAAATCTAAGTGCTCTTTATATATTAAGGATACCAACTTACTATATTTTTGCCACAAGCATTTTTTTTCCATTTCTTGCTTGCTTTTCTATGTATAAGTTTCTTCTACATATAGAAGTTAATTTTTATGTCACCAAATCTATTGTTTCTTTTGTTAATGTGCTTAGAGAGCCTCACCCAGATATGATCTAATTATTTTATGGTTTTCTTCTTTTTATATAAATCTCTAATTTATCAGGAACTTACTTTGAGGTATAGTTTGAAATGAAGATTTTATTTATTTTTCCCCAAATAGTAAAATATTTTTCCTGCTAAATTTGTCCATAACTCTTCTCTCACAATTTCATTTTTACCATGTACATAATTTGCACATATCCCAAGGTCTTTTTCAGGCCTAACCATGCTGTTTTATTGTCTATTCTTATTTATTATTATTGCATTTTAATAGTGATAACATTATGTGCTACATTTGTTAGAGCAAGTTGAATAACTTTTCTCCCCTTACCCTCCGGATTACTGCTCCCAAAGTACCTAATACAATATCGTGCAATATGAAAGATTCCACATTCTTTCATAAAAGAATTTATATCATGAGTTATAAAATGTGCTCATTTTGCATTTCACCTATGAAATTGAAATTTGTCCTGCAATCAATGTTAACAAACAGCAGTCATGAAATAGTGATTATTTCAAGCATTAGCTCTATCATAGCTAATTCTATTGTTACTGCAATTATATTTTGTGCATTGCTAACATTTTATATATAAAATTTGTATAATTTAAGATCTCTTTAAGATTATATTCTGTGCCTTAAAAAGAAGTTATTGTATATGCAGAAGATGTGAAAACTGAACTGAGGGCATACTTGTTAAAAGAAGGCCTTAAATTTTATTATATCTAGCAAGAAAAACACCTATTTGCTTTATATGACCTAAGCAAGGAAGATGCCTCCAAGGAAATGACTAAGATACAAGAAAAGTATTGCTTGTCATTCACTAAGCAATGAAACTAAAAACAGTAGTAGTTGTCAAGTCTTTTGGAATAGATCAAAGAAATTTCCAAGCAATGAGGAACATATGTGACTGATTTATGAATTGTTCAGAACTAGTTGTAAGGCATCGAACATTTAATTATCAGAAACTTCTTGCTGACTTTGAAGAGAAGCTGCTTAGCTTCCAGGATCATGTGATTCAATTGAAAAAAGGTGTTGGTATCAAAACTTGCAGAGTGGGTGTAAGTTACTTGGAAAAAAATTTTGGAGATAGTAAAGAAGTACTTTTTAAAAAACATTCTGAATCAGCAAACCTCTTTAAGGCACCAGGAATGATGTGGCAGCAACATTTCTGTCTAAATATCTTTTTTTTTTTAATGAGAAGAAAAGATTGCACTAAAATTTAATTGCCAGTATCAGTACTACATAAAATAATGACATATCATAATGACTATATAGTATTTTATGTTGAATTAAGACTTAACATAAGTTTCTCTGATTCTCTTCTTTAGCGACATAGGATGAATCTGGCTTTGTCTTATGAAACTATAAACAGATTTTGAACTCTCAACAACTAATGTTGCTAAAGTTTTTGAAGGCCATTACAGCATGGCAACATCCATGTAGAAAAACATCTGCTAGTTAGTAAGCCTGAGAATTTGGAAGTTGGTTTTCCAAAGCCAACTCATATCTAGAGTTCGATTTTCTAAGTTCCTTTCACTTTCATTAACTTTTTAGACAGTCTCAGGTATTTTAGGGATAACTTTGAGTGTTCATGCATTCATAATTCCAGTATACACTTTCTAACAAGACCTTTAGTACCTGGGTTCTCCACAACCGATCTCTTCTGTGAAGTCTCAGAACCATCAGAGAATTGATGGTTCTACCCTTTTATCCTGAGAAGTGTTAGAATTTGAATGTCTACTTCCTTTCTTCACATACTTAATGTAGACTCCAAATGCAAATTTTATCTTTGTTGTTCCACCTTTACTAATCTCTGTTATCAATGACAGAGACTGGACAATCCTTCCCTGTCTATGGTGGTCAGTGTTCTCTTGCTGCCAGGGATCTCCTCTATGTGACTATCTTCCTAGACCTTCCTGCAATTTCTTTCCTTCCATTTTTGTATTTTCTGGTACTTCTGGCACTCTTCAAAGAGTATAAAATACCTCTTTCACCTTTTGCCTTTTTCTACCCCGTCTTCCTTTGTATTAAATTTGTAATCTCTGGAACATGGTTATTATCCAGAATGCCAAATGTAGGTCAATTGATGTTGCTGTGAAAAGCACAATAAACAAGGAAAGCGTACAGCTTCTTCATGCTCATTACGGAGAAAATACAAGATCTACAATGCTGCTTTGAGGGAAGAAAGTGACTATGCTCTAGCTCTTACTGTGTAGTGTTACTCCAAAAAAGCATTAAGAAAATAAAAGCTTAATAAATTACACACATAGTGTATCCAATATATTTATAACATAATTTAAAACAATCTTTCTTTTCTATTGACTTGTGATGTCAGCTTTACCATATATATAATTCTTACAGTTACCATATTGCCAGGCATTTTGAATTATAATATTATCTTTGATTAAATCCTAGATTATGTGTACAAGGCACAGAATCAGGAATTGCTTGAAGGCAGGAGGACTCTTGTGTTTTTGTAGGTTGGCTAGTTTTAAAATATAAAATTCTGACTATTCTCCCAATTTAACGTGGAGCTCAGTTCTTTTCTCCTTGAGTTGGGGCTAGATTTAGTGACTTACTTCTAACAACTAGTATATGGTATGTGACTTTAGAGACAAAGTGATAGCTAGTCTTACTCTATCATTTTGATTCTTAGACAGATAGTCTATTATTCATCACTCTCTTTGGGGGAAAAAAAAAGCTACAAGTTTGTGAGTATGCTTAAGCAGCCCTAAAAAGAAGTCCATGTGGCAAGGAACTGAGCCCTCCCACCAATAGCCAGAGAGGAACTGAGGCTCCCTGCCAACAGCCATGCAAGTGACCATCTTGGAAACAGATGTCACAGCTCCCATAAAGCCATCAGGTGATTTCAGCCCCAGCTGACATCTTGTCTAAAACCCCAAGAAAGTTCTGGAGCTTGAATACCCAGCTAAGTGGCTCCAAATTCCTGATCCACAAAAACTGTGAAATAATTAATATTTGTCATTTTAACCTGATACGTTCTAGAGGTAATTTACAATAGGGAATTAAACAGAAACAGATGATTGTGGCCAAGGTAGATCATAGCTTCTAAACATTTGCTGGTGGAAATAGCTGAAGTTTTGGTAAAAATTTATTAATTCTCAAATATTCTTATCATACTCTTGCACATATTCTATCTGATTTTGGGATTACTACTCAAGTGATCTTAGTTTTCTTTTACCTGCAATTACAATGTTCTGCCAGTAATCAGACCTGGTTGGGAATCTGTGGTCTAAGCTGTCATATTTTAGGTAAAGGTAACAGAGAGATAAACAAGTAATTGTGCCCACTTGGTAATTTTTAATTCAAATAAAAATAATTACCATATAAGATAAAATTGTTAATGTCAAAAAGCAAGTTCTGGAAAGAAATGTAAACACTCAGATCTTCTCTGAGTTACTCTAAAGGCTAACCCTGGTTGATCCCTGAACTTGACTTGACTATTTTTTCAACTTAAATTTGTTAAGTTGGATTCAAAGTCTCCTTGGTATGTGTACATGGTCAAGGATCTGGGGCTTTGCTGCCTGTCAACCAAAAGCTTTGCCTGCATTCTGTAATGCAAAGGCAAAGGTGATCTTTTTTTTTAACTTTGCTACTCAGCATAGTGTTACTTTAAAAGGAAAGATCATATATATTATTTGTGAGACAGGATAAAAGAATATAGTTATAAGCATTTTCAACTGCTTCCCACCCTCAAGAAACCATCTTGGAAAGCAAAAAGAGGAATTTTTTTGCTGGTTGTGTGAATCCTTAGGTATACTTTTCTTCAATAGAATCTTGGTAAAAGATGAACAGGGAACTTGAAAGAAGTCAGAGAAGTCAAAATAAGTCACATATAAAAGAGTCTGCACCAGAGACAGATCAGGCAGGATACAAGAGATGCTGCCTTAGCTAGTCTAAGAGAGATAATTTGGGGAATTGAGCTATAAGGAGGAACAGGGACTTTGGGGAATCTGCCACATATGAAGAGTAGACAGGATTGGAAGGAGAATATTTCCAACTATTTTCTGGATGCACTTCCCTTTAGATGTTTTTTTTATGAATGGCTGCAGTAAAAATTTACATTATTTTCCAATTATTTTGAATGGTAGACTGATGCTTCTTTAACGTGAAATTATGCCCACAAGGGGCCATGAAATGGCTGGGTTTTGTATATATAATACATTTTATAAACTTTTTTTTTGAAGGAAATAGGTCTAAATATCTTAGACCTATTTATGATACTTCCTTCAGTAGCAAGTTATACAATACACAGCAAGCTCTTCAAATTAGCTTTGTAAGACTGAAACTCAGGAAGTAGCCAATAAAACACAATTTGCAGATGTAAGGGAGTGGCCAAGCTTGTACTTCTAAAGTGACTCCATTTGACTTTTCCTTTCTACCATGTTCTGTGACTGCGAATTAATCCCCATCTGTCTCCTATGGTCTAGCCTAAGGATTTGTGACTTGATAATGTTAGATTCTGTTTCCCTATATGTGGCATTTCTGATTACCTCTTAACTCTGCTGGCCTTTGGCTCTGGGATTAGTCTCTGAGTTCCAGTTCCCTTACAGTTGATCTTATCAGCCATTTTCACTGTCTTGGTTTCATCATTGTGTGGTAGGGCTCATGGGCTCCCTTGGAGTACAACTATTTTCTGTTTCCAAGCAGCCTTTGAAAGTGCTTTGGTAAAAATCAGCAAACGGAAACAGTAATTATTTTTTACTGGAAATGCAATCTGTTAAGATCTATTCTATTTTAGAACATTTTATCTGGAAACAGCAAATAAGTGGAACTTTATAGGGTTTATATCAGAGGTGCATAGAGTTGTCAGTCAATTATTTATTTTTTAAAGTCACAATATCACTTCATATATATTTGTGTATTAAGAGCTAATGTTTATCATTTCTCAGAAGGCTCAGTTAACTACTGGCTTAGAACCAAACCTTCCATTATAATTATGTAAGTATGACACCTGCACAATGAATATGGCCAAGTAAGTTATATTATGATGAAAAGAATGGGGAAAGGGTTTTATTTTGTTAACATAAAGTATCTACTGAGCTAAAATGAATACTAATTTCTTAATGAAAAGCACTATTAAAAGGTAAAAATTCAATTGTGAAAACTGAATTTCTCATTAGAAGGCAGAGAAAATCATGGTTGAAATTTTCTTAAGAAAATATCCACCAAAAATTAAGAAAAGGTATGCATCTATTTTTCGTAATTGTTTTTATTGAGTTTCAAAGTTTGTGAGAAACTTATAATAATATATGATTAAGCATGTCATGAAAACAAGCATCAGTTATATACATGAGAAACTCATTAGGTTTTCTTGTTTGGAAAGGGGGGCAGGAAGGATGGGAGTTGATTATATAAGACATATTCCAGATATCTTGATTATAGTTACAGGAAAGATGATTGTTCAAACTTTCCCTCTGACTTCATCATAAATACTCACTACTTGGTTTTTAAAGATTTTAAGTTAGAACAATTAAGAAATAATAAATGTTCTCAATGAAAATATGTGCACATAATTTAATTCGTTAAGACCCACACAAATTCCAGTTGAAACAAAATTTTATTAAATTTGACCACCTTTTTCTGCATTCCCAACTCACTATAATGAGAGTTGTCAAGTCATTTCTGGATAAAAAAATTATTTAGGATATCTCATACTTTTTGATGAGATAGATTATTAGAGACATAGATTGTATGCATGTCTGTATATGTGTGTGTATATGTGTGTGTTTGAAAGAAGGGTAGGAGGGAGGGAGGGAGGAAGACATAGAGAAGGAGGGAGTGGCCAGAGGGAGGGGAGAAAGAGAGAGAGAATGAAGAATCTCAATAGGAGAGGGAAATGGAGTCAACTCTAAATTACCTGGACTAGTGGAGTGTAGATAAAACCAAATGGTATACAATTGACAAATCAGCCTGTGTGTTTTTTTTCCTCACACCATAAAAATTTCTTATTTTTGCCTATAGAAAACTTCTATCAGAGGAGAGGTAGGCCTGAGAAGCAATCTGGAGAAAGATTTCTAGGCTGGTGGTCAGGAATCAGACATTTTATTTTTTTTCTCTTTTTAAATTTTATCCCTTTAAAGATAACTAAGTAATTTTTTTTTTTTAGGATAAAAGAAAATACACTGGTTTTCTTCAGCCTTATTCCCATGATATATTCACACCTCTGCCCATCTCTAATAAGTATAATATAAAGGAAAGAAGAGATATATGTACTTGTCATAACTCCTCCAATAATCTTAAAATTATCACCATTGTCATGTTCTTTTCTTAAGGTATTTGAAAGAATATTCAGCCTAAAAATGTAATTCTAATTATGTAATTCTGAATAACTAAATGAGAAAGAGAAGAGAGAAGCAATCACAGAAATCAAAAGTATAAGAAATTATGCTTTTAAAACAAATAGATAGAGAGGAAGGGCGGATAATTAAAAGAGAAATAACAAAAGAACAGCATGAACCTATAAGAAGGGCATCATGAAGGTTGAAGCTAGAGCCAGTCAAAATGTAGTTCAACCAATTTACTTGGAGGAAGAAAATGAATCCATGAAGTAATATTTATTTGTTGTCTACATAGCATTTATTCCCTGTGTCTCCTGCCAATATTACCCCAATTTTCTTTTGCTGAATTCACTCTCATAATGAGGTTTATATGGAAATGATCTCATTTTCAGTTCCATAGATTGGTCCTGAGTCACTTAATCCATTCAATTCATCCCTTCCTCCTAAATACCAAATTTAGTTCAGGGATGGATATCTGACCCAGTTACCTCCAATGAGAAAGTATGAACCCCAGGATGCATATGGGAGTTATCAGACACTCTCATTTCCTTAGATGAATTAGTGTGATATGATGATGTGAAGTCTTGAACTATTCTTGCCATTTATTTTTTATCATAGTGGAAAGAGACTTAAAATTGGATAGAAAACTGTAAAAGACAGAGGGGAAGGAAATGAGAAAAAATTAATCCAGCAAGTTACCAGATCATTTCTCTTTTAGAGCCAAAATTACCTTTAAAATTTTGTTTTATGAGATAATAAATACTCTATATTATTTAAGACTGTTAGAATTAGGCTGAAGTTTGCTGTCACTTGCAACCAAAGTATCTGACTAGAAAATAGGGATGATGGTATTAGCTAATTAGGTACTACATTTTTGTTTCTGTGTAACTTTTATTTTCTGAGTACTTTAATATTTTAATCCCCAAAGAATCTCCAAGAGTAGAAAGGATAGCAATAAAACCTTAATCTGAAAGGAGATGCCCACTTAGGAAATCAATCTTGAGAACAGAATTCCTTTGGACCCATTCTTGCAGAAATGTGCTGGGGTGTTACCAATTACTTGTACACATAGCAGATAGGAGGGCATTGTGAAGGTAGAATAGTCAAAAGAAAAGAAAAGCAAAACTGGGTTGTAATGGCAAAGGAAGAGTCTTTGAGAACTTGAAAATATTTTTACAATGATAAGGAGACATCTTAGTGGTAAGGTGTCTTCATGGGGTTTTGAAGATCAGGGAAGCTTATCTCTTCAATAAAAGAATTGGTGCTATCTCTTCAGATCTGTGAAGTTATCTTTGTAAAGTCAATTGTATTCATTCTTTAGCAGTGTTAAAGGAACTCGTACCTCTTGTCTGTTGACGTCTTTCTATTAATCATAATATTGTTCTGATGAAACACTGTGTTGTTGGGCATTATTAAATTGCACTTTCTGGTAGGAAACCTGCATGTCAGAAGGGCTAAATAACCTGATAAAGATAGCACAACGAGTTAATGATAGTTCTAGGAACTGAAATTTTGACCATCTATCTTCAAAGCCCATGTGTTTTCCAAAACATGATTTTGCTTCTGTCTTCTCCTCAGGGAGAATAATGTTCAAACTGGGGAGGATAGATAAAGCATCTCAAAGAGGAAATTAAAGTATTAAATGGAACTGTAGACTGAGGAAGCACCTGGACATACTAACAGAGTTTCAGACATCCAAGCCTAGCTGAATTATATGTTATGGGGCAGACAAATTTGTAGATGTCTTGAACATTTGAGAATTTATAAGCTATAGATGGTAAACACTGTTCTCTAAAGGGAGAAAGGTGGATTCTAAAATCATTGACTGGTGATTTATAATCTCTGATCCAGACTGCTTCTCTGAATTTCAGAACTACATAGCTGTTATCTGTGATATAATTAAGGTTCAGTTGGAGTTGACTAAGCAAATGCTTTCTAAAAGAGATAAGTTTTAAGTGGTTAGTATCTGTGCTGTGACACACTTTTCATTAAAAAAAAAAAAAATTGCATTAGTCAAGGTTCTCCAGAGAAATAGAATCAGTAGGAGAATATGTATATAAACATATACATATGTTTATATCTATAGCAGTTATGGAGGCCAATGAGTCCCAGGATCTATAGTCAACTAGCTAGAGAGCCAGAAGGGCTGATGGCATGGTATCAGTCTGGAAGCCTGGCTTAAGACCCAGGAAGAGCCAATGTTCCAGTTTAAGTCTGAAGGAAGGCAGAAATGATGTCCCAGTCAAAGACAGTCAGACAGGAGGAGTTCTATTTTACTCGGGTTTTTTGTTCTCTACAGATCTTCAACTGTTTGGAAAGATCCACTCACATTAGGGAAAGCAATCTGCTTTACTCATTCTACTGATTCAAACGTTAATCTCATTTAGATACACCCAGGATAATGATTGACCAAATATCTAAGCACCCTGTGGCCCTGTCAGTTGACCCGTAAAATTAACCATCACAGGAATATTTATCACATATGAGGATGCCACAATGTTGGAAAGGAAAGCTAGTATATCAAACGAAACAATCAGTATTCAAAGTAATTTTGAGAAAATTTTGGGTAAAGATTTCTGAGGAAGTAAGACTATAATTTTTTTTCTCTCCTAGCACTGAATAAAATACATTTAAACAATAAAAGGAAATGAACATACAGAATTCAAATAAAGGAATACATAAAACTGTCAAAAATTCTCAATAGGCAACCAAATAAGGAAAGAGACCAATTTCATGATTACAAAATTTGAAAGTTGTGGCCAAGGAAAGAAACTGATTTTTTAAAAAATTTTTGTTGTTGTTGTTGCACCTGGTAGCTCCTAGCCCTATCCCTAAAAGTAGGGATGAGGAAAGAAAGAGAGTTGATAAAATCCTGAGAATTTTTACTAAAACCTTCAAATAAGAAGAAAACCAGATTGAGGAATAAGTTTAGAATAGAGTCAAGGAAAATTTTCCCTTCCATAATAGAAGTCTCCAAATATAGCCACCAGGACATGGCATAAGCAGCAGGGGTATAAAAGCACAACATACATCAGAGAACTGTGATGAATTAAGGCAAGGAGAATATGGGAGAGGAATATGTCCTTAGTGGGTGGAGAAGACCCAGACACTGGTATTTCACCAATGCTTTTTATATTCCACCTGAAGTGAGACAGAATGGCTAGAGGGAGCTGGAGTTGGATATTTCCCTTCCTCCAGGTTGATGAGGCTCTGGTAAAACCCCAATAGGTTAAGCTCTGGCAAAAGAATTTCACCTGAGGGCAGGCCTTGTTAAGAGCCAAATGCTCTGGTATATTCAAAACAAAAGGTCATTTTTTGCCTCCCTCTGAAGAAAACCAGAGGGAATTTTTCTCCCATCTTCACTGTGAGAACCTGGTAGAGATCCTGAATATAAAACTCAAAAAAAGTGTGAGGCCCACAATGATTTGGTTCTCCTGGAGTTTGTATCTATCAGCCTTTTCGCACTCAGCCTCCAGCAGATTATCAATTACAGTTCAGTCTTTGATCCTGGTACTGGTTCCTTCAGACATTTCTGGTTTCTGGGTTTTTGTTCCAATAAGTTGTGATTCCCTGTATCTTCCTGCATATCTCTTTAATTTTGGAGGCCGCAGTTTGCTCTGTGACTTTACTTATCTGAAACACGTATGAAGTGTTTATTTTTCAGTTTTATACTTGTTTGAGGATAGAGAGGTTACTTCGAAGCTGTTTACCTGCCAAACCAGAACGAAGAAGTCCACAATCTGCTTTCTAAGCTAGAGCAATAGCATAGAATTATTATCTCTTGTGGAAAAAACTCATTTGTTCAAAGTTAAGAAATTCCTTCAGTTTCACTATAGATTCCTTTTTTATAATATTTAATAAAATTTAATATTATTAAATTTAATATATATTTTTAATATATATATTTTCAATGAAAATATGTTTAATGTTAACTTTTAATGAAATTTTTTTTGACTTGAACATACATTTATCTATTTCAATTTGTAAATGAAAAGGTATATAAATATTGTTTCTGTTTCTGGATGGTGGCATTTTGAGAGATTTCTTGCTTTCCTTTTTTTTAAAAAACGCTTATTTAAAAAATTCTGTGTGTATTAATTATATAAAAACAATAAATACTTTTAAAAAAAATCAATCCCTCAATAGGTTAGATTTGTGGGCCCATAAAATGAAGAGTAACAAGGACAAACGTAAATTTCTGCTTTTAATGGCAAAGAATCATAGAGCTAACTCATGAATGGCATGCTGAAAACCAAGATAAAATTTTCATTTCCATGTTCAGTGTTACCTTTTCATCTATTATATTCTACCAGGAGAAGCTTGCAAGAGCTTTGACTGGAATTCCGAAGCTTCCATAAAGTGGAAATAAGTTTATGTTTATGGCCCTATTCTTTTTCAAAATTTAAGTATTATGAGTAGTAATGTTATTGCAAAACTATATTTTTATTTCAAACATACAAAAATAGAAATAAGCTATAAATACGTGTTTGCCACTTATGAAAGCATAGCATTTTGTTTTATTTGCTTTGACCTTTGTCTTTTTTAAAAAATTAAATATTATGTATTCAATCACAGACACAAGCCTCTTCCTGAATCCATTCACCTATCCTACTCCCCCAGAATTAAATAATATTCATTGTGTCCCAGCTAACTTTTTGGTAGAAAGCACATCCAAATAGCATCTTAGTGAGATTTTTAAACTTCTAGGATACATTGAAATTGTTTGACCCCTCCTCACTCATAGTAAAAGTGTTTTGTCTATTTATCTAATTGTGGTTTGTGACATATGGCAGTATCTGTTGTAAGTACAGAAAATACCAGAGAGATTAATACTGCAGTCCAACCTTGAAAAACTCCACTGTTGATTTTCATTAAAATTCAAACTTTTCCATTAAGTATTAATAACATTTGTTCCTGTTTTGTAGTTCACACAAGAACAATGAATTTAATTTGAGGAGGAATTAGAGCTGAAACATATTCACAGGTTTTCATTGTCCTATAGGACTACATAACTTTTATTTTTGTATATAGGAATCCCACTCATAGAAGAAGAAGCAAGTCATAACATCTGTCTTGCTTAATAATATATGAAAAATAAAACTGGACAGAAACAATAAGCTTAAGGTACTAGGTCACAAATAACCAGAACAAGTTAGAAACTTGTTTTCAATTTAGAAGGGCACTATCTCAAGCCTAATGACTTATCACTTATTTTTAAACTAAGGGGGTCTAGAAGATTTAGAGAGCCATGCATACATAATCAATAATTTGCCTTGCCTGGATTTGAATTCTACTGGTGCCCATTAAAATTTAAAAGTGAAAGTTCAAGAGAATACTAAGGAAGAACAAGCTGTCTCTGTGGTCTGAAACATCCTCAGCCAAAGTCCATAGGTGAGTGAAGGAAATCCACCAGAGGATATAATAAATGAGTGACCGCGGGAGACTGAGTGAAAGTCGACACACCAAACATCCAGAGATGGAGAAAAAGAACAAGAGCCTGCCTCTTCCTGTGAGAAAGATCAGGAATATCTGAGGAGAAAAGGCTAAAGTTCTGAGTTACAGGGGACTGGTATGTAGCGTAAATCAGAAAAGGACGTTGAATAGTAAGAGCTCTGTAACCTGTATTTATATGCTGCCTTCCTCTGAGAAGTTCATCATGCTTTATTGATGACATCTAATTAAACTTTACAACATGTCTGGAAGTGAGGAATCAAGTGTTATTTCTGTGTTTTACAGATAAGAAACTACTACTCTGGGCCTTGGCTCCCACTGTTAGCAGCACATTAGAGAGGGAGTTTTAAATCTTCTACATCAATGCTATTTTCTTTGTCCTGCCTTACAGAGAACATCAAAAAGCCAGATAGTTATAAAATACTAAGAACAGTATGAGAAATATGAAGGAGTTATTATTTTTATTTACAGAAGGTTCTTCCCCAAATGGATGGCTTTCCTTTTCATTTGTGAAACATTCTAATTCGAAAAATAATCATGTGCTGTAGGAAAAGAATTCCCACAGACTAGACGATTGGGTCTCAGAGAGTTTGAGGAAATATTCACCTTCAAACAATTCATGGCAGAGCCAACATCTAAACCAGCTCTCCTCAATGGTAAGAATCAAACTGTCTTAATACAATACAAGCTGGGATTTTGACCCTCTGTTCTCTTACTGGGGTGAGCTGAAATGCATAAATATCCTTAGAAAGCTTTTCATTACCTGGCCCTTGGGTATCTCTCCTGTCACATTTCTGAATATAACCCACTCTAGTGAAACAGAGAGCTTTCAGTTCTCCATTGTGCAGCCTCCACTCCCTAGTCCTAAATTTTCTTTTCTTATACTCCATCCACTCAACCCTTTCTTCTGCTGAGCTGCTTATTACTCACAGGTCCCAGCTTAGGCGTCATTTTTCCTTGGAAACGTTCTTTAACTCCAAAGATGACATTAGGACCCCTTCTTGTGTTTCCTTCAAGTCTTGGACTACCACCACTGTAGCACTTTTCACTTCATATTTATGATTGCTTTTCTCTCTCTTTCATCTAAAACAGAAGCTTCAGCACAGGGCCCAATGTTTGACAGTAGTAAGCATTTAATAAATTCTTATTAAATAAGTGAATTCTGAAGCTTCAATTGTTTATATTATGCATGCCCTAATTTGCCTCAGAATTTCACTTTCTTTCTTGGAACCAACCAGAGATTGCCAGATAGCACATGGCCTTGATTGCCTTCTTTATCTAAGCCTGAGAAGTTTGGAGACACTCTTAGTTTCTCCAAGTTAAAAAATGGGGACACCAGGTATCTTCAGAGAGTTACCACAGCCTTATAAAAAGTCTAGACCATCTGTGGAGTTCTTCATGCCTCCCCATCAGACTCACTTGAAGATCTCCATGCAATCTGAAATGGTTTCAGTTGATTTCTGATGGTTGCTTCAATTCCTTTCTTCACTCAACTCCTCTTTCCTTTCCAGGCTCTTATTTATGCCCTAATTTTACTCTTTCTTCTGGTTTACTTCCTATTAAAGACTCTTTCTATGAAATCTCCATGTTACTAAAGATCCCAGCTGTCCCAGGTCACTACCCCTTCATCTCAAATATACTCCATTTCAGCAGGTTGTTCTCTGCTCTTGATATCCACTGGTAGGGTTTTAATCCAACTTTAACTTGGCCGTCAAAGCTCACAGCTTCCTTTGGATAAACAGCCTGAACAGAATGTGCAGCTGACAATGTTACCACAGCTGGTTTTAAACTAGGAGGCCCAGGATAAAGAGAAAAGACTGAACAATGGATCGTGGTCCCCTTTCTTGTCTGTTTTGATTGTCATTTTAGAACAGCCAAAGCCAGCTAACATTTTCATCTGGAGGAAAAGAAAATCCCCAAGAACTCAGCAGTCACAGTCCTAATAAAGTATATTTAACAACATGTAATTTTACATAATGTATTAGCATTATTCATAAGGGGAGAGAGGCTACAAAAGCAGTGGTGAAAAGAAATTAATATTTTCAAAGAAGCTTTCCCCAACATATAAAGTAAAATCATGAATGTTAAAACATTTTATTGTCTATTTAAAAAAAAATTTAGAGATGACATTATCCTCTTTTAGTAACTGTGTTAATCTATTCTTTCAACAGTAATTTACTGAGTCCCCACTATGCATTTGGAAAATCTTTTACCCCATATAAACATCAAACCCTTAAACAAATGGGTGAATATAAACATTTATAAGGCTCATCTTTGCAGAACAAAATTCTTACCTAAATTTTCAAATGGCTACATGTCATAGTGCTTTTATATTTCTATGCAACTCATCTAAATACTCTGTGTTGCCCAAGTGGCCATATCCTTCATAATCATCTATCTATAACATTCCTTTCTTCCTCTTTCATTACTTACCACACCACTGCAGAACACTAACACGTGTCTCAAAGGATTTATTTTTATATCAGAAATAATTTTCCCATGAGTGGGATGGAGAGGAGATGCAAGTATCCTTTCAGAGTACTGGGGAGGAAATTCCTCTTAGACAATCCTGAATCAGGTGATAATTAAGACTTCTTAATAGGAGCAGGGACCAGCTTTATAACTGCCCCATGTAAAATAACAGCATCCTAAAAAGAGAAGAAGTTGAGTTTTGTATTGCTACTTGCAGAAGCATTCTGAAAGGACTCAGAATTAGACCACGTCTGCAGAGCACAGAGAGAGACTGGACGGATTTTCTTCCACATGATTTGTTAGAAACCAAATCCAAGGAGATTTTATAGCCTTTTAGTACTCATAAGCCTTTCATTTTGTCCCTGTTTTATAGCCTTCCTTGCTGAAACTGTAATGCACAGGGGAGACTTGCCAAGACACCTGAGCTCATCCATTCTGTGTGTGCCTGTTGACAGAACCCATTCAGTTGTCAGTTGCCACTTCTGCACGGAGGAGTAATCATGACTTCAGAATATTAGGCAGCATGAGGTAGTGAGAAGAGACAGACTTCAGAGGCAAAAAGACCTGATACCAAAACCTTTACCTGCCACCATGTAATTTTTATAAGACTCTTGCAGAATGGGAAGGTAATAACGTGCATCTCACAGATTGCTATGGAGGCTGAATGGGGCAGTACATGCTTTTATTTGAATCTTGCCAGCTGTGCACCTCTCTGTTTATTTCTGTAAAATGGCACTCGTAATATTACCTGCCTCATAGGGTTATTGTGAATGTTAAATGAGTTCTGTGAAAAGTGCTTAGAATAACACCAGGCACATAATAGGTCCCCATATATATTATCTCAATTGTAATAGGAGGATGTGTAAAGTCTCTGACATGAGTCTCCCACATAGAGGATGTCAATGTTTATTAGCACCATCCTCCTCCTCCTTTGTTTTAGGTAAAAAGTTTTATTTTAGGTGGGATTAAAAAAAAAGTTACATGGTGCCTAGCACATTGCAGACCTCATAGTGTATCCTCACAGAATGACCTGCCTGGGTTAGAAAGGGCAGTGAGTTCCAGTTTGGCTCGTGGCATCTGCCCTTCCTGATCCAGCCCATCTGAGTCAGAACATTCATTAACCCTCAAATTACTCAAGCATCTCATTTTTCTTTGAATTAGTAACTATGGTTTTTGCTATTTATGAACTGATGAAGCAGTTTAAACTTTCACATAAACTATAAAGACAGTCACCTTCACAGTGAGGCCACACTGAGTGCTTAAAAATATCTCCCCAAGCTCTGTGAAAATGGCCTGAATTCTCAGCATTAGAGCCACAGCACTGGATTAACAAGTAAATACATTAGCTGGAATAGGACAGAGAATCAGGTCTCATAAACATGTCAGCAATTTTTGGCAAAATTTATTTCTTAGAGGTGTGGCTGCCACTTGGCTTCTAAGAAATGGAACATAGACAACTAAATTTTGATAGAAAGGAGAGGTCAATAGATTGGCCAGGGATGGCAGTCTTGGGTAGAATGTAGAATTTCTAGGAAGGCCAAGGGATCAAGAAGGGACAATTGGCAATGGAAAACATCAAAGGTAAGTGGGAAGACATCACTAAAGCCAACTTTGGAAGTCTCACTGTGCCTCGGTTTGGCTATTAGCTATAAATTAGTAAATCATAGAATCTATTTAGTTTAGACTGACTGACGTGAAATTCTGCAACCTAGTTTCAGCAAGTAAACACAGAAAGCAACCAATCTTGACAAACCTAAATCGTCTCTTTCCTGGTTTCACCCCATGTGCTTCTCTGCTGACTCTTCAAAGGCTTTTCACAAATCTTCCACCAAGTCATCTTGGAAAGAGGCTAGGAAAAGCAAAAGGAAAGAAGAAAATGAGGATGCTCAAATTGACTGAAGTTGTTGATGGATTCCACCACCATGTTCTATCCCTTCTGTCTCTGTGAGAGTAGAGTTTAAATATCACAAACTCTGCTTGGGCCAGACTTAAGCAAACACAATGTAGGTGGCTCTCTAATATTTGACTTTTGAGTTCTACTCACTTTTATTGGACTTTGACCACTTTCCAGGCACTGAGTGATGTGCTTTCACAAACTTCATTTTTTTCATTTTCATAGTAGCCCAAGGAGTGCAGGAAGTGAATGACTTCCTCAGGATTACACAGCTACTATGTGGAAGTCCTATATCTGCCAGACGACAAAGGAGTTCATCTTCCCTTTAAAGTTGCAGATGTGGCCATTTCCTGGGTGTGGGGAGTAAATCTTGGGGTGGAGCTGAGGGTTTGAAGAACAGAGAAATAGATGAGAAAAAATGTGAAGACTGTAATACACTGAATTGAGACACTCAGCAATGAAGGCTTAGTTGAAGTTAGAAAACAGTTTCTTGACTTTTTTCATTTCTTCTGCTTGATAGTGGAAATGGAAAAAATAGTGAGTGACTAAAGATTGAGAATTTGTATGGATCTATGAGGTCTAGATGAGATTCACAAAGGAAGAAAATTGGTAATTTTCAAGGAATTGGACATCCTTTGAGTATGAGATTATGAACAAGATAGAAAGTAAGGATGTGGTAGAGAAGTAGGGAGAATTTTGAGTGAATTGACTGGATTTCAGGTGTAGCTTTATCAGTGAGTGACTTTAGTGACACAGAGATTATAGGAATGAGTTGAGGAGAATGACAGACTGAGAGGTTGCAATGTCTGGGGAATTGTCAGGGTAGATATATTTGAATTTCTGAGAATTATAAGGAGAGAGGAAAAAAAAAGTTAGAAACTAAAGATGTTGCCCCATATTTCTATCATATATTTCACTATATATTTGTTATATACAGTTCTAAAAATATATATATCTTTTTATTTTATTTTTTTTCAAGAAAAGCAAGAAGCATTTATTTAATTTGGGGATTCCACATTGTTGACTATTTAGGCTTATGTGGTAACCACAGCCAAACTTATTCCCATCAGATATTTTTGTCATGTTCTGTGGGCCTGAGGTGAACAAAAGGTGACGCTATTTGGACTACTTTTCTCTAAACCATTTTGGTAGGTAGACCTAATTTCTTAGTTATCTTTTATAAGTTAAAGAACTAATATTTATCTATTATAAACTAAAGCTATCATGTAATTTTTGAGACTTAAGATTATTGAATAAAGTATTCCCCCCCTTTTTTTTTTACCAGAAACCAAGTGGTTTCATTTCTTCATCACAATTGAACTACAAATTTAAAGCCACATACTTGCAAAAGAATACAGATTTGTATTTGTTGTTATGTTCATAATTATTTTTAAAATTTATATGTAAAGACTGGAGTTAGATAATAACATTAATAAGGTGGATGAGGATGAGGATGATGGGTTATTATGTTATATTTTTCTTTAACAATTTTCAAAAAATTTACATTTTCCATAATGGCAATGTGTTTTTAAAAAAAAGAACAAGCCAACAACATTTATAATAAACATACCATTAATAAATGTGTAAATAAAACCATACTCTCATCCAGATTCATTATGTCTTACAAAGAACACTATCAAGAGGAACTGGAACCTATTTGGAGCACTTGCCAGATTAATAACTGCTCCTTCAGGGCAAGACTATATGACTAGTGTCTTTTAAAAAATTTTTTTTCAATTATAGTTGAGGTACAATATTCTTTTAGTTTCAGGTGTATAACATAGTGATTAAACATTTATAT
Source organism: Cynopterus sphinx (assembly GCA_030015415.1). NCBI lineage: Eukaryota > Metazoa > Chordata > Mammalia > Chiroptera > Pteropodidae > Cynopterus > Cynopterus sphinx. The sequence continues at coordinate 93,797,494 of CM057385.1, read as the reverse complement.
ACTTTACAAAGTGAATACCTCCACAAGTCTAGTATCCATCCGAATGGTATCTTTATTAGAAGAAGAGAAGAAACACAGAGACAGACATTGGAGGGAAAAAACACCATGTGACAGTAGAGGCAGAGATGGAAGTCCTGTTGCTGCAAGCCAAAGAACCCCAAGGACTGTTGGCAAGCCACTAGCAACTAGAAAGAGGCCAGAGAGGATTCTCCCCTACAGGTTTCAGAGGGAACATTGCCTGCCAATGCCTTGACTTTGGACTTCTAGCCTCTGGAACTGTGAGACTAGAAATTTCTGTTGTTTTAAGCTACCCAGTCTATGGCACTTTGTTATGGCAGTCCTAGGAAATAACTTGACTATGAAATTACAATTGCTTCTTTAGAACCCTATACATTTATTTAGTAAAAATAATTTTATATCTTTACTCAAAACGTGGATGTTAGCAAAGTTGTACAAAGAAAAAGTGTTTAAGTGAGCTTGGAGTCCTCTATAGATAGTTCTATGTATTGCTGTAAGTTTCTATGTAGATTTAAATATTCAGAGTAAAATAAGGTTAATACAAACTCTAGGCACAAAGGGTAGTCAACCAAGTAGAGGTATTGAATGGAAGGAAACTTACTAAACTGAAATCAAAGTGATGGGTAAACCATGTTGCTAAACTATAGGGATGGAAAAGGTTGAGTTCTTAGCAAAAGGAAACTAAAATAATCTAGAGTAACACCTCAGGGACTAAGGTGAAGAAGAGTTTTATCACAGGATGGTGGCAAAGGACTTCCAGTTACTACTGGGACTAAGAAGGCAGGTTCCATTTCAGGTTCTATCTCCAATGTGATACCTTGCAGTGATAGGTTGCTGCCAGGAGCACTGCGTGGAGAAGGACTCTAAAGCTTATTTTAGGGCTGGAAGAAAAAGAATGCTGAGATCGATGACGAATCTCTGCCGTGGATATGGTTTGGGGAAATGACGATCACAGGGACACAATATACTTAAGTCTGTGTGGAGTTACTTTAACAGATAAATGATCACAGATTGAGGTTGAGCAGACAAACATACTTCCTAGCTCCTGATAGAATGTGGAACCCTATAAGCCTGGGGTCTTTGCACAACTCTAGTATAGTAGGTGACATCATTTATTGAGTGAGTAAAGAAAATGAAAAATTTCAAGATAATTCCTTAAGCTGCCCTGGTATTCAAATTTATTTAGATCCTCCCCATTTTTTTTAAAATGAAGGGTAATAAGCTAATGTTAATAATTGTTGGTATTTGTTGTTTTAAGAGCTATTTTTTCCCCCAGGAACAATTAGGGAGAACTTGCTAAATTCTTTCTGATATAGTTTATCATGAATATGGAAGCCAGATTATTTAGAGTACAAGCCAATGGTTCGTTCACCAGCATATACTTGATGGCAGTATGTCCACATTTTGATTATGATATTAAAGAAGATGGAAAATAATCTCTTGACTGTGACCTTGTAAATCAAAGCCTATTGGAGTGAGAATAAATTCCAAAATGTCAGCTCAGCAGGGATTCAGAAAGAAATTTACAGATGCCAGTTTAGCACGAGCAGGCACACAGCCTCTCATTTCTCAGTGTTCTGCATAGAAGCATGTTTGTGCAGAGACCTGGCGGAAGCTCTGAGGTTGTGTTCTTGGGGTGGGGCCCTTTCCACCTACCCCTCCACCGCACTGTTCTCCTTTGAATAGGTCAAGCTTAAGAGCAGCTTTATCAGTGGGGGATCAAAAAGACTGTTGGGATGCCAAACAGACTTAGCCTGAGGATCAGGTGTTTATAGTAATGACTGGAAAAGCCAGTTACCCAGTCCATAGAGACCATGAGAGTTGTGTAGAGTTTCAACTTCTACTGCAGGAAGGATATTTCTAGTCCAAACTAGCTATTGCTAGGCAACTCAGAAAGCTCTTGGGGACATTTTAGGAAAGCTTTTGGTATGTAATATTTTTGTTAAAAAGTAAAGGCCTTTTTCTACCAGGCTTGTCTCTGTGAAAGCATTATAATTTCGCTCCAATGTGATTTAGCATTGTGACTTGCCCCGGGCAATGGTACGTCTGTCGAAGTGACACATGACACTTCTGAGTAAAGGCTCTAAGACCCATTGTTGGCTCTGACACTTCTCTTTTCTCTCTGCTTTGAGACTGGATGTTTCAGAGAGGGCCTTCTCCTTCAGACTTTGTTCCCAAATAAAGACAGCATGAAGTAAAGTTGCAGCCAACGTGCAATGTGAGTGAAAAACTAACCTTTGTTGAAGTAAGCTATTGAACTTTTGTGTTTGTTACTGCAGCACAACCCAAAAAGTCACATTATTCCAAAAAGGCACATGCCAATTAAGGTATTTATGGAATATTTTCAATAGTAAAAGGCAATATCAGAAATTAAAGTAAGACCAAAGAGCTAGAGTCTATAAATGGAAATTAGGCCCCAAATTGATGATTCCAAGTATGAATAAACTGTGATAGTTATCTGAAGGTGAATCTCAAACTGGAAAAGAAGCCAGCAAGAAAAAAATGACATAAATATTATTGATAATAAAGTCATGTGCTTCTTAATGAAGGGGATAAGTTCTGAGACATGTCATTAGGCAATTTCATCAGTGTGTGAACATCACAGAGTGCACTGACACAAACATAGATGGTGTAGCCTACAACAAACCTAGGCTATATGGTATAGCTTATTGTTCCTAGACTACAAACCTACTGAGCACATAACTGTATAAAACAACACAAAATTAAATCAAGCATAAGAATATGATATGATCAAGAGACTTGTAAGTAGAAAAAGAATACTCTAAAGTAATGATAAAAAGTATAATATAGTAAATAAATAAGCCAGTAATGTAGTTGCTTATTGAATTGCTAAAGTGTTTGTGGCAATGATGGTGTAAATAAACCTATTGCATTGTTTATACAAGTAAACATATACAATTATATATAGTACATAATACTTGAAAACGATTGTCCTATGTATTGTGCTATGACACTAGGACATTACAACATCACTAGGCAATAGGAAATTTTTAATTCCATTATAATCTTTTGGGACCACCATTATATAGGCAGTCTGTCATTAACCAAAATATCCTTATGTGGCACATGACTGTACTATTAATAAAAGTTCAGTACTGGATCTGTAGTGTGTGTGTGTGTGTGTGTGTGTGTGTGTGTGTGTGTGTGTGTGAGAGAGAGAGAGAGAGAGAGCCCATCAAATGAATAACTAGAGCTTTTTGTAAATATAACTTCTCCTTTGTATTTCCACAGAAATAGGGCTTTATAATTGGGTTGGTCTGAACTAAAATTGTAGTAAACTCTTACAGGAATTAATAATACTCAGAAAAAACACTGGAAGTGCGTGCTACCTATTCTCTTCTTCATCTCACTGTGATCAAATTCTTAATTTTTAGCTAGGCACATAGACACTTATGATAAAAGATACATTTCTCAGCCTTTCTGAAGGCTTGATGTGGGCATATGGCCAAGGTCTGGCTAGTAGAGTACAGGTAGATGTGAGATACACAAGTTTCTATGAAGGAAGGGACATTGACCCATTTCCACTTAGTCTTTTCCATTGGACTGGACTGTGAACAAGGTTATGAGCCATATTGGACCATGCAGTTGAGGGCAACACTCTAGGGATGATGAAGAAATGAGAACGAATAGTTGAACCCATAGCCTAGTTGATATAAATAGTAAATCAATGTTTTCAAGACTCTCCAGGAGAAGATGCAAGTATGCCACTAGATGAGTTAAAAAGTTAGAAATGATGTTAGAAGAGATGCATCCCAAGAGAAGGAGACACTCAACTAGGGACTTAGTCTTTATCACTGACGGATAGACAGAGGCAGGAGGTTAAAGGGCAGAGAATGAGCATGTGTTAGAAAGAGCATGTTTCCTTCTATTGGCTTCTTGACTGTTATGATTACTCTATTTCTGAGGATCATTTCAGAACTAGTATTTGCCTTCAAAGGGCATTAAGACTCTGATTTTTATTATCAAGCTTCTCAGTTTTTACATTGGCTCGAGCCTTAGCTATTCACACAAACTTTCCAACTTTTTTTTGTTTCAATTGCCCTCATTCACAGGAAAAAATTATTGACCCAACACAGTTTCTCCCTTTCCCTCTTCTTCTCCTAAATTAACTCCTAATTACTCAGCACATGTTAGCTTAAGCTTCTACAAGGAAACCCTCACTGATTAAACCTTGGCTCCTGCTATATTTTCTCATAGTAAACTCTACTTCCTCTATCTGTGCATTTCTCACACTTTATTTGAAATGACTTGATCCTCAGAAGGCCTACACACTCCATGGAACAAAGACTTGGTCTTTCTTGCTCCCATTGAATCCCTAATACTTCATGCAGTACTTGCACTCTTATTCACATTCACTGATTGAATGACTAAATAAACCAGTCTTGTTGTGAAGTAGTTGAGGTCAAATCTCCTTGTAGGTTTAACTTGCTTTCTGATATTCTTATGCTACATCTTTGCTACCTACGGCACTTTCCTGGTAAGCTCTACCCAGGAGTACTGAAAGCAGGCTCTGTGACTGTCTTGTCTCCTGCTTTCTTATAGAAAACTTAACCCATCTCCTGTTCCATTCCTCAGATGCTTGATTTATGCTAATATGCTAAGAGTTGTAAAAAGCAATTTATGTGCTCCTAAGCTAGCATTGTAATCATCAGATTGTTTTTTTACTTTCAAATTTTTAATAAATAACTGATAGTGAAATAAATGGTCTGAAAAAAATAATCAAGATTTAAAGATATATTGCATTTGGTGGCAGTAATAAGCAGCACCATAATCTTTTCCTTCATTTACCAGAGATGCTACAAATATAATTTTCAATATATTCATGATAAGAGGCTATTTTTATTCTTTTCAGAAGCATTGAAGGGAAGGATTTAAATGATGCTACAGTTTTCTCTTGGGCTCTGACAAACCTTCTTTGTTTGTTTAGCAGGTGGTGTGCACCAGTTCCAAGCTTGTCTCATAAAATCTCCCTTGCATGTTCCTTCATACCCTTCTCCTTCCAGCTGTCTTGGATGGTGACCACCCTAGAATGAACTTAGAAGCCACGTGTTGAACATGGTAGAGCTGCCATCAGTCCAGATCCCGGAATAAAACCTGCTCCCATTTTCAACTCTGAAATGGTGGGAGAAAATTCTCCATGTGTTCTGCATTTCTGCAGATCTCTCAAGCAGAAACACTGATGAGCTTTATTCCAGACTATACGTTTTGTTAATAAAACTTTTATTTAGATGTAATTATAGATTCACATGCAGTTGTAAGACATGACACAGAGAGATCCCCTGTGCTGTTTACTTGGTTTCTCCCAACAGTAGCATCATGTAAACCATAGTGCATTTCACAATCAGGATATTGACACTGATGCAACCCACCAGTCTTATTCAGATTCTTCAGTTTTACTTATACTCGTATGTGTATTTAGCTTAATGCAATTTTACCACTTTTGTAGGTTCACGTGTCCTCCACCACAGTCAAGATACAGAAACAGTCCCATCATCACAAAGATCCCTCATATTGTCTTTATAACCCCATTTACTGTCCTCCCGCCCCTACCCCAAATGTCTAAAACCCTAGCATTATTTTCTCCATCTCTATACTTTGGTCATTTCAATAATGTTACATAAAACACAATTATACAGTATGTAACTTTTGGGGATTGGCTTTTTTTGATTCAGTATAATCTTCTTCAGATTTATCTAAGTCGTTGCACGTATAAAGAGTTTGTCCTCTTTTATTGCCGACTAATAGTCCATGGTATGGATGTATATCAACTTGTTTAACCACCCACCATGAAGGACACGGGCATTCTTTCCAGTTTGGGCTATTACAAATAAAGTTGTTATGCATATAAATGTACAAGTTTTTGTGTAAAAATAAAGTTTCACTTCTCTAGACTATACGTTCAAGAATGCGCTTGTTCTGTTGTATGGTAATTGCATATTTAGCTTTGTGAGAAATTGCCATACTTATTTCCAGAGTGGTTGTACCGCGTTTTATTTCCACCAGCAGTGTATGAGTGATTCGTTCTCTTCGCATAGTTGCCAGCATTTGGTGATACCATTATTTTGCATATTAAGTATTCTGATAGGTATGTGGTATCTCAGCGTTGTTTTAATTTGCATTTCCCTAATGGCTAATGATGCAGAACATCTTTTCATGTGATTATTTACCATCTGTATATCCTCTTCAGTGAAATTTCATTCTGTGTATTTGTTCATTTTCTAATTAGATTGTTTGTTTGGTTTATACAGTAGAGTTTTGACAGATCTTTATAGATTCTAGATACTAGTTCTTTGCTGGGTTTATGATTTGCAAATATTCTCTCTGAGACTGGAGCTTCTCTCATCAGTTTTTTCTATATTTATACTTTTACAAAAACTTCCTTAAAATTATCCTTTAATTGAATGAAGGACTTTGGCAGATTGAAAGGAAAGATACATAAAACATTCTGTTCTAAATAATCTAAGGCAAACAACCCAAATAGTATTACTCAAATGTTGAAACTGTATATTTCTCTAACTTCATTACATTTCTTCCTCATTTGGAAAATCTGAATGAATTTCTATTATTCACAAGATAAATGTCCCCTCCCTACACTTAAACAGTGATCACTAGTCAGCTTATTTATTTCACAGTCCTCACAAACAATATGGGGATTCTGGAATGTTTATCTTTTGCTATTTTCATTGCCCTTGCCAAATATAGCTTCCTTCCTCCTCTCCATTTATCTACCTTTCCTTCGGGAATGAGTTTGGGGGAATGATGCAGGGGTGCAGAATGAGTGGGGGAAAGAAGAGAATGAAGAGGGGTATCTGGTTAGAAACTTTCTTTGCTGATCCAGTAGAAAGACCTCCTCTCTCCTACCCCGCCCCCTCCACCCAAGAAGTGACATTGGGGTTAAAATGGTTGACCAAATTCTGTGAGGAAGCATGATTGACAGAGTGGTTTTGGGCTATGGGAGATTACCAAGAAAATCCTTTGCAAAGGAAATTAGGGCCTTGCTTTGAGAGAATAAAGATATATGCTAAGCTTTTAGATTTGTTTCTCTCACCTTGTCTTCTTTCTGGTTATGAAGGCTTTAGCACAGAACCAAGTTGTGGAGTTCCCTCTGCCAACTATTCCATATTCTTTTCCACCAACGCCTTCACCTCCTCCCTCTCCAGCTGCTCTAGCCCTCACAGCTGGCTATGAAGAGGGCAGGAAATACTCTAAACTCACCTATCTTTCTTTCTTCCTCTACTCCATTCTAGAAGTGAACAACAGTGGAGCCACAGATCCAAATCACACCATAATCTTAAATAAAGTATCCCACAGATGACATCCTGTCCCATCAATGGTAATTACTAACACAGTCTTGATCCTTGATTCAAATAACCGGGGACATTCCTAGCTTTAGCACTGGATAAATAATAGATTTTATGATGCTTTTAGACAAAAATTTCTCTTTTTAATTTTTTGCTGCTTATTCTTGCCTCCTGCTCTCACCCTAGTCTACATACCTATCCCTTTAAATGAAAACATAAGTCTGCTATTTAATAAAATCCCAATAACGATCTTTCTTGAAAGGGCTAATAATCACTTCTCATTTAACATTCCAGTCACGTGATGATGGAGGAGAATACATCAGTTAAACAGCAAGATGCAGCACAACTAATTTTCATGTAAAGGGGGGGGGATTGCTTTTTTTTTTAAATCCATTGTGATTTTTAAAGCTGTTAAAGCCCAAACACCCTTGTCTATCAGTTTATGAATTATTAATAAAAAAAAAAAGGAGAAAGAGGTTTTCTTTTTCTAAATATCATCTGCTAAGCTACCAGGGCCTGAAGAGGCTCACGCTGATCACTGATTTACATAGTCCCAGTTGGAAGTTAATGAAGATTGCTGAGCCACCTTTCAACGTGCAGATAAACCTTCCTGTATTTAAAAGCAGGGAATCTGTGCTTGTTCCTGGCAAATTATTCATCTAAGATCTGAAGTTTCTGACACTGCCTGCGTCAGATAAACTGTCACCCAAATTGCAAACTAATTAGTGATTCAAACATTTTCGAGCTGATTGATGACAGAATAATTTACGCTTGTTTCTCAGTTTCCAGCTGGCACAGGCTGCTGACTGGAGCCCTAATTAATGTGAGTACATCAGTCATGTTCTGCCAAGGCGGCACGTACAATTAAAAGGCAGTTTAAATGGAATATCACATTAAAAAGGCTGGGAGATGCAAATGTGAGGAAACAGCGCTTTAGGAAAAAATGACAACAAAAGCCCACAAACCAAAACAGAATGGAAAAAAAAAAAAAGACTTTTTTCTTTTTTTAATGGAGAAGTAAATTGTACTCTACACTGAGTATTTAACATAAATAAATAAATAAATAAATACATAAATACATAAATAAATAAATAAAACCAAGAGGAGCTAGACTGGGCATACTAAATATTTTTTGTATTTAAGGAATTTATTGAAATGAGTGGTTATTGCTCTTTTTACTGTGAATAGTTTAGATATAGCCCTTTAAATTTGTTCTTGGAAAAAGGGGGCTTCCTCCTGTCCCTCTCCAGTAGCGTTTGGGTGGGTGGGGTTTTTTGTAGGCCTTGTTGTTCCGGATTCATGGACGCATCCCACTTCTGTCTTCTAGGCTGAACTCACATCGCCTTTCTGTTGACATCTCTGGTCTCTGCTGACCTCCTCTAGCATTTTGGCCTACCCCACCCCACTGACACTCAGGACTGCCTTGCATTATTATTATTTTTTAATAGATTATTTTTTAAAGCAGTTGTAGGTTTACAAGGAAATTGAACAGAAAGTACAAAATTTCAGAGGCCCCTACACACTCAGCCTTTCCCACTGTTAACACCCTGCACCAGAGGGTATGTTTGTTAACAGCTGATGCACATACACTGACGCATCAGTATCACCCAGAGTCCATAGGGTTGATTCCTTCTTGGTGTTGCACCTTCTATGGGTTTGGAAAATTGTATAGTGGCGTATATCTCTATTGTAGGATCATACTGCCCTAAAATTCCCTTGTGCTTCTCTCTTTCTCCCCTTATTATTGGCAGTCACTAACCTTTTTACTGTCTCCATAGTTTTGGTTTTCCAGAATGTCATATAGTTGTTGTCATATAGTATGTAGCCTTTCCAGATTATCTTCTTTCACTTAGTAATATATATGCAAGTTTCTTCCATGTCTTTTTATGGTTTGACAGCTCATTCCTTTTTAGCGCTGAATAATATTCCACTGCCTGGATGTCCCAGTTTATTTATTATTCACCTACTGAAGGACACCTTAGTTGCTTTCAAGTTTTGGCAATTCTTAATAAAGATGATTTAAACATATGTGTGTAGGTTTTTGTGTGGACATAAGTTTTCAACTCATTTGCATAAGGAGAGTAGTTACTGAATCATTTGTTCATTTTAACATGTGCACTCATTACTTTCTCTTTAAAACTGTGAGTTGCTTGAGGAAAAGGACACATGTGACATCCTTTTATATTTCTTGCATTTTCAGTAGAACATGGTATAATATTTTGCACATAATAATACATTACATTACAATTTCTAGTTTACAAGCTTTCCTATATTTTCTCATTCCCTTCCTTCCTTTTTATATTTCTTAATTGCTTTTACAGTTCAAGATCACTACTCAGTGTTTTTATACTTGTACAACAATACCCATAACAACCAGCACTGTGGGTACAATTATTATTTTCTGTTTTTGATAAGGAGACAGACTTAGAGGTTAAACAAACTGCCCAAGACCACACATCGAATGAGTGAGAGAGCTGGGTTTCTTAATGACTGGATACATTGCCTCTCCTTTGAGGGCTGCAGACTTTCCTTGGTGCTCCTAACAGTCTGAGGATCCTGGAGCTAGGAAGTGGCCAAATCAGGGTTGGAATTCAGGTCTTTAGAGTATTACTAATTCATTACCTGTTGTAGTATTTATACTGAGCAGGCATGGATTTCATACCCTGGCTTTAACTCTAGAAAAGACTCTGTACTTCAGTAGATAGTAGCACTTTATTCTACAAATAATTAGCGAGTATCTATTCTAGGCACAGAATTTGGTTCTGGGGACATTGCTGTGGACAAGTCTGATCTGAAGTCCTACTCTGTGAACCTATTGCCCTGAAAGATACACAGACATTGTAATGCCTTTGGACTCAGAGACTTACATCAGTCACCCCCTGGTTGTCAGCTCTCAGACTCGGACTGAATTATACCACTGGCTTCCCGGGTTCTCCAGTTTGCAGATGGCCCATTGTGAGAATTCTTGGCCTCTATAACCACATGAGCCAATTCTTGTTAATAAACCTCCTCTTCTCTCTCTCTCTCTCTCTCTCTCTCTCTCTCTCTCTCTCTCTCTCTCCCTCTTCCTCCCCCAGCCCCCACCACTGGTTCTGTTTTTCTGAAGAACCCTGACTAATATAAACACAATTGTATATTAACATAATAGTTAATTAATTATGACTGTGATAGGTGTTAAAAACGGGAAGAATTCGATGACATGGTACAATGAGGGGAGGAGGTTTAACCTATTTTTAGGAGTTGAATCATGAGAAAATGACTTTGCATCAGAGACCTGACAAGGAATATAGAATGAAGCAGGAGCATATTCTAGGCTCTGATCCATGGTCCACAGTCTCTATTACATCTGTATTCAGAGGCAATGGAAGGAAACTGATATTGAGAGGAGGAGGAGATGCCTAATCATGGGTTACTATCACAAAAACATACTGGGAAGTTGTGACTTTGTAGACCTTATAATCCCATGGGGAACAAAAAGATAAAAACACTTATTTGATGTCCACTGATTATTTTTTTTCTTCAAAAATCCAAAAGCAAAAAAAATGTCATGGGAATTGGCTTGTCTAGGTGGCTCTACCCTTGAACGAACAGACACTTCAAGATCTCCTGAACGTTGTGAGGCATTCTACCTAGAGTTCTACTGTATGTGAGCAACAGAGAATCCATTGCAACTACAAGAATTAACAACTTTTTCCTTTTTAGTCTCTAAAATACATATGTTATAAATTATATAAAATGTATCAAATATACAGAAAAATATGAAAAATGTAATAAGTACATATGTACTCGTCAACCACCTAATAAACTATGATTTTGCCACACGTACTTTCATTCTTTCTCTGTTTTAAGGAAATAACCATGAAATTACAGTTAAAGAGCACCACCCCATTCACGCCTTTTCTCTCCTGCCTTAGAGGTAACTACCATCTGAAATTGATCTGCGTATTTTTTAACTTTTACTTTGTTTTTACTTTAAAATTGTGTTTATAATTCTACTATATAAACATGTGTATAAAAATGTGTAATTCTGCATATTTAACAATTTTACCTAAATGGCATGCTTTGAGTATTTCCTGGCAATAGCTTTTTAATTCACTATCACATTTTTAAGATGCACTCAGGTAGAAGTGGTTAATTCATTTAACTTCTATAATTTTACACATCTGAATAATCCTCAGTTCTGTTATCCAGTTTCCTACTGATGAAGGCTGTTTCCACTCTTCTCTATTACAAACAGGACTGCAATAAACATCTTAGGATAGTCTCCTTATGCACATTTTGAGAAATGGAATTGCTGGGTTGCAAGGTATGCATGCATGGAGTCAGCCTGTCTAAGAATCTCAAAATTGTTTTCCAAAGTGGTAACACAAATTACACACCCACTAGCAAAAAGTTTCCACTTTGCCACATTCTTGCCACCATTTGAGAGTTTCACATTTTAAAGTTTTGCCAGTCTTCTGGGTGTGAAATAGTATCTCATTGTTGCTTTAACTAGCATTTCCTTGATTATTAGTAAAGTAGACCATTTTCTACATATGTTTATTAGACATTGAGATTTTATTTTTGGTGAATTGCCTTTGCATATCCTTTCCCTATATTCTTATTAGTATGTTTGTCTTTTCAGTATTTCTTTGTAGTTCCGTATCTATTCTGTACATTAATTCTTTATTAACAAATAATTTCTGCTAGTATGTAACTTGCCTTTTTAACTTTGTTAAAGGTATTACTGCGTGAGTTACTAAATTTTTACTAATCTTGTGGAACATATATTTTCACAAGTCATATTCTTTTTGGTCATTTTCTCAGGGGTTTCTATAATTGGTCCTACAATGTCAGCATACCTAAAACTTTTGAGAATTTCTATTTTGGAATTATGTTCCAAGTCAGTAGGCCAATTAAAATAGGAAATAAGTATTGTTCTTTTAGAGCAATGGTCAATAAATTTTTCTATGAAGCATCATTTAGTAAAACCACTCTTGTGGTTTGCAGATAGTATTCAGACAGTGAGCGTGGCTGTGTTTCAGTAAAACTTCATCCCCAGGACTTATTTGTTTTATAAATGGAAATTCTTACCTTCTGACCACCTTCATCCATTTCATTGCTCTCCAACCCCACCTCTGGCAACCACCAATCTTTTCTCTGTATTTATGAATTATTTTTTTGTAAATTCCATCTATATCCTCTTTTGTCTTCCCCTCATTTACATATTCACTGACACTGAACATCCTTTATAACACTGATCTTGCTTTATCTACCCTTAAAATAATCGTTTATATCCTATCTTTCTAGATCGTACTTTCTTTGAAAGCCAAGTCTAGGTTCTATTTTAGTTAACTTTAATAGATCCTTCCATAGTGATTAGTATAATCAGGTTTGTCAAACTTTCTGTAAAAGGCCAGGCAGAAAATAATTTTGGCTTTGTGGCTGTATACTCTGTCACAGCTACTCAACTCTGCTGTTGTATATCAAAGCCATGGACAGTACATAAATGAATAAGGGCAGGTGGTTGTGCTCCAAAAATGCCTTTATTTATGAACACTGATATTTGAATTTCATATAATGCCCATGAAATAGTCTTTTGATTTATTTTTGACCATCCAAAAATGTAAAACCATTTTTAGCTTATGGGTCATGCAAAAACAAGAAGCAGACTGGATTTTGCCCATGGGTGATAGATTGCTGACCCCTGTTATAAGTTGTACATTCTTATTAATGTTTGCTGCTGGATTCAGTTAAGTATGAATTTATTTATAATTTTTTATTTTCAAAAAATGGCATGTAAGATAGTATCTCTCCCTATCTTGTTAGATCTAGGATTTCTGACGAGATTCAGATATCTAAAGATTACCTTCATAAACAGAAATAGAAAAGATATTCACATCACAATTTTTTTAAAAAAGAGCAGTTACCAGTGACTCTAATAAGGTTTTCTCAAGAATATAACAAGAGTGTGTGTGGGGGTACCTTTTTTTAGTTGATAGAGTGAAACACATTAAGTATTAATGCTATGATAAAAGAGAAAGAGAGTAGACTTTGGCATGTGGAATAGAATGCTAGTTCTATTTCTTGCCAACTGTTTTTGAGCAAGGTACTCACTTTTTCAGAGTTTCTGTTTCCTCGTCTGCCATGTTGGTATAATAAAACTTTCTTACAGGGTTGGTTTGAAGGTTTGAGGTGATATGTATGAGCATCTAGCACAGTTTGAGAAGCATGATTCACTTTCCACTTTCAATAAATATAACAACATCATTATTCTCTCTTCTGCTCCTTCTAAAGAGCAGTCAGTTTGGAATCCTGACAGCTTGAAACATCTTTGTAAGTATAGGTGTTGAGAATTCTCTGTGGATATTTGAACCTGGAATGTAAATATGGGAGGGCTTCATGACCTTGTTTTTATAACTTGCAGCCATATGCCAGTCCATCCAAATAGAGCTTGGCACCTAGTGTTGTAGCCATATTGGGAAAAAAAATAATTCGGAGAACAAAAATATCATTAATAAGTAACTCTATTACAAGCTAAATCTTTGTTCTCATCTACTGTCAATTATTAAAGGATTTCTTAAACCTAAGAACTTCATATTTTATATTTCTGGGGTGGGGGAGGGAGGAAATAAAAAGAATTCATAGTTGGTGTAGAAAAATATACAAACTGGAGAAATCTATAGTGAATAGTATGGATTGCAAAAATTTTGAGGTCAAATTATATTCCATTGATTGGGGATATAAAACAACTCTTTAGATCTAAATAACAAGAAAAGTGAACTTTAATTGGATTGTGATGGAGCTTCCATACACTCTGCTCTGTGTAGCTCTCTACTCAGCTAACTTGCAAACTCAACTGCTGGGGTTTACGAGTGGGCAGATAGCTGTTTTAACAGCAGATTGTGGGAAATGCCACCACAGGAGGAGGATCAACCTACATGACTCCTCCAGGTCAAAACATAAATCAGAAAAGAATACAGGTAGACTTATAAAAGGAGTCAACTTACTCATTAAAATGTATAATATTGGCTACAGTTTAAAACATCCATGGCTAATAACTTTGATTAATAACTGTAACTCTTTTCTGAACCTACTTGAAGTATCTGGTAATGAAATATTTTCTGCTTATACTTACTGTTCTTTCTTTTGGACAGGAGAGTTGCAATTTATAAAGCACAATTCATTTAGATCTGGCATACATTTATTCAGCATCTGTTATGGGTTGAATTTTGTCTCCCAAAAGATGCTGAAGTCTTAATACCCACTACCTGTGAATGTGACCTTACTTGGAAATAGGGTATTTGTAGATTAGCGAAGTAAGGTGGTGTCATTAGGGTGGACCCTGATCCAATGTAATTGGTATCCTTATTAAAAGGTGAAATTTAGACATAGAGATAGACATATACAGAAAGAGAGCACCATGTGAATACGAAGGCAGAAATTGGGGTGATACATCTATACGCCATTATATCCATTGCATGTATGACATGATGTGTAATGATAAAGAAAAGCACACTTTTTAGAGAAGCAAATTCTCTTATTTATTTATTTATTTATTTATTTATTTATTTATTTAGGCAGAAGTAGCTTGTCTTTCAAATCCCTGACACATTTTGAGGAAGCTATAATTTCTAGAACCAGAAATTGAGTTAGGTCATAGGGTAAAGATGCAGATAAATGAGCCTTACCAGAATAAAAAGGCTGGACTTGGTTGACTGCTTGGTATCATGGGGGTTATAGTCACAAAAGGAGACAACAACCAATATGGATTTTCATGGTTCATAGACTAGGATGCCTAGGACCAGACATTGTCTTCTATTGCAGCCAAATGGGGTAGAGCAGGAGAAGAAATGAGAGGACGACACCAACTTTTTTTCGATTCAACCTTAGGTTGCCTTTCCTCTGTACTCTCACAATTTCATTGACTGGCAAGTCTAATCTGCTTGAATTTCTGTGTTTTTGTTTAGAGGATTGCCTTTGAGAGTCTACGCTGAAACAATGGTGGAGAGGGAGCCTACTTAGAAGAGAGGGGAAAAATCACTTGTGATTCTCAAGAGGCTTGTTTGTCCAAGTCTACAAGCTGATGAGGTGTTTGCTTCTGACATACTGCTCGGTAGCCAAGGTGTATGAAATGTGACTCATAACAGCACTTGAACTCTGGCTCACTGGTGCGCACTGCCAACACGTTAATGGGAAGAGGGAAATGTGTGGAATTGCTGCAGCCAGGTACTCCAATTCCAGAGTCCCATTCTGCTGTCTTACAAATGATTTTGGCATTACCAGCTGCTCATCTGGGTGACTCCACTTCTTTTTTGAATGCTTTAGAAATGTGGTCTTTGTGGAAAACAAAATGGGGAATATTGGGTTAAAGGGAGATAGAGATACAAGAAGTAACTGAACCAGCATAATTGGCAAGCAGAGAGTTTTTTCTTTCTACAGACTAGTGTATTAGGGAATTGATTTTAAGAAAAGTTGTTTTGCGAGGGAATTCCCTACCTCAGACCTTGGTGTCCTCACTTTCTTTTCAGCCTTCCCCCATGCTGATCGTTTGCAGCTAGAGGCAATTTTAATAATGCTTGTAAGCCACTCATGCAAAGCCTTTCTCAATGATAGCTGATTATCTCCTTCATACATATCTATAGTGCTCTGTCAGCATAGCTGCTTCTCTCTCCTCCACCCCACCTTAGTGACTTCCTGTACTCTGGGCTACTCATTGGAGCTTTTATTCTGACAAACAAATTCACAAGGAGTGAGACTATTTGTATGCCCACCGCAGGTTCTCACAAATGTTTTAAGGCATGTTTTCAAAATAAATGTTTTATAAATAATAAAAACACAAAACATCTTGAAATTTGCATGTTTAATTAATTGTATTTGGTTGGGATATACCCAGCTAAGTTATATCTTCATGATTTAAATCATCTTTTCTAATTTTCAATGGGCACTGGGGGAAAAAGTGTGTATGAAATGAATAGCTTCCACAAATAATTCTTCAGAAAGTTAACACAATTTGCCTCATTTTACAAAGAAGATTTCGTCCTTTTGTTAATATGAAAGAAATAGTGGTATGTATAAAGGGGGAAATAAGTGAATGAATAAAGGAATAAATGAATGAAATCATCTAAAAGAGCTGGCTTGACCTGCTGCATAGTTTAATTATTTTGAAGTTGCTTTAAATCTCTCAAATAAAGTTGATTTTTAAATGACAGAGGTTTTAACTGCTCAGGTCCATTCATACAAGGAGTTTTTCCAATAAATACCTATACTGTTTTCCATCCATGACTGGGAGTCTGCAGGTGGAGGGTCAGCTATATGCATTGATTTACTCCATTTTATGTAGGGGACTTGAGCATCAGCGATTTTGGAATCTGAGGGGTATCCTGGAACCAAGCCTCCGTGGATACTGAGGGACAACTAAGTTTTGGGGGGAGTCAAAAGTTATATGCAGATTTTTGACTGCTTGGGGGGTTGGAACCCCAACCCCCACATTATTCAAGGGTCAACTGTCATTCTAGGAGCCTAGTTGATGGTATGAAGTACTTAAGTATTCTGGTGGTTCTTATGCATTAGTGTGATTTCTAGACGCGACCACAAGCTGTTACCAGGAGAGGAACTTACATAATAGGAGTAGCTTCTATATTATCTCCTGTGTGAACTGAGGTTACCAGCTGATTACACTAGGAACTGTTCGACCTTGCAGGAGTCCTTATGTGCTTCTCACAAATAGGAAAGCATACTTCAACAAAGAAAGACCCGTTTGAAGGTGTTAAAAAAAAAAAACACTGTATTCAGCCAAGTTATTTTGGAAATAATCAACTAAATTCAGAAGGATATATGGTTTCTGAGAAGTTGTTTGCAAAATAAACAGTGTTTTTCACTTTGTTTTTCGCTTTGTTTTTCCCCCTACTAGTGTGTGTTTGTAGACACAACTGAAGTGCCTGCATGTGTGGCTCACTGCAAAGGGAGTCAATGGCTGACATTGAGAGGGCTTTAAGTGTTTAGTGCTGTGATGATAGACTAGCACACTTGACGAAGTGGTTTACTAAAGAGACCCTAGTGGCTAGAAAGAGTGGCTGAACATGTTGTGTGGGACACACCTGATTCATTCACTCTGTCGAGGTTCACAACCCTAAAGACTGTGATCTGGCTAAATTGTCTGGGGGGTGGGCAACTAATTTGGAGATGGCAGTAATGATAGAGGAATCTACCTTGTAGAGATTAAGACTTTGTTATTGCTCTTTCTGCTTTCTTCTCTCTCTTCTTTCTCTCTCTCTGTCACACACACACACACATTAGATGTGTAATAGACATATCAGTAATCACGAAAGTCCTTAAAGGATAAGACTAATGATTTTCAAATTAATTTTAGCAATAGAAAAATTACTCCCAGGTGGGTTTTCACTTAGGACTCCTAAATATGAAAGAGACAGAAGTGGAGCTCTGGTTGACAGCCCCAAAGCTTACCCTGCTTAGCCTCTTCCTCACTCCTTTCTTGCCCTTCCTCCCCATTTCCAGGCCTCCGGAGCATCTGCTGAAACTTAAATCTAAGAGATCATCTCCATCTGGCTTTATAAGAAAATGGCCATAAATTATCTGTAGTCAATAACTTTACATTCATATACTTAAACATTTCCATAAATGAACCTGAAGTAAGTTTTAGTCTTTATGGAAAGAGAATAGAATTTCACTCCTTTCCAGCTGATGGACTTTAAGATATTTTTGTATAGCACAAATTTTATCTTATATGTCTTTTTGAAACACATGAAGACATCAATTATAAACAAAGATCTCAAGTCATATTTTCAGTTTACTATCATTTTTATTTTATGATATACTTCAAAATTCTGAAATAATTCTTAAATATAAATCTTTTGCCCAGTATAGGGCAGTAAATAAGGACTTTGAATTACTTTATAAGGCAGAAGGAACTTTGCTGATGTAATTAAGTTAAGGATTTTGATTGACAGATTCTTTGTGGATATTAAATTTAATCACATATATCCTTATGAGAGAGAGATAGAGGGAAATATTTGACTACAGAAGAGAAAAATGAAATGTGACTCAAATGATGCAGCCACAAGCCAAGGGATGCCAGAAACCACCAGAAACTGGAAAGGATAAGAAACAGATTTTCCCCAGGAGCCCACAGAAAGAACCCTGCCAATGACACTTGATTTTGAACCCTATAAAATTTATTCTGAATTTTTGGCCTCCACAACTTAAAGAGAATTAAATTTCTATTGTTTTAAGCCACTAAGTATATAATTTATTGCAGCAGCAATAGGAAACTAATATAAGATTAACCATTAATGATCTTTTTGATGACTATGATGAGATCATTCACATGTGCAAAATGTCAATGTACAAAGCAGGTTTTAACAAATAGTGTCACTGTCATTTTTCCTTCTCTATGAGATATAAGTAACTTGAAAGATATATTTTCTGATTATAAATTAAATTACTGAAAAGAAAAGAAAACTTAACTGCTCAATGGCTTGTCAAAAGATGACAAGACAGTATTTAATACACAAACAGGTCTTTAGATTTCCAGGGGAGAAACGATTTTTGTGAAGCCTTGGTTTTGTTGAGTTCCTGGGCTGTGAGCTCTTTTCCTCACAGGTATTTTGGTGTCTGTTTTCTTAATGCCATAGCTTACCCTCCTGGATTGTAGAAGGTTTACTGACATTTTTCCCCAGTGGATACACTCCTCTAATTACATTTGGCAGTGGCTAATTCCAAAATGAGTTTGAATGTGTGATTGATGATGGCCATGTTTTCTGCGACCATGAAGCCTTCAAAGGCAGTGCCTTAAAACTGCCTATATTTTGAGTTTGAAATAGGCTATGTTTGTGAATATATGCGTGGGTAATACATGTGAGTTGCCATTACAGATTTCTAAATTTGAAATCATATGAGAGAGAACATTTGAAGGATATTAACATTCTGTTTAGCAAAGCAAAACTATAAGGGAGAAAACTAGCTATTGGGATAAATTAGGATATTTTTCATGATTGGGGGAGGGTGGCATATACTCATCTGTCTTGATTCCTTGAAATTGTTTAACCTTTGGGCTATTCGTTTATAATTATATGCTTTTCTGGTCATTTTTATTAAAACCCTGTAAGATGAAGGTGTAGAATTATTGGTTCTTACTATGTAGGCTCATTTCCTCAACAAATAATTTGCAATACCACTCAGATCATTCTGCGCTAAGAAATCGCATCAATATTCACTTTTAGGGATATATTTGTTTTCTTACATTTATATGTATTGCAAAGGGGATGTTCCTTTCAATGTTTATAATGTCTTATTCAGTTTAAAGGAATTGTGATATCTAACACTACTCAAGAGAGCAAAGTGTGATGGTCAACATTCTTCATTCCACAAAATTTGTTAGCCTGGTGTTTGTTTAAAATAATCATTTCTTTCCATAACAAGATAAATAGTGTTAGACATTCTGTCTTGCTTCCACACATGAGCCTAATGAAGGCTGAGATGAGCATCAAGAGAGATTACAGGTTGTTGTTTTGTTTTCCTTGGTGGAAGCATCTCAAGGAAAACCCTCCTTACCCTTCCAAATGCAGATTCCTTTGTAGAGAAAAATGGTTAGTTAGAATCTGCCAATTGTTCTATTCTCAGCAGAGTCAGAAGGCAATGTATGGGTTGAAGGAGAAATGAATACAAGATCTTTTGTGGTTGATTGAAAAGGAGACCACACGGCTTACTTTTATTTAACTCTTAACTAACCAAAGAAATAGTGAGAAAAGAGTTCTTTGAGAATAAGTTTTTTAAAAAGTGGAGATGTAATTTCTTTAAGTCTCTGGGAGTTATGAGACCACAAATATGGTAAATTTAAAAAGTATATCTTGAAGTATCTACCACAAGACCAATTTTTTCTTATATTTTCTCAAATTTCAAGAGCAAGCATTCAAAACTGTTTCTACAGTCCTCAACTGCTTAGACCCTGCAAAGCTCAGTTTCTCTGTGTGCAGCCAAGGACCACAACCCTGTCATCCACGTCTTCTTTTCCTTCAGTGTACAGCTTTGGGGAAACCACAGGACACTGACCAAATTAAGAATAGTATTTCAAGCTTTAAAAAATTCCTCTTTGAAATTCTATAATGGAATTAAAATAAAAGCAAAATCAGTTAAATTATGTGTATCTTATATTTTCTATTTTGTGTATTTTATTTTTTGAATTCATTTTCTTTAGAATTATTTAATTATTTTTGAATAGGTGACACATATTCATTAAACACAATCCAAAAGGCACTGGAAACTGAACATATTTCTTACTCCTGTCCTCTGGTCGCTTTAGTTCCCAGAAGTAAAAATCTTTCATGTTTTCAGTGTGATCTTTCAAAGATAATCTATGCACAAACACATACTCTTATAAATGACAACATACTTTAAATTCTTGTTCACCTTTTTTTAAAAAAAAACTCAGACTACAACTTGTAGATCATTCTAATAAGTGTGTATAGATCCATCTCATTGCTTTTAGAGCCGTATAATATTTCATTGGAAAAAAATACCATAATTTATTTAACAAGTTTCCAATAGATGCACATCTAGTTGTTTTTAATCCTTTAACCTTAAAACAATTCTACAATAACTTTGCAAATACATTATCTTAACCATGTAATGTACATTAATAGGAGAACTATCTAGATGTGTATTTGTTAGGATTAAAGATATTTGTATTTTAAATTCTGATAGATCTTGATAAATTGTTCTTCACAAAGATTTTATCAATCTTTGATATGTGAGAATGTCTGTTTCAAATACTCTTACCATCCCAGAATTTTACCAAACTGTTTGATATTTGACCATACTAAAAAAAATGTATCTTAACATTTATTTTTGAGTTAGGTTAAGCATTGCTTTATACTTTTAAGAGTCATTGGTATTTCTTTATTTTTTGTGATCTGTGCTATTGTGTCCTTTTCCTATTTTCTATTGGATTGCAGATATTCTTTACAAAATAAGGACACTAGATCTTTCGATTTGTTTTCTTTTTAATTTCTGACTTTTTAATGGTATTTGTCATTTTTTTGAACTTTTTAAAAAACTTTTTTTTGCCATACAGAAATTTCTGAGTTTTATATAGTTAAATTGTTATCACTTATTTTTTCTTTTATAGGTTCAGGATTTTGCATATACGTAGAAATGCGGCTCACTTTGATATTATTTAAAATAGTTTTTCCATGTTTATTTCTAGGGCTTTTTTTATTTTTCACTATAAATACCTAACACATCTAAAATTTACATTGGTATTAGGAATAACAACAACTTTTAGATAGTTTCATATCTGTAATTTTCTTTAATCTTTTGTTCATTTCTCCAATATTTAATGTGCCTTTCTAAAATATTAGACCCCATAATTCTTAATGTGTTTTCAGAAATGTCTACTCTCACATATACGCCTTCTAGCTTAGTTTACTTTTATGTAATTTTTAAAAAATTTTTTGAGTTCTGCCTGTTCATGTTTTATTTTTTGCTCTCTAGCTATACCTTCTCCAATTTTAGTATATATCTTTTACGTCCTCATGTTGTGAATAGTTTTGAAAAAAAATCCTGTTAATCTGTTCAGTCAAAATTCTTATGTATTTACAGAGGTATCTGCATATTGTGTTTTATTCATTTACTATTTCTTTGTTCAATTATTGTCTTCATTTTCTTTTCACAGTATATTTGAACAATTCCTGTGCTTGCTCATTTTTGGTTATTACTTATTTTTGAGTAAGGTGTGTTAACTGGTGGTTCATGTGGTGGAAAGAAATAGAGATCATGTTCTAGGCTATAAGAAAGCCATTTAAAGGAATAGGGTGCTGTGAGAGAAGCAATTTCCTTTAGCCTTTACTTTTCCTAACCATGTTTTACACTGTAGAACTACTGCCAGTGCTTATTTTTCCCCTTCTATCCTCACAGACAAAACATGTTCTGCAAATATGACTGACTAGTGTGTTTCTTGAGACTTAGTGCTACTTTTACTCCAGGAAAGTTATTGTCAGCTAATTGTCAGACAGGGGAGTTTTGGTTTTATCTTTAGGCCAGTGATTTTAGAGACCTGTTTCTTGAGGTTGTCTCTAAAATATGTAAGTATAGGTATCTTTTTCCTGTGGCACCCCTCTTGGAATTTCAATGCATTCATTAGCTTTTCCTTGAATATGTGACTTTTGGGTTATAAATGCCTCCCAAATTTGGCAATGATGAGCTTGAGTTTTTGTTTTGTTAATATATTTGTTGCTTTGTTTTGACTTTTGTTAATATTCTTCTTGTTGTTAGGTGATTTTGAAGAGGCAAAAAGTAAAACAACTAACTTTACTCAGCTATTTAAAAAATTAGAATCAAGGATTGTGTTGTAGGCTACAAGGAACTCTTTTAAAGACACATGATTGTGAGTGTAATTATTTTTAGCCTGTGGGTACTTCAAGGACCTTATACATGTACCATATTAGTCAGGATTCTCCAGGGAAACAGAGTCACTAGAAAATCTCTTTCATGCTCTTTCTCTCTCTTTTAATAACTAGAGAAAGAGAGAGAGAGAGAGAGAGAGATGATAGATAGATGATCAATAGATTTACTGTAAGAAATTGGCTTATGCAGTTACGGAAGCTGAGAAGTCCCTTGCTCTGCTATCTACAAGCTGGAGGCCCAGGTGAGCCAGTGGTTGAGTTCTAGTCCCACCAGTACAGCAGGTATTGTAAGTCTAAGTCTGCATGCAGAAAAACAGTGATATTCCATCTCAAAAACAGTCAGATAAAGAATGCAAATTCTCCCTTCCTCTGCTTTTTTGTTTCATTCAAGCCCTCAACAGATTGGCTAATGGCCACCTACCCACATGGGGAAGGCAATACATTTCATTCAGGCTACTAATTCAAATGATAATTTCATCCAGAAACTCCCTCACAATAACACCTAGAATAATATTTAACCAAATATCTGGGCATCCTGTGGTCCTGTCAAATTGACACATAAAATTCACCATCACATACATCAACTTTTATATTATTGCTCAAGGAATAGTATATATAGAACTTGCATCAATGATGAGATGAAAGTCACTTCCAACAAGTCCAGCTTTCTGACACCTGAGAGAATTCTCCCAATAACTTATTAGCAAAACCATCCACTAATATTATCCTTACAAACCAACACAGTGTCTTTATTTTGTTCATTTAACATAAATACCCACACCTTATGTTTACCCCTATCTCCTCACCCTGCAAGGAGAGGGGAATCTACTGTTCACAGATTACCTGTTATATTTTGTCTTAAGTTATCTTAAGGTGAGTTACTGTTTGATCATCAAGCTGCTAACAGTGTCTTAAGAGTTCTGGTATCACATAGAAAAATGGTGGGACTAGGTATAGTATTTTGAAAAGATTGTCAAATCTTTTAGCAGTGAAAGGAATACACAGAAAGAAATGAAGAAAGGTGCTTTCACAATGACAAATCTGAAGAAATAATGAGTGAGTGTAAGTAATTGAACATAAATTCTTGATACTTGCATACACTGAAGCCAGTCCAGAAGTAAGCTAACAAAAACTCGTTTGTTCCTTATGTACTGAAAGATTCTTAAGATGCAATAGTGTGATGGCAGCTTTGTCAGGAGAAGGAAAAAAAATGAATGACTACAGATTCCTCACCAAGTGTGTAAAAACAGTGCCTCAGATTTCCACCCATCAACTTGAGGAGATGAATAACTGAAATCACATTATACCTATATTTTCTGAAGTGAAAACTGTCAACATTACTGTCACTGACAGTGTTCTGAGCTGGAAGGAGATTTTTGGCAGTTCACAATCTGTTAGCTCATCTTTTCACAGCTCAGGGGAAATGGCCTCAATACTTCAAGACCCCAATGCCTGGATTGTCAGGGAGAAATCAGGGTCAGAAGTAGAGTCATTGATCCAGTACTTTCAAAGCTCCAAAAGACATAATACATGATGTCAACAGACCTGACTGAGATAAACTTGTAACTTGTGTTACCTGTAGAGATTATCGTTTTCATGTAGCTAATTGTAGAATATTCTTTACATAAACATTTGTTCAATATTTAATTATTTGTTGTCTATTTATTGAATATTATTCCATGCAAATATAACCATTAACAAGTAAATCTCTACCCTTTAGGAAATTACTTTCATGTTTTGTGCATTTTTTGTGGCGATGGGGATAGGGGAAATTATACAGACATATATTGCACAAGTAAAAAAATAAACAAAATATTTTCATTCAATAATAAGTGTTACAAAGGCAATGGAGAGAGATTGGTGGGTTAGTGGTTCTTTAGAAGGGGTAATAAGAAAGTTCCCTCCGAAAAGGCGGCATTTGAACTTCTACATATGTCATTGCATAACTGCACTGTATGTTCTATAGCGTACATAAGCTTTTAGAGACTGTAGTCGATCTTATCACAGTGAATCATCCAGTGATAAGCTCCACGGGCCAGGGTGCTGAAGAAGGATATTTTACTTGAGGAACTGAGGGCTGAAGCAGTCATTTCTTTGATCTCACTGTTGGTTGTATTCATTTTTTATATACATGCACAGAAAATTATTTAATGGCTGTGTTTAAACATGGACATAGTTTTGTGATCATGTTTTTTTGTTTTGTTTTGTTTGTTTGTGTTTACATGTAGAGAAACATGTTTTATACATAGAGAATTTAGTGACCAAGTTTTACAACTGTATATAGAAACCTGTGATTTTTATGTCTTTACATAATGCATAAAACATTCATCAACGAAAAAAAGACAGGGTACTTGAATTTACAAAGCACAGATACAGGCATTGTCTTGTTTAGTTCTAACAACACAATATCTCACAGGTAACTATTATTATTATTGTCATTTCATACAGAGGAAAGTGAAACACAGATACACGAAAACTGCTCCACAAGTGAGAAAAAAATGAATACAAATCATTCAACTTTTAATTTGGCCTTCTTCCCATCAAACATGCCACTTTTATGGGTACCACTTGAGTCTTTTTGGAGAAGAAGCCTATATTGAAAGATATTTAGACTCATATATAAAGAGTTATATGATCTACACATAAAATACTAGGACATCTAAATGTCAGAAATGTTTTGATTCTGATTTGGCAATAACTCTATTGTGCAGTATAATGAGCCTTAACCTCAGATAGATAATGCCTTCATTTGATAAACTTTAGCAGAAGAGTATTGCTGAGATTTTCATTGCAAAGTTTGCAATCTATATAAATAAACTGCCGGTATAAATACCATGCAAAATATTAGTTATTGAATTGCTAGCACATGAAAAAATAAAGTCTATTTTTAAAATGGAAAAATCACTATATCTATCTATTAAAAATATTTTTCTCCAGGGACTCAAAATGCCTCAGGAACTTTTCCTCAGCATTTTTAAAGTGATGCACCTTGAGGCTGAGATTAAGCATGTCACATTTGTTAAAAAATGTTCCATCTGTTGTCTCTAAGTAGGCCTGCTGCTAAGTACAAGGGGGAAGTTTGCAAAGTGAATGTTTATTGTATCAGTCTCCTCCTGGATCAAAATCCCCTGCCCTTGAGTAGCTTTCATCCTCAAACTTTCAGGAATTTAGTGACCTGGTGCTTCCTCTCCTTGGCCTGCCTTATCAAAACACATTCTCAGGTTAGATTCTGACATTTATTAATCCTAAAGTACAAATGCACATTTTTTCAGAACAGATTCTGCCATTCATTAATCTTAAAGTACAAAAGACTGATAACAGTTTAAGGTATTTATTTCTCTAATGGACATTTACATTTTTTTGTTTGTGTTTCATCTATGTTTTAATAAAGACCCGAAAACAAGCTCAAACAATAGAATTTCAGATATGATGAAGGGAGAATAGTAAAATCCTCTTTGAAATTATGGTAGGCAGTTTTGTAATCTACTTATTTCTGAGGTCATCTGCTTCTGAGCAGTTAAAAAGAGAACTCTGAGAACTGCCAAAAAAAAAAAAAAAAAAAAAAGCTTAACTACCTTATCTTCTAATGATGAACAAAATAAAATGTAAGTCTGCTAGATTTCCTCACAGCATTAGCTTTCTTCTTTATCTCATGACCATGCAAGTTCTGACATGCATTGAACTAATTAAATGCTATGAAGCATCCTCAAATTTTGTTCATGCTCAGCTAAATCATATCTTTTCCACACCTCTTAGGAGGTGTGGAACCAGACCCTGAAGGGAGATCATACACGTTAGTCCCTTCAAAAATGATGAGCTAGGCCCTATCAAAGTAATGTTCCCTTCTGATGGGGCAATCTCTGCAGTCACAGTCTGTGTGGGGTCTTCTCCCCACTGATTTTATCTTAGTGAGCTTTGGTTAAAATAAACATGAAAGGAAACCTTGGAATAAAGAGAGAAATAATATGAACAATAACAGAAGACACAGTGTTAAGCATTTTATTACTAATATTTCATAGAATCCTCACAATGAACTTGTGAGGTAGATAGATGTTATAGTTACACTCAATTTAAAGGCAAGGAAATGAAGGCACAGGGTAAAAATGTGATTTGCCACAGATCACAT
Source organism: Cynopterus sphinx (assembly GCA_030015415.1). Classification (NCBI taxonomy): domain Eukaryota; kingdom Metazoa; phylum Chordata; class Mammalia; order Chiroptera; family Pteropodidae; genus Cynopterus; species Cynopterus sphinx. The sequence continues at coordinate 93,770,627 of CM057385.1, read as the reverse complement.
AGATAGGCAATGGACAATGAGATTTCCACCCAGGTGTGGCTGACTCCAAAGTCTGTTTCTTTAGTCTCTTTGTTTGTGCTGAGGAAGTGAGCATTGGTGGAAGGAGATAGTATTTTGCTAGGTGTTTCCAAGTGGGTGCTTGATCAATGTATTTGGAGGCCCCAAAACATGGAGAATTGGACTATTCAGAGAATCATGGAGGCAATGGTCCGTGGGGACTGGGCTGGAGAGGGATGGGAGTACAGATAGAGAGCATGAGGGGAAAAGGGTGGGTGGGTGAGGTCCAATTACTGCGAACCTCAGTAAGTTCTGAAAATCTGGTGACTGAGTAAAAAGGCTAGAAAGATAGGAGGTGGTGGTCAGAGGTAGGATATTTGAGATAGTAATTTCTGTTGTAGAAGTGTCTTGATAATGACAAGGTCTAAGCTGTGGTCATGGATGTAGGTGAATGAAGTCAGGGTGAATGGCTCCGGTGAAAATGAAGCTCTTTGAAATTGAGAAAGTCAAGGAAGAGAGGAGATATTAGCTTGTTAAAAAATAGGTTGTGCTAACAGAGACTTAGGGACATGAACAATGGACTAGTGGACTAGTGGGGGCGTAGTAGTTGGGGAGAGGTTCACAGTGTAAAGGGAGTCAAATATAAGGGAGTAAAGGGACAGTGTAGTGGGTAAAGGGGATCAAATATGTGGTAGCTGAAGGAAACTGGGCTTTGGGTGGTAAACACACAATAGAATATATAGATGTCAAACTATAATGTACACCTGAAAATTATATAATGGTATTAACCAACGTTACCCCAATAAACTTAATAAAAAATAAAAAATAAATAGATTGTGCTTTGGAAGAACTGAAGATGCCCTGGGTTTTGAGAGGAGTTGAGGATGAAGAGCAAGACTATGAATTCAAATCTTCACTCTATGTGGGCTGTGGCTATGAGTTTTGTAGGTGATTTTGAAGGGAGAGGAGAATTGAAGAAAGAAGAGAAGTAGGTATTACACCAAATGCAATGGAACAAGATTTTAAAATGAGGTAGAAGAATAGTTTGAGGAGTGTTTATGTGTTTGAGTTTATTTAGCACAATTTTCTCGTGTATGTAGGTTGCTAACAAATGTTTGTAGAGGTGAATTAAGAAGGCATAAGGAAGAAGAAACCTCAAGTGATCTGAGGAAAAAGAAGAAAGTCATAATGAAGGAAGACTGGAACCAGTGGCAGACTAATTTAGAGAAGAGATAAAAGGGCAGTCCATTCGTTAATAATTTCCTCCTGATTCTGCTTTACTGCCTTTTAGTGCTTTTTAAACAGAGATTAGAGAGTGCAAAGGTATTTCTTTCATATCTCAACAAATCTGGGAAAGAAACAAATCTTATCAGTATCTTCTAAACTTAGTGCCTAATCTTATTAAGGACACACACAACACATATAGAATCAGGCACCGTTCCAAGGGCTTTACTCTTTTAACCCATTTAAAAGTCTCCCCAGGAATGACTTGAAGCCCTTCAGTTTAGGAATTGGTGTGGTAAAATTAAGAAAAATACATGTTCCTATTGATCAGAGATCCTCAGCTCTTTCAATCCATAGCACACTAGATGTTGATAGGCATTAAACACACACACTAAAATTGTGTTAGGAAGTTCAGAGAAGCAAGCGTACGCATACTGCAGTCCATCTTAAGTTGCTCCCTGCAATGGTCCTTGCATGGATAACTGAGTAGAGGTGGGGGTGGGGTGCTCTTTTCCCCAACTTCCTGGTTACTTATATGGCCACTATTTCACTCTGACTCTAGAAAGCTGAGATACAGATGAGGAAGACTGATGTTACTATAGGAATGACTTTGAATTTTGTCGAATTCATAACAAATGAATTAACCATAAATTTTGGTGCTTAAGTTCTTATTAGAGATATCACTGCACACAGTCATCTCCCCTCCCCCAACTAATTGCAACTCATCCATAAGACTGTCACACGTGGGGGTGCTGTTAAGAACATTTTCCATAAATCTGTGATGCATAATACTTCTGGTTGCACATATGTCTTCTGATCTTTTTTTCCTCAAAAGGGTAGGGATCTAGCAGGCATGTAAGAACAGTATCCTCACGTTCTTTGAGGCACTCAGCTACAGCACTGGCACTCTTGCTCGCTCTTCATGGAAATAATTAAATATATGGCAGATGAAGTTAAAGGTGGCGAACGAGACCTTCTTGTTCAATTTCCTCTAAAGATAAACTACTCTTTCCAGCTATATCCCTGCCAGACTTTAAAACCTATCCTGTTTTCAGTACTCTGTACAGCTTTCTCAGACATCTTTTGCACTGGCTGAAAGGTTTATTAGTCTCTTTCTTAACATCAGGTTGTAATGATAGGGTGGTAAGGGCCACTGAGCTGTGGGGTGGAGCGGTTGTGAGGAAGGGGGATTTGGGGCGTAAAATTCCTGCTTCACTCTTTGCCTCTGTTGGGGACTGTGTGCACAGCTTCTCTTCGAGTGATGTCCTTTCCAATCAGGACGCAGGGCTGGTTGATTCTTCTCTCTCCTTCATCTTAATCAAACAGAGAATCAAATGGGAATGTTAATGCAAACACAGGCCTTCTTGTTTCATTTCAGCGCTGGAGGTGTCTCTTGGCAACGCTGGGTCCTGGCGCCCCGATGGACTGAAAAACCAATGTTTATAAACCATTCTTTTCTCTAGACTTGCATAATGGAGCAGAGATTTTTTGTTATCAGTTCACAAAGTAGACAGCTCTTTCCCTTATTTAGTCTTTGAACTGATGTGCATTTAGGAATGGAAATTTTCTCCAGGACCAGGACTACAAACCAGTGAAGTTTTTCTTTGCTTCTTTGCTTCTCTCTCTCTCTCTCTCTCTCTCTCTCTCTCTCTCTCTCTCTCTCTCTCTCTCTCTCTCTCTCTCCCCCTGCCTCCTCCCCCCGCAAAAAAAGTCTGTCAGCAGTGGAAACCTTTCTTGAAGTGAAGTATTATCTGAGGTATATTTTCATTGACTGAAACTAAACTGCTCTAATTGAAGTGGAGGCGAAAGGCCTAGAAACTACTAGCAATGCATGTCCCTTCCCTTTTCTAATGGTCCTGGATAATTCAACATTAAACCCCATGATTCAGTGGAATGTGGCCTGAGAACCACTCTTTTGTGGTTCTGTGGCAACACTCTGGTAACAGCAGAGTGGGTTTAGTGGATTTCTCCCACCCACCTTCCTCTTGGTAGCCCCTGCAGACTCCTGCTCACCTTTAAGATGCAAGCACTATGCCTGTCAGTAGGATTGGGAGCAAGATGGCTCAGACATCTACCAAAGTCTGAGAACTGCTGGAAATGTGTCATGCATTACCTTAAGGAATTTGACCCAACAATTGCTGGAGATAATGCCGCAATGATTCCTGGAGATAATGCCCCAAACCAAAGAGACAGACATATTTTTCCAATGCACATATTTTTATGTGTCAATTATGTCTTTATCACTGTACCAGAAATTCCTGGGACTGCAGAGTAATTTGGTACAGTTACTCTTCTCAAGAACCATTTTTTCTATCATATTTTTTTTATCTTCAAAAGATTTTAAAAGGAAAACAGTCACATATATTCTCACCAATCAGTAAGAATTACTGATTATTTTTGTCTAGTCTTATGAGATAGATTTCTAGTAATAGAATTTCAGATGAGGTGGCATTTGAAGGAAGAATTTAGGAAATGTAGTCTTCTTGGTGCTTTTAAAATCTTATTACCAAGGAGGCCACTTTCTGTCTTAACACACGGAAATCAGTGATATTTTCCCAATGTCCTTCCTTCTAGCTCAAGAAGAAAAGTAGAAAAAAATATATGCATACACATATGTTGATGAACTATTCCTTGCATACTTTATTTATGGGTTCAATAAGTTCTTTAAAATGAATGCCAACTTCCTGTCAGAAAAACAAATCCACTTCTTTAGCCACTGATTCTCTATTACATTTTGAGAAACTCATTTTACTCCTCTATATTTCAGTTCCCCACTGGTTTCTAATGCCTTCTGACTATATTAATATTGTTTTCAGCTTTACTGAGGTATAATGGACAAATAAAATTATAAGATATTAAAGTGTACATCGTGACAATTACACACACACACGCACACACACACACACACACACACACACACACAGAAAGGATTCTCCCCAACTAGTTAATTAACACATCTATCACCTCAGATATTTATCTTATTTTTTGTGAGAATATTTAAGTTCTACACTTTTAGTAATACTCAGTTATGAAATATAGTGTTATCATGTTATACATTAGAGCTTAGACTTTATTCATCATATAGCTGAAAGTTTGTAACTTTTGCTATCTTCTCCCTAGTTCCTCCACCCTCAGGCCCTGGCAACCACTTTTCTACTCATTGTTTTTGTGAGTTTGACTGTTTTCTAGAGTCTATGTATAAGTGATATTATGCACATTCTCTGGCTTATTTCACTTACATAATGACCTCAAGATCTATGTTTTTGCCAGTGGCAAGATTTTTTTCTTTTCTATGGCTGAATAATATTCCATTGTATGTATGTATGCGTGTGTGTGTGTATATATGTATATATATATACATATACATATATATACATATATATACACACACACCTCACATCTTCTCTATCCATTGATCCATTGATAGGCACTTATGTTGTTTGATACCTTGGCTATTGTGAATAATGCTGCAATAAATATGGGTGAGCAGATATCTGTTTGATACCCAGTTTTTATTTCCTCTGCGTATACATCTGAAAGGGAGGCTGCTGGATTGTTTGGTCTAACTACCCTGATAATATTAATGAGAGCCCAGATTTTCCTCATTGATTGCAAAGTTCTGGGGATAGGAGTAGACTGTGGGTATACTTGAATCTCTAGCTCAGCAAAATAATTTGTAAGTAAGAGTTTGCTACATTTATACATCATATATAATTCACAAAAATGTAGTGTGGATTTATAATACAGCTACAGATACCCAGGAAGCAGAGAGAGATGAAATTCAGGATTCAAATTTAGTTTTTCTCCATTTCTAGGTTAAAGGATACACATACTCACAATCAGTATAACTGAATTTGACCACGTACTCTGTTTTTGTTTTCCTTTTTTTCTATATAACTACTGTTATTTCTCCTCTTCATCCTTCTCCAATTCCTTCTGGAGGTCTGAGATAGTGATGAGCCACGTGAACTGTTTCTTAAGTTTGTATCTGACATAGTCAATAAGAATATCTAAATTATGTCTCAGTTATTAAACTAAAGATAGATGTCAGGTTTCTTAGAAGGCCCTTTTTCCTATTCTCAAGTACTAATAAAAGGTTAACTGGCAGTTTCATCTCTACACAATAGCTGTTATGAGTTTAATCCTTACCTGTCTCTTTTCACTAATCTCCTCTGAGTATGTTTTTGTCATCATGTTCTTTGTTCAATTTTGTACCCTAAAATTTGTTTATATAAATGCATTTATTTCCTCCAATCTCTCCCTCCTTCACATTTTTAATAGCAAATATCAACCTATTGTTAATTATTACCCTTTCAGGTACATGAGAGACCAACCTCTATGCAGCCTGAAGGGTAATTTAGTTTTACAGACATTTCTTACAAATCTTCAAAATTTTTTAACTTCATATGGATTGGAAAAATTTGGACAGAGATAAGAAGTGAGAAACCCCTATAAGTAATATTTGTGGCTTTTTCAGATTGACAGAACACATCATTTATATTTATAACACCACTCTATTCACCATAAAATACTAGACACTCTCATGAGATGAGCTCAAAACTGTACAAGCAGAATGAAGGTTCACATAGAAAATACACATGTAAAAATTTATTATTGGGTTGAAAGATAGTTTAATTATGCTATATTACATTTTGTTAAAGTCTCTGGGGATATGGATGTGAAATTTCCTTCCTAAGTTTTCTGCTTACTTCAGTTGGCTGAATGAAAATCATAGTATATAACCTTTTATGGCTTTCTTCCATAGTTAGTAGATTTATTCTTCTGCTTTACCAAAAAAAAAAAAAAAAAACCTCAAAAATATGTCATTTGAGTAATAATGTAGGGGCTATAAAATTCTGTCTCAAATGGCCACAGTCTGATTCAATAGAATCTCTTAAACATTTCGGGGTTTATATTCAATTCCATCATCACTCACTGAGACCTATAAGCAGTGGCTAGAGTTGGCTAGTGTTGGAGAGGAATCAAGATTAAATAAGATCAGATCCTAGCCACCAGGGAACCCACAATTAAATGTACAAAAGTAATGCAACTCAAGATGCAACTTGGGCCTAGTAATAGAAGTACAGCAGGTATTTGAATAGCATTTCATTCAATGTCTATTCGTTATAACGACAATGAGAGGAAAAAAATGATTCCCAGCTGGGGCCATCTTCTGTGTTTAGTTCACATATTCTCTCCAGGTTTGTGTGGGTTTTCTCCTGGAACTCTAGTTTCTTTTCACATCCCAAAAATGTGCATGTGAGATGAACAGGCAGGCGTGTCTGCCTCCTTCCAGTCAGAGTGACTGTGATTGTGTATGTGCGCGGCCTTGTGATAGGAGGGTTCTCTGACCAGAGTGCTTTCCTGCTTTGTACTCTGAGCTTCCGTGAAAGGCTTCCATCCCCTGTGACCTGGAACTGAAATAAGCAGGCTAGAAAGTCATTATCTTACTTACTTTTATTCATCTTTCTTAAATATATGTGTAGCTCACATTTATTTCAATGTTTAGTATTAGAAGTGAGTGTTTTGGACCTTTACTTAGAAGTTCGGTGAGGTTTTTGTGAACCAGAAACATGCCATAGTAACTTAACTCTTATTCATATCAATTAGTCTATGGAACAACTGGTTTCATTATACATGGTTTTGCTTAAAGTCATTGTTTCCAAGGACCCATCTACCTGTGATATTAAGTGAGGACTGTATCAAAATTGTTCAATGAGAAAACTTAGGAGGAAGAGAGTAAAATGGGGAAAGTATTTTTGGTTTACCTGAAATATCATTTAAATAATATTTTTATTATTACATAATAAATAACCATTTAATTATTCTCTAATTTGAAGTACTTTCATAAACTTCTGAGAGGTATTGAGTTTTCTGTACAGGAGCTTAAAATGATCAGGTGGCATTTTCTCTTAAAGGTAAGAAATGCTACTCATTTTGACTTGGGAAGGGAGAGGTTGGGGTAAAAAGTAAGAATTTTAGCTAAAAGTCTTTTTGTTGGCTCAAGGAGAATTTTTGTTCCTCTTCAGGCTTCAGGAACAAATAATTTTGAAAAGAGTAGCCAAATATGGGGCTGGTGTGTATAATATAGGGCAATTGGGTGAGTGTCTTCATCTGTGCCACACAGCCTAGCTCTTCATCGCCCGTCCTGTCAGCAAGAAGCAAGGAGCTACTTCAGATGCTCAGCCATACCCTCAGATTTCCTGCAGAACAGCTTTTGTTTTTCAAAGCACGACTAATTTGGAAAATCTGACACTTATCCAAACTGTATTTTCAATACAGGCTGAGATGAGGACCGTGCATTTATCTTAACAAAACTGCAACCATTTCAAATTCCACCTTGCATGGAGTCTCTTTCAATACACACCTAAACAAATAAGGGAACCAAGAGATTTTCAGGTATCCTTTTTTAGCTTTCTTTTCTTTCCTTTTGATATCCTCTACCAAGGCCTTTTCTTGTTAATTTTGTCAGCTAGTTGCTACTTAAAGCCGACATCTACAGAGATGTGTGTATTTGCAGGTCGGCTTCATCAAACATTCATTGTTCAATACTGTGACAGCTGGTAGCAGGCATACATACTCTTTCCTTGTTTGGTTTTCTGATAAAACCTGTCAAGTCCTGGTTGACTATAACTGAATTTGTCACCCCCTCAGCAAGGTTATACCTCTTTTTACTATGAAATAAAAACAATAAAACAACATTTCTAACCCCTCTTTGCCACCCCCTCCCAATTCAATAAGCAAATAGATGAAGAGTAGGTTTTAACCAGATTAACACCAACAAGGATCATTGTCAATAAAAAATCCTCACACATCTAAAATCATAAGTATCACTTTTGTGATAGCACTAGCTCAGGAGGTGATGAAATATGTCTTAGAGAAGATCATAGAATAAGAGTACTGGGCTTGTGTGCAGTTCAAACTGAGCATCTGAAATCTGTTGCTTCAGACAACAAAGGATTCGTACCACACACTTCGTGCCCCGTGGGCCTTCTCTATGAAAATTTTCAACTTTTCAAACTAGCTTATTGGTATGGAAAGGTCAGGTGCCCCAAAGAAAATTAATTTAAAAAAACCACTCTATAAGATGTGCACCTTCTAAAGAGGAGAGGCTACAATGAAGCTGGAGTTTAAATTTCATTTTTAGATGAAACATAAAATGTTTCAGTAGGCAAAGTCATCATCCTTCAGCAGCTACTAGGCAGACCTGTATGAAAGTTCTCTCTGCGCGGTATAGGAACTATACTATCTTCATCCAGCTAGTTAGACTTCTCTGAGCTTCTGTTGTTTTCTTCCTTCCTTCCTTCCTTCCTTCCTTCCTTCCTTCCTTCCTTCCTTCCTTCCTTCCTTCCTTCGTTTCCTTCCTTCCTTCCTTCCTTTGTTTCCTTCCTTCCTTCCTTCCTTCCTTCCTTCCTTCCTTCCTTCCTTCCTTCCTTCGTTTCCTTCCTTCCGTTTCCTTCCTTCCTTTGTTTCCTTCCTTCCTTCCTTCCTTCCTTCCTTCCTTCCTTCCTTCCTTCCTTCCTTCCTTCTCTCTTTCCCTCTTTTCATCCTCTTTTTTCTGCATTCTAGAAAATGCAGAAACTAATAACTTCCCCATTTATATCAAGGGATTATTGTTAATATTGAATGGATTGATTTGGCAAAAGAAATTTTAAATTATAAAATCTGTTCAAATGTTTTTAATTAAATATTATTATTTATGATTAATCTGGGAAGAAGTATTAATCATAGAAGAAGAATTATTCAAAAGTTCTTTTCATTTTTAACATAAAGACTGGGCTGGAAGGATGTTGAAGACAAAGTATGAAATCATTATATGAAAAATAGCATCGAAGGCCATAACAATTAGTTTTAGTATGATAACAATATGTGCTGTAAAAAGGTCAACCCAAAACAAATATCTAAGGACCATAGCACCATAGAAATTTATTTTTTGCTAATGTGGCTGTGTTGGAAAAGATGGCTGTGCTTCACTAAGCATTCAGAAATGGAGGTTGTGCCACCTTCAGTGCATAGCTCCTGGGATCACCCTAGATATTTGCCTTCAACTGGTAGATTATTGAAGAAAGAATGTGGAAAAGATATAAAATGTTTACATGGTTCATCACTGGAAGAAATGGACCTCACTTCCACCTGTATTATATCAGCAAGGACATACACAGTAATGTGTTTACACTCAAAGGCATGGAAGCTGGGAAATATAGTTTAGCATCAGGCTGAGGAGAAAAGGAAATGAGCTTGATAAATAACTACCTGGTCTCTGCCATATTCACCCATTCTTTATTTTTTTTTCAGATTAGATGGTTTCTGTTAATTTATTTTCAAGTTCACTGACTCTTCTGTCATCTCCATTCTTCTTTAAGCACATTCAGTAATTTTTATTTCAGATATATTTTCAGTTCTGGAGTTTACATCTTCTGCCTTTTTTTTATAGTTTATATTTCTCTGCTTAGAATTTCTATATTTTTTTTAATTTGTTGTGAACATTTTTTCTTTAGAGTCTTGAACACAGTTATAATAGCTGCTGGTCTGTTATTTAAAATCATTATCTATTAATTCGAACAACTGATACATATCTGGATTGATCTCTGAGAGTATTTTCTCTTGATGAGGGACCATATTTTCCTGGCTTTTCATATATTCAGTAATTGTGGACATCGTCTTGTGCATTGGGAATGTAGATGTGGACACTCTGGTTCTCATTATTTTTCTGAAGAGTGTTGATATTTTTGTATTAGCAGGAGGTTGTTGTTGGGGCTCAAACCATAAACTTTGTCTTGCAGAAAACTCAAATGCATCAGTTTAGTTCTTTTATCCTTACTTGGGTTATTTTGACTCTGTCCTGCATATGAATGATTAAGGGTTTAGCTAAAGATTTGGGCAAGGTTTATACATAAAATTTGGGGCTTAATTCTTTTGGCTTCTCCAAGATACCACCCGCTTTCCAATGACTACAGCTGCCCTAAACTCTGTCCTCTGGTTTCTTAGGCTAGAAAAATTGCCAGCTTTGTTTTGAAATTTTAGCTGCCCCACACAATGATAACCACACCCTACTTCCAGGTTAAATGCTGAAAAAAGAAAGGGGGGGAAACTCACCCTGGGCAGGTCCCTTCTTTCAATTGTTGACTTCTTTTTGCAGCTGTATGGTTGCATTTAGGTAGTTGAATTTTATAGTTTTACCAGAGTTTATAGTTCTTAACTGGGTGTCAATCTGGGAGGAACTTAGCCATGCTCAAAGTGGAACCCCACACTCAACCATTTTTATTACTCTCTATGACATATTTATTATACTGAGAGCTTCATGGGTCAACCTTTTGTGTGCTGAATTTTTTTTTTTTTTACCTGATATTGACCTAAATTGTCAAACTATGTTTACACATTCAATTTCTTTCAGTTGCTTTCAAATGTCTCCTTTTAGTCTGGCAACTTAGTGTTTATTTTTTTCCCCCAACAATGTAATAGAAATAGTGAAAAATATAAATAATACTGTATAAACTATTTCACAGGGGTTTTCCTCATAAACAGTGATTTTCTCCACATAAAATATAAGTTAGAGATTATGTGAGAAAAAATGTTGAAAACATCTGCCTTCTCTTGTAGCAAATTCTCTTTTGGTTGTTTATTCAAATTTTGTTCTTTTCATTTTATTGAAATTGTTTATGTAAAAGAATTTGTTTAGTGGTACTTTAAAAGAAGAAATTAAGGATATGTTATTTTTCAAATTAAAAAAGTTTTCCTATCATTAAACAGAATTTTAGAAGGCACAGCCTCTTCAGGTTTGCTTTTATTTATACTTTTTAAATGTTAGCAACATTTATGGTTATAATTATGTTTAGGTAGACATTACTTTTTGAACCTCTCCTCCCCCCAAATTATACTCATTTGGAAACCACTTTCCTCTACTACGTCAACTAATGTTGCTGCTGGAGTAAGAGGCTCAGCATTTACAAGGAAGATTTATCAAAAACTGTTTTCTTTTACAGGCATCATAATAGCACCAATGGAATCTTCCTTTCTGGAATGTTGCCCTACGTGAAGGCTGAATTATTGTAATAAAAGTCAATCACAAATACTGCATATAGAGTTGTTAAGCAGGTACCTTTCTTAATCCTTAAAATGCCTACTTTCTTCTGGTTGCTTTCCCAAATAGACAAAAACAAACAAACAAATCATACATTAGAATCGGCTTAATCTCTGTATCACTGATCTGGTTAGAAAAATGTATGCATTTCTTATATTTTTAAGAAGATTTCAGTTTTCTAGTCCTTCTCCTTAAACTTTCTAAAGTTATTCCTTAACCACTGTATCCACTTCAGTTCACTACCTACTTAATCTTCAATCCACTGCAAGCTATCTTCCTTTCTTTACATGGTGTAAGCACTGATGAATTTACCATGGTTCCTTAATGCATTTCTAACTACAGTGAATCCTCATTATCAGCAGATTCCATATTTGCAAATTTGCCTATTTGTCAAAATTTATTTGTAACCCCCAAATCATACTTATGGCAGTTTCACAGTTAAAAACAGACATGCACAGGGTGGTGAAAAGTTTGAGGATCTCCACGTGCATGTTGCCAACTGAGGTCCTAAAAGACAGCTAGCTGTCTGCTGTCTCGTTTCAGCTCTCATACTGTAAACAAATGTCCTTTTTACAGTCCATTGAGTGCCATACACACACACACACACACACACACACACACACACACACACACACACATATATGTGCATTTTTGTGCTTTTTGTTAATGATTTCCATGCTTAAAATGGCCCCAAAGCATGGTGCTGAAGAGCTATCTAATGTTCCAAGAGTAAGACTGTTATGTACCTTATGAAGAAAACATCTTTCAGGTATGAGATACAGTGCTGGTGACCATGAATTCAACACTAATTAATACAAAATTTATATTAAATCAAGTGTCTTTAAGCAGAAACACACATAAAACAAAGTTTTGTATTGATTAGTTAAAAACATTATGATTAGAGGCTTGCAAGAATCTAACTGTACTTCCCCTACAAGCAATGGTATAGGATTCTCTAATGCAATGTTTTTGGTGACTTAATAGACTATTACTACAGAGCATAATGAGAACTGTGCTTTATTTCTTTCTCCTTTGCAGTACCTCTTCCTTAAACTACCCTTTAAGCTTACATGTTCCTTGGCTGGTTCTTTACATATTTATGATTTCAGGTACAGCTGTTTTCAAATTCTTTCTTTGCAGTTTCCCAAGTTTCAGGTCCCTCCAGCCAAGGATCAGCTAGATTCTTATATTCAGATGTCCCATAGACAACTCAGACTTAAACTACATACTAAAAAATATTATTTGCTCTCCATCACCAATTTCTTCTTCACCTATACTATCTTTACTGATGCCACTAAGGTGTCTAAGCTATAAAACTGAAACTTTTCAGATTTCCTCTTTCTCTTTTACCTTAGCATTGAACTAAGTCTTGCCAATATTACTTTCTATATATTTTTCTCCAATTTAACATATTTTTTTTTATTTCTACAATCACTGCTGGGTATTATCACTACTTATAGGTCAAAAGTGGTGAAATATTCAAAATGATGCCTTAAAATCTTATTTTAACAGAAACCATATAAATTCATATTAATTATAATTCTGAGATTCATATTAATCAGTCTTTTAGTATTAAACTGTAGGACCTAGGTCTTTCTTTATTGTTTTTAGTATAAAACAGGATGAGAATTCCTTGTCATCTTTCTTGCATAAACCATATTCATAACAAATGTCCATGATTCCCATTTTCTTTTATTAAAAGATAAATTATTATTTAACTATTTTACAAAGCATAGCCATTGCAGACATTTTATTTTAGATCCCCCTGATTTAGTCTAGTTCAGAGAATCTGTTAATATTCTCTTTCCTGATTTAGGTAATACAAGGTATATTTACCCTGTGAAAATTAATTGTGGTTTGTGCATTTTGATGTATATATATTTTACTTTAAAGAAAGAAAATGCAGTTTAAGATAATTACTATAATCCTAGAGGACAGATAGAACACTGCGGGGCAAAGCAGAAATCTGATAATACAGGATTTAAGGTATGAACCGAAGAGGGGGGCAGGATTTGGATAGGCAGAAAAAGAGGAGGAGGAAGTGTGGCGTGAGAAAGGAGGTTGAGGTAGAAATGTATGAGGCACAAATGGGAGAGAAGGAGGCCAGTGGTCCCAGAGAAGAGAATGCATGGTGAGGGTCACTAGTAAATAAGCTTGGAGAGGAAGGGAAGGTTCATATTAAATGAATAATATTAAGGATAGTTGAGCTAAGAAAAAAATCCTAAAAAAATAAAAAATTATTTGCTCACCAGGGAATGAAAGTTTCTTACTTACCGGATCTTATAAAAATAAGTCATGAAAAAGCATTATTAGAAGGAGTGTATATCAATTTTTGCAAATTTTTATTTCCTAAGCACAATTTTAATTTTCTAAGAAATTAAACATTTATGAAGTCTAAGCTTGTTCATTTATTTACCATTTATTCAAATTAAAAACATTCTTTTGAAATAAAACTAAAATAAAAATAATTTGTATAACTGACATGTGCCAAGGTCATTTTTAACCATACTACTGGGAAATAAAAACCAGAAACAGAACAAAAGTAAAAAAGAATACCATGTATTAGCTACCACCAGCTCTCAAAAATTCATCTGAGAAGTTTCGTGTTTGTGAAAATGGGGGGAGGGTTATATTGGAACCGTTTTTGCCAACTGACTAAAGCAGTACTTACTTCCCTAAATATCATATAATGTAATCTGAACAGTCTCCAAAGAATTTAGAACATTTAGAAATGACTTGCACATTCCATGCTTTTGTCACATGAGACAAGTGATGTGCTATGAATGCGGCACCATTTTCATATAAAAACTGCCACTTACTGAGAGTATATTTGAAATAAAAAGGGTTTTTCCCATATGAAGGCACATATTTAAAGTTGCCTTTCTCCCTAAATGTAGATGCACTGGGGGTCTCATATGTGCTCTCCACAGTTGAATTATTCTATATTGTATTTACTCAAGAAAATCCCAGTTGCTCTCCTTCCCCTTCCTTATCCAGTTCCTGATATAATATTGCCCTCTGGCAATTGGTTCTGAACTGCTGCATGACTTATATTTTGCAATCAAAATATTTGTATCTTCAGAGAGAAAATTCAGGGATTGATAATAAGACTAAGATTAATGAAGACCAATGAGGTAGTTAATTTCTTCTGGGTAAGTGCCTTTATTATTAAAAGATATTTTCTAGGTCTGAATTATCTGGATAATTGTATACTTCGAATGACTTCCAAATAGCCAAATCTGACTTCTTACTCCTCCCCTATTTCTAGGCACATGCCTCTAACTACTTGATGAACATTTCCACAAATGTTAGCTGAATACCTACTGTTTGCAAAGTGTTATAGTAAAATTTACAGAAGATAACACATAATAAATTACGATTCATATCTGCAAGCATCTTGCAATCTATTTCATAGCATTAAAACAAATCCATGGCAGAATAAAAGTGTAATATTGGAGCAGCAAACAATTTTTGTTGTAGTCTAGACAATGAACCAATAGTTAAATAGGTAGTATTTCAGATGCTGAACATGCAATGGAAAAAAATGTAGCAGAATAAGTGGGAGAGAAAGGGACAGGATTGGTAAGATTTTGATAAGGTGGTCAAGGATGTTCCCTCTGATAAGATGGTATCTGAGCAAGATTTGTGAGAAGTGGGATACTTGGCTCTCTGTGGAAATAGCATACCAGGAAGAGGGAGCAACTAGCACAGAAACTGAATGAACAGTATATGTGTATATGTTAAATTATGTATGTATTTTTAAAAAATTAACCAATACTTATCTAGCGCTTACTATATGCTATGTGTTGCTTAAAATAATTTGCAAATAATGAGTCATTTAATCATTATAATATAACCCAAGTTTCTCAACCACAGCACTATTGATATTTTGAAGTTGAGATTGTTATTTTCTGTGGGGGTCTATCTTAGGCATTGTAAGATGTTCAGTAGCGCCCCTGGACTCTACCCTCTACATGCCAGTAGCACGTTCCAAATCGTGACAATTGGAAATATCTCCAGACATTGACAAATGTCTCCTAAGAGTAAAATTGTCCACCATTGAGAATTATTGATATAGGCTTATGGATAGGTTTTGTTCATGTCTAATTCATAGATAAAGAAATAGACAAAGAGTGTAAGTAATCTGGCCAAGATTACACATGTAAGAAGTTGAGTTGAAATTTAAACCCAAGCATAATCATCCTAGAAATCATGCTGTTAACTGCTCAGTCCTTCATGATTTCAAGTTTTAAGCATAGTTATTGGTACTAATTTTTTGCCTTGCAGGGCTGGGACCATGATGCCTGCCTTCCCGTTAGTATTTATAACCCCAGCCCTCAGCCTCTTGGGTATATATCTGAATTCATTTCCCACATGGGTCAGACTGCATCAGTTTCAGCTTACCTTTTTGGCTGTTGGTTATCTATTTCTGGTGCCTGGATGCTTTTATTCCTTTTGAACTTCGCTGTAAGTTTACAAAAATATTTTTTTGTGTGTGTGTCACATTTGTCTCTTTTCCTACTTCCCCTCCTGATGATGACTACACTTTCCATGTTTCTTGATATCTTCTTCTTTGAGGAATACAATTATGCTTAATAAAATTATCTGTTAACTCTCTCATCTTTACAGTATAAATTACCTTATTCATCCCTATTCTCCATTACATTGCTTAACACACTCAATAAGGTTTTGTTGATCAAATAAATGAAACTCTTCTCATTTTTTAAAGGAATTATTTAATTAGTTTTTATTTTTTAAACACCTACAGCACCTGGTTTTCCCAGGTGGCCTCCCATCCAAGTACTAACCAGGCACAACCCTGCTTAGCTTCCGAGATTAGATGAGATCGAGCATGTTCAGGGTGGCATGGATGAAATCTTCTTTTTTTTTTTTTTTTAATTTAAATAGAAGGATCCATTTGGACTACTTGAACATACACTCAAACAAAAAAGAAAACTTTTATCCATCATGTCTTTCTATTCTCAAAAAGCAACAAAGTGTTTGTTAATGGTGTAGAATTTTGAGAAAGGCTTTTTCTCCTGTTGGTTCAATCTGCTGTAATTTTATCTTCTACATTATGAGAGAGTTGTGTTATTTCCATCAGTCTATAAGTTGTAGGTTCTCTCAAACAATTTGGCTATTTTTATTTGTGAAGCATAACACCAAAAAGTGAAAAAATTACAGTGCCAAAGATAGATATAATTTCATAAACTAATGAATTTCACTAGAAAATTTGACTCCTCTCTAACATAGGTGCTATAACCTATTTATTTATATCTATCTATTTATCATTTATCTATCTATCATCTATCTATCTATCTATCTATCTATCATCTATCTATCTATCTATCTATCTATCATCATCTATCATCTAACTTTTCATGTTAATAAAAACTGCACAGTAAAATCAAAGCATTTTTGTCACCTCAAAGTTCTCTTATTTAAAGAGATATTGAAAGGTTTTTTAGGCCCCTGGTATCTATCACAGGTGAACAATCAAATCAGTTCTGATTTAAACAGTCACTTGGATTACATTTATCTATTTCATGGTAGTGCCAAGTTAGCAGGGCTCAGAGATGAATCACAGCACTGATTGTCACCCTGATAACCTTGAAGATGAGTAACATTATTTTATCCCCATTTTTCCCAGCAGCGTGTGTCAGGATTTTTGAGATGCTACATGCTTCAAAATTTCCTATTTTTTTAGTAAGTGGTAGTGTCTAGTATTTGGTCCCTACAGAATTCTCTTGGCCTTCAAATGGCCCTTATGATTCTCTATTAGCTTTACAGTGAGCTTGGATGAGCTAAAATATGGATTTTCTTCATCAAATACACTGTTTCAAGCTATTTGGAAAAGAAATAAATGTTACATGATACCAAATAGTAATATGTAGAATTTTTCTATAATATTTTATAGCATGGAGTAAAGGAAACAGTGACACAGGAATCTCAGTTCACAGCCCCACTAGATGAGTGATTGACCCTGGACAGGTAATCCATAACCTTTGGGACTGAATATTCTCATCTTTAAAATATAAAATTTGTACTAAATGACTTTTAATGATCCATTGAGATCAAACATTCTATTTTAAAGCAATGCGATGACTTAAGTACCTATTACTAATAATTAGATTATATAAAATAATGCCTGTTTTCAGATGGTTAACTTGAAGCATTCATACCTTTTTATCACTCTAGGCATGATCTTACCATAATTCTTGGAGCCTTGGGTAAATCTGTGTCCTCTGATATAGTTAATCATAGGGACATGTGGCTGGAAGAATTTAAACTTGTATTAGTTCTTTATTTGTAACAGTAATAGCTACCCAGAATTATAGTTATTAAGTTGACCTCCTGAGAAACTGTTGTGGAAAAGGAATTTAATAATGTCACATTAGAAATGTGTGGTTTTGGGGCTATTTATGTCATACAGGAAGTGTCCCTGTACTGCATAATTGAGGAATTTATCTTCCATTGAAATTATAAAGAGAAACTAAACTTATTTGGTGTTCAAAAACTGCTTCCAAATGCAAGCCCTACTGAAGGTAAATTTAAGTAAAACATTCTGAGATATAATGCTTATTCTTATGTTAAGAACTAGAGAACAAAAATGCTGTAATCTTTCATTAGGATTATGAAGCAAGATGTAAACACCCCTTCCTTGATCACACTAAATGGGATAAAAACAATATGGGCCTGATAGAACTAGCCTAGGGACAAATCTCAGTGCCTCATAAATCCATAGCCAAGCTCAAAAGAAAAAATCTTCACATATCAGAATGAGAAAAAGCCAAAGTTATAAGCAGAAACTGTTATCAGCTTGATTCATTTGAGACCTGGACTTTACCATAAGTCCGAAAGGTTGGGGATAGGGATTTAAATATTTATAATAAACAGTGTTGTAATGAAATACATTGGATATTGCAGAAAATAATGCTGTAGATTTATAGGACAATCCAGATAGTCTCTAAAGGACTCAGAGAGGGAAAGAAAAACAATGAGGCAAAGTATTGACTGGAGGGAGAGTACTCTGTGTAATAGGGATCCCAGAATGATAGAATAGAAGAAAATTTTTCTCAGCTGAAGAACTCATGAGTTTAAAATAAAAGAGTTCACTGAATGACAGGTGAAATTAATAACTAAGACATAGCTAGATAAATCTTCATAAAAATTTTGGCTAAAAATATTTTTTAAAATCCTATGAATATTCAAGCAAAAGAAAGAGGTTGTCAATAAGACTTCTGTGCAACCTGAAATGCCAGAGAACAAAGTTGAATTACCTAATAAATACCTAACATATAAGATCTAATAATCTAGATCTTATAAATTATCTTATACATGGAAATATCCAATAAGATTTAATTCTTCAAAACAATTAAATAAAAAGTAAGAAACTGAATTAAAAAAACTTCAATGAAGAATATTAGAAATAAAAATTATGTAATCTCAGATAGGCAATTAAAATTAGAATACCATGTAATATTTATATTAATTAATTATAAAATATTGTGTAATTGGAATTCCCAGGAAACAGATGATAGATAAAAAGGCAATTAAAAGTAGAATCATTATGACATATTTATATTAACTGAAAAGAAGCATTTTTTAATGTGAATTAGTTTCCAGAAAACAGAAATGATCAAAATTGACTCCAAATGAGGTAGAAATCCAGATCATACCAGTAACTATATAAGAACCCGAGGCATGTCAAAAGACCTACTTCTACCAATGTTACCAGACCCAGAGGAAAATTCTACAAATTTTTAAATAACAAAATTGGATTTAGACTATTCTTAAGTGTGTGTGTACACACATATGAAATTATTTTAACCTATTTTATGAAAATAACATAATACTGATACCAAATCCTGAAAGATGTAGTACACAAAAAGGGGAAAAATAGATGCAAGTTTCACTTATATTTATGAATTTAAAAAATCACAAACTATTAACAAATAAATCTCAAACTAAATTGAAGAACAACGTAGCATGGGCAAGAATGGTTAAATCTCAAAGTAAAAAGATAGTTTCATGCAAAAAGCTGCACTAATATAAATCATCACATTAATAAGGCCAAAGAGAAAAACGCGTTACTGGAAAATGCTACAATAGCATTTGATAAAATTGAAATTCGTTCTGAATAAAAACTTTTAGAAAATTAAATATAATAGAAAACTTCCTTAATTAGTAAAAGATATCTCTCATTTCAATAGTTTACATTATTCTTAGTAATAAAACTTTCAAATATTTCATTAAAATAAGCAAATATATATGATTCACTATTGTTCTGAAAGACTCATTTCATTTAAGAAGGGAAAAATACACATATATTTGTAAAGAAATATCTTAAATTATTGCGTAAAGATGCTTTGATAATTAGAAATGTATATAACTGGTTAAAAACATTAGAACTAATGAGAGAGTTTAAGAAAGCAGTTGATTATAAAACAAATACATGAAAGACAATAGCTTTCCAATGTTCCAGAAAGCCAGTTGGAAATATAATGAAAGAAATAATTCTATTACATCAGCATATATGTAAATGTATTCTCCAGTATATGGCATATATGTAGTAATGTATGGCACAGGCTATAAGAGAAACATTATGAAAGATGATATGAATAAATTGAGAATTATACTATTTGGAGGAAATATTTAATGTAACACTATTGATCCTCTCCAAGGAAGTCTCCAGAGTAATATTTTTATAAGCTGACAGTTATCATAATGTTCATTTGGAAAACTAATTGCTATGAAATTTTTGAGGAAGATGAACACTGAGAGAAGACTTACTCTCCGGATAAAAAAACAATGTAATGTTGAACTGACCCCAAGTATGAGAAAGAAAAGAATGGGAGAGAATTAAAATTTCATAAACAAATTCAAGTACTTATAAAGTTTTGAGACATGTTTATCATGGTATTTGAAATTAGTGGGAAATTCACCAGATGTTCTTAGGACAACTGACTTTTTATGGAGAGAGAGAAAAAAAAAAAGAAAGTTAAAGCCTATTTCCAAAGTAAGCCAAAATAATTTAGATATATACATAAATAATGAAACTGCTGAAGATGAGAAAATAGGTGAATATTTATTCAACCTTGGAGAGTGAAAATCCTTTCTAATTAGGATAGCAATACCAGACTGTGTAAAAATTTTTTTCTAGGTTTTGCAAATACATGTGTATGCATATGTATATATATATATATATGTATATATATTATTATATATAACAAATTAAAACTAAGTGCTTATATATCAAGAATGCCATAAACATGGTTTATAGGTGAAATATAAACCCTATGATAGAAAACACTGAAAATGTACATACTCTATGGTTATGCTGAAAGAGTAAATTGGTAAACTTTTCCAGAGAGCTAGTTAGCTAATTTTATTATGCTGTGAACAAACTGTTATTTAATAACTTTTCCCAACAATGTTTATGGATGGGTACAAATACAAAATAAATAGGCTGTTTATTGCAATATGGCTTGTAATACTAGAGAATTAGAGGCAGACTTACTGTCCCTAAATTAGAAATTGGTTAAACAAATTGGAGGAGAACCACAGAAAAAAGGATCCACAGAAAACATTAAAAAAGACATGAGTACAAGACTATGAAAAATTGTCACAATCTGTCATTAATGAAAAAAGCAGACTCCAAAAAAACATGTACATTATTATCCATGTATATCTGGAAGAAAACAAAGTAAAATGTTAAAAAACTATACCTGTGTGCATATCTTTTAATTTTGTATAGAACAAAGGTATTACTTTCATAATAAAATTTAAAAAGAAGTTATGGGTTACATAAAAATAAGGGTAAGAGAAAATTGGGTGGATGAAAGACATGTATTGGCCTAAAATGTTTGGGCATGGCTAAAGGAGGGTATGATATCAAATCACAAAGATCCACATTCAAGTTCAAGTTCCAGCTCTACCCCCTTAGTAGTGGTTGATCTTGGGCAAGTCGTTTAGCATATCTTCATTTCAGTTTCCCATTGTGAATTGGAGACTGATCTCATTCACCTTCTATGGCACCTGAGCATGAAATGAGATGTGCACAAAGCACTGTTCAAATAATATTCTTCATGTGAGATGATTTCAGAAGGCAACAGGTAAGGAGAAAGATAAGGTTCTAAAAAATCATATCCATAGAAATATTGAAAATATGGAACATTTTTCTTATTTTGAATGCCAGAAGAAAATTTTAAAAAGCACAAAAAATGTCTTAAAGACTATAGCTGAAAAGTAAAATAAAAATTTCAGGGTAAACTAGGTTTGTGAATAAGAAAATCTAGTGTAGTTCTGGAAAAAAGAGATTCCTTCATCATGGAGATACTTCTCTAGTTGGATAGAGAGTTTACTCACTATACAAGTTAATCTTTGGCAGATATACATAATAAGTTATGAGGAAATGTGGAAAGACAAAGTCCACAATACAGAGATCATTGCCTGTTGTTTAAAAAAGATAAGAGGAAGGCATCAGGGATTGAAAGTACCTGATGCTATTGAATCCAGGTAATATATCAACAAGAATTTTTTTTTTCTAAGATTGTTGTGGTAATTATCAGAAAAAATACAAATGAGTAAGACAGAGGACTTTGTCACTCTGCCCAAGAACTGGAAAAATGATGCCGAAGAAAGGCATTAAGCAGCTGCTTAGTGAAAAGTCTATCAGTGAGGCTTAAATTTACATCTATTACACCAGCTACAACTTTAACAGAAATGGAAATCTAGGAGGCTTGGCACCCAGTATCAGTGTTGGGAAAAAAATATCCCAGGAACAGAATTAACTTTTAAAAAGGTCCAGAGGCAAGAGGAATAAAATGAATATCAAAATTTTAAAAGCAAATGTGAATCTGTGTTTTGGTTGACATTTCTGTTATTTCTGCAGCCTAACAAAATTTGACTTTCTGATTTGGAACTGTGGCTGAGAATTTTGAAAATTAGTTGGCAATATCAGATCCAAAGTCCAAAAAATTTTCAAGACTTAATAAAAACCCCACAATTTATTGTGAGATACAGTTTTGAGTAATAGCCACTTTAATTATTCCATATGGATATTTTCTTAAGGTCCTGACCAAATGCTATGACTTTTCCTGTTATCCTTCAATTCATATCCCCTGTCAGATATCAGACTAATTCTGTCAAAAGACAACAAAAACCCACCCTCAAAAACCTCATCTTACTGGTTAATCTGGAAATGCTTAGAACAAATCCAATAAATTTTATACCATTTAGATTGATAGCCTCTCACAACAGCTGAAAATTTGTATTTGACTGTACACTGGTCAATTTGCTCAGACAGTTTCATCTTAACAGATTTTTTTATTAACATGGTTGTCTAAGTGCCTTCATTATTACTCTTACTACTTTCTACACAACTGCCTCTGCATCATGCTAGTGTAGCCAGTCTCCCTTTTGTAAGATAATTGCCTCAATGTGTTTTCTTTTTTGCATATCGAGTTTGTATTCACAGTTGTTAATTTCTCCTGTTACCCACTTTGATTAGCAACACTAAGAGCCATATCTAAAGTTTCTCAGTCATTCAATAAATATTTATTGCATATGATTGATATAGTAAACACTGTGTTAGGCCTTAGAAATTTGCCAATGGATAGCATACCCAAGACAGTTACACGAGCCCTCTTTCTCCTCTTTGAGCATACAATCTTTGCAGGGGCCTTGCCATTTTCTGTATTGTCCCATTGCTTTCTCCCTCACTTCATTTAGTTTTAGCTCAAAAGTCATATCCACAAAGATGCCCTTCCTATTTATATACTCCCTCCACATCCATCTTTATCTATTTTCTTATAGTGCTTTAATTTTTATTCACTGCTCTTGTTATTGAATTTTCATGACATATTTTTCTGTCTCTTCCTAGTAGAACATAAACTCAAGGGTACACATTTTGTCTGGTTTAACACCAGGCCTAGAAGAATGCTTGAAATTAGTAGGCGATCAAAATATTTGTGGAATGAATAAATAAATCAAGTTGAAAACTCAAAATTTGAATGAAATGTTACTTTTACTTAGGGAAGTCATATTTTAGTGAAAAGAAAGAGGCAAATAAATAATTACTAGTGAAGGATGTTCTAGAGATTAATCTAAAAGGCTATTTGGAAGAGTAATTAAGGACAGTTTTTCTGGAGAGGTGAGGTTTGAACTCTTTACTGATGATAAGGAGCTAGCTTGTGAGCCTTCCAGAGAGAGAGGCTTGAACATTAAAGGCCAAGTCCCTTAGGACTGAGGAGAAGACTAGCACTGTTGGGGAGCAAGCAGCAGCACTAGAGAAGGGGAGAGAAATGTGGAGTGTAACTGAAGAGGTGGGAAGGGGTCAGATCCTGTGGAATCTTATGAGCCAAGTTAGGGAGTTTAAATTTTATATAAACTTTAGAGATACCAATTACAAGAGTTAACAACTTTGCTTACAGAATGGATTGTGGGGAGGGGATACAGGAAGAACGTGTGAAATATAATGATGGCCTGTATTACAGTAATTGCCATGGGAATGGAGAGAAGGAGACCGACAAGGAATGTAATTTTGAAGTGGAGTCATCAGGACTTGCTGGGAAATTGAAGATGAAGATTTGAAGATTGAGGGTGATAGAGACTTCCAATATGATTCCTAGGGCTTTGGTTTGAATTTTTGCAGAAGGTGATACCATTTACTAATATATAAATTATCTAGAGTCTGTAGATGGTAATTACATTGTTTCATAATGCTTCGCATTTTACTTTGAGACTATTTTGCCTTTTCACAATTTAGAATTTAAATTTGTTTTCATTGTCATAGCTAACCTTCAAGAATGTGAGTCAATTATTAATTCAAGAATGTTGTTTTTCTTTCTTTTGAGGTTTAATTTTGGATCAAGATAAGCACAATGCATGGAGATGAAAACAGAAACTAAGTTTTGTCAATTTTTAATAAATTTGCCATGGCATAATGCCTGATAATGTTGAAGCAATTATCCAGATATTTGGAGTGATAGATTGGCTTTAATGTCTCACCTTCTCCCAGTCAAACATAACTATTAATGATCTGGTTTTAGTTCACATTGTCCTCTGAAAATTGGTCAATTTAGAAAGAATTCTGTTTTATTATTAATAATAAAGCTACACAATTTTAATTAAAATAATTATGTAAACAGGGCCCTCAAACCCTAAAGATACTGGTTTTGTAATTGTTAAACAAAGAAATAGTTTTTCACAAATAGTTGAATTTTAAGGATCTCTTTTGTGCTAAAATAAACAGAATTGTTTAGAGCTGTTTGTTGTGGCTTTTCATCAGTTTGTTTGTGTAGTAGCTGCTACAGTAAAGTGTGTGCTTTTCATTGTTTTCCTCATATAAAACTAATATTTTAAGAAACCTTTTTGGAGACTATGTCTTGAGATATACAAAGGATGATTCTATTTCTTCATGTGATTGGCAATATTTATTTTTTTCCTAATGGTGTTAGTCAATAACGGGAGGCTATTTTAATGACAGTTTAATGATAGACCCTTCAATGGCAGGTTACATTGTCAAATTATTCATTTTAACATTATCCATATTCCTTAGCTCGTTTGCCATGAGTACTTAGTTATTCTTTGGGGTGGTATGTGTAAATTTTTCATCCCTTCTCTTATTTCTCCGTGAGGAAACCTTGGAGACTAATTAGTTCATCAATCATAATTTCATTTGGGAGAGCAATAATTCAATTCTACTCTTCTGGTAAAGGAAGTATTTAATCATTTCTTTCTTTTGAAGTAAATTCACATATGATGCCTCTATGGCTAGATCAAATGTCATGGTATTTCCTACCTAAAAGGGCATTGCTACTGAGGCTATTGGGTTGAAGCTAAAGATAAATTGATTGTTTCAGAAACCAGCTTCGATAAGTTATCTTTCTGGTAGAAAGATGTCATCTGAATGATTCTGTCATTTTTGAAAATGGGCATGACATTTACTACAATATGACATGTGTAAATAGGTGATCTTAAGCAACGTCTGAAAACATGGTTATAGGACTGCTAGAATAAAAACGATTATACCTGTAACTTATAGCTGAGCTGGCCAGTAGTAGGTCAACATGAGGGGAGCAACTGACTCTTCTTTGCAATAGTATAGCTAATATTTTAAAATCAAAATTTAGGAGTCAGAATAGGTCTTTCATTTATAATGTATGCCCCTTCTGAATATTTTCTTTAGGCTTATAAATTTCATAATTTATAATTCTGAAGTATAAAAATAACAGTAAATTTGTATTGTATGATCATGTTCTTATTCATGCTAATAAAAAGGCCAAAGGATAAAAGTAAATTCAATTTGCGTGCTTGCATTTGTGGAAAGTATTTGCCAGTCTAGATAGAAGCACAGATGGCCATAGTAATCACATAATAAAAGGTCCGTTGTTTAAGAATGGAGATAAAATGCCATGACAAGATATAGGAACAATAGAAATAAATCAGTGATGAAGATATTTATGAAGATAAGCAAAGGAAAAAATAGTACTGTTCAACCATTCCTAAGAAATTCAGGCAACCTTCCAGATGGCAGGTTTATGACTAAAATAGAGCAACATGTAGTTAAACCCTAGCAAGAATCTACTGCTGGCTCTGTCTTCTCATTTCCTTCATTCACTTAGATACTTATTATTTGCTCTTATTCTGTGTTATTCATTTCTATTTCCTACAACCCATCTTTAAGATTAAAAAATGTGTGTAAATTAGAAGCACTTTTAATAAAGGAAATCAGACTAGCCCTGATTAAAATGAACTCACTGACAGAGTAGAAAAATAAAGCAAGGAGAACTGAAGGTGTGTTCCTCTTGAAGTTCAAGTCACTCACAGAAGTTGCAGCCTAAATTGGCAGTAAGGTTGAAAATTGAAGCCAGTATCCCCATATTTAAGCTCACGATCACCTGAACCCTGTTATGCACAATAATTAAATTCTCTCTAGGAATAAAAAAGAAAAAATTTTAAACTAATTCTTGGATTTAAGAAGTAGTGTAGCAAATTGTAGTAAAATAGAAAAAAAACAGGTGAGATGGACAGTTTTGTCTTTAAAAAGAATGTAATCTTAAGGTTTAATTTTATAATTCTGCATAGCTGGGCACTAAGGTTTATGTGGGACAAATTTTTTTTATTTATTTTTTTTATTTCCAATGCTGGTGCTTGCTATAGTTGGAGATGGCTGAGGGGTACAGCAAGAATTAATTTTACTGTCTCTATTCAGAGTTAATTTAGTGTGCTACCATCAAACTGAAACAGCTGAACTAAAACCACTAGTAGCAGCAGCAACATCATTTAAAGCTGTCTCTTAAATGGTCTGGGACATATCTGAATGTAAGGGAAGAAATTAAGATGAAGGTTCAGGGCTGTTTAATCCAGGTTGAATACCTGATAGACTAATATCCTCAACGGATAATATAATGTGCTCTTTATAAAATGTCCTTCAAACACAGTATCACAGAGCTAGAGAAGGAAGATTTCTTTTTAAAAAAGAAGATTGGATTTGGATAAAATTGGAAACACATCATTGTTGAGAATTTACAATAACTCATTTTTTTTTATGTTAAGAAAGTTACATTTTCTGTAGGAAACATTTGTGGATAACATTTACCAAAATTAATGCCAATCAGCTATTCTTATTGTTTTAGAATAAAAGTAATTCTTAATTAGGATTTTTAATCTTTAGGCCAGATTTACAAGTCTTGTCAAGAACTTTCTGTTAAATTTGCCAAGGAACCATTATTTTGTGTCAGTAACTTAATAAAGTCAGTAATGCATAAATTGAATCTATAGATATATTTTCAGATTTTAGATATTTCCTTTTTACACCAACACGTAACATTTTGAGTATATTATACAAAAAATAATTCTCAATTTACATGACACTAAATAGAGCAAATTTACAAAACAAATAATAACCATTTATTTTGAAGTGTATAGTTTACTCATTCGTTTCAGTCAGGTTATAATATCTTTGTGAACTCAGGTTAGGCATGACACATATATCAATAGTTTTTTCCTGGCAGAATTCTGGTAACTTTTACATATTAGTTGTGTTTATTCGTATTAATCTTTTCTTTTTTTAGTAGAAGCTTCATTGAGTTAGATTAGAGTCATTCTCTTTGATATAAATCAAAACTTTTAGGACTTCTTGCAAGTCAAACTGCCATAAATGTTTCTCTTACATGCTGTTTATGCAACCTCTCAGAAAATAGTGTAATATATTTTTCTTTTCAGCTGCTCAAGTCTTTTCACAGATCTGGTGAAAATGGCATTATGAGTTCTTGTTTTAAGTGCCCACCCACCCTCAATTAAAAGTAAATATAAATGATAAAATAGAGATTAAAATAGATGGAAATAACATGGAAGAGAAATGTGACAGAAGCCAATGGGGGCTAAAGTGACAGGTTACTGGCCTGTGGGTCTCAAATAGACAGAGATGTCCAACTACAAATTAAACTACTGCAGGGTAGGTAGATTGAAAGTGTTCTGCACATATGGCCGGAGACAAGAATTGGGTCCTCAGCATGAAATGAATAAAGAAGAATGATAAAAACTGTGACTACTAAGCCGGGATGTAGTTTTTATTCAGTGACAAAACTGATGTGGTCAAAGGGAGCAAGTGATGACATAACAAAGAACTGTGCCAAGCTGCCTGCTGGCTCAACAACTAGATTTTCTGTATTCCCCATAGAGGACAGACTGCCTAGAATACCAGTGTGGGACACAGTTGTATACTGGGGGTTCCAAGGACTGGGAAGAGACATATTTAAAACTACCAGACCAGAAGGGATAAGAGAAGGCTCTCATTTAAAATTACTTATTAAGTAAAATTCCAAAATGCATGAGAAAAAGTGACCTTAAAAATGAAGGCAATAAATGCAATAATTGGAAGCACTGATGCCATAAAAAATCCAAATAATAGAGCAATCTGATAGTGACTTTATAATCTATATATTTAAGATTCTAAAAATAATAAAAGTATAATAACCCATAAAAAAGAACAAAATAAAATATTATTGATTCAGAGAGATATATTTAGAAATCACAGATATAAAAAAAATATGGTCAATTAAATTTAAAAAGTCAGTTGGTGAGAATAATAATAGACTTGAAATCAGAGAAAGAATGAATGGATTGCTATATAACAATAAATCATCCCGAATAAATTTCAGAGAAATATATAAAAGAAAATTTAAGTGAAATTAGAATGGAACAAGATTTCCAAAATATTTGTAAAAGGAAGTCCAGCAACAGAGAATAGGGAGTGGAAGTAAAACAATTTTCTGACTGCTTCATCATTTGGCTATCCTCTCATTTTTCTCCTTCTCCTTAGGTCTCCCTGTTCCCTGAGACACAACACTATTAAAATTAGGCCAAATAATAACCCTATAAATGGCTCTAAGTTTTCAAGTAAAAGGAAGATTTGCATGTCTCTTGCTTTATCAAAAGTTAGAAATGCTTAAACTTAGTGAGGAAGGTGTATTACAATTCAAGATGGGCCAAAATCTAAACCTCTTGTGCCAGTTGTCCAAGTTGTAAATGCAAAAAAAAAAAAAAAAAAATTATTCTTGAAGGAAATTAAAAGTGCTGCTCCAGTGAACACACAAATAATGAAAAAGTGAAGTGTCTTATTGCTGATACAGAGAGTGGTCTGGACAGAAGATCAAACCAGCCACAACATTTCCTTAAGCCAAAGCCTAATCTAGAGCAATGCCCCAACTCTCTTCAATTCTATGAAGGCTGATAGAGGTGAGGAAACTGTAGAAGAATATTTAAAGCTAGCAGTAGTTGGTTCATGAGGTTTAAGGAAAGAAACTGTATCCATAACATAAAAGTGCAAGATAAAGAAGCAAGTGTTGAGGTGGACGAAGACTTTCATAACTAGAGAGGAGAAGTCAATTCCTGGCTTCAAAGCTTCAAAGGACAGGCTGGCAGTCTTGTTAAAGCTAGTGCAGCTGGTGACTTTAAATTGAAGCCAATTCTTATTTACCATTCCCCAAATCTTAGGCCCCTAAAGAATTATGCTAAATCTACTCTGTGTGGTATAACTAGAACAACAAATTCTGAATGACTCCACATCTGTTTATAATATGGCTTACTGAATGTTTCCATTCACAGTCTCCACACTGTTGAGATCTTCTCAGAAAAAGAGGTTCCTTTTAAAATGTTACTGCTTATTGAAAATGCACCTCATCCTTCAAGAGCTCTGATGAAGATGTGCAAGTTTATTGTTGTTCTCATGCCTGATAACACAATATACATTCTTCAGTCCACAGATTAAAGAGTAATTTCAACTTTCAAGTCTTATTATTTAAGAAATGCATTTCATAAGGCTATATAGTTGCCATAAAGAGTGATTCCTTTGCTAGATCTTGGCAAAGTAAATTGAAAACTTCTGAAAAAGATTTACCATTCTAGATGCCATTAAGAACATTTATGATTCATGGGAAGAGGTCAAAAATATCAACATTAACAGGAGTTTAGAAGTAGTTGATTCCAACCCTAATGCATAACTTTGAGGGGTCAGGACTTCAATGGAAAAAGTAACTACAGATATGGTGAAAATAAGAGCATTGGAAGTGGAATCTGCAGGTGAATTTGAGTTGCTGCAATCTCATGACAAAACTTTAACAAATGAAAAAATGTTTCTTAAGGATGAGCAAAGAAAGTGGTTTCTTGAGAGGGAATCTACTTGTGGAGATGCTGTGAACGTTATTGTAGTGACAATAAATGATTTAGAATATCTCATAAACTTAATTGATAAAGCAGCAGCAATGTTTAAAAGGCTGACTACAATTTTGAAAAAAAGTTCTACTGTGGGTAAAATGCTATCAAACAAGATAGCATGCTACAGAGAAATTGTTTAGGAAAGAAAGAGTCAATTGATGTGACTACCATCATTGTTGTCTTATTTTAAGAAATTTCCACAGCCACCCCAATTTTCAATAATTACCACCCTGACCAGTCAGCAGCCATCAACATCAGTGCAAGACCCTCCATCTGCAATAAGATTATAACTCGCTGAAGGCTCAAATGATTGCTAACCTCTTTAGCAATAAAGTATTTTTAAATTAAGGTATGTCCATTGTTTTTGACATAATGTTATTTCACATAACTTTTACATTCACTGAAAAAACAAGTGTTCATGTGACTTGCTTCATTTTGATATTCACTTTATTGCAGTGGTCTGAAACTGAACCCACAATATCTCCGAGGTAAGCCTGTATTGATTTAAATCACATCATCTTTAACTTTACCAGTAGGTTGAGTTGCTACTGCTCCACATCCTCCCCCAAAATTGATATAATCAGTCTTTAAATTTTTTTTTGCCATACCAGAGTGCCTAAATTGATCTCATTAACCTGATTTCCATGACTTCTTCTGAGGTTGGATGTCTTTTCATACATTGGTGGCCATTCCTGTTTCCTAGTCAATGAAATGTCAATTCAAGTCCTTTCAGGAATTTTTCTATTAGGAGTTCTTTTTTTTATTATTATATTTTAAGTTCATTATAAATTGTAAAAATTAATTTTTGACAGCTATATGTTTTGTAAGCATCCTTTCGAATCCAGGTTGTGGATTTTTTAAAAAACTTTAAAAATTATCTTTCGATGAACAGCAGTTTTAAAATGTAATGTAGCTGAATATATCAATTTTCCCCACTACAGTTTGTGCTTTTTATATCTTATTCAAGGAATCTTTTCCTGATTTGATGACCTAAAAGTGTTCTTATTTTTTTTCCTAAAAGGTTTAAAATTTTGCAATTTACATTTTACTCTTATGTATTGGACATTAATTTTTATATATGGAATGAGGTATAGACCCAATTGCATATATGGTATTAGATACCCAAATACTCCAGGACTGCTTATCAAGAGTTTTTCTTTTCCCACTTATCTACTACTATGGTAGACATTTTTCTACTTCATTATGTTTTTACACATTAACTTTTGAGTTGGTTTGTCAAATTTCTTTTGGGATTGTAATGCAAATTTACTAAATTCATAAATCAGTTTGGGGAACCCTAATAGCTCTATAAGAGTGAATCTTACTATGTATAAACAAAGTAGATATATCACTGCCTTTCTTTAAGTTATCTTTAATGTATTTACTATATATATATAGCTTTCTTCTCAAAGTTCTTACACATAATTTATAAGATTTATTTATCTGTATACTTTTTATTTTATATTTTATATATTTTATATTACCTTGTCGATGCATTTATTGAAAATGAGAATGCTTTAGGTATTTTTATATTGATTTCATATCTAAAAATTTTGCTAAATGCTTTTATTAATACAAATAATTTGTCTTAGACTATTTTAAATTTTCAGTGTATCAATGGGCAATATTAATACCTTCCTTTCTTGACTTAAAAATTTACTGATTAAAATCAACATTTACTTGTCTTTTCCCCTAAAATATTGTATCATGAGCACTTCTAAAATTTATCTTTTTAAAACAGTATTTTTAAAAGGTGTATTATATCTCATCAGTAGAGTATACCAAAATTTATTTAACTATTTTATTGCCGGGGATACTTATGTTATTATTTTTATTTATTTTTTACTAGAATAATAATAGTTGGAATTCTTTTTTGTGCCCAAAATTCTCAACAATTTCTCATGACACATCTTTATAATAAAATTATAATACCAAACAATAAGATTTGTTTTAAGAGGCTCAATGTATATTGACAAATTACTTTTCTGAAAGGTCATTACAATTTACTGACAACCGGCAGTGTATGAAAACAACTTTCTCACCACATCCTCATCAGTATATAAGATTATCCTTTATTTTCTTTTGTTAATTTGATAGACAAAAATAGTACCTCATTTTGATTTGCATTTATTTGATTACTAGTGAGGTTGACCTTTTTCATGTAGTATTTTTCAAGCTTTTGGTGTTTTCTGTCCTTGGACTCTAGCAGGGCCTCGTTCATATGAAAGTGTGTGTCTCATCAATATAAAAAGTTAATAACAGATATTAACCCTTTAATATATATGTATTTGTGTTGTATTATATTTTTATGATCACTATGAACACAGTGAAGTTTGTTAGTCTTGTATTATTAAATGTTATGTCCTTGATCAATTTTTCACTGTTTGCATGCATTGTTAGAAAATTTGTCCATTTTTATAAACTGTAATGGAACTTGGTTGCATTATTAATTTACATATCATCAGTTTGAATTAATTCAAGTCTATAAACTTTTCTTTCTAAAAGGAAAATTCTAGATTTTAGATTGTGTTGCTTTTATTTTGTATCCATAAGGCTTGGCATAGTTTCTACAACATAACAGCTATTCAAAAAGTATTTATTGAATAAGGTGAGTGGTGTGTGTTTCAACTTGAAATTTTCTTACGATTGTAGTTTTAAATAAATTTTTTTTAAAAAATGTCTCCTGATTTATTAATTTGGTAACTTCTAAGTATTATAGAAAGATAATACTTGCAATCTTTAGCAATTTTTGATAATGTTAAACTCTCCATGGGTTTATCCTACCCTATTAACCCTCAAATAGCCCACTGATCATCAATGTCCATTAAGTAGGGCTTGAGGGTGTGACCTGTGACCATAGAATAGTAATTTTCTCTTTGCATGAAGTGTCATTTCTACATTAGGCCCAGATGCTCTCATTTTCACTCTGATTTTGACCTCTGATCTCCATGCTCTAACCAAGGGAGAGAACTTCTTGGCTGAGTTAGTTGAGTTGAACTGATATATTCAGGCTCTTAAGATCATCACGTCCAGCAGGCAAATTTTATTCATATTTTAAAACATAGATCAAATATCACACCTCCTTACATCAGCTCTTCTTCCCTCACAGAATTAGATGCTTTCTCATCTGTGTTACTATAACGTTTTATACATTATATTAATAGCTAATAAAAGTGAACATTTGTTGAATATTGACTATATACTTCTTCACACTTACTTTCTGGGTCAGATACTATGACCACCCCCAGTTTTTCAGAAGAAGATACAGGCTTGCCAAGGATAACTTGCCCAAATATACACTGCTGGTAAGTATCTAATCAGAATTTCAAACGGGTTATTTGAACCCCAAGCCGAAGCTCTTAACTGCTTCTTAGATCACTGCTCTTTAACAAATTACCCTTAAGGACCAGAATAACAACATATGAAATTTTATATTTCTAGTACTTGACTTCATTCCAGGAACTTAGTAGACATTCAACGATTTAGTAAATTAAAAAGTTGAATATAGTTCTAAAAACGCCTGCCTGGTAGGGTCTGTTTGGCTGTGTACTTGCTCAGTTTCTGTGATCTATGGCCCTGGAATGGCTTGGATGTTTGAATGCTATCCAAACTAACCACATGTATACATAGAACCTGTACTTGGAGACTGTTTCACCCAACGTGGTCAGGTGTTAATTTTAATTATGAAAAGAAAAATTATTTTGATATATATAGCTGGCAGGAGCAGACTAGTGAATTCACTATGTCATAAAGTTATACCAATTGTGAATCATATTATGCAGATAATGTGCATGGCATGGTGTCTTAAGGTTATCTCCTTATGTTTTGTGTTCTTCATTTTTATTGTTGTTGCCTGCATATGAATCTCTGACAGGCAAACAGAATTAGTGTATCATTTTCCCACTGAGGAATAGATATAACCAAAAGGCAGCATTTTCTACCCTTGTTCCTCTTTCAGGGGCAAGATTAACACACATATACAATAAAACTATCGAGCTATTTTAATACTTTTCCTGTCATGCATTCAGGACCCTCTAAAGTTGTCATCAGCTACTGTTTCATTTAATTCTCTGGCCTTCAGGGTAATGTAAGAAAATTGAAGAGATTAGAAGCTATCTATTTCCCATTCGATGCATTTGTGTTGCCGTAAATTGGTACCAACCTTCAATCTCACGGTCAGGGCTCTCTAGGGTCCTCTCACTGATATGACAGCCCAGTCAGCATGATAAATGGTGCACACCCTCTGGCAGGACAGACAATTCTTCCCTTCCTGACTCCACACTTTCCTGCTTAGAAAAGTGGCAACACCTTGCCATCTCATTGCACCAAGTAGATACCTTGAAGTTGCTCAAGTTAATTAGAGGACACAGTTTTCCTGATTAACTATTTTATGTCCACTAACAAAAATGTCTTTGATACTAATACATTGGGATAAGCGAAACTTCTCATCCAGAAAACTGCATTTTAACATTATGTTGTTATTGTTTTTTTCACCTGTGCTTCTAGTGGAAAGTTGTCTCATTTGAAAGTAGAGGCAATTCCACTAAGTGGAAATGCAAAAACCCCAATAAATGTGATGGCCTTAGTTGAAGGATTTGCAGTTTGCAATCTTTTTTCATGTGTACATATGGCAGGAAAAGAAACAGTGAAACTCACACTTACCGAAGCAGAGAGGGAGAGAGAAATAGCAATACATGAAGAAATACTCTTTTCAAAATAAAAGCATATCATTTTTAACAGTGCAGTCCATGAACTTATATTTATATACATATGTGCTTAAAAGAAAACTTTCTGACCATGGATACGGAGAATACATGATTTGATCTAACTTGGAGTCATTTATTGTTTTGAAGAACTAAAGTTCTGGGGGTTTGAAGATACATGCCAGGATTGTCTTCAAAAATATTTTTGATTTTATTAAAGGCAGCAATACTGATAAAAAGTTGAGTGCAACAATTTTCTCTGATACCATATACTTTAACCTTTGCAATGAAAAAGGCTAAAATTCTTCAGCAAATGAACTGCCCAGTTCTCTGTCCTCCCACCCCTTTCTATCCTCATAGACTGAACCTGGAGCTTCTCTGTGATGCTCTGACTATTCTTCACCTGTTATTCTGCCCAAGTGCCTTCATGTGAGAGATATGTGGACAGAACATGTCATCATTCCTGCTGCACATTCACCCAGCATGGCCCATCACAAAGTTTTGGCTGCCAAAAGAATGAAGGTGTGGAAACCACTTGCCAGGATACCTTGAGTAGCGCATCCTGAAGTGACAGCCAGTACATGTGTTTATCCTACTTAAACATGGCTTGCGGATATTATTTTTTAACTACTTCAAAAAAAATTCTTCTGTGATTCTTTAATAACCAAAGAATGAAAGCTCTTTTAATTAGACATTTGAGATTCTCTACAACATGAATTCAGTTTCCTGTCCAGGTCTTATAAACCTGTTGTATGCTCTTCCCTCTCCCCAGGAATATGTTTTAGCCACACAGGGACATATATTTGCCCTGATATTATTGCCCCCTCCCCTTAGTTTTTTCCTCCATCTCTACTTGCTGTGCTATTCTTTTCTTCCTGTGTGGTACTTCTTGATCTATTCTTTCCCTGCTATAAGCTTAATATTCTATACCCTGCTCTGCTCAGTGTACTGCAGCTGGGGTCTGCAAGTCACCTTTCCCAGATATATTTGTCAGCAGGCTTCTGGTTAGGTTCTGTCATTGGTGGCACAAGAGTGACGTTGGGAGGCAGGAAAAGGGGAGAAGCGACTTCTTTCTTATTTCTAATGCCTGCCAGGATCACTCTTAACAATAGAGGACAGGGAGAGGTCCAGCCTCCAGCATCAGCTTCCCAACTCTGCACTCTTAAAGAGGTCTGAGAGGGTTCTGTCTTCCAACCTCTTATGCACTGATAACCCCACTTTCTTTTTACTTCTTAAAAAAATAATAATAAGTGTTGAAGGCTTACTGTCTCTGGGATCTGCTCAGACACAGATAATAGAATCAATCCTGAAATATACAGGTCCAGGGTATGAGACTAGAGATGATGGCTTTGGTTTCTATTAGGTGAGTTCTGTGTTTTCAATGAAAATGGCTAAAAAAGGCCAGATGATAGATAAGGGGAATTATGGAAAACATGGGAGAGAATAGAAAATTTTAGATATTAATAGTCTGTCCAAGAACTTTCACCAGCATCTCTAGCTTCTGACACTGAATAATCTTATTTCTTTAGATATCTACTCTGAAGTGTCTTTCTCTTTCACTTCAGCCTGTGTTTTAAATTCTTCTTCCACTTGTCACAGAAGAGATGAGCTGGCATTTGTGCCTTGAACTATCATATCCACATTTATTTTATTATATCTTAATAAAATAAGATGCATCTCTTAAACTGATGCCAGGCCGAGCCATATTGGAGCCTAAGGCAAAATAATAAATAAAAATAAATACAAATAAAAAAGTCAATTTTACTTATGCTTTTTTATTTAAAATTCTGATATTTTGTTCATTCTGGATTTCTTGCATTATCTTTGATTTTTGAAAATATTCCACTAAAATATTACTTTTCTTGATCTCTGAGCTTTTTGGCACCCCCTTAAATGTTATGCATGAGGCAAGGGCCTCACTCACCTCACCCTAGCCCGGGCCCTGCCCCTAACATTAGACCAAAATTACCTTTGGCTGAGGTTTTCAGATTTTAATTTAATTTCTATTATTTTATGGTTTTAGTTTATTTTAATATTTAATTCTGGCATTTTTAACAAGATGAAGCATCTTTATCAATGGACATTTCTTGGTTTTCAAAAATTATGTAAGGTACCTCATGGAACTTTGAGAATTTTGGATTAGGCATCCTCTGAAAGTGCTTCCAGAGGATCTGTTTGAGGGAAAGAGTCTCCATCAACACCACCCTCCTCTCTGCTGTCAATCCTTACTGAAAGAGGAGGCCTACAGAAAGAAGAGGAAGTGGACTATTTAGAAAGCACAATTTAGAAAGAAGATCTCTTCTCCTTACCTCTCCATAAATATTTTTAGTGCCTGAACTATTTGTCTCTGCCCTGAGTCGGGGTCTGGTGATTGTTTCTTGCTTGAAATTTGCCACATTAGTGAACCAGCAGAGCCCCTAATGATTCTGGAATGAGAAGAGGGAGTAAAAAGAGATGGTAGAGCTGTGAGAGGGTACCAGTGGGACAGCCTGCATAGTGACATGCGTTTTTTATGGGTCAAGCCTGCAATGCCGAAGCTAATAGGGCTTAAGCTTCCTGGTTGGTATGAATTCTACCCTAAATGCCCTTGTAAGCTGACTGCTGGGCAAGGAAACTCCAGCAGCAAAAAAGGTGCAGGATGGGCCATTTGTGCAGTCATGGGAGACACAGAAAGAGGTTAATCTGAAGTTGTAAATTCATGTCCATGGGCTGTGCATTGGAAAATCTGTATGTGGTCCTCAAAGAATGAGTAAGTGAGCCTCGGGATTGATCCAGAAATTGAACACCTTTCACATGGAGAAAAATTTGGCTGGTCAGGGAAAGAGAAAGAAGCTATGGCAACCAAAAAAAAAAAAAAAAAAAAAGAAGAAGAAAAGAAAAAAAGGAGAACTGCCTTGCTAAAAACAGTCAAGGAAGAGAACTGGTACACAGCAGCAGGCTCAGTAAGAGGGAGGAAGGTGTGAGAGAGCACCTTTTTACTGCCTGGGCCTGGAGACTCCTGTCCAGCCTACTCTTGGTGGAGGAGTAAGGCATAGCATGAATCAAGTGTGAGATGTAGGTTTTAAGTAGGGGACTGAAGCCTGAAGAGCCAGTATAAAACCATCCTAATACCTGAAAGAGATGAAAAGATAAAGGTACTGAACTAAGATTTTATTAAGAGAACTGATGACCCAACAAAGAAGGTAGAAGGGTTGAAGGAACAGGACTGGATGTTAGTTATCAGGAAAAATAAGACTTTTCACATCTGTA
Source organism: Cynopterus sphinx (assembly GCA_030015415.1). Taxonomy (NCBI): domain Eukaryota; kingdom Metazoa; phylum Chordata; class Mammalia; order Chiroptera; family Pteropodidae; genus Cynopterus; species Cynopterus sphinx. The sequence continues at coordinate 93,732,650 of CM057385.1, read as the reverse complement.
CCTCAAGGAGTAGAGGTCATCAACCATCCAGTCACATGCATACTCATGAGAAGGCTTGAACAGAAATTTGCTTGTCTCTCTATTCCCAATTGCACTAGAGCAGTGCACTGAGTATGAAATCAGGTTTAGTAGACTAGAGTGAGCCCTGGACATGGAGCAGGAAAGAATGGCTGGAGTTGTTTCTCTTTTTCGTAGTAGTTAAGTGACCTATAACATGTGTATCTTTCTCTTTCCTCATTGCTGGACTTATTTTTTATTTTGCTTTACTTTTTAGAAGTCCTCAAATCTAAGTATTTGCCTATTGCTTTTTTATTGTATGGTAAAAAAAAAAAAAAGGAAATATATTGTAAAGTTATCATAAGATGTTGAAAGACAATTTTCTCTACAGTATTGCACCACAATAGTTATAATCACTACAAGCCAACATTAGCAACAACAAAGACGAAATTTTGACCTTGTGCCTCTATACATTTTACCTAAATTCTTTGTGCTCCCATTTTCTCTGTTGACAGAGGCAGGTGTCAATTATATACAAAGTTTGCAGGTTGTTGTTATAAGGGTTAAGTAAGAGGCAAGGAAAAGTTTCAAAAACTGTCAAATGCTAATCAAACATAACATATTATTATTCTTATAATAAGTATTTGTTGAGTCATATTGCATGGGGATCAAGAGATGGAGTTAATAAGAACAGAAATCATCTGGTATTGCCACGGTGTAGGCTCAGTGGTAAACAGTAAAGTTGGAGTAATCACTTCCACTTAATGCTCTGGAATGCAAATCACAGCCAATACCACTAAAGACTCTGAGTGGCAGAGATTTTTGAGGTGATTGACCAAGTTCTCAAACAGCGTCCTGCAGAGCCTGGTTCAGGAAGTGTCACCTTAGTGTCTGGTGAAGTGGGAAGAGTGAGGCAGAGTGTACAGGATCCAGACCCCAGCCCTACTGCCAGAGCAGCCATTGGCCAGAAGTCCTGGTAAGATTTCCTTTAGAATAACGTGTAGCCACTGCTCTTTATAGCAAGGTTGAGAGGGTGCTGAGATTTGCCCAAGGCTATGAACTTAACCACAGGAAGATCAGATCTGAGACAATCCTCTTGCTCATTGACCATTTCTTACCTCACACTCCACCACTTTCCAGGGTCTTAGATTTGGAGCTCCTGAAAGCACATCAACTTTTGGCCAGGGAAGTCAGCTGCTGAACTGTTCCTCTATGTGCTTTGGCAAAAAGAAAACATTCTAAGTGGAAGCAAATTATCTTTTTAACAGAACATGGATAAGAAACACAAGAATTCAGAGTAGCACCTAGTGGGAGGTCTACCTTAGGAACCTGGGTTCACAAGTGAAATTACATCAATTTCATGCACACGAGGGATTTTCCAGAGGCACAGTTCTAGATGGCTGCCACTCACAGCCAAGACAAATTAGATTTGCCAGAATTAATAGTACGTAACATGAATTATTTGAGTCAGTCATATTAGCTGCCAAATATTTCTTTAGGGTCTTGGATTAACATAGAAGTAGAGAGGTTTATAGAGACAGAAACATGTGTAAGTAAGAAATGGCCAAGTGGCTCCGTGCATGAGAGGAGTAAGAGGCATTCACGAGTTATGTCCAAAAAAATACTCTTACTTATTGTTAAGAATGAACTTTCCCTTTAGCAAGTGAATCAAATAGTTTTCTGGCAGATGGCAGGCAGCAGGTATCTTGAGGAAAGGACATTTTTATCTGACTCTCAAAAAGACTCCTATGGACTACAGTGGTGCTATTAGCCAAGAGATGTAGGATGAAGAGCTACCCTGAAGGGTCACAAAGGAATGCCCGGGTAGAGGATAGGAGCTTATGGCCTTCTTTCTCCACTGACTCTTCCTTCTCCGGCTCAGCTGCTAGTGGGTTTACCCACCATTCAAGTTGCCACATGAATGTGATCCCTTCTACGATTTGCATTCACAATGATCTTTTAGTAAGGTAAGTCCAATATGTTATCAAATCTAAGAGGTTCAATGTCCTCTTCCCTTTTCATTTGAGATAACATTAAAATCTTGTATTCAGATTACAAAGCCCCAAGATCTGGCACAGCCCACCTCTGGGGGACCATCTGGTGTCCAAGCTTTGCTCTGACATCATAGTACCAACTTAGCTCCATTTTCAGAGCTTGGAGCATGCCAGGCTTTCACACACACTCCTTCTTTATCCTGAAAATTTCCTCTCTCTCTAGTGTGTAATTCTTACTTATTCTCTAGGTTTTGGATACCCATAACTTCTTTGGAGAAGTTTTCCCTGACCTCTAGTTCAGGTTATGTCTTTTGTGTTCATCCTTCTAAATAGCTGGTAAACCATCTGAATGGTAAACCCTTTGGTTCTATGGAGTGTTTATATTTAGGGTATGGAATGATATAGATTGTTCTGCATAAAAAAATTAGAGAATTTTTTATTTTGCTTTTTTTACCTCTATTTACTGAGTGCTTACTATGTGCCAGGCCTGACCTAAGTGCTTTCCATGTATTAGTTCACTTAATTTTCACAACAGCACCTTTCACTCCATCTACCATCATCATTCATAATTTATAATAAGGAAATAATATCTTTCCTAAGGTTTGCAAGTAATAGGTGGCATAGCTAAAATATGTTTTTGAGAGGGAAGAGGCACAGGATAGACAGAAGTGACAAAAGAGACAGGCAGAGGGAAAGTAATGCTTGAAAGCCACACAATTTGGGGAAAGCCAAGACAAAGCTGTTGAGATGCTTAAGGGCTATATTTTAAGAAATGAGATTTCTAACTTTTCAACCTTGAGCTCATTTATTTATTCTTCTACAATTTTTATTGAGTGTCTACTACAAACAGGCACTGTTCTCAGATCTATGTTCGAAGGTGGGGGGAGGGAACCTACTCATAAACTGATAATTAGGTAGAAACCTGAAGAAAGCAAAGGAACAAGTCACGCACACATCTGGGGAAAGATGACTTAGTCAAAAGGAACAGAAGAGGCAAAGAGCCTGATGGGGGGAGTGTGCTTGTTTCTGAGGAGCCTTCTAAAAGTTACTGTGTCTGGAGCAGGATAGGAAAGGTAAGAATTCTGGAAATGAGGTCAGCAAAGAAGTGAGAGCTATAAACCCCTGTAGGCGTTTATGCTGAGTGAGATGGGAAAGCATTTGGAGGGTTTGGGACAGATTGGGAATTGATCTGGTTGACATTTTGAAAGGATCACTCTAAAGGCAAGGAAGATCACTTAGCAGGATATTACTAAGAGATGGTGTCAATTTGGAGGTAGTGAGAAATAGTCAGGTTCTAGATATACTTAGAAAGTAGAGTTGTCAGGTTTACTGTGATGCATATCTCTCAAAACTTTCATTAAGTCTAGCTTACTCACTAAAGTTGTGCTATAAGAGGTGTGTGGGGGTGTGTGTATGTGCATGTGTGTGTGTGTGTGAATTAAGAAAGAAGGCTGATTCTCATGTCTAGCGAAAATATGATGCAGAACAGAACTAAAACATACCAGACAGTGAAAAGTTTCCTAGACAGAACTAACTCAGCAGAAGGAAGTGTTTGGAGCCAGACATGGAATGAAAATGTAAGTTTTTTGGACATTCTCGCACTCCTCGGGAGGACATTGGACTTCTTAAAATACGTTTAGGAATAGATTCAATGAATTCTTAAATGGCAGCGTGACCCTAACCAAAATCTAGGTTATGCCACTTTCGTTTCAACTTTGCCCTTGGATTGTGAGTTTCACGAGTGCTGGGATTGGGTCATGCTTATATTATTTATCGTTGTGCACCTAGTGGCTGGCATAGATTCGATATTCAACAAATATTCCCTGGAGAAAGAAAATGAATACTTTTTGTGGCCAAGAGAGACTAATATTTATGCCATAGCCCCTGTTTATGCCAGAAGTCTAGAGTTGGGAAGAAGAACTAAAAATAACCTCGCTTTTTTCTTAGGAAGTAGACATCAGCAGGCCAAATGTAGAAGTCAGTATTCAGATGAGTATTTTTCAATCAGTAGCAGCAGCAAGCATTCACTTGCCTACATTATGTGAGAGGTTTCTATAGGGAAGATGAATGCAAAAGAGGAACAGAAAGTTCAAAAAGTGCTGGGGAGAACCCTAGCTCATGTCATAGCAAGACATGAGGGGCAGTTCTTATTCTTCCACTTATTAGCTGGGTATACTTGAGCAAATATTTTACTAAGTCTAAATACTAAGGGGAAGATGAATATAAAAATTGGAGCTATTGGAAAAATACCTCATGAAGACTGTGAATTAAGCATTATCGAGTTTATAAATAGGCTTTAAACACTTGAAAGCACAGTGTACGTATACATTATAATTGAGCTGACTACATTTTTGGTGAAGATACAGAGAATAATATAATGCTTTTGAGGTGCTAGCATAAAAAATAAATGCTTTGAGAAAGGTGTGAAAGTGCCCTTTTTTTCTGTCCTGGGCAGCCTAATTTTACGGGTCCTTGTCATCACGTCCCTCTGTTCCTGAATATGTAATAGCTACAGGTAGGTGCCAGGCGGCACCAGAGAATCTGTTGCTCATTCTTAGCTTTTCATTTGCTCCCTTCTGGACTTAAGGTATATTAAGGAATTACTGTAAGCCAATGAGTCTCCATCTGCAAATGAGGGATAAAATTTGCCAGCTGTCTTCTAACCTCCCTGGGAGGAACTGGAGTTTAATAAGATAATGAACATTATTCTCTCCATATGCACTCTACACCCTTAGCTCTCATGGTCTTCAAAAGGTTCTCCATAGGCATAAATGAAGATTCTCTAAAATTATATTCAGATGGTCAGAGGCAAGCTGCAGAGACTCATGCCAATGACTATTTACTGCAAATTAATATTAATATCTGATAGTTAATGTTTTCTATTAGTGATTGTACAATTAATCAAGAACAATATGTCACAAGGCAGAGCCAGCTGTAGGCAGATAATTAGGATGTAGGTGGTTTGCTTTCAGTGGCCACCATATCACCTCTGTTTGTCCTTTCAAAGCTTCCCATCTCTCTTATTGCTTCTTTCTTCAGACATCAAATCTAACACTGAATCCACATAAAAGTATTGGGAATTCACAGCAATATATTCAGGGCATAAGAGGAGTTGCATTTTGAAAGATGACTGCAGGAAGAAAACAATGCTTGAAATAAATAGAATTAACTAGCAATTAATAGCAAGAATGAAAAGAATAATAGTAACAATATCAGCTCTTTCTTGTTGACTGTCAAATGTGTAAAACACTGCAGAGGGTGAGGATGCTCAGAAATGATTTCAGAAGCTAACATTTTCCTTGGGTTGACCAAGGATTAGTCTACGAAAGTAAAATAACACTACACATGACAACACAAAGTTCAAATAGCAGCAGGAGGAGATTTCACAAGGGTAAGTGCAGATTTCTGGTTCATATTGTCTGGGTTTGAATTCCAGTTCTGCCACCTATCAGCCTTGCAATCTTCGCTGAGTTATTTAGCAACACTGTGCCATAGTTTCCTCATTTGCAAAATGGAGGGAACTATAATTCCTATCACATAGGGCTGCTACAAGGATTTTCATGAAATAATTCAGTCCAAGTACTTAAAACTGTCTCTGTGCACATAATAACAATAATAATATTAATAAATCATAATGCATTATTCATCAAAAAGCTCCACAGAGCACAATGGCAGATCAGAAGAGATATGACCCATGAATGATCCTTAGAAAGGTACAGAACATTCTAGATGGAGCCATGGGAATGATGTGAGTAGTGGGCTAGAGGTACAGAGTACAGATACCAGACCAAAAGAACCTTGAGTCTCTGGTGTCAGATATTATAGGACTTTAGGAAGATGAATCTGACAATGATATGTTAAAGGACTGGAATGAGAAAAGGTGGGTGGTAGCAAGCAAAGTTAAGAAGAGAAATTGTAGGCATCAATGAGAACAAAATTTGGGGTGCCATAAAACCCTTTAGATCTGCTTATGCATAAAGCGAGTCCTTTCAGCGTGTTTTCTTCTCATCCTATGAGCCAAATGTGAAGGGAAATGCTAATAACCTCTCCAGAAAGCAGAAGTAATGGTGTGCAGAGTTACAGGTAGAATTACTTAGTGCTGGAAGAATTTCTAAGGGGGAAGTTGCATAGCTGGTGCACATGCTTAAAGATAATAAAGATAGGATGTGCATTACCTACAATCAGATATATCCTTCGTGAGCCACAGAGCTTTTCCTTCGTGTTAAGTTGTACATTTGCAGCTTGTCAGGACTTGCCTGCGATCTTCTGAATATTCAGCCGTCAACCTTTAGGGTGGAATTAGTAGCACTTTAATTTCCTGATAACACCTAAATTAAGGTAAGAGTTCTAAATACTTTATTAATAATGTACACTTAATTAATAGAAACTACTTTTCTGGCATGTATTATTAAAGGATGTGTTCCAACATGCCTTTTTATGTTTTCCAATTACTTCCTTAGAAAACTAGTTGGCTTGCACATATTGCCCAAACCTATTCTTGATCAACTTTGTACAATATATAGAAGTGAACTCCTTACTCTGGATTTGAGAAGAGAGCCTTCCTTAGTTCTCTCTCTGACTCTCTGTTGAAATGACATTTTGTTGAAATAAGTCCTTTCATAAATATGCCTAAAGTCAGACACTTTGGATCTACTGTTACTCTCCAAATGACTAGTTCCTTATGGTTTTAGCTTGTGGCTCTATACTTCCAAATATGAGGAGAAAAATTGGAACTCTCAGTCTCAAATGTGAATACTTTTCTTTAGTTAGTAGGTTGCCTACTGTTTTTTGTTTTCTCAAGTAGAAAGTCTTAACATTCACCATTCCTAATCAGCTTTTCTCTTCTCTTCTCTTCTCTTCTCTTCTCTTCTCTTCTCTTCTCTTCTCTTCTCTTCTCTTCTCTTCTCTTCTCTTCTCTTCTCTTCTCTTCTCTCCTCTCCTCTCCTCTCCTCTCCTCTCCTCTCCTCTCCTCTCCTCTCCTCTCCTCTCCTCTTCTCTTCTCTTCTCTCTCTCTTTTTTCTTTTTTAATGTGCAGTTAGCTCCAGTTCTAACTTACTGGGAAGGTAAACTGAGGAAGTTGTGACACCTTTGGAGAGACACTAGAATGGCTTTAAAGCATGGGCTCTGTAGACAGTCTGCTGAGTTCAGATTTGGATCTTGACACTTCCTCATTGTGGGGAGTGGCCAAAGTATGTAGACTGGATCTCTTCGTTTCCTTATCTGAAAAATAGGGATGGCTGTGCCTGTTCACAGGGTTATCACAAGGTTTGAAAGAGTCAAAATGTGTGGAGAATTTAGATCAAAGCTTAGCACAAAGTAAATAATTCACAGACCCTATCAACGATTACTCCGTAGGTGTCCCTTTTCTTACTGTTACTTCCAGCTCAGAGAACCTCTGTACTGATGCTTACATTGAGTCCAGGTAGGAGCTCTTGATCATTTTTCCAATTGACTTTCCACTTGATACACACCAAATGTGTTCACAGAGCCTGTTGGGCTGTTGTGAACTCGTGATCTAAGATTCACGTTTCTAAGTTAGGCAAGAATTGAGCCCTTTTGCAGGGTTTAGAGATGAGAGACCACACTGAACCAACTTTTATTAATAGGCAATTTAGCTTTTAACTCATTTCCCATTTGCCCTGAGAATACTCACCAGTGGCACTTGTGCCACAATGTTTACCCCAAGATAACTTGCAGATTACAGCCCTAACCATACCCCCAAAGTTTTATGTAAAATATCTTGCTTTTATTATTATTTTTATATTGCTCTAGTATGTCAATAGTCTTTGGAAACAAATGACATCATTCTATTTATAGCATTTTGTTTTTAGTAATGGTATTTCCATTTGCAAAATAAGTAATTCTTGATTGCTGAAAATGTCAAATTCTATAAAATGTATCATTCCTATGCATGATGTTAACATCATTCTTGAATAGTTGTTACCCAAAGATTCATTTGATGAATCTGATTTATGTATACGTTTCTGTTATGTTAGGATTAGAGACAAGTCCTGTTTAGAAATAACTCCAAGAACAGTTTTTATATTTTATTTTTACATTGAAAACCAGTCAGATCTGCTTCAGCCTCAAAGAGCATGTGTATGTAAAATTAAATTAACGCTGGCAGCAAGCTGCACTTTTTTCTCCCTAAACGAGAAATGAGCTAAAAGTAATGAACCCAAAGCCATGGAGAGTCTGTGCCATTGTAGACCACAGATCTCACTTCCGTCCACTAAGATGTGACTCCCTGATGCCTTCCTTGTCCCTGCCCTATATCCAGGCATTCAGCAGATTTCAACTCTAGTAATCACCTAGCCACTCTGTCTAGGGAAGTCTGGGGAGCTGTAAGAGAGATTACATTTGGTGCATATTGTTCTTTTTTTCTCTAATAATTAACAGAGGCCTTTTTTCCCCTCTTTTTCTTTTTCTCTTTTTTTTTTTTCCCAGAAGAATGTTTTAATTTCCAAGGCCATGGCTTGGCAGTAGCTCCTTGGTATCATGGGACTGAAGATGGATTTTTCTCAGGGGACCTAAATAGGCCATAGGTGTAATTTATTTCTGTCTTGCTGTTCAGTAATGGATGTGACCTTGTGTCTCACAAGGCTCTGCTCACACCGTGGCCCTGGATATGAAGAGTTAAACATTCCACTCCTCTGTGGAGAGATGTAGATACCTTGACATTCAGAGGCACAGTTCCCAACCTAATCCTTTCTAAATCAGATTAGTCCATCCCATCACTGACAGTTCACTGACGAGTGCATTCCTTAAAGAGAATCTCATCTGAGATGCAGAGCACTCACTGCAGTTTTATAGTATCAGAGTAGTAATTCATGCCCTGAGTAATAAAGAAACTCATTAAATGTAGAATCTCAGCTCTTGCTTTGTACTTAGACCTCCCAGCAGTTTAACTTATGCATAATGAGTCTAAATACTTTAAGGGATAATATAAAAATTATCTACTATTCTTTCATATCTAAAATTGGGCATTTGTTTCCTTTCACTACATTGCTAACACAACTAGGAAACAATATATTACCCTAATTACATGTTATTTATTAGAAAGGAAGCAAATAAGTCATTTGGAGACAAATCCCTGTAGTTATTCATGGAACTGCTTTAGATGACAAAGATAGAGTAAAGCCAGCAGTCTTTCATTATATTTATTACACACTCTTTGTGCTAATGAACAATCACAGGCTCCACTGAAATAATGGTCTCAGCTCTAAGTTGTATGGAATGCTATATGGGCCATATTTATCAAGAGCAAGTCAGGGCTTTGCTTGTCCTTTGTGTCTTTGCTTTCCATTGAAGGAAGAGGGTGGTAGACAAACAAAAGTAGCTTGGGGATTTTCATAAACACAATGGAAACTAGTCAGCAGATTAAAAAAAGGAAAATCTTCATGCACTATTTAGAAGCAGCTCACTCAAGAAAGAAAATGATCACTTGTTATTTCATATGAATCCTAAGTAGGAATATTCTTTACCTTACGGCAACAGGAATATATACACACAAATACATATATACAAAACTTAGAAATTGTAATGAAAGAGTTTCAAGATTTCACTAAGATACTTTAGATAGTTATTTGCTGATCCCATAAATTGGGAAGAAAAATGAATATAACTTTTTTATAGTGGAAAATAAAAACAGATCAGAAAATCCAATCTGAAATCTCTTTTAGCTCATCATTCAATAATGATATGAAAGAGTGAAACAGATTATTTTCTATATGGTCCATATCTTTATCATGGCTCCTGCTGCCTCTTTTAGGAGAAGGAAATCTTCCGTATGAAGGCAAGAGGTGAACTGTTTTATACATGTGTGTTTTAAAGCAAACTGTCCAAAGTTGTGGTAGCTGCAAGAGGAAAAACAGTTTTAGTTCTCTTTCTTTTGAGATAATTGAGCCAATATGTTAGCACTTAGATATGTTGCCTCATGCATGGGACCAGAACTGTATTTGAGGATCAAACCACAGATAACAAAGGAGCGCAGACAAATCTAGGAGGGAAGGAAGCCAAGAAAGTCAGCTGGGACCATCTCTTCTTTTGAATTAGCAGTTACCCTTCAGTTGCTTTTTATTCAAACATTTGTCTAGTTCCCCTTCAGAGCTGTTTTGTGCACTCTCTCCTACACAGGAATATACAGTAGGATTTCCCATTCATCCTAGATCAGATCGTTGGTGCATGTAGCTGGTATGCTAACATTGGCAACCTTCCAGAAATGAGGTATCAGCAAGGCAAACCAACAACAAAGTTTGTTGCCAACTATGCAAGGCTGTGAACAGGGCCATGCATGAGGGTGGAGCAGGCAAAGCAGGATGGGAAGGAGAGAAGAGAGGGAGAGGATGAACAGTTTAGGACTAGGCACAAAATTCTGCTGCCAAAGTACTGAATTACTCATTCCTCATCTAAATCCCCTCTAAGCTTTTCACAGAGATCAAATAAAGTTAGTTTGTTAAATATATAGTATTTTGGAAAACCCATTGTTGAGCTGTGAGCACTGAGAGGAAGCAAACCCAGGATAGCTTTGTAAACCCTGTTGAAGGGTAAATCCTGCTAAATCCTTTCCATGTTTTCTGTCTTTGGTCCCTGGGCAGCATGTTTTAAAGTCTTGCAAGGTGAGCTTCATGTAATTAAAGTGATCATGCCACCTAGTTTGCTTGGAAGTTCTGTTCACACCTGTTGTCCTGGAGTACTTTTTAATAGCAACATCCCATTTATTCTCAAGTGTCCTAGTTTGGAAAATAAATCACATGTGATCTTAGATGTAATAGAGAACTCAGCTTCAGACACTTGAGTGCTCATGATAACAACATCCTCATTGTGTTTTCGGATCCTAGAAATACCCATCTCTACGCTATAACTGTTATGCGATATTTTAAATCTCCCAAGTCTGACCTATTCTGATGAACTACTTTATTGGAGGAAATTTCTAAGAGTGCAACTTTCAAAGAGATTAAGAATATGCTACCTTTCAAAGTAACCATGCCAGAACCAGAAGACTGGTCCGCATGTGACACACTAGCAGAAAAACAAAAACAAAAACAAAAACTAATCTTGGTGGCTTTCCTTTTGCTTTATTATCTTTTTAACTGAGTAATGTCAAGGATACACTCAAGATCACAGGTCCATGATGGAGCAAATGAATGCAACTCCTGCTGTGTTCTTTTTCCTAGAGATACATCCAACATGCGTTTGTCTTGACAGTGCACAGCAAGGGATCCACCAGGGCAGAGTTCTGGGCTTGCTCAAGAGTCCTATCTGTTGTAAAGCTGTTGTGAGGTGGGAGGTTGGACAGAAATAGACATTTGGCCATATCTATCCTTCTTAACATCCATATTCTAAGCAAATGTTTTCTTTTTTGAGACACAACTAGATTACCTTGTTTCTGAGCTTCATTGTCTTGTTAAGCCTAATTGGGGTTTCAAAGCTATAGGATTATTACATAAGAGAAACTCTAAGTTTTGGTTTATGGGCAATAACTTCTGGCAGATTTTAATTGGGATTAATTTTTAGTCAGATTTGGGAAGAGAGTATCATAATCAAATGCTTACAAGGAGCAAGCAAATAATACAAAAAAAGAGAAGAAGGAGAAGAAGGAGGAGGAGGAGCAGGAGGAGGAGGAGCAGGAGGAAGAGGAGAAGGAGGAGGAGGAGGAGAAGAAGGAGGAGGAGGAGGAGGAGGAGGAGGAGGAGGAGGAGGAGGAGAAGCAGGAGGAGGAGGAGAAGTAGTTGAACACATAGTCTTCTTGGGCTCACTTTTTTCTGGTCTCAATTCTTTATTTAATAAGAATATAGTAAAAAACTTACTTATAGTTTAGGTCTAATTTTTAGAAAACAGGTCATAGTGAGTGGAAGTAACCTGGATTCTCTGTTTTGGGGAGAAGAGAGGATGTGGTAGGAACCGTGAAAAAATAAAGACAATGTGGTCATCAAAAAAGGGCAGCCAGACTCTACTTCGGCCGTCTATTACCCTGTGGAAATGAGGTACCTTGCAATGGAATTTGTATTTTTTTCCAAGAGAAATAAGGATTTGTATTTCCCTATGAAATCATCTGCATTCCTCTGGGGCTACAGTTGTCTTCTCTTCTCCTCCAGGTCTCTTCATCCCTCTACCCTTACCATCACTATTCTCTAAATGTATCTCTTTGAAGTACAAAGAAAGGGACTATCTTATCCATTCCTCTAATCACTGCTTTCATGTACTGAAGACATTAGCCCATGGCCTAGTAACTGCCTCACTATCATGCTCATGCAGAATTTGGGGAAGTCAGACATTGATGTAGATGGCCTTCTAATACCCTTGTCCCTCGATTCCTTGGCTTCCTCAAATTCCATGCTTTATATTCTATTCCGCCTTAGTCACCCACTTCCATGCCATCTCCTATATCTTGTGAATGCCACTACCTTCAATTTTATACATCTGACTCTCTGGCTACCATTTTGTTTTCCAGTTTATTCCCTCTAATAATCAGACACCAGTTCTTCAAAGATAATCAGGACTGCCAATCTGTTGGTACATGTCCTTCCTTACATAAAATGATTCTTAGATAAAATGATTCTTTATCATAAGCACCTTGTTGCATATATCTTCTCTCCTTGACTCATTAACTCCATCATACTCCACTGGCTCAAAAAACATCAATCCTGAAAAATTCAGTTTTATACCGACTTCGCACCTGAACCAAGCAGTTGTATGTGGCTGAAGAAAAACACATAATCATGCAGAATGGTCTCACTTGAAATTCATGACTTTGAACCTTAATTGTGTTCTTAGTATTCTCATTTCTCTTTCAGTTTGCCTTCCACTGCCCTAGAAGACCAGCTGGCATGTTCTCCTTTCTCCTCCAACCTCCAACACCTCCATCTCCTTCTTCAGTCTCAGATAATGATCTTGATTTTACTGTACTAGATAAACAGAATTAATAAGAAAGAGTTTTCACATTCTCCACCAAAAATCTGTAAATTGTTTTGCTTCTGTACTTCTGTATTATTTCCTTCCATGTTACAACAGACAAGTTGTGATTGTTTCAACCTGATAATCTGGATTCCATCCCCTCTCATCTATTTGAGGATAGCCTCTGACAGTTTGATCCTTTCATTCTGCTATCTCATTTTCTTTTGTTTCACTTCTCTGAACCTATAAGTGTGCTGTAATATTCCTCACCTTACTTACTTTCCTCTTTTTTGTCTCGATATACCCCTACAGTGACTGACCTATCTCTCTGCTTCTTTCACAAGACACACTCCTAAAAATGTTATCTAATACTCTGTCTTCATTTTTTTTTCTTTTTACTTCCCATTCTATTTGACCCTAATCCAATCAGGCTTTCATTAACATATATTTATGAGATAAATATATCCCTATGACTCAAAGTTGCATCTTTTGACTTGGAGGGTGTGAGGTATTAAAACCTACATAATACATAGAAATCCATTATTTCTAATTCCATTTGAATTTAACATTACCCTATGAGGCAAACAGAGAAGGAGTTAATCTTTCCTTAATGCAGATGAGAAGAATGAGATTTGGGGAGGTGAGTAATTTCTTCAGATTAATATAGAGCATAAAGAGGTGACTGTAACACCAGAAATTAGAGCTTTCCAATGCCTTCAGAAAGATAAAATAAGTAAAGCATAGATTGGTCATTATAATTAAAGTTCATAATATTTAAATATTTTAAGTTGAAAAGGCCCTTGGAAATTATTTATTTTAATGGAACACTTGGAAGGCTAATTTACTGGCCTAAGGTCACATAGTTATTTAGTGGTAGAACCTGGGCTCAGGTTTCCTGCTCCTGGCTAGTGCTCTGTCCCAGACATCTGGCTAAGATTTGGAAATTTACTACTACCATCAGCAAATAGTGAGTAAGCAGCTACCACGAGTGGACAAACATATTCAGCATAAATTTCAATTAGTAACTTCATCTTTAAAAGGAAATTGTCACATGCTTTGACTTCTCATTAATGAAACAGAAAACAGCAAAAGAAATCTCACTTCCCTCCCCATTAAGCTCTCAGAATTCCATTCGCTTTCGTGTTCTTTTGTAGTTGAACATCTCCTTGGTGTTACTGTAGTGGCACAGACTTCAAAACAAGCTCCCCTGTGCAGCTGGGGGTATGAGGAGAATGATTCATCAGTCAGGGAAAGGACTCACATTCTGGAAATGCTAGTGATGAAGGCGGTTCATTCACCTCTGCCTCTCAGCAAAGGTTGTGCCTCTCTGTCAGGGTGAAAACGTCAGTGGAGCAGTCAGCAGGCTTGTCTGGTGATAAATGGGTTGGAGTAGTGGCCACACAGGGATCCATCTCTGCAAGTGATTTATATTTGTGGACATATATGAAGGCTCCTAGCTCTAGAATATTATGGGGATGGGATGTCTCAATGCCTTGGTACTGCTAAATACTTAGGAAGCACTCCTGCCCATGCCCATATTGCAGACTGGTTTCATAGATTGGGATTATAGGAAGCTTTTATATAGAATAAATATTTAGGGTTGTGAAATTTTCTTACATACCAAAAAAAAAAAATTGGTAAAAAGAGAAACATATCTTTTATAAAGTAAGAGAAAAAATATTTACAAAACTAATAGAATACTCAAACAAATGTCATTCTCATATTTCTTGTCAGTTGGGAAAAATAAATGCTTAAAGGGCTGAATTATCTTATTTCCTGTGCATCAATAACATCTCCCTTGCTAGACTGTTAAAATCTTGAGAATTTTATTTCTTACAAGAGTTTTAAATCTCCTAGTTCAGAATTGAATATATCATAGAGACTAAATAACTGCCTGATGACTAATTAATTAGAAAAACTAATTGGTTGTTTATTACTTTATATTCATTATTTAGATGATGTGATCATAATATTTTTTAAAAAGAGGAGAACACATGTAGCATTAAGACAAGGTCAAGTTAAAGATATTCAATTAAAACCAAATCCACTCCAGCAAACATTACTTGGATGCCTACATTACCAGGGGCTGTTTTTTCTCTTGCCTACGTATGCTTTCATTCCTCCTGTTATAGAGAAGAAGCCCAGGAGATCAAAAGAAAATATAAATATCTGTACTTTCCTGAAACATTTTCTAAATAGGTTGATGTGTGTCTTTGCAATTCATGCATAATTTTCCCAGGGCTATTATGAACAAATGATTGTGCAGATTGCACCCTGCATAAGGGTGTCTGAATGAGTGACAGGGTAGGATTGGACTCTCTCTCATGAGGCTATGCTTCTACCTGGAGAATGGGATGTCCATTTCTAATTAGCACAAAGGTTCTACTATGTGGGCTAATTGTAGTCCTGATCTTAGTGTCTTTAATAATTAGACTTGACTAAGTATCCATGCTCTTTTGGGTAGGTTGTTTACCATCCGTGTCCATTGTTTATATAACAGGCTTTCTATTTCACTCTTACCAAACTATAAGCTTGCTGATTTGCATCAATGCACATAGCCTCTGCTGGAGTCAGGCATAAAGGTTTGAATGAATTTCTCCAGATCTCAATTCTATGGGTCTGATGAAGTGAGAATAATGTTCTGGTTATAAACTGAAACATTTTTTTTTTTATTGGCTGGATAAATTATTGGACTTGTATATCAACTTCTCCAGACTTCAGAAATATTATATAAAAAGATCATAGTTTTTAATTTTATACCCCTAGATCTGAAAAAGTGGCACAATGCCTGGTGAACATCTTTGGATTTGGGGAGAAACACATTTAATGTTTGGGCAGGGTGTCCTGATTCAGTTTTCCAAGAGGCCACTAGTTTTGCATGGGGTTCAGCAGGTTGACACTTCCATGCAAGCTGCATGACCAATAGTGCTACACGATTTCACGTGAACTCTATGTTTATGGCTAATAAAGATTAGGTATAGAGCCTCCATCAGGCCCTTTGAGTTCTGAAGCAAAGCCATACTGTTCTGCAGATAGCTATTTACCTTTTGAAAAATATATTGTTCCTGGACATTCATAGAAACTTAACACTTGCTCATGTGATACCAAGTTTCTATGGATCCTAAATCCCCTATTGTGAACTAGGTGTTGTTTGACCCACCAAGCTATCAAATTGGGATTATAAAGTAGTCTTCTCTCAAGAAATGGAAGATCAATCTCAAGCAGGTCCAGGAGACACAAATAAGTTTCATGAGCAAGTGGCTCAGGCTTCCATCGTACCTTGTTATGGGCTAAATTGTGTCTTCCCCAAATTTACGTGTTAAAGCCCTAAACTTCAGTACCTCCAAAGTGTGATTGTATTTGGAAATAGAGCCTTTAAAGGTAAACCTTAATCCAGTATGACTGGTGTTCCTATGTGAAAAGAAATCTGGACACAAAGAGACAATAGTGATATATGTATACAGAGGAAAAGGCAGTTTGAAGACATAGCAGGAAGGCAACCATTTGTAAGCTAAGAAGAGAGGTCTCAATAAAAAAAAATAAATAATAATGATACCTACAAACACCTTGATTTTGGACTTCCAGCCTCTAATACTGGAGAATATAATTTTCAGCTGTTTGAGCCTCACAGATTGTGCTGTTTTGTTATGGCAGCCCAAGAAAACTAATACATGCCTTCTGCTCCGCTGCCTCCTGTCTTTCAATACATGTACCTCTGGTCTCATGGAAGTTTCCTATGCTTTATTGACTGAGGAAGAAAATAAGTCATGATATATACTGGTTATCACCTAGAAAGGGATGGCTGCAGAATTAGATCTTCATTTTGGAATTGTACTAGTTTTTTACTATTGTCTAACAAATTATTATATGTAGCAATTTAAAACAACACTTTTTTTTATTGTCTCAGAGTTCAGTCCAACTAGGTTGATTCAACTAGGTTCTCTGCTTTAAGACTTTATAATAAAAAAATTAATTTGTCCATTGGGCTGGGGTCTTATCTGGAGGCTCTGGGGAAGAATCCACTTGTAAGCTCATTTAATTGGTTGGCAGAATCAACTTCCTTGCAGAAGATCTGAAGTTTACATTTCTTTTCTGGCTGTCAGCAAGAAAGCCTCTCTGTTCCTAGATAACACCCACATTTCTACTCACACAGCCCCTTCCATTTTAAAAACCATCAATGGCTCAACAAATCCCTCTCACCCTTAGAGTCTCTCCAACTTCTGTCTACCAGGTAGTGAGAACTCTGCTTTTAAAGGCTCATGTGATTTTGTCACGTCCACTGGGTTAATCTCCTTTTTGCTATGTAAGAGAATGGTATTCTACACCATATTGTTTTTGACCAGGGACTCATTTTACAATGAAGAACTGTAGCTATCACCTCAGCCCATGGAATGGACTGTTTTACCATATATTCTATCTTCCAAGGCAGTTGGCCTTATGAAATATTGTGTGATCTATTGAAGATTCAGTTGCGGCACTGGCCAGGTAAAAACTTTTCATGGGACTGGGGTCTCATCCTATAAAATACAGTATATGCTGTGATCCAGTGATCTATTGTCATTTCTATCACAGTCAAATAACACACAGACCCCAGATCCTAGGTGTGGAGATGGGAGTGGCTCCTCTCTACTACTCCTAATCATACCTTGGTAAACTTTCTGTTTCTCTTTGTTGCAACTTTGAACTTTGCTCCTTGAGAGATTGTATTTCCAAAGGATGAATGCTTTCACCAGGGGATATAAGGGTCCCATTGAGTTAGAAGCTGGGATTTCCACCTGGTCATTCCGAGTTCCTCACAGCTTGAACAGAAAGAGAGGGGTTACGGTACTGACTAGGGTGATTTTTCTTGCTAATCAATGAGAAATTTAGATTGCTTCTTTAGCAGAAGTGTAACTATGTCTGAATCCAGGACATTCCCAAGGAGTCTCATTAATCCCATGTCCAATGAAACATTAATGTAAAACTAAAGAACTTAGCACTAACACTAGTAGTTCACACTCTGAAGTAAAGTTTTGGGTCACCAGCCAGGTAAAAGATGAAAGAAAATAAATGAGACAATATGTGAATGCCAATCCTCTTGTGTTGTAGAAATGTGACTCTTCCCTGCATGTGACATTTAGACATAAAAGCCCATGGATAGTGCTAGCATCAATCTACATGTTAAGTATTAGGAAAGCTTAATTTATTTCTTACTTTTAAATATAAATGTAAATAAAGGGTCCAATATTTCTTTCTGCCCCTTAGTAGAATGTTTTGTACAACCCCAGGGGTAAATACACATGAAGACCATTTTAAAAATCATCAGCCTAGTCTGTGGATGATTTTACTTATTAACTGTTCAGAGATCCCTATCTAAAATAATGTCTGGTTTTCCGAGTATCTGACCCTGAAATTATACAATTTTAGACCCAGACCTCTGTGAAAATTAAAATCATCAAACATCACTGGCAACTAAAGATGAATTTAGTTCATCAGACTCATAAATTTTTTGAAGAGTGGTAGAAAAAGAAGATTGTGTATCAAGTGACATGATGGAAAAGGCTGTAGGAACAGAAATGGGATAGATAGATCTCTTTGGCACCTTCTTTGTTATGCTAGGACATTTCACATATTTAGCTTATTAAATTTTTGAAAAGCTCTGTGCATTGGTATTGTCTGCACTGTATAGGTTTGAAACTGAATTTTAAGAAATGAAGTTGCTTGCCCAAACTCATAAAGTTTATAAGTGTAAAAGCTGCTTCAACCCAAATTGTTAGAGTCTGAAACAGATGGTTTTTATACTACAGTATTTGAAGGCAAAGACAAACCTTACCAACGTCATAGACTTTGTTTCTATTATTTGTTTGTTTGTTTGTTTGTTTGTTTATTTTTGCAGAAAAGAAGTCTCTATTCACATAGTTTATGAATAGAAACAGATTTTTCATTGTTGTTAGTTTTATTTTTATAAATTGCTTTATAAATAACTTTTATAAATAGCTTTCATTCTCAGAACACACTTTAATTAAATTTTTGTAGAAGCTTGGAAGAGGAGTAGTGGGACATTTTTGTCTCAAAGGTGAATTACCCACTGACTCAAGATTTGTGAGAATGAGCCCTGGCCTTCTGCTTCACTAACCTAGGATTCTTTGGTTCTGGCAAAGAAAGCAACTTCTCCCTTTCTATTCAAGGCAGGCCTGACCCTTCTTCATCTTTTCCTCCTTTCTTCTCCTGGGAAAGTTGGGGAAAATGGAGAATAGACCCAGTGAGGATTCCTCTAGGCAGGAGGTTGTCCAGGTCCACCTTGCAGGCCAGAAGGTAGTTATCTTTTACCAGCCTGCAAGTTTAGTAGTCCCAACACTTGACTGGTAGCTAGTGTCTGGGATTAACTATCATCTAGATCAAGGGACAGTCTGTCATGCTCTCAATTTCCTTTAAATATAACATCAAGTTTGGTTTGACATTATCACTGTGTGATCGTCCTTCCCCTGGCTCTTCTTTCCCAACAAATCCTGTCCTTCTGATCATAAGTCTAAACATCGGGAGGGAAACACTCCAATCTTTCAAAAAACGTTTGAAAACATCCATCATAGAGATTTATCATAATGTGTGCAAAGGCAACAAAAGCAAAAATAAACAAATGGGCCTATATCAAATTAACAAGCTCTTGAACAATAAAGGAAACCTTCAACAAAAAGAAAAGGTGACCTATGGAATGATAGAAGATATTTGCTAATGATACATCTAATAAAGGGTTAATATTCAAAATATATAAAGAATTCATATATATTAATATCAAAAAAGCAAACAATCTAATTTAAAAATGAGCAGAGGACCTGAATAGACATTTCTCCAAAGTAGATATACAGATGGCCAACAGACATATGAAAAGGTGCTCAACGGCACAAATCATCAGAGAAATGCAAATTAAAACCACATGGGAGTTCTGGTCAAGATGGTGAGTTAGGTAAGTGATGTGCGTGTCTCTTCCCATGACCACATCAAAATCACAATTAAATAATATATCAATCAACTTGGAGAATTATCTGAAGACTACTTGAACATAATTCGTTAGTTATCTAAGAATATAAAGGAGAAGACACATCAAGACTGTTTACTAAAAGATGTTTATAAAAATAAACCAAAAAGAAACCCACAATGAGATATCACCTCACACCTGTCAGAATGGCTTTCAATAGATCAGTGAACAATGGGTGTTGGTGAGGATGTGGAGAAAAGGGAACCCTTGTTCACTATTGGTGAGATTGTAAGCTAGTGCAGCCACTATGGAAAAACATTATGGAGATTCCTCAAAAAAATTGAAAATAGAACCACCATATGACCCAGCAATTCCCTTTTTGAGTATTGATTCAACGAAAATGAAAACACTAATTCAAAAAGATATGTGCACCCCTATGCTCATTACAGCTTTGTTTATAGTAGCCAACATATGAAAGCAAACTAGGCATCCATTAACAAATAAAGAAGATGTGGTACATACATGTATATAATGGAATATTACTTAGCCATAAAAAGAATAAAATCTTGCCATTTGCAACGATGTGGTTAGACCTAGAGGTATTATGCTTAGTGAAATAAGTCGGACAGGAAAAGGTAAATACTGTATAATTTTACTTATATGTGGAATCTGAAAAAGCAAAATAAATGAAAAAACAAAAGAGAAACAAATTCACAGACACAGAGAACAATTGATGGTTGCCAGAAGATTAGGGATAAACAGAAAAGGGGAAGGGGATTAAGAAGTACAAACTTTCAATTATAAAATAAGTCATAAGGATGTAATGTACAGCATGAGAAAAAGAGTCAATAATATTATAAAATATCATAACTGTACAGTGACAGTTACTAAAGTTATTGTGATCACTTCAGAAGGTATGTAATATTGAATTACTATACTGTACACCTAAAACTAATATAATAGTGTATGTCAACTATAATTAAAAAAGAAAATTTAAAAGAGTGCATGTATACACAGTAACATGCTCACTTAAGCTGATGTGCCTGGGCCTTAATTTAAAAAATAAAAATATAGGAGAAGGAAAAGAGTAGTGTAGACTTCTTATACTCCTAAGCAATAGCATATATAATAGATACTTAAATATATATCAAAGATATCAGGAACAGCTTTATTCTGAGGTTTCTAAAATGAAGTGTATACAGAGGCCTAAAAATGACAACATAATGGTGGTTCTGTAATATGTTAAATGTCGGGATGTAGTATATTTGGGGTGTGTGAATTTTTATAACAATCTTTTAAATAGGTTAATATAAGAAAACTACTTCGCATTTAAAGAACATCTGATCCAATTCTAGAAAGGCCTCTTATTTGGGTAACACAGTTTAAAAACTCTAGATGTGATAGCACAGGACTTGCTGGCTGTGTGACCTTGGGCAATTTACTTAACATATACATGTGCAGGCACACATGGGAACATGAGAACCTGCAGACTTTCTGCTGTCTCTGGAGCCCTAAAGATAAGAAATGGCACTATTCTATATTAATAAAATTACTTTATAGTCAGAGCATACCACTTTCCCCTCCTCTATAAGAGAATCACCATGAAAGAAATGGGTGGTAGCTGAGTATTATTGCCTGTCCACTTCCCTAGGGTCAGAATGGATTGGTTGGGCTGGATATCCTAGTGAAGAGAAACCTCTTACACACTGCAGAGCCCAGGGAATGCCCAAATGTGCATGCTCGGAGCTGCTAGTGTGGCTGGTGAGATTCAGAGTAAGTGTATCTCAGGTAACTGAGGCCGGAGCAAAGACTGAGCAATCAGAAGCTCTATGCGTTCCACCTCCCACCTTTTTCTTCTTTCTCTTTCTTTTAAGGTTATATTGTCATTTTGGAAAATATAAACTGCATGTGAGGCTTTGGCTGTGTAACAAATAACCTCAAAATTTAGTGGCTTAAAATAATTAACATTTATGGTATTTGGTTTATGATTCCAGGAACTGGCAGTTTTGGTTGGACCTGCCGCTTATCTCAGTGGGGTGCACTTACACATCTCTAGTTATCTGAGGGATTATCCTGTTATCTGGGGGGCTGTTGGACCAGGACAGCCTCAGTTGAGATGGTTTGTCTTAGTTCCACATGGTCTTTTATCATCCAACAGGCCACTTTAGTTCGTTAACAGGGCAGTTGGACAGGGTCCAGAGAGAGTGAGAAAAGCAGAAGTATTTTTTGAGGCTAAGAGTTTGGAAATGTCAATCTGTCACATCTGCAGCCATTTATTTACTGGCTAAAGCAAGTCCAAGGCAGATCCAGCTTTAAAAAGTGGGTAACAAGATGCTTTCTCTTCATGGCACAAACTGCATAGTCACAGTGCACAGTAATTGGCATAGAGAGGGATGAAGCATTATAGCCATTTTCATAATCTACCACACTAGGGAGTTCTACACAGCAGCTGGCTGGGGGGCCACTGAATGACTAATATGAGAGGTGAGATTCAGCCTAAGAAGCAAATGTATCAGGCAATTGAGGCTGATGAAAGACTGAAGATTCAGAAGGCATTTTTAAACATTCTTTCTTTTCTTTCCTTTGAAGTAATTTTGTCATTTTGGAAAATATCAGAAAGGTGTCTGCATGAGAGGCACTCTGTGGGAGGAACATTTCCTGGACTAGCATGATTATATGAACGGCGGCCCAACCACCTCATTCCTTCTAGCCATCTTAGCCATATTTGCTGACCATGATCGGATGCCTGTAGCCACAGCCATCAGAATCCATCATGGAGAAAGGTGGTTCACGTGGCTTGGCTGGGGTGTAGCACAGCTGGCCTCAATCACGCTTTAATGTTTCCTCTCAAGCTTTTAAGGGTCTCAGAGAGCTGAGTGCATAGGAATCCAAACAAGCCTTAAGACTGCCTTATTCAAAATTGGCTCAGGATCATGAAGAGAGGAAACAAAGACAGGGTGAGGATAATGACCTGCTCAAAACAGTATTGAGGAGATGATTTCTCTTGCACAGCCCAGGTGGCTCAGAACTCCAAAGTGGTCCTTTCTTTGAGCATGGTGGCCCTCTCTTGGTGGGGACCTTGAGACTTGGCCTTCTCTGTGGCTGCCTGAGCTATAACTAAGAACTGTGACTAGGGACAGCTGCTATCCTTAGAGGAGATTTTTATCCATCATTTTTCATCTGTGGTCAGTCAAGGAGAGAAGAGGCTTTGAATTTCATTCACAGAATCCGAGGAAAGGAAAAGAACACTAGCCTATTTTTAAGTGTATTTTCTTTCTTAGAGTGTTTCTATTTTCCATATTTTTACCCAGACCGAAACTATACTGTGGCTAAAACAAATGAAGCATTTCCCATCTCTCAACACTTTCCTTACCTCTTCCTTCCCCTCCCTCTAGCATAGGATTAGATGCAGTCAATCTAGGGATTATGGTAAAGGGAATAAACACCAACAGCTGGATACCATGCACTGGCCCAAAGAATAACCTGACTCATTTGAACGTGTATTTTGTTCTACCTGACAGCAGCCAGAAGTGCACAGAGACAAACTGCAAGGTGGCATTGCCCTCTGCCTTCTGGGTCTAAGGTGCAGGACTATTACGGCAGGGCCTGGATGATGCTAGAGGGCTTAAAGAAATGCCATTGAACTACTCTAAGGTGATCGATTGGGATATTAGGATTTTCAGTTTTCCAATACTTGGCTCTTTACAATTCAGTGCTGTAAAGATTTATGTAGCATTGGGGGATGGTGGAAGATTCAGTACATATGGTTTTGAAACTGTCAGTCAAGAAATGAGGCCAAATGGTGTCTTTGAAGTATTGGCACATCCCTGCCTGAGTTCTTCTAGGCAGATAAGCACCTGCCTAGCATCATAGCTCTAAGACTGGCAGACAGGACTTCAGTTCAGTTCACAAGTGTTTATATGGCACTTACTATGTGCCAGGCATTAAGCAGGTTACAAATATGAACTTATTTAATCTTCAAACCTATGTCTTATTCTCCCCATGACACAGACGAGGAGACAGCCCAGGATAGCATATGGATTGTAATGGTCAGAGCTAGAATTTGAGCACTGACAATCTGGCTCCGGAGTCTATGTTCTTAGTCACTATGCTCTGCTGCCTGTCATAGTAATGAAATTTTATTGGCCTAATCAGACTCTCTATTTCCCCCCGGGTTATTAATTTTCAAGAGAGTAGGGCAAGAAAAGGAGAGAGGAAAAGAGGGACAACACATCCATGTTAGATGCTGCGCTTGGCCTTATATAGCTACCTCATTAAATTTCCAGGAAAGTGCTATGAAGTATTCTTATCCACATTTATATATAACACTCAGAGGCTCAGAGAGGTTAAGTGACTTGATGGATGACACACAGATAGTATGGCACCAGGCTGGGATGTGGCCTCAACTTTCACAGATCCTACAGCCCAATGCAATCTCCCACTGCATTCTGCTAGTTATCTCCTTTAGTAAGCTAAACCCTGCACCACCTTTGAGCTAAGAATTTGCTTGCTCTCCTGATACCTCAGTCACTCTTACTCCTAGTAAGATTGTTCCTTCTACTTTGTACTCAAGAAAACAAAAGTTTTGAGGTTGTGAAATGAAGTAAAAAAAAAAAAGTTGGAAATCCAAAATATGAGCTCATATATGTCTAAGTAAGTCTAATATGATTTTTCCTTTGGCTCTGGGACTGCCCAGATGAGTTATTCATGGTTTTACCTGTTAGATGGGAATAAAAGCCATTGCTAAACTCTCGCCATTTTATAATGATGGGAAGACCAGAAAGTAGAGATTTTGACATGTACCCCAGATCTAACATGCATGTTAGTGTGGCTAAGACTAATCCAGCTCTCTCTTCTTTAGAATTTCTCCTTGCACCTAACATTGAGTGGGCATCTTGCAAATTCCCCATCTAGAGGGCTTGTGTGCTTAAGGGAAACTCCACCCTACTATTAGAAAGCAAGCCCGGAGAGGCATAGCAGCATTGTCACAAGCCAAGGAGAACATAGAAAGCCTCGGTGGTCCTCCAGCAGCTAGCAGGTCCTTTGATGTGCTCTCCTTAACAGAGCAGGCCTCTTTAAGGATAGAAATTGATGTCTTAAATTGATATTTTAAATCTTTCATAAAATAAAGCACAATACCATAAGGAAAACAACAAAAGCTTTTTACCGCCAGCACTTTGCAGTTTAGTAGTGTTTTCAGGGATCTTATTTTAATTTTGATCCCACCTATAAGGCAAGGAGTCGAGCCATTGTCAACCCATTTTACAGACAATGGAGCTTCCAAGCTCAGAGAAATTAACTGACTTGCTCAAGATCAAACAGCCAGCAAGAGATGGAACTGAAGCCTGGGTCCAGGTCTTCTCACTCCAGATTCAGCAATCTCTGCACGATAGCTTAATTTGCTTTAATATGACCTATAAAATAATGCTAGGAATAAGAATTATAATGAAACTAATTTGACTATCAAATAGCTTTGGGTAATTATAAACATGAAAGCAATAACAATTGCTAATTTTTTTTTGCACTCACTATTTCCTAAGTGCTGTGTGCATATATTTCTCCATTCGTTCATTTGACCAATATGAATGCTTACTATGATTCAGATGTTGTGCAGGGAAGCAGGAATTGTTTGCTGCATTTTATAGTTGCTTAATCTAAGACTTAATAGGAAGTTAAATGACATCTCCAAAGTCACACTGCCAGGAAGCAACAGAATCAAGACCAAAACACTGGACTCATGACTCCAAAATTTATAATCTAAACTATTTCACACATACACCAATTACTTAGAATTGCTACTTATTTTAAAACAAAGAGACAATATCATTTAAGTCATCATTTCTTAAGCCTGTCACTTAGTTCAGGTTAAAATCAAGAATGATATACACATTTCGCCCCCCTACAACCTGAGGCTGGTTGGCTATTGCACATTCCTCCCATTATCAGTAATAATTTCTAGTACTTTTGGATCTATTTCAAGAAATAAATTCCAGTAATTGCATTTTTACAACGTTAATTATTCTACAAAACATTTTCTATGTGAACTCTGTCAGTGCTTAATAAATAATCATAATAGTAATTATCATGACATATTTGACACCCATGGAAATGAAGGGCTGTTAACCCAGCCTGGAGCCAGACAGGGTGTTTGTCCAGAGACACAGTGAAGGAGGTTTAGTCCCCAAGGACTCTGTCACTTTCCTTTGGTCTAACTAATAGTCTGCTTATACCTCAGGCACGTGTACATTTCCATAGAAATGTAGAGATGGTAGGAGATTGGGTTGTGGAAGCCTGGTTCAGAGAAGGGACTCAAAGCTGTCATCCACATGCACTTGGCCAACCCCGGAGATTCTCTGCAACTTTTATGTACAGTCTTCTAGTGTCTTAATACCCCAAGCTCCTGCATCTTGTTGCTGGAGATTTATCTCTGGCCTGGGAGAGGCCAGGAAGTGAACCAATTGGAGACAAGAGTTGGTAGGTAAATAGCTCAATTTCTGGGCATCTACATAGTCGATTGCTAGCAGTGGCTTGATTATCAAGTATAGCATTCCTTGGCTTTATTCCCTTTCATCTCTTTCTTTCTTATTCCTTCATCATACTTCAGGGCTCACCTCTTAAATAAACCACTTACAAGGAAATTCGTCTCAAGCTGTGCATGGGAGCAGGGGACAAGAGTCTCAGAATAAGACCTCCTCTCAATCACAGGTGATTCTGTGTTATTGCCATTATTCCCATTGCTAGCTCAGGTATCCCTCAGCTTTTCTCCACTCTGCATGAGTGTGATCCTCTTCAAATGCAAACCTGCTTTTGGCATTTGTTCCCAGACTTAGAGCCATTCATTGACACTTACCTATTCCTAAGAAACACCTTGGAATTATCTGGGTGTCAAGGGCCTACCATGTGTATCCCCATGCTCTTCACTCAACACCCCTCTCCTCCCATCTTTGGCTCCAGCTGCACTGAACCATCAGCCCTATTCTTTTCCTTCAGGGCCTTTGCACAGGACGTTTTCTCTGTTCAGAGTGACTTTCTGTCTTCTTTTTCCTCTCTCTAACCCCCTTCCCATCTTTATTATCAAACTGTCACTTGTCTTTCAGGTCTTTATTTGGATGCCATTCCATTGGCAGAAGATCTTCCAGAGGTCCAAAATCTGGGCGAGGTGTACTACAACATCTTATAGCATGTTGTATCAACCTGTCTCTCATGCCTATGGTTCTGTGCGACTATAGTCTATTATTTGTATTTCTCGTCAATTAGAGTATGTGACCTCCTTGACGGCAAACCTGACTTTTTATCTTTGAATTCTTAGGACTTAATACCTGGCATATATGGTAGTTGCTTATGAAATGTCTATTGAACAAATTGGCATTTATGATTTCTTGACTACTGGGTAGTTGAATCCTTTCCCTTGTTTATTTTCCAGATATATACATATTTTTTTTTCTATGAATGGTCTTCTAGGCTATTTTAATATTTGCTTTCTCTTTTCTGTGGTAACAAGACATCATTAAGTTGGAGTGCTCCCCTGTGGACCACACATGTCTCAGTCCTCAACGGCGGACACAAGTCTGTAGCTTTCAGGTAAAAGTTGCTCACTTAAATCCCTCTTTGTGAACCATGAAGGGTGGAGAACCATTCCCAGACACTGCTGCTTTGGCCACCAACTGAGGCAAACTAGGAGTGTCTTTTTCCTAGATGGTACCCCTGGCAGGTAGATTTAATAAGTCTGCTATTTCACAGACTTATTAAATCTCTGATCCATTCTGCCAGTCGTCTATACTTGTGTTCCAGTTCTCTGGCTTTCGATTCTTGCTCTAAAATTCATTAGACTTTTTAGGGAAGCACCAATTTAATGTGCAAATTTGACCAAAATGTCAGACTTTGAAGGAGGAGTGGACAGCCATTTTCCTCATCAGGCTAGATTCCCTAGTTCTCACAGCTTTAAAGTGGGCCTGACTCATAGGTTTAGGACAAAAGCCCCTAAAGAAGGTGTTGCTATATGTCTTCCATGCATTGTCCCTCTCTTCCTGTCATTGCAAGTGCTCTCTGAAGAGCTCTTACAGGTCTTGGCTGCCGAAACTTGAAACTTTCCCAGGCAGCCTCTACAGAGCTGTAACTTCCTATCTCTCAAAACTGCAGTTTTCAGGTTTTGGGCACATTTTGGGGGATTTTTTTCACTTTTTCAAGGAACTGGCTGATGGTGAAAACATATTTAAAGTCCCGAGTATTATGCTTGACCCTCAGTAGGTTCTCCATGATTATCACCGCTCTTGCTATTGACTGATGCCGTGATGAAATCCCTATGTCAAGGAACAATCACTTCCTCGCAGATGGCTGACAGGTTTATTATGCCCACAGAATCTACAAGAGGAGCCTTCTAGAAACTTCTACTTACCCAGAATTTTAGAGCTACTCAAGAAAAGATGAGTGGGTGAAGGGAACTAAAGCAAAGCTCTGTATTGTTGGCACCCAATTTTAATAAAAGTGCTATTCGTATCAACAAAAGCAATTATAATAGTTATCTCACTAGATACATGAAACATGCTGGAAACTTTACTTGTATTATCTTTATTATTCACAACATCTTTTCAAAGTTGGTGTATATGACTGGGGATGAGAAAACTGAAGGCCAGAAAAGTTACTGTCAGCTGAATACTTTGAACTGAAGGGTATACAGTCAATAAATAGTACTATTTCCTTCCTGCCCACCCCTGCTATTCAAATCCCCTGTCAAATCTGGCTTTCTCACTCCCTGAAAATATCTTGGCCAATCCCATAGCTTTCCAAGTCTTTTTCAGATATACAAAGAGCTTCACATTTAGGTTTTTTAAAAGTCCAATTAAATCTAAATCAAACTGCAATCTCTCACACAATTTTTCAACTTTACCAAAACCCAGGCTAAACCCAGCCTCTGAAAAGTATAATGGGGAATGAATTTTGGTTTTCCCTTTTAACCCTTTTCTCTAAGATCAAGTCAGGAATGAGGGATGAGGGGTAGATTATGAAGGCATTTTACAGGGCTGTATTTGAGATTCTCTCTTGCCTGTTTAAATGCCCTCAATAAAGGCATATGTCCAAATTTTAACTATATAGAGTAGACTTTGGAGGGTTCTTTACAGCCTTGGTACCCCGTAACCACTTTATTTCCTTCACTTTGCCTCCCCTAACTTTTCTCCACATTTCTCTCGACCTTTCTCTTGGCTCTGGGGACTTCTGACCTGTGCCCTTTGACTTCAGAGATGGATCCTCCACTAAGGACTCTCCCTGTCAGCTTCTTTCTGTGGGACTTGACTCACCTGGGAAGCGACCCTTTTGAACAGAGCCACTCCTGACTTTCTGAAGCCCTGGGCAGAAGTACAAACAGAAGCCCACAACTTTTAAATATTTAGATATATTTAAAATTGTGAGTCAAGCTAAGAATTATTTAATAAAATGTGTTCTGTCCTTATTCTCTAACAACCACACCTTCATAGTAACCTGGAGGGCTGGAAAGACTCATATCTAGAATTCTCACACTCCTTGGAATTCTACTTTAGAAGCTTGCTCCAAGACTGAGCCCCAATCCAGTTGACCTCACCTCTTTCTCACATTTGGCTCTTCCAAAGGGTCTTGTGCACATGTGTGTAGACACACTTGCTCTCATATTCACGAGCATAAGCTGGCCCTTGGGCCTGGGCACACAGTGATGTGGTCTATCCTTGGAAGTAGGATTGACATGGGGCCATTTGGGAAATTAATTCTGCAATCCTAGTTACCCAGGTCACAGTTTAGAAGACGATATGGTTTCCAGATGGGCATGTCCCTAAGATGGGCATGTGTCCTTGGCCTCATGAACTATTTTTCTGAAGAGAGAAGTGAGGCTGGAAGAAGGCTTGAGGAGCCCACTAAAGTACAGAGGACAGAATAAGAATCCCTCTTGCCTTGGTCTGAGGGTGTTCCTGCCCTTGATCGTGGGCCTTTCAAGATAACTTGCACTCATCTACCTTCCACAGAATTCACTCAACCCATGGAAAAACTCCAGCTTTATGTTCCTGTAGTTTGTTCCCATGAAGATTTATAGTCCTGTATACTCACAGTTATATAGGTAAGCCTACAAATGAGATCTGTTTCCCTTCTCACAGATAACCAGATCTCCCTAAATGTATCTCAGAGAGCCCTCCTCACTTGCCTTCAAAGTGAGCAATTTCTCTTCACTGCTCTATCCCTGGCACCTTGTGAATTGTGTTAAATGACTGAAAGAGTAAACAGTATCCTTTTCCCCACCCTCCTGTGGAATTTCCTACTTGTACACAATGTTCTTCAAAGATCTTCCCTCCCCAGTCAGTCTCCTCAGTGCATCCCTAAACTTATTTTGGAGTGATAGGTTGAGTCACAGGAAAATTTAAGCCATCTCTTGGCCCTGCATGGATGGGAAGTGGGAGGTGATCAGATCCTCTCTTTGGGCTTCAGCTGAAATTCTAAGATTGCAGACCAAGTTACATTTAGCAATTTCCATGTAACTTGCCTAGTTCATCTAAGATACATTTAGGGACATCAGCTTATAGTAGCAGAGAGTAATTTGAACCTAGCACTGACCGGTTCCATAAGATATCCGCTTTCATTATGCCAGGCTGCATCTGGGACCCCATTTTAACGAGATGGGGTGAGGCTTGGCAGCCTGCATTAGCACACTGCCAATCACATATGGCTGAGGGCGGCCTACTTCTGACTGCCCAGAACTGAACTGACACTTACAACACACAACTGTTCCCACATCTCATTTGGCTGCTGCTTTATGTCCATCGTCAGATGCTGGCCTCATGAGAATTGGGGAAATGCCCCCAGCTAGCTTGATAGTGCAGTCAAATGGCTGCACAGATTCCTTGGGACTATTCCTATGATTCAGCTGCTCTGCGATTTGTATAATTAGAACAGCTTTCTTGCCTGAGGCCTTCAAAGAACAATTACAAAAACAAATAGCAACAGCAGTAGCTGCAGTCGTAGCTGCAGGAAAAAAAAACAAAAAACAAAAAACCCAGCAAAAACAATAACAAAACCAACAGGAAAAGAAAAGGCACCTAACAAGACAGAGGCCTCCCACTGCTCGCATCATCCAGTAGAAGGCAGATAAATGTATTTTGTTTTTCATCTGAGGCCTCAGATAGTCAGCTTCATTAAGAAAAATAGTAGTTAGCGTCCCATGTAATTATGACAACAGATACTAACCCATTATCTTATAATTCTTCAGAAATGAATTTCCCAGGAAGATTCTATCCTCTGCAGATTTCCCCTATTAAAGGTTGAATGACCAATCCGAGCCAGTGTTTCTGAGGCTGTTGAAAGTCAGGCTGTTGATCTGGATGATTGGAATGTGGCCTCTGCCTGCTCCTCCTGGCAGCTCCTCTGTGTCCTGCCTCAGCTGGTTGACTGTTACCTTCAGGCATTCACATTTTCCCCTGCTCTAAGCAGGCCTGACAGTATCTTTTCTAACATCAACGTCTTCCATTCCTTTTAGTTTTCAAAGCGTGTTTCCTTATTGTCCCACTATGACTGAACAAAGATGGTTTCCAGAGAGTTTGATAATAATACCCCAAGCCAAGGTAGAGCATTATAATTTACCCTGTGGGAGATCTTGTAATCCTCATTTTGTAGATAAAAGAGAGGAGAGGTCAAGAGGCCAAGATATAAAGCTAACAAATAGCAGAACTAAGTCATGGACTCAGGTTCTCTTAACACTAAACTCTTCTACGCTATTGCTGTTATTAGTTGCAGGGTAGGAAAAAGATTCTCTAATTTTTCATGCCAGAGCATACTTACCAAAATTTAAAATCTTGTTTAAGGAAACACACACACACACACACACACACACACACACACACACGGGGGTGGGGTGGGGAAAGAGAGAGAAAGAAAGCATGTGTATGACAGAAAAATTAGAAACACAGGAAGAAAAATGGAATAAAAATCACCCAGAGACTCAGCAGGCAGTGATATCCCCCGTTAGTATTTTGATTTATGTCTGACACTGTTTATGTCTATGTATACATAATTTCAAAATTAGTGTCATACCCGAAATGCTTTTTAAACTTGCTTTTCACTTAAAGGCATTTTATGCATATCTTCCTCATGTGCATAAATACAGAAATTTCTCTGTGATAAACTTCTGATTTACAAAGTTGAAAGAAAGCTAAGCATTGGAGTTAAAGTATGTCAACAAATAGGAAACATTAAAAGTCACTTTATAGTGTCCATCTGGGTTGGCAAACAAAGAAATTTCCAGACAAGATTTTGGAAACAAATGAGTTCATCATGAAGAAGTTTCTCTAGAATGCTCTCCCATCCTCATCTAGGCACCATTTTATTTCAACATATGGATATATTATAGTTTGAGCAGTCCCCTGCTGTTGGACATTTTATGACCATAAATAGTTCTGGATGGACACCTTTCATGTACATTTGCTGACTTTCTGATTGTTCAAAGCCAGCAGAGTTCAGTGTAGGGATCAGAAGCTTTTTATTCCCAAGGTGAGTGGCTGGGATGAGTGCTGTTCCCCTGGGTCAGTCCCACCCCTGGGCTCTAGATACTTAGGGTCCTACTGTCCCTCGAAAGCTCTATTGTTGTTGCCAGTTTCAGTGGCTCGATTATTAGGTGTACATTCCTTTGGATTAATTCTTTGTCCTCCATGAAATGCAACTACCTCAGGAAGAAAGCGTTTCCTAAGTGTACATGCTGATGTAATAATATCCCTTTATGTTGTCTCATTATTTTTTTTCATTGTTTATGAGTCATAGAGAGAAGCAATGGAGAAAAGTTGTTACAAACGAGGGCTCTGGAGCCAGCCTGTCTGGATGACTATTAATATTACCACTTAATAGCTGGGACAAACTTGGTCAAGACATTTAATACGTCTCTGACTCAGTTTCCTTATCCATATAATGGTTATAATAATATTATCTAACATCATAGACTTGTGAAGATCAAATAGAAAATGCTTAATATAGTATCTTGAAAATAGACATTTTACTCAATAAATGTTACCTGTAATTATCTTTCCAATGAAACTAGAATCACTAAAGTCAGTGATCATTATTATGGTGGAGGCAACAGGTATCTTGCCCAGATTTCCTTAGCACTGACTGCTCCCCTGCATGTTGGCAGCTTCTTAAGAAAAACATCTACCACTCTGCCCGAGGGCTTTTTCTGATCTTCAGAGTACGCAGAGACCAGGACAGGCTAGAGAGCCAGTGCCCTGGGAGCAGCCACTGTTAAATGACAAGAGGGTGTGGTGGACAACTGTCTTATCTCCTTGGCCCTTCAGGCGGACAAATCTGAGGCATGTTGTACACCACGCCCCAGAGGTCTCCTGGTTACCTGCTCCCGACACCTGTACTGACATTCTCCATTTATTGTCTCCATCCCTCCCTCACACATGGGGAGACCAGTGAAATACCTCCCAAGAAAGCTTGAGGAATCCAACCTAAGCCATATATCGGGATTCTCTGAATATACCACAGTGAAAAAATAAAACACAGTATTAATCACCTCGTAGTTTACCATTAAATATTTGTTTGACAAATTAAGTGCCTCTAAGATAGTGCAACCTGAACATGTGGCTTTCTTCTTGTTGATGGGACTTCATTTGCGAGTGCTCTGTTCTGCTGTCCCTACCACCTAGAAGCACAAAGGTTATCTTGGAGAGAAAAGTTATTCCCTCGATAACTATCCTTTCTCTTTTTTTGATCCTAGCATGGGTCTCTGAAGAGGAATGCTAATTCAGAGGTTGAAATTCACCTCCTACGGGAGCGAGGCAGGCGAGCCAAATGAGTGAAGTGATCTAATTCAAAACTGCACTGCAGCGAAATGACATGTGGATGTAAGAAAGGGAGTGGCTGCTGAGCTCCGACTACTCACCTCCATGCAGGATGAAGGCCTTGGCTCTCAGATCATCGGTCTCTCATTATTTTTTAATGTAGATTTTTGTATCAAAAACCGTATTTTAAGTTATCAACAATGAATTCTGCTTTTTCATAAACATCTCAGCCATGAGCAGAAACTCTACTCATCAGTGGCCTTCCAACATGATATCTCAGCTCTAAGCAATGACCCAGGTTCACCTTAGTAGCCACAAGGACTAATTTAAATGATAAATTAGTCCACAGCACCTGTTCCTGCTTTCCATGAGTCTCAGAGAACCTGGATTCTAACCGGGAATCGGCCTGCTTTCATACCTCCATTCTCTTCACATTATGTGTGGCCGAGTTCATTTGTTTCCCCAAGCAGACACTGATCTAGAATTATGCGAGGAGGTTTCATTTCCAGATCTCATGTAAAATTAATTTCCATAATTCTCTCAGTTCCTGCCTGTCCATACATATCTTCCTTCGTTAACCACTTTATTTCCATCTGAATTACCTCTGTCCCAAATCTAGTAGGCAGAGATTGTAGGCAACTTTTAACTGTGAGTTACCAAAATGCATTCTGGCGTCCTCAGCTACTGGCCTTGAAGTCAGCCTTACTGAGCCCTTTAAAAATATTGGTGTAGCACCTAAACAACACAACCAAAAAAAAAAAAAATCATTAAGTTTCATTATGAATAATTAAACTGAATAAAATCTTAGTGAATATTGCTCTAGTGAGAGATGCTTAGGTGTCTTTGAACCCACCGTGGTTTTTTGCCCAAGTTTAATAAGTTTTTGATTATATAAAGGATGTTTAAACTTGCACAAAAGGCTTCTTACAGGCACTGTGCTCCAAAGAGACCTTTCTGCAGGAACAATTCTATTCTGCTTCAATTTTGAAACATTCCCTAATTAAGTTGGGTCCCATCCACTTACAGCTTACATTTACCCGGTGCTCCCTCCTGAAATTGGCCCTAGGTACCAGTCTACTGAACATCTGTTTTTGTTCCTGTTTACATGGGTCAAGTGGATGGTTCTACAAATGAAAATCATCTTTTAGTCAGGGACTACGGGGTCATCTTCTATGGAACTTTTTTTGTTGTTGTAGCTGTTCTGTGTGTTGGAGAGTAGTTTTTCCCTTCCTTTTTTAATTAAACTACAGATTTGGCATTGCTGCCTTAGAGTTCACGCTGTGTTATGTTAGGAAGCAGGTGATTAGATACTAGATTCTCAGTCTGGAACAGTGTCCTCAGCCAACCTGAAGAGAACCTGAGTATATGGCAGAAGAGTATGTGAGAAGATATTGTCATGCTTCTGCAAAATTATTTGGTTTTATACTGGTATGGATTTTTTAATGTTATGAATTTCTTTCTTTCTTTCTTTCTTTCTTTCTTTCTTTCTTTCTTTCTTTCTTTCTTTCTCTCTCTCTCTCTCTCTCTCTCTCTCTCTCTCTCTTTCTTTCTTCTTTCTTTCTTTCTTTCTTTCTTTTTCCCTTCCTTCCTTCCTTCCTTCCTTCCTTCCTTCCTTCCTTCCTTCCTTCCTTCCTTCCTTCTTTCCTTCCCTTCCTTTCCCTTTTTTCTTTCTAGCAATAGAATGCATTTTCAAACAAATTTGATGTGATACTTCTATATAAACAAAGATAGTTGGTATTGTTGAAAAGGACAGAGGAGGAAGAGATAGAGCTCTCCTGTCTTCCTCTGAGCCTCACTGGGAAACTCTGAGAAGCTCAGGGCCTTACTACTCTCTGGGCCACCTGGGGTCACTCTGGAGCATGTTAGAGATGCAGAATCTTGGGGCAACCTCTGCTCGTTAGCATCACAGTCTGCAATTAAACAAGATCCCCAGGCAATTGCAATGCCTGTTAAGGTTTGGGGAACAATGGGCTAATGTTTCACAAAACAGTTAGAAAACACTGGTCCCAGGCTTTTCTCAACAGTCTAATAAAGACAGATTAGATTCAAATATAGTTTATTTGGTTGTCCAAGACCAGTTCTAAAATGTGATTGTATTTGTCTACTTCGAAAATTGAAGTCAATTAAACTTAATCTTTCTTTGGTATACTTTGAGATAATGAGAGATAATATCGTACCTGACCTTGGGAGTTGGTGGCCATGAGCAGGAATGTGAGACATATCATGCATAGTTCTTTCAGAGCAGCATTTGTCTCCAATGGGCCTAGGCCCGCCTGGAGCACATGGCTATGCTTCCTGGTATCACTCTTAAGTAATGGAATGACATGCCTTTTTGGATGGTCTTTGGTTTCAGAATGACTTCCAGCAAATGGGACCATTCTACCTGAGAGTGTCATGGCTTGCTCAAGTGAATATACATTAAATGTCTGGGTGAGATCTCAGAAATATCTCTACCACCAAGTGATGTTAATGAAAAATCATTCTGCTTCTCAATGCATTGGCTCATGTGTCTATAATAAGGTCTGCCCTGGCATTTCTTGGTATTAGCACTGGAGTTCACTTATCCAAAGAAGCCTTGTAGTCCTAGGAAAACTAGGACAGTTTGTCAGCCTAACCTATAGAGTGGGACCAGAAGTATATAATTACCCAAAGCTCTGTCCATTATGTTGGTAGAAATGGCAAAACAAGCTCTGAGATTCATTATTTTCTTCAAGACCCAAGTATATGAATTTTAAAAAGCAGCTTAATGATATTATTTCAACACTTATTTCTTAGATAGCAGTTGCAAATGATTCCAAGATATGAAGCAGGTGTTTCTGCATGGCCTGCTGGATAGAATGAAGAAAAATGTCCTCCTAGATTACCCTACAGATGATGTACCCAGTGGTTCCTAATTTCAAATGAAAAATATTCTCAATCATATAGTCGACAGAATTTCATCTGGCCTTTCTATAACACCCAGAGCCAAAATGGAAGCCTGTGTGTTATTTCTAGATTCAGGAAAAACACTTACAATGCTTCATGAAGCAATTAAAACAGGTGTGTGTCATACATACTTGCTGTTTCCGCAAAGAGCTTCCCCATCCTCATGGTTTGAAAAATTCTTTTAGTATGGGTTCATTGAGAACAAACAAATGCTTTGGTCTCCTGTATCTTAATAAAGAAGTCAGGGTTCCCTTTACATAATTGTCACTTTCTGTATTGTCAAGGAGGAATTTTCCACCCAACATTCCTCTAATTTTCTGTGTTTGGGTCTGGTTCTTATCTTCTTGTGGCTTTAAAACAATCCTGGGTTCTAGTAACAGAGTAATGTTTAAACATTCTTGTTTTATATAGACCAGAGTGATTGATAGAACGTGAGAGACCAGGCTTTTGAAAAGTTTAAAAAATTTTTTAAACATAATTTTTTAACTATAAAAATGTGCTATGAATGAATGCCTAAGAACTTTTAGGCTGACAGATATCAAACTTGGTTAGTATCTAAGAAACACCGGGAAAACGTGAAAAAATTCTAATGCCCAGGCCCCGTGCCACAGATTCTGATTTAATTAATCCAGAGTGATGCCTTGGCATAAAAATTTTAAAAGCTTTCCAGTTGATTCTAATGTGCTCTAGGCTCTTATATAAAAAAATTAGTCTTTTAAATTCCCTAAGTCTTATTTATTTGTTCTTTCCTTCCTTTGTTCATTCATATCTGCTTATTTCCTTTCTATAAATTGATGCATTGATCCACTCATTCATTTAGTGTTTTTGATTATTCCAAACATTGTACAATACAATTTACAATGAAAGGGAAGAAACCCTGGGGCAAGGATTTTTTTTAAAAATCTTGGGATACTTTTTAAATGATAAGATCCAATAATATGATTCCAGGATAAATTATAATCAGAAATTTTCCCTGAGTCCAAGCATAAACTCTAATAAAATATTTCACTTCTTCCTCTTCTACCTCAGATGCACCTGAGGGTGATATAATAAAATATGCATAAGTTGTTTCTAAACAATTTAAAAACCAATTGGTTGGGGTCATCTTTGACTTCTGAATATAGGCTTGTGTTAATTCTCTATTCATATTCATTAAATATGTAGTCCAATTACTAACACTTAAAGATGTTATCAAACACAGGGTAATTCATGCTATTTTAATCATAAAGATGCTTCTGAATGCAGTGGAAGTAAATTTATTCCTCATTAACAACTCTGTCATTTTGAAATCTCGGAATGTTCTTGTATCTAAAATATTGTGCTTACAAGATCTGTGCATAATTTTTTCAGGATTGTAATGGAAGGAGCACTGAGGGTCTGGTAGTTTTTTTCCTGAGTCATCTTTCTACTGAGTAAATACAATCCTGTTATTGTCCTAGTTCAGTGGTGCTCAAATTTCAGAGCAAAGTTTCAGCATCACCTAGAAGGCTTACGCAAGCACAGAATGCTGGTACCCTGCACAGAGTTTCTCATTTAGTATGTTAGCACAGGAGGTGAAAAATGTGGGGAGCACAATCTGAGAACCATTGGTTTATATATACACCTCTGAGGCTTTCTGTTTCTTTGTGTCTTTTTTCTTGAGGTGAAATCTGAGCCCAGCAGCGTTGATGTCACCAGAGAGCTTGTTAGAGATTCGAAACTTTAGTGTCCACCACAGAACTACTGAATCAAAGTCTGCATTTAAAAAGACCCCTGCATGATCTCTATGCTCAGTAAAGTTTGAGGAACACTGGTCTAAGTCCTCATCTTTAACACAATAGATAGGGCTTTTTGATATCTGGCCCCACACTTCCCTCTCTGAATCCATCTTCTCCCACTTTCTTTATATGTCTAACATACTAGTCATTCTTCCTTGGTTTCTCTATGCTCATGTGGTTCTGAGGTTTTAATGCTGTTCCATTTTCCTGGACTAACTTCCCCCTTTCTTTGTTTGACAGGCTTAATTCATCCTTTAACACCTGGCTCAGATATCCTCATCTGTGAAACTTATCCTAACTTCTTTTAACAGACTATTCCTTCCTATCACTTATATCATTGTATTGTAAATATATATGTAATTGTATATTCTTCACCTTAAGCTATGAGCTCTCTGACAGCAGTGATATGTCTAAATAGCCTCTACAATCACAGTCAAGCATAGAGTAGGTATTCAATAAATACATCCTAAATGGGTCAATTAATTGTGACATTTTGGTTAAATCACAACTTTTTTGAGTCTCAGTTTACTCATTCATAAAAAAAGGGGGGTGGGACTACATAAATCTCTAATTGCTTCCCCTCCATCAAGTTTACTGTTCTCTACATAATTCTAAATTATTTAAATATTTTTAAAAGTATTTATTGAGCAAATACTGAGTACTGTGCATGTGGCTATAGACAGGACATTGACTGCGGACACTGCCCTTGTGGCCTTTTCAATCTGGTGAGACAGACAGAGTAAATACAATCTGGTGAGACAGACAACTTCTTAAATAACAACTTATTTTCAACTGTTTAAGTGTTTGTAAAATGATATGAAAGATATTATAGCTATATAAAAGGGGAAATTAAGCCAAGGTCTCCTTACTTTCTTTGCATTAATATTTCATTAACCCAAAATAAAGAAGAAAATTTATTAACTTAGTGCAGATGATTCTTAGAATATATCTTGATGAGTCCAGAAATATTACAAGCTAAGAAAATTGGCTAAACTTATAGGCTGTAGAAATAGGCTAGACTAGCATCTTCTCTGATTCTTGGCTTTAATATGCCTTTAAATGAACTTTAAATGTAGCAAGCAATGTAGAAACTGACAGAGCTATTGTACTCAATTCTATGGAATAAACACGTGGCCTGCCTTCAAGATGCAGTCCAGCTTAGTGAAGGAGACACTGAATCAGGCAGTAGGAGCCTAGGCTTCTAGTTCTGAGTCTACTGTGAGAAGCTGAAGTCTGGGCCTCAGTTTTCTCAATCATGGAATAACAAGAATGAATTGATGCTTTGTAAATTCAAATATATTCCCAGGGACTCAGAAAGCAGCCAGTCTCTATGTCAGACAGATGATTTTCAGAGAACGCTATTGAGTTCAACTGTTCATTCTGAATCACCTGAGCACATTAAATGGTCTCTTTCCATTTCCCTACAACTGTCCCTTCTGGCTGATGGGAGTAGAAGGTTTCTGAACATACAAGAACAGGTTTGAGCCTGAGATCCAGCTACACTGGGACAGACTATGGCAAAACAGAGCAGAAATTTTCCCTCCTTTCTCCTATATGTTCTTCATTTTCAGTACAAGCTTGGCTAAGCTGCCATTCAGCAATTGCAAGAAGAGATATATCATCTGAAGAAGCCGAGCCAAATATTTGATTTGGATGATTATGCTGCAGGTGTCTCATCAGGACTGCGGTGCTTGGATTACTAATTATTTTTCCTCAACTTAGTACCTCTTGCAGGGAACACAGAGCATGGTTGGAATGATGAGGGATGGCTTTAGTGAATGAGGCCCTGGACAGCTGATGTCACAGGCTGGTTGTAGAAACAGAAATGGTAAAGACACTAAGATCAGCGGCAGAGGAAAGGGGAACCCCACCAAACAAGGCACTTGTATGCCATTTGGAAAACTTCAGTTTTCATATACCTTTTAGTATCTGGTGGCAAGAAAGAGCTAATGTAGTTTTCCCAGCTGTTTGGGTCTACTACAGTAACAGTGTAGTTTTACATCTATAGTTAATTCGTAACATTTATGTTCACTATTCTGTTTTGGCCCTTCAATGAAGTGGGAGATATTTAATTATCTCGATTCTGACAAAGAAAAATTACAAGGGTTCAGTGAGAGTAAATGATTTGTATACTGTCATACAGCTAGGAAATATTAGGACCTCAGCTAGGTTCTGAAATTAAGACCGGGTGAATCCTATGCACTATATATATATTTAAATATTTTTATTAAAATGTACCTAACATACAATATTGTATTAGTTTCAGGTATATACCATAGTTATTCAATAGTTTATCTATCTACGTAAAGAAGTGATTGCCATAATTGACATTGTATTGTGTCAACAACCATCTGACACAATACAACACTAGTGTATTATTCCTATGTGCTATCTTGCTTTATTCAAACTGTAAGAGAGTCTTACGGCTCATTTGTTAAGCATGTAGTGTAAGAGAAGTTAGTGGGTGAGGAGATTTGCTTCCATGATAGCCAGTGGGCTTCCAGCTTCTAAATCCATGCACTATATTAGTTCTTTTAGATTTGTCTTTACAAAATGGTTATGTGTACAAGCATGAGCATGAACCTGTCGCTACTTCTACAAAAAAAAAAAAAGATTACATATAATCTATACATGATGATGTCCAAATTTATATCTTTAGGCCCAATTTGTTTTGAAATTCAAATGCATATATCTAGCTACCTCCTAGACTTGTCTCCTATATAGTCCATGAATCCAAAGCTGCAAGTGTACTTTCCCCTAGAGCCTCAAACCTGTACCTTTTCCTTTCTCTTTGTTAGTGTCACTATCACCCACCAACTTTCTCAAGACAGAAAACTAGTATTACTGTTATTCTTTCCTGCCACTCAGCCTATCTTTTATATCTTACTGGAAGGATCAGCTTCATTGGCATATAATGAGTGTAGTCACACAGGCTTCTGTGCTCAAAAAGACCTTATGCTTGGGGTTTAATGCTCAGCAATTGCTGTCCTGAAATTCTTAATAATTTTTTCTTTGAATTTGTGTTTTGCAAGGGAAGTCTATTAGGACAAGAAGTTGTCTGGGTTGGGTAATGGCATGGGCATGTACACCCACCCATTGAGTGGCAAGGCCAGGACCCGGGCTCTTGTAAGGATGTCTACATGCTTTGCAAATATTCTCATTCCTTATGGATAATGACATTACATAGCAGGTAAAACATACTATGACAGGTTGAGAAAGACTACAGAAAGAAAAAAACAAACCCTTTTTCTGCTTTTTGAATGAGGAACCTACCTTTTTCATTTTGTACTGGACCTCACAGATTATGTAGCTTGTGCTGCTAACCAGTTATAAAGTCTTAAAGATTCCATCTCTCCTCCCCCTAAAAAGAGGAAATCTACTGAATGTCTTTGAATGTCTTGAATCTGTTTTTTTCCATTCTTACTGACAGTTCTGTGGTTCGAAA
Organism: Cynopterus sphinx; assembly: GCA_030015415.1. NCBI lineage: Eukaryota > Metazoa > Chordata > Mammalia > Chiroptera > Pteropodidae > Cynopterus > Cynopterus sphinx. Next base: position 93,690,891 of record CM057385.1, on the reverse strand, counting down.
GATTATTTCCTTTCATTAATATTATTCCCACAGCCTCTTCTCTAGACTTCTGGTCTCTAGCCTTGCCTCCTTTCTTTGGTGCTCTCTTTTACATGATGTGACCAGAATCATCTTTCTAAGTAACAGCTCTCATGCTAATACTACTGTAAAATTACCTTAACCCGATTCTAAATAGCTCTCTACTACTTTAGAAATGAATGTAAAAGGCCTTAATAAAGCTTAACACAGTATTTTATCAGTTGTTTGCTACCTGTAATGGGTAATTTTATACCAGTCTAGGTGCCACTGTGAAGGTGGCATATTAAATAAAATTAATATTTAATTTTTAGACTCAAAATAAATCAGATTGCTCTTCATAAAGTGGGTATGCCTCATTTAAACAGTTAAAAATCTTAAAAGAGAAAGAATAATGTCCCCCAAGAAAGAAGGGGTACTCAGTACAGCCTGAGGACTCGAGTTGCAACGTCAGTTTTTCCCTGGGTCTCCAGCCTGCAAGCTAGCCCTGCAAATCTCTCTCTCTCTCAAATTCCTTTGAAGTACCATATTTCTCTTATCTCTGAAAACTTGCCATTTTGTTTTTTATAAATGGAATATTATTCTCCATTATTCTCCGACTTATTAATACATACCTCAAATTCTAGGTTACACAGCCCTCTTACATTCACCCAATCACTGAGTATTACCTAATTCTTAGATGTTACATAATATTTGATCATATTCTTGACTGTGTCTTTCATTGGACTCTCATCTCTATGAGGATAGAAACTATGTCTATTTTGTTAAGACTTTTATCCCAAACACAATACAATAATTATCTGGCTCATAAAAGAAACTTGGATAAATGAAAAAATTGAATAAATGAATCAATTAGAAGGGGCAAAACTTTGCATTGTTAGAAAGAATGATAAATTCACACATGTGACATTAATATGGCACCTAGATACCAAGTTTTCATAAACCCTCTTTATTAAGTTGTGTTTTGAGGAGATACTGGTAGGCTGGATAGTGCTAGTTTAAATTTTAACCTAAAAAAGAAAAAAAAAGTGGATCCTACACTAATTGCCTTATCTATTTTAAGGCCTGAGGATAGATGTGGAGCAACATTAAAGGATTAGATTGTAATTGATGGTCTGTGAGGAATATCATTAATGATTAAGAATCAAATCTCCAATGTTTTCTTTGTGCCTGGAGTACTCGATTATGGATCAAAGAAAATTCACAAAACAGCAACTAATAACCATATTCTCTGGGAAGATAAAGAGATACATAAATATCATTGGAAAGGAGAATCTGAAACACTAGGCTGTTATTAAAAAAATAAAATAAAAAGAAAATATGGCCCAAATGAAGTCACTTGTGCCAAGTCCATGTCACCGAACTAAGACTTAATACCTAACCTAATCGCTGTTTTAGTCTCTCCAAAAATATATTCTTAACTAGCCCATCTGGAATTTCATGGTCAGCACTACTAAAGTAATCTTCCTAACAGATCTATGTTCTTCCCTCAAAGAAAAGTGATTTTGCCTGAAATAACCTACAGTTTGAGAGACATTTTCTTTTTTTTCACCCCCTTCTGCCTAAAAAAGCCTTATATTTTATAAAACTCCTTGGATCTACTTTCTATTTGCTAGATGGGATTCAGCCTGATTTAAAAATCTTAAAATTTTGTTTTTTTATCAAACTCAATGACAGGGCTGGGTTCCTGAGAAAATTGGCAGAAGCTGGCTAAGGGTAAAAATTTTCACCAGTCAGTTCTTCCAGATCTCTGTCTGTGATATCCAATAAAGAGAGAGAAAAATAAGATGTTTTTTGCACCCTCTTTGGGGATACCTCTTGAGTCTAAGAAGTTGTTAAATACTGGCAGAAATACTGCCTCTCTCAGCTGAAACCTGACAAGATATTCAAAGGGATTTAATAACTTTATGATCAGAAATGTGGCCATATTGGAAGCTGACATTCAAAACCTGATAGAAAAAAATTTTAGGCCTCCCCTCCTTAAGTTAAATGTAGCCAGAGGGAAAGAAACGCTTTTTAAAGCCCTTGTAAATAACTTTATGGGTGAACCAAACTATGATGTCATTTAAGTTGCAACTCAGTTATTTGAGGAATTGAAGGCAACTGCCCTTTTCTTAAAATCTTTGCAAAACCAGAAATGCACCGTAAATTCAGACACAGTTTAAAGTCCACCTATTCCTTTTACCAGTCCCAAAACTTTTTCTATTTATCTCAAAAAGTTTGTAAGTATTGTAATTATATTCTGGCCTTTGGAAATCAAAGTCCTTCTTGGAAGAAGCTGCATTCTTTCCCAGTGACCTTGAGATGCAAATGTTCTACAAACTTCAGGGAGGTGATTCTTACCCAAAGGAGAATAAATGGGAGAAAGATTATTTAAAATTTACATAAATGAAAAATTATGTATCTTCTCCATTAATATTAGTAAAAAGCTTAACCATCTGAGCAGGTAAACTTAACTTATTCCAAATGCTGAAAGAAAATTTGGATCCAACTTCTTTTTTAAACTAGTGAGTTTTGTATTATTGTACATCACTCATGGCTCAAGTTTTAGAATGAAAGCTCTGAGATCTCTATTTGCATCTATCTGTATGTTTTTGTTTATATGTATATATTTACAAATGCAAATATACATATATATAAGTATATAGTATTTTTCTATCTGGTATTGCCAAAATTAGTTTGTAAAAGAGTTGTATTTAATTAGCTCTAAAATAATTAAGTGCTATATAAATTAAACCTTCAGAAATATAATAGAAACTAACCCAAATGTTTCTCAAGGTCATGTGATCTAAAATAATTCTTAGTAAATGAAAGCTAAGTTTTTTGGTTTACTTAAAATGTCTTCAGGACTATCAGCATTAAAATAACAGACGTATAAAATGTTTATTTTTACCTATGTTTAGTAGAAGTCTAGTAAATTTATGTTATCTCTGTTACAAAATTTTTCAGCAAGAAAAGTAGCTTGAGATGATGAATGACCTTGTCTAATGTCTCAAAGTTTTTGTGAGAAGTTTAAACATACTTGTTAAGAAAAATTAAATTAAATTTATAAAAATAAGTAAAATAAAAGATTTTTAGGTGACCTTTTCAAAAAGTTTCCCCAAGTCCTGTTGGTAACCTGAAGCCTTAAGGTTTTGCTAAGTTGAGTGATAAAAATTCATTGATTAGTTAAATCATTTTTAAATAAGATAAAATACTGAATTAATTACTGATTAATTAATAGTTATAAATTATTTTTCACTTCTTGTTGCCAAAAAATTTAAAATATTTGAATCTATTAGTAAATATATCTTGTGCCACATTGAGAAATTTACTATTAAAAGGCATATGTTTCTTAAGAAAAATATAAAAATTTAAAAAAATTTCTTAAGTGAATGTGTTTTAATATCAAAGGTAAGCTGGTATAAAATTAAAATTTTGTTTTCTTTCTCTGTTAAAAGCACAGAATTTTCTTGGACTTTTGGTCTGTCCTTGATAAAAGATTATAAAGAGCTTTTCTTTGCCTTTTAAAATAATCTGCCTAGAAAATAAATATTCTGTGCTTTGTCAAAATAATTTTCTATATTGCCTTTACCAGGTTTTTAATTATTTAAGAAAGCTGAATCTTCTCTATTAAAAAAGGTATTATTTTTTATAACTACTTAACTCTCTGTATATGCCTGTACAATCTTTAATTGTCACTATAGTAAATAGATAACTAGGTGTTGTTTCACAGTGATTTATGACCCTATATGGCCAAGTTTTAAAAAAACTTTTGAGGTTTTTGACAAATTTCTCCATATCAAATTCTAAATGAAATGTTTTGACCTCACACTAACTTTGGAATTTTCCAGAGGGACCTAAAATCATCTCGAAAGATTTGTTCTCTCTCCTTATGAAAAGGGAAATGTTAAACTAAGTAGGAAAATTTGATATATTAAATTACATGGGAAACATTGTCAACTAAGAAGTAATATAAGCCTTTTTATGTTGTGTTTATATAGGTATATGTTATAAGTATTCCAGAAATTGTGTGAAATTCTTGGAAATCTGATTTGTCCCCACATAATGTTATTAGTCATAACTCTAGTTATTACCTTAAAATGTGTACCACAGAAATAATCGAAGTTCCTTGTAAATTTCACTATAATGAACTCTCCTCAGGTCTTTAACAATGAGCGTTTTTAAGTCTTTTGTCATTCACAGAGAGTTATTGTTTTAAGTTGAAGCTTTGTAAAGGTGTTCTTACAAGGTACTTCATCTTCAAGCAGGTTCATGGAAAAAAATTTGAGAAGTAAAGGTTTCTGATAACTAAGATAATAAAACTGAACTGGGTAGGGATTTCTAGGAATTTCTATTGGAAGAAACAATTTAATCAGAAAAAGAATTAATAACATGGGACTAAATAAACTAAGAAGGATGAATATAATATTTAGAAACATTACTTATCCTTTCATGTTTTGTTTTTCCAGATTAAAAAAAAAAACTTTTATCTTCAGCTATCTATGACACCCAACAATTTGGTATAGTATAACTTTGTAAATGAAGATGAAACATTTGCTTTTTCTCACTACCTGATCCCTCCAGAATTCAGCTATTCTTGAGTATTCTTTTCATGGCTATACAGTTAGTTATTTGCATACATTCAATCAAAATTTGTTATCCTTATAACAAGCCTTGTCAACCAGGTATAATTGTCAAATTTTCTCTTCTCTAAAATGACTTTTTCTTTTCTCTTTTTTCTTGATTCAAACTGGCCTTGGGCTCACTTGTTTGTTTTTTCATTGTCCTGCATAATGCAAGACCACTCCTTTAATTGTTAAGCCCTTAGATCAGCATCACACAGTTTTAGAAACAAAGCCTGAGGTCCAATGACCACAGAGAGTTTCAGTTAAACTAAAGATAATATCTTGCAACTCCACACCCATGAAGCCAGAACCACCCTACCAGCATCCCCTTGAAACTAGACAGAACTATGCCATGAATGACATAAGGACCTGAGTCAATGATCAATTGCCTCCTAGAAAAGACCAGTCAGTAGAGCCCATGACCCCAACTGTTCTCCTGTGTCTCTAGTCTTGGACCATTTCCTTAAATAAACTTCTACTTTCTTTGCTGCAAACTCCTATCTGTGTCTCTTTTGGCTTTGATGCATATAGGCAAAAAGAACCCTTTCAGTTCTGTAAACACTGGTACTTTGTTACAAGGTAACAATAAAGCAGTCTTAACAAAAGCTTATATAGTCAGCTACTGTTCTTGTTGCATTTATGTAAATAATCAAGCCAAGTCTAATGCAAATAAATTAGTTTTAGTGTGATTATCCTCAGGAAAAAAAAAAGAAATGGGGATAATTGCCAAGAGAAAAATTATGTTTACACCTTTGTCAATATTAGATTCTAATTGTGTTGATTGTCTTTGAGGTTTTGTTATGTATCTGTAAACTGAACTGGATCCTGAACTCTAGTTTCCAAATAAAATCTGGCTACAAACACACCAAACATTGGAAATTATCCTGCTTATAATAATTATTATAATCTCCCTGCCACACTATATTCTTTCAATAGTTTTAATTACATGCTAGAAGTCACTGACCACAAAGCAGTTGATCTTTCTAAGACTAGAATATCAGAAAATATAAAACAAAAAACCAATAAACAAAGAGATGACCAACTTAAAGTTTGTGAACTTTAATTTTGAAGTCATTTTTGAAGTTGTGGCCAGTGAACATCACAGAGATTAAGTTAAAAAAAAAAAAAAAAAAAAAAAAATATATATATATATATATATATATAGAGAGAGAGAGAGAGAGAGAGAGAGAGAGAGACTGCGAATATCACACAAAGGATGGACAAAACAAAGACTTTTAGAGTTGTAGTTTGGAATGATGTTAATGCATTAAATTATGATCACATTTTTCAGGCGGAAAGTCTGATTTAAAAAGTGGGGTGGGGAAAATTGTTTATAAAAAAATAGGCCCCTAATGGAGTCACTGTGTTAAGCTTATGTCACCAAACCAAGACTTAATACCTAACCTAATTGCAGTTTTAGCCTCTCCCAGGAATATAATCTTAACCAGTCCATCTGGAATTTCCTGGTTAGCAGAGTGAGGTAATCTGCCTGATAGTGCCCAACCCTTCCCCAAAGAAAGGTGACCTTTCCTGAAATAATCCACTCTTAGCTAGAAACTTGCTTTTTTATGCTCCCTTCTGCCTACAAAAGCCTTACATTTTGTACAGCTCCTCAGAGTGCCTCTCTATTTGCTAGATTGGATACTGCCCAATTCATGAATTGTTGAATAAAGCTAATTTAATCTTTAAATTTACTCAGCAGAATATTGTTTTTTAACAAGATTTAGTTCCTATTGTTCATTCTTGACAAGTCTGGAACTCAATCAGCCATTCCCTTATGATAAAAGAATCAGCGGTTGTCAATCACCAACATGCCAATGACAGCTATTTCACAATCAGCCCCAGAGGGTAGAGCATAGGATGATGCCACAACCTCTCCTGGATCCAAAGAAGGTGCTGGTGACTGGACATTGACTTTGTTTGCTTGGTTTTTTTTTTGTTTTTTTTTTTTTGTTTTTTTTTTTTTGTCTTGGAGCCATTTTCTTAAGAATTATTGACACAGGAGAATGGATCATGAATCAACTTCTATAGTTTCTTTAAAAATAAGGCTTGCCTCTAAAAAATACTCTTTCAACCCAAGGAAGTGGGTTCTAGGCCCCTGAGAGTTTGGCCCTAGACATGTCTTTTGGTAGAGCTGTGGTGTGAAATGGTATGGTCAGTGGCTTGTGAGATGCAAGGTTACCTTCAGTTCAACAGCGACACCTTTCCTCCCTTCTGTTGCTGTTCTGTGACTGCCTGACTCTCACTATGTAATAAATAGGTTTGCTATTTCTGCTGATAGAGCCACAAAGGCAATCACCCCCTTTCTGAGCCTCCCTCCCCATCCATACTTCACCCCACAGGCTGCCTGGCAGAGGCAGGGGGCAGGATGCACTGCGTAATAAATTCCATCCACTGCTGAGCTGAAGGATAACAGATGGATAGGTTTCCTTGTGCAATTTCCACTTCACTTGGTTTGGGTATAAAATAGCAGAAGGGTGGTTTCTTCTTGTGCAATTTTCAAACAGATGAAACCAGAGGGAGGGTTTGCGAGGCTGAGAGGAAAGTGAGGGACTTGACTGTCCTTTAGAGAAAGCCAAATGAACAGGATGCCCTGAAAACCCTGTGAAGGATTCAGACTTATTTTTGCTGCTAGATAGGAGTCAGTTCTTTCATCCAAAGCTGACTGCTCATCCCTACCAGGCATGGCAAAGGAAACGATCATGGGAGGCCAGGCAGTCTGTTGTTCACGTTGTTATACTGTTATGGTGATTGCAGTACAAATTCTCAGGGTAGAAAAAAGGTATAATGACAGATTGTGTGATTATACCCATACTTATAATTAAGCTGTTACAATACAGACAAGCGCCTGCTCTCTAATGTCACCAACAGAAACCTCTTTGCTTGGAAAGCAAAGTGACTCACTCTGGCAATTAGAAGGAGTTCCCTACAGGACTTCATTTTCAAACCTTATGAACATTCCAGTAGGAAGATATGTTGCCTGCTTGAATTACAGGGAAAAGTACAGAGATCTAGAGGCGACCACCTGATCTTCAGGTACAGGATGAGGTACTGGTTAGAGAAGGAATTATCACCATCACAAAAAACCTTTTTACAAATGACAAAGAGTTGGCTCCCACAAGCACTTTATCATGGTATTTATATCCAGCTCCGTGGGGGCAAGTTGGATTGGTGGTTTCCAGTTTAGGACTCAGAGAAGAGAGAGAGAGAGAAAGAGAGGAGATGCCCAGCAGGCAAAATAGCAAGTTGATTTCCAGCTGGGACTCTTGGCCCCCTGCCAATGTGGCTACTTCTACTGGTTGTCACTTGCCGTGTGGTAAAGTGGGTGGTTTCTGCTTGAACACTTCTCAAAACCTTAGACTGGGCTGAGTTGAATTTTTTTTCTGGTACCTTTGAACATTTTTCACTTTAAAGGGAATGAAAGGAGCTTATTCCCACAACCCTCTTCTACTCACTCCTCTTTGAATACTAAGTCTTAGTCCTTTTCTCTGGCAGCCTTCTTTCCTGCTAGACACTGCTTCAAGACAGTCGACCACTCTCACCTGCAAATATGTTTATGGGGTTCTATTCAAGCGTTCCACAATGCAATTGATGCAAATACCCTTCAGAGATGAACGCATCCCTAGATGTAGCAGGTAGCTGTCATGGGTTTTGCACGCAGAACTCCTCTTGCCCTGGTAAGGTGCAAACTTGGAGAAGACTTTCACTCTAGAGAGGACTCATTATTAGGTAGTTATTTTTATTTCATTGGTGGTATTCTTAGAAGTTGTATAAACTTTCTGTGAGCTATTTCCTTCTCTGCAATTCCAGGTAATACCTATCTACCTCCATAGTGGTATCTTAAAGACTAATTAGTTAATGATGCTTGTGAAGTGTCTTGAAGATGCAAAGCACAAAACAAGTGGTAAGAATCAACAATAGTGTATTCACATAAAAATAATTCTTAGGTGCCAATGCTTGAGAAACTCATCTTGAATTATTTTTACAAACACAATGAACATATGATGAATACTAAATATTTATGAATTAAAAAATAGTAACCACTTGGTTGAAATGTTGAGGGGAGGAATGGTGAAATAATTACAAAATAGGGTAAAGAGTTGATGGGGAAAATATCAAAGTGAGAGGGAACAAACAGGGATGTTTGGGGTGGCCATTTCCTCATGTTCCTGGAGAAGACATTTGACATTTTTCTTGCCCAGCATCCCTTCTTTCTTCTGATGTTACTTATACCCCTATCCACTTCTCCCACTATCTGTCTAGCTTAAATGAGGATTGCTCATGGTCTACACCTTTACCTGTCAATAAATTCTGCCTCTTTGATCAAAGTGATTTGTTCAAGGACTATTATGTGACACCTGTAGCTTCAATCAGAGAACTCCCCACCCCCAGCACTTGTGTTAAAACTGGTAGTAACAGAGCATCATGCAAGGTAAGAGGTACCAGGGGAATTGTGCCACAGCAGGGGAGAAATTACACAAGAGTAAGGCTAACTCAAATAAAGGACACAATAATGCACCATGTCCTGATATAAACTCATTTGAGTCCTGTATTCATTTGGGCCTGGACATTCAATCACATAAGTCAATAATTTCTAACAACAAAATTTAAGTTAATATTGAGTTTGGGTTTTGGTCACTGGTAACTGAAAAAAAATCTTAACATATAATTCTTATCAATCTCTTACTTGGAAGTTTATTTCCAAATTAAAAATAACTGAAACTGTATGATCCATTGAGCTTCCTTTTTATCACTACTTTTTCTTCCCTGTGAAAATATAATCTCATGAATTATCCATGCATGGATAAAATCCTCACTGCTCATCCACTATGTGCAAGGTGCTAGGAGAAATACAAAGAAAACAAAGATGTGGTCCCCATTTTTCAAAAGTTATGATCTAATTTGGGGCATATGACATGTATTCAAGGCATGACAATGTATATTAAAGGGGGTCTCAATCACTTATTTTAGGGTTTTCAGAGGTGAGAATTATTATAAATATTTGGAAGGAGGATTATGAAAGCAATGGGATTCAAGCAGAGACTTAAACACTTCGAGAGGATGGTAGAGGCAGAGATTGGGGAAGAAGCACTCCAGCTAAGAGGGACAGGGTGAGTGAAGGTGGGACAGGAGAATCCTGGACAGGGAATGGTAGGATAGTGGATGAACCATAAATCTTTGAAAAGCCAATAAGAAGAAATATGGTTGGAACTATTAATTTATACCAGATTGTGAACGGTCTTTGTGCCAGGCCTGGAAGTTCAATTTTATCCTTGAATAGCAGGGATCTGCAGAATCTTATTTCCAGAAAAGAAAGATGATTATAACTGTGCATGGATTGAAAGGGAGAAAAAATGATAGCAACTGAGTTCTATTTGATGATTACTTCAATAGTCCAGGTAAAAGATAATGAGCACGTCAACAGATTACTAAGTGAACTGATTTTAGCCAGTGGATGTGGAAACAAAAGGACTTCATGGTTTTTAATCTGGAAAATGTGAAGGTGTCATGCCATGAATAAAATTAGGAAATATAGGAAGAGCTATGTCTGTGAGTGATGTAGCTTTGTCTTCTTAACTCTCCCAGAATTCCTTTTCCTGTATGGTTTTGGGTGAATGTTGGCCATCAAACATATGTCTCATAAGCATTGGAAGCGGAATTGAAAAAGAAGCATGCATTTTATGTTCTGAAGTTTTGTGCAGAGTGCCAGGAACTGTGACAGCTCATGGGTGTCATCACCAGTCTGCGTCTCACCTTGTTGGTGTGGGGCTAAACCTAGATATGCACCTTCCCCTGCTCTTAGAAGATCTCCTCCTGCAGCTTCTTTAAGGCCCAGGCCAAGTGAAAATGCAGTTACGGAGAAGGGCACCAACTTCTGCTCCAAATGAGTCGTGGCAGAAGTTGGAGGCAGTGAGAGGCTGATGTGGGTTCCTGTTCATCTTTGTGGATATCCTTGTCCTTGATCACATCCAACTTTCTTTTCCAACTGCTAATTTGACTAACCCCTAGGATTTCCAGCTCAACACCAGGCACTGAAGCAACAGCGTTACAGACACTTTTCTACCAGCTCTCATGATTGTGGAAGTTCTCATCTCCACACCACATCCTTTGTTCTACATGTATTCATAGTGGTTTTGCTTCTCTGACTGAACCCTAACTGATTCAGTGGGTTCAGCAGATATGAATCCATTCTCTTTAAACCTGTGGAATTTGAGATAATGGTAGCATATTCAGGTAGAAATTTATATTGCAGATATTTGGGAAAATGGGCATGGATTTTGAGAAGGTGATCAGAGCTAGAGAGAAACCAGACAGTCTTCTACACAGAGAAGATAAATCAAAGCTAGAACAGTGGATGAAGCCTTGGAGAGAGAGCATAGACAGAGAAGAGAGCGTGGCCAAGAACAGATCTTTAGACAGCACCAATACTGCCATCCAGATGGAGGAAAAGAGGAAGTTACTAAAGAGGCCAAATGGGACAAGGAGAGCACATTTATAAAACCCAAAAGGAAAGGTCTCTGAAGGAAGTGGTTGTGTAAAATTACAGCGTGGAGGGCAGGTACTGTCTTTTTTCTATCGTTAAACTGAGCTTTATAGAGAAAACCTTGAACATTATTTACTTCAACTTTCTCATTTTATAGAAGAAAAAACAGAGGCCCCTGAGAGCTTTCTTGAGGTCATGAGCTAGTTTGGGGCAAAACTAGAAAGAAAATCCAGTTCTCCTGTTTGTGTTTGAAAGATCTTGCTACTATACCATTCTTCCTCCTCTTGTTTATGATGCAGCTAGAATCAGTGTGACAACATTGAAAAATACCGAGTCCCCCGAAGGAAAGATTTAATGATAATGCTGACATAAATTTCAATATTACCTTGTCTCCAAGGTGCACAAAGCACTTTAAATAGATTATTCTTTCTCGAAAGAGTTGTCAACCACAGGAAGGTAGCAAGTACATTTATTTTTCTTTTACAAACAGAGAAACTGAGTCATGCTGAGGCAACTTTCTTTGTGCAATAACTACAGTGCCCTCTGATGATAAATATACTTTAAATGCTTTTGACAAGGAGGTTACGTGAGCATCATTGATGTTTCCATGTTTGACAGTTATTTTTTGAAAGAATAGTCTTCCTACCCCACCTCTCTACAATTACGGCAATAATTGGGTGGCTGATGAAATGGTGAATAGAAATGACTCTTCAGTATAATTTCGTTATGTCTTTTTCATCAACAGCTTCAACAATGTCCACACACAAATGTACTGGAATGGTGGCAAAGCAGCAATAGATCAGATTGGGTTTCATCTCCTGGACAGTGATTTGGATATTTAATTAAAATTTGCTCACTCCTCAATGGCGGTTGGTCAGATGGAGTGAAGTGAACAAAGAATAAGAGTTGATGGTGTGAAGGAGAAATAGAACCTAGAGAATACCAGCCTGGGAACAAAAATGAATTGTAAGGGTTCACATATGCCCAATGGCTGCATCCATTTTCCCTGACTGACTTCTATGTTCATCAGGCTGTGTGAGATTCCTGGAGAAATGAAAAGTCTGAAGTTCTTACTATGTGAGAGGTACTTTGTTATTTTTACCAGGTCCTATACATATGATACATAAGGATTTCCTTTCCTATTACCTAATTATCAATCTATCTACATAGTTAACCTACAAAATAGAAGGCAGGTTACAAAAATGCAGGAGTTTAGTAAGAAGTGTTTACTAACAATCAATCAGACAGTGGAGGTGCTGTCTCAAGAAGAGCTTCCTCTCAGCTAGCACAAAATACAAGGCCATGGACAAAGAGGCAGGGCACCCCTTCGCAGCTGTGCCAATTTCCTTCCTCACTTGCACACAGTTTACTGCTGTTCCACGTACAGACTGTTCCATGTACACGCAGCTCAGTGACCATCCCCTTGGTGCGTTTCTGAGCGGGGAAGATTGTAATCACCTCTGACGGGTCCTGTCCCTTCCTCTCTCTCCTCCATCTTTTGTGTCTGAAGTTCAGACTGCCTTTTGTCATTTGTGCCAGTGGAATTTTCAAAAGCAAGAATCTCGCTTCCTTTGGCCACTCGGAAAGCATACAGTATATTTGATGTCTGAAACATCAAACAGATGCTCGTGCTCACAGTGCAGAAAAATCACAGACAAAAGAAGAGTATGGCCATGTGGAGAATACAAAAGAAACTGGGGTGGGAAATTACCAGTCAAGTCAAAGAAGTGACCTTTTCACCATCCCAGTTCACCCGTGAGAAATAGGAAGTGTGAGGCTCAAGAATCTGCTCAGTGCACTGGCCCTGGCCACCCTGGATGGTGGTGACATGCCAAAGGAGGCCGATCTCCTTCTAAATCTTGAGTTGCACCCCTTTATCTTCTTAGAAAGCAGAGCCTTGAGTGGTCTGGTAATTATTCCTAAAATTGGGTGCAGCCATTTAGTGGTAAATACATAGATGCATACTCCTCATGGAAGAAGCTGTCCAGGTCTCCCTTTTTACTAAGAAAAGCCAGGCCACTCAGTGTCTGGGGAAGCAGAGTTCAATGTTCTTCGTCCCCTCCTTTCCCTTACTGCTGGGCTCACAGAAAGGCACAGGAGTCGACAGGAATCTGGGGGTGGGATTTCCTCTCTAGCATCTGGCTTCTGGCCACTCTCTCCCACCCCCAGCTGCTTGCCCTTTCCCCAACATGGCAGCTGGTTCAGGGACACAAGCCATAAGAGTTAAGGGGTGAATTAATTGGAAGAGGGGGGCGGCAAAGCCAGGGCAGAGAAAACGGTGCAAATCAAAGGGGCTTATCTCCTTGGCGGGTTGCATGGGGGACTGAGTCATGCTCACAATAGCAGTTCAAGTTCACCTTGTGGGAAGGAAAAGAGGTGTTTGAATGGCTCTGTCGTCAGAGGGGAGGAGAGGGAACGGGGAATAGAAAATCAAAAGAGAGGGAGAGAAATAGAAATAGAGGTGCAAATCCAAATGTCGATGTGTAGACATAGTGAGGAGAGCCTGCTGGCTGACAGGGTGATTTATTGGATTCTTCCAGTTAATCACTGCCGGCCTGTGGCCAAACGGATCTCCAGCAAAGCTGAAAGGCAGCCGAGGGAAACAGGCTTATAAGCATAAAGCCGCATAATGGTGTTCAATGAAGTGTGAGACTTTTAGTTCAGTCTCGCTGAGCCGGCCGCACCGCCGGAATGTCAAAGAGGGACTGTGGGTGGAAAAATTATGGATTTAAACTGCTAGCTGTAAATGAGGTCAATATGTCTGGTTCATAAACAGTCCGAGCCTATTCCAAGAATGCAGTGAGGGGGAAAATTAGCGTGAAGCCAACACTGTAGACAAACCTCATTGAGATATAATTGCAGCTATAAATACAAGCGAAAAGCTTACCGAGTGCAATAAAATATAGACACGCTTTTGTATGCCCCCTTCTTCTTCCTTCTTGGAATCCATGCATTTGTTAAGGGTTGCGCATCCCTAATGCCCCCCTTCATCTCCCCCTCCCTCTCCTAGTGACACCCAGTGTTGCAATTAATTGAGTGTTCTTGATCTCCCGTTCCATTTTATTCAGGCAAGTTTGGAAAAAATCAAAAGAGCACATCTAAAGCTTTTTCTTCCCTTTTGCTTTTCTATTTGAATCAGGTTGAAATGTGTGTGGGGGGAGGAAGGGGGGAGCAGGGCTTATTTTTTATGAAGGGGAAAAAAATCTAAGTAAAAAGCTTTTTTAAACTAATACATCTGTTAGGTCATTCGAATCTCGATTTAATGAAGGGACATCAAAGGCACCAGCAGGATCCTATGGTGGGGATTCTTTCAAGGGCTACCTGGTCTTGGCTCGTGAAACATTGACTCAAAATTAATGTTTTTTTTTTTTCCTTCTTCTTCCCTTTTCTTAAACTCCAAAGACTCTCATTACTGTATTTTGTATTTGAGCTCAAAGGACAGAGGACAGACATTAGCACACTTGCTTCACCCAGTTTAAAAGCCGATACAGTAATAAGCTGAAGTCTAATAGCTCTGGTCAGGCTGTCTTTCCTCCTGAACCAATTGATTTAAATGGCAGTAATTTGGCCAGTGAGGCTAGTCCTGTTTAAATTAAACCCATTAATATAATAGCACAAGTTCTGAATGAAATCCGTCTGTGGAAAAGGCTCTACTGGTCAGTAGTTTCATAACTGCCAGAGGATGTCCTGAAACACCCACAATCCTATGAACAGAAATTACAGAATCCAGCCCGGACCCTGGAAGCCTCCTGGAGAGGGAAGGAGGGAAGAAATGGGAGTCAGGGGTAAGGGGAAGAGGAGAGGAGAGGAGAGGAGAGGAGAGGAGAGGAGAGGAGAGGAGAGGAGAGGAGAGGAGAGGAGAGGAGAGAGAGAGAAAGATTACACAGATGAGATGAACAAAATATACTGACCTGAAGTTTTAAGGGACATGACCTTGATTATTAGTAATAGTGAAAGGTTAATTATATTAATACAAGTAATGTTCCTGTGGGAAAAGCCCTCAGCACCCCTTTTCTCTTCTTCCTCAATTCTATCTCACTAAGGAGGCATTTTTTCACCTCTAACTGTCCTGCCTAGATCTCATAGACCTAAAGAACAAAAATAATTTTTTTTTCAATGCAGGTACATAACCCAAAGGACAAAAAATCTCTAAGCAGAGATTTCGATCTTCACAACTAAAGGTATATGTGTGTGTGTGAAGTTTAGCTTTGGCCTTCAAGACAATGTCCCTGCCATAGCTACATTGGGCTCAGAGTCAGTTTATTTTAAGGTGGTCCAGAGAGTGAGATTTGGATTTGGGAACCAGGGATGCAGCTGCCATTTTCATTACCAAGTCTGAGTCAGTGTTTAAACCCAGCAAATTGTCTTCCATCTGTTCAAAGGGAAGAGATGCTTCCTAAACAGACCAGAGAGAGCTTGAACTAAAAAACTTTAGCATTTATAGATATTTGAAGGGTGACAGTAAAAAAATGTCACACATGTTCACAGGTAGCCGATGGAAGAAATCTATGGGCACAATTTATAGGCACACTCTGAATCCAACCTTTCAGAAGCCATTAGGAGGTGGCATGGATCTGACAGCAAGATTAGGGATTAGAAATCTGGAGTTCCAGATTCTAGTTCATCTCTGTCATTCATCAACTGTGCAGTCAAAGGTAAGCAACTTAATCTGAGTTTGTTTTCTCATTTAAATAAAAAGAAATGGAAATACTTGTTCTGCATTTCTTACAGATTGTTGCTTAAATCAAAAGAGACACTGCCTGTGTAAGCACTTGGTAATCTATTAAACATTAAGCATGTGCAAGATATTAGTAGTAATAGTACCAATTTTAGGTTTACTAACAATGCAGTTCTTATAACAATATTAAATAAGAGAAGGTTGCATAGGTTCATGCAGTCTTTATTGGATATTTACCATGTTTGAAATAAAGTGATATTGTCTTTCACATGTGCTCTCATTCACCCCTCATGCAACCATGTAAAGTAAATATTATCCTTCATTTTAGAGGTGAGGATACTTAAAGAATTTGGGTCATCTTTTTCTAGTCTTTAAATAGTAAATAGTAGAAATAAAATTTGAATTTAATTCTTCCACATTGTTTTAATATGCTTTGAGAAGGATGTTCCCCTTCTTCAGAATCGCCTCCTAATTTTTTACTTAGCTATTTGTGTTTAATTTAGGCCACTGGATCTCAATTTTGAATGTGCATTAATATCACAAATACAGTTATTTTTTAGTCATTTGTTTTTAATAATGATTGGGGCTCACTCCAGAGTTTCTAAATTGAGAATTCTGTATTGGACCCTGAGTGAGAAATGCTGGTTTAGCCTATCAAGAGAGGAAGAATTAAAATGAGTACCCCATTGCTTCTTCCAGACCTTGTGTGTTTTTTTTTTTTTGCATGGTTAAAATAAACATATCTGCACACAGACTTTATATATATATATAAATATATAAATATAAATATATATATATATATATATATATATATATATATATATATATATATATATATATATAAAAGCACAGATTCCTGTGACTTCTTTTATAACTCAGTCCTTAAGGGAAGAACAACAGGATGACTTAGACCTTCCCTAACAATTGCCTCTCTTTCCTTAAGCACTGCTCAACTAAGATAACAACACTGCTTATCCTCTTAATACGGATAACATGAGGCTATACCACAAAGCATAAAGGTCCACCCTCTGGGTGACAGACACAGCCACCACACTCAAGTGGTGATGAACAAGAAGTGGTGGGCGGGACACTCCACAGGCAAGAATCCAGAAACAAGAGCAGGGGGCTCACCAATTCCAGGTCTAGTGCTATTTAGGGAAATTCCTTTGCTGATTCTTTTTTTTTTTATTGAGTGATTAACACAGTCCCTATCATACCTAGTTAGCACTGTACAGGTCACAGTGTTATTATGCCAGAATTGATTCTTCTTTGAGAAATATCAGTCAAAGAACAACAGTTGATCCCTCAGATTTATAGTATACATCATACAGATACCAGGGGTGGGCAGAATACATATTTTAAATACATATTTTACTAGTAAGAAAATAGGGGATGTGTGACTTGCCCACAGTCACAGAGTTAAAATATGTTATAGGTGAGACATGTTCATTATTATATATTTACTGAATGCCTACGACATCCTAATCAGTGTTCTCAGTCATGGGAATTCCTGTTATCATGGAACTCACATTTTTGTTTGGAAAAAGAAGATAACATGGCAACAATAATCAAAGGCATAATATATGGGGGTGAAAATGCTGTGAAGAAAATTAAGCAGGGTCTGGAGAAAGAAGATGATGAAAGATGCTATTTCATACATGGTGGTCAAGGATATTCTTTCTGATAAGGTGGCATTCGAATAGACCTGAATGAAGCAAGGGAAGTAGTCTGGGGGAATAGCATTTTAAGCCGAAGCTTCAGCAAGTACAAAATCCCTGAAGGCCTGGTTGTGCTGATCTATTTAGGGTTTCAAATGGAATTTCCTAACCTAAGTTCCGTATTCTTTCAATTGTTCAGTACAGCCAATGAGAATGTCATATATTCCAGCACATGGTATTTCCTCATTGTCTCAATCTGTGCCCATAATCCAGGTGTATCATCAGTTTCTCTAAGGAGAAAGAGGGAGTGCACACCCCTCCCTACCCAGGAAGGTCACCGGGGAAGGAAGAAGGAGGACCAGGAATGACCATGGCTCAGTAGGGAAAGGGGCCGTTTCATTCCCGCCTTTCCTCTCCACTACGAGTTACATGCAGCTCATTATAAAACCAGGAGATTTTGCTTCCTTTTATGAGCTTTTCTCCTGGGTAGGGTGGTTTGCTATGGAGCCAATACAGGGGTTCAAAAGCCACAGAGAGCCTTAGTTCACAGCCAAGCCTTGGCCACTGCCAAGATCTGGGCTCTGCCATTTGAGGAGTCATGCAAATGTCATCTAAATAGCAGTGGAAATACAGAAGAGTTTCACAACATTTTGGGGTTAGTTCCCATTGCTTACAAACCACCATCTCCATCAAGAAGCCTTCTTGTTTGGGAAAGCACTGCCCTACTCTATTTTTCACTCCCCAGCCTCAGCCACCATTTAAGCCAAAACGCTAAACCAAAAAGCTAGGAAATGCAGAACCTGTGGGTTGACTGTAAAGTAGCAAAGATGTAGTTACATCATGGGTCAGCTTTCCCTTTCCACTGAACAGAACTATCGAGATGTCCTCATGCACACTAGTGAGCCTTTCTTTATTTGTCATACCCCACCACAGACACCTAACATCAGTTTTGAATCAATATTTGTAAACATTTGCTTGGAAAATTGTGCTTACCAAATCAGATGAGCCCATCTCTACCTTCCAATAAATGATCACTTAAAACTCTATGCTTTATGTACTATATCACAGGAATCTTGGCATATAATCTACATTTTTGGCCTTGGAGGACAGTCAGATCCAGTGTTCCATCACCTGGGTACTTACCTTGGCTGGCAGAAACTTGTAAAATTGTTGGTTACACAGTATTCAATTTTTAAGAACTCATTTGTTAAAAGAAATTATTCTAAAAACATAGACTATAACTTTCTTCACTGGCTTTTTTGCTGTTTAAAGCCCTACATCTTTTCTGTCTCAAGCTTCCTGAGAAATTGATCAGGAGAGAACACTCCTAGATTTGCAAAACTCTGTCCTTGTCTGCTCTTACACTCCACAACTTTAGCCACCATTTAAGCCAATGGCCTCCAAGACACACAGCTAGGCTTTGTCCTTTCCCCTCCCTGCAATTCCTCAAGGCATGTTTGTTTTATTCTACCTCATGTACAGAGGGCTGGCTTCCTCACTCTTCCAAGTTCACAGTGTTCTCTCATGACTTATACATGCAGAGTCCATGTTGTCTCTTTCCTCCTTTTCCCTAACCCATAGCTCACACCCTTTCTCTTCCCCACCCCTACACATCAAGCAACCATTCTTTATCAGTTTAACATACATAATTTTGTTTAAATATATTTTTGCAAGAGATGAATTCTTTTCTGCATACATTTTTAATTTATGCAAATAATATTGTCTACTATATCACAACCTATTTCCTTTCTTTTAACTCAGCATCATTTAAAAAATTAATAGATTTTTTTAGGCGTTTTACTTTACAGAAAAATTAAGTGGAAAGTAGAGTGTTCCCATATATTTCCTCTCCATCCCTTTTTTCCCCCATGCTTACAGACTCCTCTATTATTAACAGCTTGTATTAGTGTGGTACATTCTATTTTACAATTGATAAGCTAATATTAATACATTATTATTAACTAAAGCCAATAGTTTGCATTAAGTTTCACTCTTGGTGTCATACGTTTTATGGGTTTGGACAAATGTCTAATGACAGGTAGCCAGCATTATAGTATCATACAGAACAGTTTCAGAGCTCTAAAAATCCCCGGTGCTCTCCCTGTCAGCCCTACTTACCCCTTAGCCACTGGCAAACACTGATATTTTCACTCTCTCCATAGTTTAACCTTTTCCAGAATATCATACATACACTTAGAGTCATATAGTCTATAACCTTTTCAGATTGGCTTCTTTTACTAAGCAATATACATGTAAGGTTCTCCCGAGTCTTTTTGTGGCTCGGTAGCTCATTTCTTTCTAGCACTGTACAATATTCCATCACATGGATGCACCACAGTTTGTTTCTCCATCGTCCTACTGGAGAATATCTGTTGCTTCCAAGTTTTGACAGTCATGAATAAAGCTGCTATAAACGCTCACATGCAGTGTGTGAACCGTGTATTTTTAAAGTCCATTCGTGATGTTGTTTGTACAGTCAATGTACAAACGAAAATGCGGCTATCTGATTCTCCATAGTACTCTGTCTTGTGTGCCCATCGCATTTCATTATCTTCTCTTCTCATGATAGGTTTCCATGTTGCTTCCAAGTCTCTGTCACCATGGCTAAGTTACCATGATCGTCCCCAAGTCTCCTTATGGCCCTGTGTAAAAATTTATTTGTCATGTATATATTTGGGAGCAGAATGTATTCTTGAATATGCATAGATTTAATTTGACTAGGTCGTATCAGCTTGCTCTCTAAAAGGGAGGAAACAGTACTTTTTTCCTCAAGCTGGGTATGAAAATCCCAGGTTTCATACATTTTCACCAGTACTTGCATAGATCAGCTGAACTGTATCATTCTGATGGGTATAAGAAGATATCTTATTGCTCTCTTAATTTACATTACTCTGATTTTAAGTTTGAGCTTATTAACCATTTGAACTCCTTCTTCTCTAAATCGCACATGTATGTTCCTTTTAAGTTCTGTCCTCTCTATGGACAGTGTGTCTTTGTGGTTATTAAGTAAGTTTACACCCCCGGAATGCCTCGCTCTCTGGAATCAGGTAACAGCCTCTCAGCAATTCCTTTTCTCCCACCGCATGCAGTGAATCTTTTTACATTTTTTCAATACCCAGTTGTTCCATGCCAAGGAGATGAATGCTAACTGGGCTCTGACATGCCAGCCCCAAGTGACTAGAATTATGTTATAATAAAAATGCACAGAAATGGCATACAAATTTTGTATATTATAGCATTGATTTTATCAAAAGAAAGTTTATTATGGCAACAGGAGAATATATACTTAATTGTCATTAATGAGAAATGACAAGTTCAGTAAAGTTTTTACAAAGAAACTAAGTTGCCAGCAGATTATGTATAGGTGCCAAGTCTGTTACAGTGTACAACCTCACACATAATATTTATGCCTCGTTTGCCCAGCAAATACACTTTTAGTTTTACCTCTCTGCTTAGTTATTAATACAGTTGAAGAAATAAAAGAAATTATTGCCAGCTAATTTTTTTTGGTATTCATGATGCTGTTAGAACTATATTAATTTAGTAAGATTATACATGCTATCCATTGATACTATGATGTTTTGTTGTGGTACTTTTTACTCCTAGATTTTTTTTCCTTTTCTGAAGACTTTTTCCTTTTCTGAAAATAGGAATTCAAATTTTCTAAACTTAGCTTTGCACTTTTGTTTCCCATTTAACTGTCAGAATCTGCTTGTTTATTTTTTTCTCCCTATTGGTTAACTTCTGAGGAGTTTCTGGCATACACTAATGAAAGATTTCATTCAATTTTAAAAGTAAAGGAAGGAGAAATTTTTCAATAGAGAGAATCCTAAGTGATTATCTGGGGACAGGAATGCGATATTGTGGTATAAAAATGTCTTTTTATATAAAAGAATCTTTAAGGTTTTTTTTTTTCCATAATTTTAGAGAATAAAGGTCTACTCAGTTTAATTAGAATCTCTATTATAATATCTCCTTTAAGTTTCTTCTTCTTAATTTCTGGTAACTTCTAGTCTCTTAGCAACCTAAACTATATTCTCAAGGTGTTATTTACATCCTGCAAAAGTTTGTTTTCTGTTAAAAATTTGAACAAAATATGGGGCCTTTAGCAGGGGACCTAAAATATATGTTGAGTAAATAAATAAGTGAATGTGGTAGACTTAAGGCTTAGCTTCCTTGCTCCAGGAAGGTCTTAAAAAAATAAAAACAAAAACAAACCTTGAAACAGAAAGTCATTAACCTCTAAGCAAGGGTTTTAGGGTGGCCAGAGGTCAATGGGGATGAATAAAGGGAATTAGCTAGGCACCATCAAATGATACCTCACAGGTAGTTACCAGAACTATTTGCTCACAATTCAATTTTATTCCACTCAGAAAAGTCATCAAGGGCTTACTATGTCTGGCTTGGCCTGAGATGGTTACCTAAATACTCATTCTCAGTTTAATAAAAAATAGACAAAGTTGATATTATAAAATAGAGTTTGACAGATTTGTTTATAAGATGAGCACAGTGATGCCAGAGGTAAGAAATAACTTTTCCTGGGAAAATCCAGGAGGCGTCCTTGAAGAAGCAGCATTTGAATTGTATTTTCTAGATCTTAGAGCATGAGGAGTTCTACAAATGACTAATAAAGAGGATGAGAAACTAAAAATACTATAAACCAAAATCAACATTGTAAATTACCAATAGTGACAGAAATAACCTGCTCAATTTCTCAAGGCCACATGCTTTGGGACATCTTGCTAAAACAGGTGAAGATATGATGGGCACATACTATTCTACCATACCTACTACTCTGACATTCATGTAGGCTTTTTCAAGGACAGTCTTTTCTTCTTTTTATTTTTAGGTTGCTTTGGTAAATGTCTGTGTTGTGACAATCAAGGCTGATTGTCTTGGATTAATTATACTGTTGAGGTTAATTTTCCTTTTGAGGTGCTAACCATTCCAAATGTGCTTGAGTCTGTGATTAGTTTTGCTAAGGAGATTTTTTGTTTGGGAACGTGGGTAGCTTTTCAACCCTGCTTTTCTGGCAGCATTATGCAGATTTAATAAGAACTTGAGTTATAGGAAATTTGGGGAGACAAAGAGATATTAAACCAATATTATGTTGATATGTATTGCCTCTGTGCACATTCTGAGCAATGAATAACTGGCTGCTACCTGAGAGTTCTAAATTAACAAAAAAAATGACCATGTTTGTTTAATTATAAATCCTGATGCTCCCTTTTGCACGCCAAACCTCTTAATTTTCCCTAAGGAGAGAACACAGCTAACAGGGAAAGGCCATCTCTGCCTTCTTGTCTTATCTGAGATGGTGATACCATTTCATCATTCTCTTGAATAAATAAATACCACATGCTAAATACTTGTGCCATTTCCATAGCAAATGTGATAATTCTAGTTATCAGGTTCTAAAAAAAGAAATTTGGTCAGGGGCACAAAGAATTTTTGAATATTTATTTCAAGGATAGTGATCTATATCTGAAAAGGAATCATAAGAAAAAACTAAGACAGAAGGAGGAGGTGTTTAAGCATGATAGTCAGAAAAGCTGGCACCAATTCTCAAGGAGATAACGCTTGGGAGAATGAACCTTCTAAGACCTCAGCTTTCTTGTTTATAAAATGAAAGTGAACCAGATGATTTCTCATATCCTTTCCTTTTTTTGAAACCTCCCATGATAGTTCACTGTGAACTGTGTTGTGCCATCCAAGTTTTTGAGATTTAAGTGGAATTCTAATTGGTGATATTATTTGCCCAATATGCCTTCTCCCCTTTCTTTCTTGCTAATTAAAAGCTAATGTTTAGTTTTTGGAGGAGGGAGCAGCATTGCACCAGGCATTAAGAGAGAGATGACCACTTTCCCAACATTCTTTGCAAGTGGGTTTGGCCACATGACACACTTCTGGCAAAAAGGTCTCAAGAAGACTCTGCTGAGAGCTCTAGGAAGACATTTCTTTTTTCTTGATAAATTTAATGACTGGTTTTTTGTTTGTTTGTTTGTTTTTATTCCTGCTTTGAATAAGGACAGGAACTGCAGTAGCCATCTTATGACTATGAGGTAAAATCATGTTTCATTGAACATCACTGAGCAGCCACAATTCTCCATAATTAGTATATGACATAAATACTGCTCTCCAGCCCCGTCATTTGTTTAAGCCACAAGAGATTTCTTTTCTGTTACTTGCAACACTTTCCTTTGGGCCTTGTAGAACAAGATATGTAATCCTGGTACACTGAAATTAGTCTCTACAGAATGAAGATGGTTCATTTAAAATGTTAAATGTTTAGATTTCAATCCTGCTTGCTTTATAATTTTTAAAGTATCTTTTTCTTTAAATATATGTGGAAAAAAATTACAATATTTCAAGGCACCTATACCACATGCCTATAGATTTTAGAGCCAAGATCAACTTAAAGCACAGACTGGTATAGAGATGTCTGAGGCAAAATGTAATCGAAAGGTTATCTTGACAGAGTTTCAGTTCTCTTTTTCCTACCAATTACTCTTTAGAGTTCTTATTTTTCTATAAGAGGAAAATATATTAAATCACAACAAGATGCTAGAAATTCAATAATTACTCCCTAAAAATGCATAACCCATAGAAACATATAGTAGAATCATGTGCATATGTATAGGAAAGTCTTTTTTTTTTTTTTTTTTAATGGCTAACGGAGAGTTTTCCTTAAGATCTCTTAAATAATATCTTACAGGTAAAAATTTACCCTACTTCTACATTAAGCCAGCCTGGCATTTATAGTATAAGTTTATTAAGACTTGTTTTTAGATTTTATTCTCACTGATAGAGAAAAAATTGAGAATGCAGAACTATGGATAACCCTAAATCATTTATACCTGATTTTTGGAAACAGTTAAGAATAAGTATTTTAATATATACCCCTTCATACACATTTTATATTCATTTGCCCATAAATCTCTTTTCAGGTTATTTTTATCACAGAGACACTGATGTATGGAAGGTGGCACCAGAGAGGAACAGATAACTACTACTTCACTATAATAAAAATTTGGCAGTAAATAGTTTCATGTCAATGAAGCAAGAGTACAAAAACTTTACCCACATAGTAAGCTATAATTCACTGTCTTACGTTCCATGATAGCCTCTGCTAGTGTGACAAAGCCACACCTTGGATCTACAGTAATGCAGTATAGGGGAAAACGCCACTCTCTTGGTTAGAAGCACTTCATGTCTTGGATGTGCACATCAGCTCTCCCAAGCACACAGCCACTCACATGCAAACCCTAGATAAATGGGCTATTGATACTTGATGTGTTTATAGAGAGATCTCCAACCGAGATCTCCTGCTGGAGGAAATACTAGATATGATACAACACTTAATACATTTTAATTAAAGCAGAAAGGAGTTATTACTTCATAGAATGCAATAAGAAGCTAGAAGATGTGTCCCAAATGTAAAATTTGAAGATAAAAGTCTTGGCAATATTAGACAGTAGCTTACTAGATATGCAATAACTTGAAATAGATCACATTGTATTCCCCTTCTTACTCTCAACATTTTATTTCAAATAAAAGTGGATTCTAGTTAAAATAATTGGCTGCTTTGTCAGGACAAAGAAAGAAGAACTCAGTTTGATAGGGCAGTGTGCGCAGTTTGGAGGGGCAAGGTGGAGAGAGAGAATAGCTCACTCATTTAGCCTGGATGATAGCCCAAGCAGAGGGGAGGTTGTTATGAGTGAATGTTATGGGCATTTTAAGTGCATGGTTTCTCTTGATAAACATAGTCCAAAACTATGTCTAGATTTCACATCAGGAGACTCTCCAAGTAAAGACTGGGGACTTGATTAAGCCCCAGTCCTCCTCTAATGTCCCTAAGTTGCAATCATCCCTTTAGGAGTTTCTAAAGCTTTGCGATTCCTAATGACATCATCATGTTCAGCAGTTCTGTGATTCCCTTTCAGCATTCTACTCTGGTATGTATCTAAACTTTCCTTTTTATTTTCTGTCAATATGGTTGACATTTTCAAAGGAAACTTCATTAAGGGAGACAAAAATAATCATATAATCAAAGACTATCAAAAAAAAAAAAACCCATGACACTAAAAAAAAAAAAAAAAAAGACATTTCTTTTTTTATCTTAAAATTACATCATGACCCCCAAATATCTTATCTACTATGTTGGCCTTGGTTTCTTGATCTGCTGATTCCTGACCTCCACTGTGTATGTCAATTTTTTTTTTTCACTATTAGGATGATTTTCTGGGTCATTTGGCCCATTCCAGTTTTAGGGGAGGGAAAAAATTATTTTCCTCTACACATTTTGGGTTCTCTGGCTGGGAGCATCAAAATTAGACTGGCAAAATACAAAGTAAAGAGAGAAAAACAAACAGAAGTTTATTATTATATATTGTGCATACACATGGGAGCAGCCAGCTATGAGTAACCCAAAGGGGTGGTTAGAATTCTGGCTTATATAGCATCTTAAGCTAAACAAGGTAAAAAATAGTTTTGGGCTTCTGTGGGGAGGAGGCTAGTTATGGAAGGTGACCAGGATAGTATGGTGAACAAGGGTTATTTAGCAATGTTTGTCAGGCAGATTTAATCAGTGCCTTCTCCATTTAAAAGAGTTATAAAGCATGCTCCTCTTTCTGCTATAAGAGAAGGAGATGCCTTCACAATTGGAAATTTCCTTTATAAATGTAAATATTTTTACAAAAGGAGAATTTATGCCCTGTTTTTAGAGTATTCTCTGCCTCCTCTTAATGGTCAGTAGGCCAAAATAATCCACATGCCAAAGAAGTGTATTTTGGGGTGGCATATTCTGGTATCCTTCATAATGAAATCAAACAAATCTTCTTTCAATGATTTAATCCCCTTTGGGTATCTTCATTAAACTCTATGTTATGGCTCTTTTATTGGTAATGGATGAATTGTCTCCTTGGTTACCCTAATGTGTTGGCATACACCTCATGTAAAACAAGGACAATGTCTTGACCATTATATATATGTGATCTTACTGGATTTTAATCTACAATCTTGAAACACATTTCATCTAAAAATCCCAGGCCATCAAAGAAAAATTAATTTAAAATTATTCAGATGCTTTCTTTTGTATTTCTTGAAAACAATCAAGGACATTCAAATCTCACAGCATAACTATTTTTTTTCTCTCAACAGTAAATTATGACTGATTTATTTGCAAACTTTTTTAAAAGGGTCTTGTCTAAACCCCCACCCCCATCAAGAGCTTCTCCCTAATCCAAGCCAATGTATTCTTTTTTTTTCTACCCCTCTCCCTTATTTTTTTTATCCCTTCCCCCCCCCCTTTTTTTATTCTGTATTATATAGACCTGAATTACCACCCTGGAGATAGATGGCTGGCAGTGAAGTAGCAGAAGTCTCCTTAACAATCTGGGAAAAGAGAGGAAGAAACAGAAAGTGAAGTCAGTGGGCTGGGGAAGGGGACAGATTGTGCAATCCCATGTTAATCATTTTTTGTTCTTCTACACTTAGAATAAGATTATGTAGGGTTAGTCTGAGAATGTCTTTGTGCCTAGTCTATTTGGTTTTTGTAAATTAAGATATAATTAACATATGATATTATATTAGTTTCAGGTGTACAACATAATAATTTGATATTTAGATATATCTGAAATGATCACCATGAGAAGTCTAGGTAACATCTGTCACTGTACATAAATAATTTTTTCTTATTTTGAGAACTTTTAAGATCGACTCTCTTGGCAACTATCAAATATGCAGTGCAGTATTATTAACTGTAATCACCATGCTCCGCATTATGTCTCGTGTCTAGTCTTCCTTAAAGGGTGAATTAGACAGTTCCCCTACTTCAGTCCTTTTACTTATGATTCCAGTTTAAAAACTAT
Organism: Cynopterus sphinx; assembly: GCA_030015415.1. Taxonomy (NCBI): domain Eukaryota; kingdom Metazoa; phylum Chordata; class Mammalia; order Chiroptera; family Pteropodidae; genus Cynopterus; species Cynopterus sphinx. The sequence continues at coordinate 93,663,580 of CM057385.1, read as the reverse complement.
GTCACTTATCTAGAGCATTGGGCCAAGGTTTATCTATGACCCAGGGATGACCTATTTTTAATTGAGTTATTAGTATAGCAAAGCTGTGGCCTTGAAACCATTTTAATCAAAAGCTTTGTAGTGTGAACAGTAATTCCAATTTTTAAAATTCATCAAATCTCTTTTTTTCCCCTTAGAAAAAAGAAAAATTCTTGTTGCCAACATTTTTGAGATGGTACGCTTACCTTCCCTGGCATATTTAATGTTGACCTCAGGTATGTAAATTATATTTTAATATTGTTTTTAAGAAAGGAATGTAGAGCTCAAAATAGCAAAAGCTCTTTTGAAATAGTTGCGAGAATTGTGAAGATATGATATTGAGAATGTTAGAAGTAGATTCTTTTTCTTGAAAATTTTAATACACTTTCTGTATCAGCAGTCCCCCTCCCAGCTTGACAAGAAACTCTTTGGTTTGCAGGAACACATTGGTTTAATAAAATTGGCCTTCTTCCTTCTACTAAAAGTTTACCTGTGAGAGCCCCGAACATAATAAAATCAGATTATGAAGGCAATCATATTTACTTGTAATAAATCAAATCTTGCAGACATCAGTTAAGTCTCCCTACTGCACTGGGACAATATCATGCGTGCATACATCAATACCTGAGGTGTCAGAAATATATTTCATAAGTTCAGAAAAATTGCACATACACTTGCAGCACCATTATGAGCAGTGAATTTGTAATGTGAACATTATGATGTATAAAGTGGCTTTGTTCCTACATTTAATAAGCACTGCATGTCAAGCCCACAAACATAATGGAATTTGCTGGTGATTTCTTACCATTAAATGTAGGTTATTGTTTTCAGAAAAAAAAAAAAAGAGAGAGAACTTTTCCATGCTTTGCTAACACTATCCATTTCTAAGCCACAACCTCCTTCCACATACTACAGTATCTTTAAATTGGTAAATAAATAAATAAAACTAGACCCACCACTGTGACATTAAATTATGTTGGACTAAAATAATAAATTTGCCCCACCCTTTGTCTAAAATTAGCTGCTATGAAAATCTATGCCTTTCTTTTTCAAGGACATCTTTCAAAATTACAGCAGTCCAAAAGAGCACTGTCTTCTTTAGAAAGGTCCCATACAGTATGGCACTTTCAGGCTGCAGTCATTGAAATTTTATGGCTCTTTCCTCCAACTCAATACTTCAAATTGTTAGCTTATCTATAAAAGGTTGTAAAATGGAGTTTGAGTTTAAAGAGTTAGTAAATTTTACAGAGGTGATTGAATAGGGTGGGGTGGGAGTTGGCACTTGTATGGATTTAAGTACTTTTAATAATTGTACAGGTTTATTACAAAAATTGGTCTATGCCCCTCTTTTGAGACTCTCTAAGACACTGGTTAGTGAGTCATAAAAATAAATGTAGAATATGCATTTTTTATTTGTTTTTTAAATAATATTTTCTTAGCAATCGACATTTGTGAGGTCTCGCTGCATTGACATTAGTGTGTGTTCTCTTAGTTGGAGGGGGGGCATGGTTAGAGAATTTGGAGGGACTAGAAGAGTAGCAGTAAAACTGATAAATTTGTGGGAAACCAGTTTGATGCAGTAGACAAGTACATTTCAGATGTACCTGATAATGCTAGAAACATGGTACCTATTGGGTAAAAGTATTACTTGTCAGCCAAGTTCAATGCTTTACATTGTATCTCAAGCAATGATGCCTGGGAAGATTTCAGACTCCTCAGAAGCTTTTCTTTTACTCTCTTACACATCTTTCCATCTGTCCTTTCTTCCAGTCCTTCCTTTTCCATTCTGCTTCATTTTTTTATTAGAGTACATCTTACATGTGTCTTGATTATTTTCAACACATTTTTGATGAATTTTCTATTTTCATAGGACTTATGAGATAAGAAGACACGACAGAGAGCAACTGAGGGTGTCGATGATAATAGATGATCATAGTACAAGCTCAAGTGAGTGTTTACTGACAACAGAGGTGATTTATGAAAGGAATGAGCACAACTGAACTAAGCAGTGGGTTTGAGCAGGAACTGTGAAGAGAGGTTGGTTTTGTATTTGTGGATAATACAGATAGAAGGAAGAAAGACCTGGAAACATACTTTTCACTTTTTGGCAGGAAGGGTATTCATTACTGTTTAATTTTGCTCTTTAAATTCTGCCCAAAGAAATTTCAAGCACTTCCATAGAAAAAGTTCAGCATGTTTGCTTTTCAGAGTATTTTTCAGATAGAACATTTTTCCCCTTTTGATGTCTTAGAAATAAGCATTTCCATTTGCAATTGATCTCAAAGATGCTACTTCAAAAACCATCCACTCTGGTTCTGTGAAACAGGTTGGTATTTAAAGTTTCATGCCTTATTGTTCGTAAGAGTCAGGTTGGATACATAGAGTAGAAAAGCAAAGTTCAGTGCTGCAAGAAACTGTAAACAACCATTTTGTTGCTCTCAAAGTTAAAGGAAAAGACAGAAAGGAGGAAGAGAAAGAGAAACAGAGAGACGAGAAGAAAAAAGAGGAGATAAACTAACATTGCTTGAGCACTTTCTATGTTCTCATCTTTGTGCCAAGTTCTTCTCATACATTTCATCTCTTTAACCACACAATGATACTTGAGACAACTATTAAGATTATTTATATAGTTATAAACTGGGAATCCAATAAAGAGAGAAACTGAGAGGTTTTCCCAAGATTTCATACTGCTAAGGGGAAGGACTATGTTTGAAACTTGAGTTCATTTGTTCCAAAGCTGATGTGATTATCTATCTACTGCATTTACTCTGTTGCTAATAAAACTATCAAAAAGGGCAATTGTCTGATTTTTTAATTTGTTTCCAAAGTCACCTAATTCAATTGAACACAACCTTAAGATTGAAAGCCTCGATGGGCTTCAAATTTGTTTCTTATTGCTATATAGTTGATGGTACAAAGGCCAATTAAACTGGTGGATTTAATTTTCAGTTTTCCAGTGAAAATGTTTTGAGTGACTGATACAAATTTTTATTAGTAGTAAAGATTAAAACCCCATTAGGAGGTTAAATGTCTTTCCTAAGTCTGAGTTGACAATTATGACATATTTGCTTGAAAATAACTTGAATTCTTAATTATTGTCACTCATATTATCAAATCTTAAACAGTGAGTATATAAAGTCTTAATGAGCCAGTTATTTGTCAACTTGGCTACACTGAACTACAGTTCTCAGAGTTCCCTTTTCCTGTATGTTTCTGGCTAAGGTAAGCCTCAGAGAGATTTTTCTGTGAGATTTGGGGAGCCATTCTTATTTGTTGGCTCTCTTCTTTGCTGTGGGGCAGCAGACAGGCTAGCAACTGTCACACCTTTCCTGGATCCTCCAGCAACTTCAACTCCTGTTCCAGCTGAGTGTTTTGCTCCATGATGAAGCTTACCATCTTCTCCTACAGTATTCCCACAACATCAATGTCAGAGGCAACGAGAACTGACATACTTTCAGTGCATCCCTGTGGGTTCCAACTCATGCTTGTTGACCCCAGCGGGCCTATGCTCTTTCCCACTATTATGGATTGAATCATGCCCCTTCTCCACCCCCCAAAAAAAGATATATCGAAGTTCTTATCCCCAGAGCCTCAGAATGTGATCTTATTTGGAAATGGGTCATTATAGAGGTAATTAAGTTAAAAAAAAAAAAAAAAAAGCTCATTAGGTGGATCCTAATTCAATGAGACTGGTGTTCTAACAAGGGAAAGTTTGGACACAGACAGGCACAGAGGGAAGACTATCTGAAGATACACAGGGAGAAGGTAGAAGAAGATTGAAGTGATACACCTAAAGCCAAGGGATGCCAAAGACCGCAGGCAAACCAGAACTCTGAAGAGGGAATCACCATGATAGCATCTTAATTTCAGACTTCTAGTCTCTATACTTCTGAGATATTAAAATCTTATTACTTTCAGCTACCTAGTATATGGTACTTTGTTATGGGCAGCCCTGTGGACCACAAGCTCCAGTATTAGAAGCATGGACAACTGTCTTACAAAGAGGACTTAATCACCTCCAACAGTTATGTATGATCTAGTCCTGGCCACAAGTCCCTATCACCTCTCTGACTGAGCCCTAACTGATAATAAATTAGTTTGAAAAGGACCACACAGCTCTGAGTGTAGTTGCACACTAGGTGATTTAAGGCTAAAAGAGGGATATTGCTGTGATGTTAATAAACAGAGTAAGCTTGAATTTTAATCAGTGCAAAAAACTGATGGCTGTAACAAAAGTTGTTCTTTCTTTTCTTTTCCTCTAACACCATTAAGTTAGTTTATTGATGGTGCCTGTGTTAACTAAACACACTAGTGATGACTGCCTGCATTTTCACTGTTGTTATTAACAGCAATAATTTTTATTTTCACCAAGTTATCAAACAAGCCCTGAACAATTTATTCTCTTTCAAAGAAGTTGACTACAAATTCAGGAAATGTTGTCCCATGTATTGCTGTATACAATTTAATTATCATTTATTAATATTGCATCTTTCTTTGAAAAAAATCTGAATACTTTACAGACATTACTTTACTAGAACCCTACAAGTGTCCTTCTGAGTTAAGAGCACGATTAACTATCACTGCTTTCAACAGTCTGGGACCTGCAACTGAGCAGCAGGAAAGCTTAGAGCACCCTGGTAGTTGCTTAAATCCCCAGCTAATATGTTATTTCCCTATGGAAATAGCTGATTTCCATTGAAGTTATTGACTTCTAAGGATTTTTTATTAAAATTATTACAATAATTATTTTCCTTTAAGATTCCAAATTGTTTTGGATCTAGGCAGAGGAAAACTTGTTTGTTACAAAATCATATATCCTAACAAAAAGGAAATGTGCTCAAGTTAATTTTCTCCATAAATGAAAGCATTTTAATATCCCAAAATTTGCCTTTGAATTATCAGCATGATATTTTTATACAGTAAAGTATCATCTTGTAAGTTATCATTTATTTTTGTTTAATTTTCTCCTTTAAAGACCTTAATTAGATACTAAGAAAGCTACCTGAGACTGAACAGTTTGAAATGCATTATATAAGTAGGCTGGGAAAAACTAAGATTTAGTGGTCATCCTTCAAATAATGCTTTACTGTCTTTAATCAGATCATCAGTTGAGCAATAAATTCTTAGATGTTACCAGCCCATCCCAAAGTAGATTTGTGATTTAATATCTTTTCCAAGGTAGAACACAAGAACAAATCTAATCAGCACAAGCTCACAGTATCTAATGGCTTTAAGCTTGTTTCTGATGTTGCTTCTTCACTTAATACCGTATAATTTATTTATACTAGTATGGAGAACTTTGATATAGAATATTCATCATTTTGTCAAATTCCACTTCCTCTCATAATCCTATTCTGCATGCTGCAACCAATATAATTATCTACTACATTTGTTTAAGCACATGACAACTCTTTTGTAAAGAGAATCCTATGTAGAAGGTGTGTTTTTTAAAATACACAGTTGTCTTTTTAAAGTCTTAAGATAGGAGGGAAAAAGTAACAGAAGCTAATTCTACCAAAGATCTTTGATAGAGTAACAATTAGTCATTGAATCATTTCAACTTCTTTATGAAAATTAACTTATTTGCTTGGATAATCAAAATGGTGAGCTTAAAGTTAGCTGCAGGGGGTGACATAATTGTGGTTGTTAAGAATAAAATTTTTCTGGTTAGAGAATCACAGATACTTTGCAGAGAAAGCAAGCAGGATATTATCTTATATTTTTTTCACATTTCTCTGTCCATGAAAGGAAGAACAGAATACATGAATCAGAGAACTGTTGGGAGCAAAGTAACTCGGTAATTTCCAGTGGGGAGAAGAAGTGAGTTAAAGAGGAGACAGTAGGAGTGGAAGCAGCCTGAAAAGGATTCATATACACCAGTCCACCAATGAGCATTAAAGAGACAGCACTTCACTGATATGAATTATCAAGCTGTTGTTTTTATAACTAAGTAATTACATTATTCAACAAAGTAGCTCAGAGTAGATGGAACAGGCAGAATTGGCAACACAGTGTAAAATGGAATAATATCTACTAGTAAACTAAGAGTTAAAACCAAAATTAGCATTGTATAATGTCTGAATAGAGTTACAATTTGGGGTGCTCATATGTAGGTGTTCATGTGTCTTTTAATAATGTTCTGCACTGTATATTTTCTTAAGACTTGTTACACAAAGTAATAATTAACATATCATTTAATAAAATATATTTACTTTCACAGAAAGGCAACATTACCAGGATCATTCATGTGAGAGAAAGCCAATTAATTAGCTTTTAGGAAGCCTGGCTCCTGTTTCTAATTCTGCCATTAGGATTTTCTATTTTTTTTTTTTTTTACTTTGCAGAAGCAATTATATAAAAGGCCCTCTTTCTCTAAAAATAGAGAATTTGGAGTACAACTGTATTTTTCAAACTTGATTTTCAGCCATGAAACAATTCATTCAAACACAACTCTTACCTGGAACCCCAGCGTGCAAATCTAGAGCTGCTCTGCTTGGAGCTGAAAGGAGATGAGAGGAGATGTCCCCTGCCCCACTACATCCTAAGGTTAGACAGTCTGAGGCAGCCTCTACTAGAACTGAAAGATCAGAAAGTTAACAACCCTCTAACTGCTATTTTTTGAACAATCAAACATCACACTTTCCTGGAGCCCTTGGTGTGATTATTTCTCCTTCCAAGTCAGTCTGAAATTCTTGGTTTGAGGTGGTCTGATTTGGAGATCCTGCCATATGTAATTATCCTGGTTTCCTTTTCCTTTAGTTTCTCATTTTGGTCATGTTTTAAATTTTCTTTTCTCTTGTCATTAGATGTCCCCAATTATTATTAAAACTGTTTCCTACGCCACATTAAAACATCAGCTCACCTTCGCTAATCTATTTCCTCAGAGAATTTTGTGATTTGGATTATAGTTGACAGCCTGGAGGAAAACTTGCCTCACCAATTTATATCAACCAGTCACTCTTCAGTATCCTGAAATGGTCAGGCTATCCTCTGTTCCAATCATATACTAATGCTTTACAATACCAAATGCTTCATATATAGTTTTGCTAAAGGTTAATTTATGAAATAAAATAATTAATCATGAGTTCATTCAATCCTAGCGTTTATGCTTTTGCTGTCAACTAGAACAATCTATTTCTCTTGAGGCTGCCATTTTTTAGTCATTACTAGCAGTTGGGAATTATATAAGAATTTTAGTAGTATCTCACAAGTATATGTGATTCACAGATTTATGTTTTTAATTAATTAAATTTTTTTGAATTAGAGACTACATGAGCATAGCTTTAAATATCTTGAGGCTTCATGAGGCTCATAACAAAAAACATTTCTATAGATACACTTCTTCCTGTTCCTGATTTTTGTCTCTGGCATGTTAATCCCTTAGCACTTTCTTCTAGTATTTGTCACCATATTTCTAATTAATATTTTTACTTTTAAAACTTTGTTTAGATATTACCTATTTACCATTGACTAACCCCTCCAGTCTCACCACCTTGAATAGAACATATCCATTTTTATCAGACCCTAATGCAGTTACATCATGATGTATATAAATTAATAGTCCATGCTTACAAGGTTATGGCTCTATGAATGTTATTTATAGATGAATCATGTAAAGCACAATGATTATATCTTTAGTAGTTAGTAATTGCCTTCTTCTTTCATGTCTTTGTCATCCAAGTACTTTTTAGCCACAAACTCTCCTTAGAAGTGTAATTCTTCATCTAAGATATGCCTCCAAATATCAAGTAATCTGCTATTTTTCCCCCCTTGGGATATATTCTTCTCCAATTTGATCTTTTTCCTATATTATCCTGCTATACAGCCATACTTCTAGGATTTTACTTCAATGTCTTGTCTTATATTTTCTCTTCCTTGAATCACATGTTTCCCTCTTTCCTGGTTTATTGCCTCATATTAGTGTAGCACGTTCTCTAGTAGATTTTTAATAAAAATGCAGGACTACATTTCTTAAGAATTTGCATATTTGAGAAATGTCTTCTTTATATGCTTACATTTGGTTGATAGTTTGACTCCATAAGTTTTCTATGCTAGAAATCATTTTTTTCTAGGAATTTCTAAGGCATTTAATCATTGTCTTCTATCTTTCAATTTTGCTTTTGAGAAATTCAATGCCATATTGATTCCTAATTTTTTGTGACATGTTTCATTTTGCTTTTCTTTGGACATATGTAGCATCTTCTCTTTAGCCATGGTATTCTGAAAACTTACAATAATATGCTGAATGAATGGCCACTGTCAATCTGAGAACTTATGACCTCTGAGTCTGGTATTTTTGAGTATGAGTATTTTTTATTTAATCATTATTTCCCCTTTGCTTTTTTGTTTGTTTATTTTTTCCTTCTGGAAATTCTTTTATTTAGATTTTGAACCTTCTGCACAGATTCTTTCATTTACTTATATTTTATCTCCCTTTCCCCATCTCTTTTGTTGTTTATTTTGTTTTGCTTTCTGGTTGAAGAAATAACTCAGGAATTACCTTATTTTCCATAAGTCTTAATGTATTTTTATTTATCCTATCTACATTCAATTTCAGTAGTAATTTTTAAATGTTCTGAGTTTTTTTTTAAAAAATAGTATTCTTTATAAATTACTGTAATTGCTTCTCTTATCTCTCTAAATAAAACAGGAATATTTTATAATTTTCTTTTCTACTATTAGTGTGATTCCTCAGAGTCTCTTCTTACTCTTTGTTCATTTATAATCTTTGTGTTTTTGATAGAGGCTTTTCTCAAATCTCTGGTGATCCTTATCTCTTGTTTAGATATATGAGGCAATAAAGGGTTGATAAGAAGCTCTCTGTCCATGATGAAGACTTGTCAGGTGATCCAACAGCAACTATTTGTTTAATTGAGAGCCCCAACTATTCTTTCAGTTTCCTCTAAGAAGAATCTGTTGATCTCTTGCCTGGGATTATAAGGTTGACTGCCATTATACTTTGTGCCTAGTGGAAGAAAGGGGTTGGTAATATCATAGTTCACTATATATCTTTCACTTAGTTTCCTATTTTCAGCTGTATGTGATGTCCACAAATAGTCTCTCTGGTTGCACCTTCCCCAAGAGTTTACCTCCTATTGTTCAGTCTTCTGCTGAATGGAGTGGAGTTGGGATAGATGCCTGACTGGGTGGAGTACACAGAAAGGGTTTAGGCTAAACTGGCTATATAGTTTACAGAACCCCGTGCAAAATTAAAATGTTGATTCACTTGCTCAAAAAGTATTAACAATTTCAAGATGGCAATAGGAGAGGGTTAAATTGCCTGGGAACCTCCTAAGTGTGGGATCCTGTGCAAGTACAGAGGTTGTATGCCCATGAAGTTAACCCTGGATTTAGGTATCTAATTACTTCTTACATAAATTCTAAATTAATTTTTCTATTTACAGTCCTATTTGCACTCCCATTCTTCTGAAGCATTCTGCACCTTGAATGCCTGAGTTTCCTATGAATTTGTGGCACAATTTAGTTTACTTCTTGGTTTTCCTCTCCTCCCTCAAGGATGTCTCTTCACAGCAATTGATTTTCATGTTGCTTGAGTCATCCTTCAGCATTTGAACTTGCAAAATTGTGTTGATATCTTTTATATATTGTCCTCAACTCTTGTTTTATTTTTTTTAATGGATTTTGTCTTCTTTTCACAAATCTATTTTCTCTTGTAGTATCATTTGAGGAGAAAGTTGAAATAAGTACTTGTGTTATATCTGCCATGTTTAATAGGAAATCTAAATTTTAATTTTATATTTCTCACAAAATCATTTCTCTTTTATTCCATTGATTTTTAAATAGATTAATACTTTCTTTAAGAATCAAAGTATCTATAAGGTAAATAAATTATCGTATAAAAATATTTTAATAGAAAACTTAACCATTAATAATAAAGGCACTTAATAATAACTGCTCACTTGTTTTGATCATTAGGTCAAGTTAGTTTTTAGGATGTATTTTCTATTTTAAAGTATCTATATTATTTAATTAACATTTAACAATCATGTACTGAATACTTCCTATAGGCCAGGTACTGCTCTGAATGCTTGATTATACAACATAGTTACAGAATTTACCTATATTTGGTCTTCAACCTGAGCGGGATCTTGGAGAAAATTGAGTTTAATTTTTTTTATTTTAAATAATAGGAAAATTAAGCTCAAAGAGATTACTATATCATGAACTTCTTTAAGAAGTTGTTGGCGGGGGAAGGAAGGAGGAGGCAGGTAGATGGGGGAAAAGGGGTTAAATATGTGGTGACATTTAAGAATTAAAAATAAAAGTTCTTAGTTACCGTGAATCAGTAAATTGATAATGTATAAATAGTATTTTTTTTCTTAAGTGTTTTAAAAGATAAAGTCTAATTTAAAATGTTAAACAGGTGACATATATATTATTGGTTACAAATACAGTGAATATATGAAAATGTGGAGATTTCTCAGATATTTCGAACATAAAAAAATTTTAAAAGACTAAAATTTAGAAGAAAAGTATAATTTATTCTATAAAATAAACCAAGCGAAGGTCTTTCACTAAAAATTTAAGAACTTTTTCCTTAGAGAAAAGTACATCTCTGATAGCATCTCCTAGCATAAATCTACTGCTTCAGGCAACAGTGGTACCCTGAAAGTGACCTTGATCAGGAGGTTCAGAAAAGATTTAAGTAAGAAAAGAACCAGAAAGAATCTAGAGAAAAGTCACTACTAATGAACGTTAGGGGCTTTCACAGCGGTACGACCAGTTTCATGGGATCCTTAAATCTGTGGTGAACACAGTTGCCCCCGGGTTCAGCTGCAGCTCCTTTTAATAGGGTGGCCTCAGGAGGAAAGCTGAAAATGAACTTTCAGTTTGTCCTTTGTCAATGCCTTCTAACTAACAGATAAAATGATTCTAAGACGCAAAAATTAGGTACTAGTCTCTCTTGAAAGCATAAAACAATTAATTCTCAGAATCATTTACTATCCTTTTGTACTTGTTACCTCACTAAACCATGACAGGAAAGTCACCAGAATTTATTGAATATCCATGTTGCACCAGGAACTGTGTTAAATGCCCTTCTTACATTGTTCTGTTTGAATCTTACAGTAACAATCCTAGAATGTAGGCATTTATAGATACAAAGATTAAGTCTTAAATAGATTCAATAATTTATTTCAAAACCAAAGTACAAGTGAAGGAGTCAGATATTGAACCCAGTTTTCTCTTATTTCAAAGCTCATGTTCTAATCAAATATATAGAGACGATGCTCATTAAATTAGATGATTTTTGTGTGTATCACGTTTTTTTTTTTTTTTTTTTTGCTATTTATTGTAATTCCTAATTGACTAATAGATTATGGAAAAGAGTGAGATGAGAAAATTAATATTATCAAAAAAAGTGGTTGTATCAAACAGTGCTACATGAAAACAACTGAGATTTCCATGTGAAGATATTCACAGCACTCTGATTCCAGTGGCTTACATCTGACTTCTGATAGCAGATCATCAAATATATCATGAAGCCTTAAGTTTAATATAGCATGTAATGAGAATTGTTTTATAGACCATTCTTAATCTTCTCTATTTGTTAGTTGTCCTTTCAAAAACTAAATTAATCTAAAATAAACTCTGAATTCTTACTGCAGGACATAGCATTATCCCCAGAAACACCATATAGTCAATAAAACATAACTACTGACAGAAAGAACTAAATATGCATTTTAAGACTGCTCTGTTTATTCAAATGCATATAAAATTTTTAGAAAAACTTGCTTCTCAGTAGAAACCTCTGACAAGAAAATTGTGTCCTTCAAACCAGTAGAAGTTGTAAAGTTTATCAAAGAAATTACAAGAATATAAGATGGCTACTGATAAAAAGTAAGGAGAAAATTGAGTGTAAATTAGTTTTTTCTCTTTTCCTCTTCTTTTTTCTATTAATTCCTCAAGAGAATATTCTCTTGTTTAGAACAATTTTAAAGTTAGTCATAAGAGAATCTAGTTTGTCAGAGCTCCGTGTGTGCATGTGTAAAGTGTATGTCTGCATTTCTGACTCAATGATTTATTTTTCTCCACTAACAATAAAGAATGATAATATATGGATTTAGAGCAAAGAAAAAGTATAGGACTGTAGATTTAACTAGAAAGAGAAGAGGAAGTAGGAGGTGAAGAAAGAGAAGGAGGAGAAGGAGGAAATAGAGGAGGAAAACGAGGAGGAAAAGAAAAGAAGGATGGTAAGAAGAAGGAAAGGATTTTGGCTCACTGGCATCAGAAAGATATACACATAGCTAAGGCTATAGCTACGTGAACTTCGGGAAAGCTACAGTGCTTAGTACTAGCAGAGAAAAAAAATACTCTGTGGACTTTGAAACTAGTTACTAGGCAATTCTTGACGTGATGGCAGAAAACATGGGACTAATGGGTCAGAGACAAAGGACTTTATATTCATTGCTCAGCAAGTATGGCTCTCCTCATGTCCCAAGTTTCACCAAAGTAATAGGTCCTAGGTAGATGCTTCATAAATACTGCTTCTACATCACAGCTGAGCTCAGGAAACCTGAACTCTTCATAACACGCAGTAAGAAAACCTGCCTGACCTTTGCTCCTTCAGGGCACATTATATTTATTGTACTGGGCAGTAAGCAAACCTGATCTCCTCTCCAAAAGGAGACTCCTCTGTCTTTCAAAGCTGTCAGTTATACAGACATCTTTGGAAAGATAGTTCAGAATAAAAAGACATGCAGGCCATACAGAAACACAACAGATCCATGGAAAACTGTCGCTTGACAAAAACATAGGGATGCTTTACTAAATATTCTCAGCTTTGATCAGTAATAAATTTTAGGGAGAGCCCAGTTTAGAATTTGGTGACTTGCCAGCTGTTCTTTCATGTGTAGGTGATGAGCAAGATGATGACCAGAGTAGGCTAATAAGGTCTATGTCCGACTCCTATGACTTGATAATTAGTAATCAGATTAGTAACATGATTCTCAGTTACAAATTAGAGCAACTATTTTTGATCAGACTTTATTTTTCATTAAGTCTGGCTAAAGTTCATTTCCCTATATTTCAGATATCATATATAGAAGGAGGAATCTGACTGGAAGATCCTGAAGGTCTTTTCTTGTTGTATGTATTTTGTGTACATATGTTATAGGTACATGGCTATTCAGGGATTACAAAGCCAAACGTCCACAGGAGCAGGCAGGTGACCTAAATGTTAGGTAGGTCAATATGGGCTATGGAAGTGTTTCTCAAACTCGGTACCCTGGACATTTGGGGCTGCATGGTTGTAATGAGTCAGAGGCTATCCTGTTCATTATAGAATGTTTAATAGCATCACAGGCCTCAACTCACTACAGTGAGTAGCGCTCCCCATCCCTCACTATGACAATAAAAACCATCTCCAGACATTAACAGATGTACCCTGAGAGCAAAAGCACCCTAGAATGAGAACCACTGACTATAGAACATGGTTGAGCTCAGTTTAAAATGCACAAGCTCTACTCCTCTCCAACAAGGTGGGAAAATACTGGCCCATGATTGCCAAACCTGAAGCATTTTCATCGGAAGCCAGAATTCTAGATATTTTCAAATCTCAAAGCAGAGTTTTAAAATACTAATATACAAGTATTTTTCTTACATTATTTCTAGAGTATGATTGTGAAGAGGATGAAACATTTGAGGGTTTTCAGTAACTCCTGAGCTGGAGCATCTCCAACATAGAAACATAAATTTTACGTAAGTGCATGACTGAGATAGGTCATTTTTGAGTATTAGCCAGCAGGAAAGAGAGTGATGTAAGTCACTGGAATTATGCAGAGCAGTTTGAAATTATGAGGAAAAAGAGCTGCCCAGAGAAGGAATGAGGTAAAAAAACTTAATGCTTTTAGATCAATATGCTTATCTTTCATGAATTCTTCCTAGTCTCCTTTTCTCTATCTTGACTGTTCAAGGGCTGTATCTATAGCAAGTTGTTAGAATTTTTATAATGGTATTGCCAGGGAGCATCCCCACCATGTCCTGGCTCCCAAGGAAAAAATCAGACTCAGAATGAGGGTGTGACATCATTGCTCATTCATCAACCATATGCACCATTTACTGGTTTACCTATCTGAGAAATTAGATGCACACCCTACTGGAAATAAACATCTTTATAAAATCAGCAATTTCAAAACATTTAATTTATTTGTACCAAGACTTCTGCTCTCTTTTAATTAACATGATCAAATACATGCTTCAGAGACAATTCTCCAAAAAAGAAAATTTTTTATTAAAAAAACCTTTAATATAACATCACATTTATGAAAAATAGAGCAATAGAATAGCAATTCTTAAGATGATATCTCTCTTTAAATGAAAAGCATGCTGAATGTGTCACATCTACTAGAAATATAATAATTAAGAATTATAGTTATTTTACAAAGTATTAATAGTAATTTATTATAATTTAAGGTAAATAATAATAAAAATCTTTTTATTATAAGAAAAATAATTTGGAGTGATTCAAAGGACATAGTACCATGTCGTAATCAAAAGAATTGGTCATAGAAAAGTGAATGAGATTTCAGGATGACTGACTAAAATCAAACTTCTACCAGTTTGGTCTTTTATTCTGTCAATTATTTCACTGACTTGGAATCCCTGAAGTCCAGTTTTGACAAAACTAACTCTCTAAAGTGTGAGAAGATGGTGATAGCAGAGTCTAGCAGTTTAAAAGTTATATGCTCAGGAAATATTTCAAAAGGTGTTAGACTGACTAAAGAAGTCTACCATCTTTATGATGCCAAAGAATCTAAACTTCACAACATGATATCTTTGGTTGCCAAGGTGTGTATTTTGTAATTCAGTGACCAAAAATGGTTTTGGAAAGCTTCACCCTCACAATTCTCCTTAGAAATAGAAGGGGTTCTAAGCATAAGTGGGGTAGAGGAAGTTTTTTTCAGCTTCCCCAGGCCAATATTTCTCTTATATTACCTACTGCACTCTCTACTGTACCTTTGGTTGTCTCACATTTATTCCCAAATTCATTCTTAGGAAATGATCTTATTTTTACAATTTAGGGTGTGTTTGAGTCAACATGTCGATGTATCAAGTAAGCTTTATCTCTAACTATGGAATAAATGACTATTTCTAGTTACAGAAATTTTAAGCATCAGCTCCAAGATAAAAATATAACCTGTCATGAAAGAAGAAATTCTGTCTTTGACCCTTGTAATCACAATGTGTGGATGGCATAATGCTAAATAAACAGGAGTCCTATCGTGATTGTGCCTATGTCTGACTTTTATGTAGCTTGTTTCAGCCTAGGAAGAATTCTGAATTTATCAGTAATATGGTTTAACCTCAACCTTTGGATCTCAATGAAAGGAGGTATAAGGCATGAAACCAAGACAGCATTGGAGCACCCCAGAGAGTGTTTTGGCATGTGGCCAATGAAGCAAGAAAACTTGGAATCTCATTGGCTAAAGACTGTGCTTCACTGATTCCTCCTTTTCACCCTTATCTAAAGTTCTCAAAGACTTCATAGAAAATTTCGCCAGTGTTAAAGTCTTTTTAAAACTTTATTTGTTGAGGACTGTCTGAATTTTTATCCAGGAGCAAGAACTAGTTTAATGGCATAGAATTCAGGAGATAGCAAAATAAAAGTTGCTTGAGAATTACATAACATGGGATGCACCTTACTCGAGGTCAAGGTGACAGACAATGATTTGATTCATTTAATATCCACAATGATTACATATGCATCAGCTTTGGAAGAATGTGTCAAGTTTTTCCAAATCTAATAGCCTATGTGCATAGCCCACATCTGGTACAAAGGAGACAATCATCACTACTTGAGAAACTCTACGGGTATGAGTGCTCCTTTGCCCAATTTCAGGTACTAAGACCATGATTCAAAGCTCCATCATTCTCACCTTACCTCATATGTCACATTTCAATACTTCATCTACTTCTTTCATTCTCAATCCATCAAATAGCCAATTGTTGAACCTATGGCTAAAAAAATAAACACTATAGTCCTCAAATCAGTCCCATGAGTTGCAATTCATATGGCCCCTCTTCCCATGTCTTATGCAAAAAGAGTTTGTAGGATTAAGGTATATGGTCACTTGAGATTTTGTGACAGTGAACATAACAGATTTTAATGCCTTTGTTTTATAGTTATCAACTCCACTAAATGAGAATAGTGATTCTGTGTAATTCTTTTACCCGAGTATCAGTCTCTGGGAGGACCTCTCCCAAACTCCTTTCTAATGAAAGTACTCCTCAATAATCTAGTATTGTGAGAATTTTCTCAGACTAGGACCAAGTCGTATTCCTAAGATGCTGTCTTTGCTATCTAAGTCAATTCCCTATCAGTGCAAGGGCGATTTTTTCTGTAGATTAGGGCATTAACAAAATAATTTTAAATCTTCATTTTTCTTTGAATATCTCCTGAAGAGCATGTCGGTTCCAGAAAATCCTGACAGAGGCTATCATTAAAGCTAAAGTTATCTAGAAATAAGAGTCTTCTTTTAATGTATATTTATGGCCACCAAACTGAACAATTCCAAGGCCACCATTTATATGATAGCCAGCATGAATGGCCTTATGTGGCAGCCTTATACATAGTTCCCATGATTTTTTGGCAGAAGAGAGAGAAAAAAATGTTTAACAATAGTCACAAAGTAAATGGGTGCATGTATGCATGAGTGTGTTGTATTAACTGAAAATGCACATTGAGAAAGACCAAAAAAAAAAAAAAAACCACACACACACACACACACACATCTGGTTGCTCACAAAAAGATAAGCTCCATGATAGGAGAGTTTTTATCTTTTGTATTCACTGATAAATCCTAAGCACTTAGACTGATTCTTGACACATAATAGACCCTTCAATAAGTATTTGTTGAATAAACAAGCCATTTTTGTTTCATTCTTCATAATAGAAAATTGAAAGTAATACCACCCGTTACTCTGAGTCTTCAAAAAAATATAATTTATTTTGTATTATTTTAATAATAAAAGACATTTTGAGAAAATAAATTTAATTTTGACAATTTATGAGGCTTCTAATCTGTGCCAGCTACAGTCTTAGGTGCTTTTCCATAAGTTATTTAATTTGATTTTCCCATTAACTCTGCAATGGAAATATAGTTATACATACTTTTACAAATAAGAAAACAATGCTAAAGAGATTTAGTTTCTTGCTTAAGGTAATGTATAATAAATTGCAAAATAAGGATCTGAATATTGGTTTTTTGACTTCAAGTCCAGTGGTTAATACACTCTACTGAAATATGTATTTTTATTTTTATGTAGAAATACATTAATTTTATTTTGTGACATGCTTCATTACATTATGTATTCCAAATTCATTTCCTGTGTTGTGATAAGAGAAACTTTTCATGCCAGAGGAGAGGAGACACTAAAAAAACTTTAAATTTTGGCCGTACACTTTTCTACCTAATCGTTCTTCTGTTTAGTTGAAATTCATTTTTAGGCTGAACTGATTCTGGTCCAGATCTGTAGTTCCTAAAATGTAAGGGAGATGTGGGGCCTGTGGTGGATGGTAGAGTGCAATGGTATGAGCGGGGAATGACATGGGTATTGTATTAATTAATAAGGGTGTCTGGTTGTCAAAAAACCTCTCAGATGTCAAAGATTCTTTTATGATCATAAAAGTTTAAAGCTCAGCTTATACATGACAACAAATATCTACTTGGCTTAGCTCCTGATTACATTCAGAAAAGAATGTGACCCGTAATTGGGAGTAGACTGATTCTGAAATAGAAATTAGAAGAGCAACACTGATTTTGAAATAGTATCTATATACTTCCAATTCAATATTTCAAAGGTTCTGAATCATATGAAATAGTATAGAAAAGCACAATTAAAAAGCACAGTTAAATTTTATTTTTAATAACTCTATTATAGCTTTTAATATAAAATAGATAAAAGGTAATCATATATTTTAAATTTTCTGATACGGGTAAAGTTACAAAGTAAATCTGTACACTGAGCCTCAAATTATATGTTCTCCACTGTAAGGATTTCCTAAAATATAGAGGCAAACTTAGATGGTTTATCACCCACATGTACTCTGTATTTCCTGTAATTGCTTATCTTATTGCCCTGTATTATTGATTTACTTCTTTGTTTTACATCATTAAATGTGTATTAAATGAATTAATGAATAAGCACAAGACAATGATGTAGCTAAAATATGTTACTTTCTTAGAGAATTTTGACTTAGTATTTGCTTAAGTCATGCTTTATCAAATTGTCTATAATATAAATATGTCTCATAAATATTGTTCTTTAGGTTTCTTCTCATTCTTAAGTGTCAACAATGGTGAAATTCTCTCTCCAGATCAAACCAAATGGTGGAGACTGAATTTTGTAACAGTAATAAGCAAAGGATGAGCAATAACAACTCTTCTAGACCAGTAGTTCTCAAACTTCAGTATGTACCAGTATCATTTGGACAGATAATAAAGAACACAGAAGAGCAGACTAATTAAAGAGGTATTTCTAGTCTTTTTATTTCACCAAATTCCCAAGTGATTCAGATAATCAGCTAAAGTATGAGAACAATTTTTCTAGTGGAAAATGATTGAATTATCACACAACTCCTCTCACAACTCCCACTGCCTTGAACAGAGAGGGATCCACAAAAGAATAAAAGACACACACATAAAAAATAAACAGTACTAGTAAATGACAGTGCTCCCTAACACATGTAACAAATGAAAATCCTTTTGAGTTTGAAAGAAAATACAAATTGTTTAGAGGGTTTTTATATTAAGTTTATTTCTCTGAGTGTGTGCATGTGTGTGTTTCCCCAGATCTTTTCTTCAAATGAAATCTTATGTGGACTCTGCATATGTAAAACCCAATGAAATAGAAGCTTTTCTGTTGGAAAGGAACATAGTTTAGTGCGTCAGGTCTTGGCCCCTTGTTCACTAACTGCCCTTTTGCCTTTTGCCTTTTGTCGTGGTTTTTAAGAACTTCCCTGAAACTCTTAGTGTGTTAGAGCACAATTTGAAAACCACTAATATAGTTTAATATCTTTTCCCCATCATATGCTCCTGGATTCCTTTTTGTTAGATACAGCCAAAGCTGATGTGATAAATCATGAAAATCTAATTTATACCTGATTCTCACATTTAGGAAGGCACCTACAAGCCAGGAAACACATGCCAGATCTACTAAAAGAAAAAAAGCAAGATGATATTCTTGGCTTAAGTTTGCCTCTGGACAAAAAGAAAAGCATGAAGAAAAACACTGAGCATGCCAGGCAGACAAGTTTTCATTCGGCAGTTGCCAGTTTGGCTTCCTATTCTCTCTTCCAGTTTCAGGAGACCTGTGTCTTTTTCAAGGGGAAAGGGAAGAAAAAGTTTCCTTCTGTTATTCCGTGTAAGGTCACTTGCTCCCTTACTCTCAGAAAATGATAACATGACTTTCTAATTGATTGATGAGACTGGCTTATTATTACCTCATTTGATGCAATCATTTTAATCAGAAGTTAATTTTTTATTTATATATGGATCTCAAGGAAACTTTTTTAAAAATTTAATTTAACAGTTTAAATTCCTTGGCAAAATGACTTGCGACTTTTAGAGGGGCAAAGAAATACCTGATATTAGTTATTAATCAAACTGTGTAAGCTCTGAAGACCATAAACAAATGCACATTTCATAGAGCTCTATGTACTTTATTTCAAAAGGAATCTATCTGACATGAAAAAGGGAAATGTTATATATGTTTTTTTTTTATTTTTAATGTAAAAAAACAATATTCACCTATGTTGCAAAGAGCCCTGACAAGAAGTACAAGGATAAAAGTAAGATAGAATGCTTCCTTAGTAAGCCTGTAAACACTCCTTTTATATTTGACATGACAGTTTCCCCTTTACAATTATTTCATAGGTTTAAGACACTAGAGTACAAGCTTCTTAAATCTATTTTCCAGGAAAAAATTGTTAGAAGTTTCCAAAACTGATCTTTAATTCTTTTACTAGAGAGGCACGAAAGAATTTTACTTTTCCTTTATCAGAAGAATTTCAATATCCTTCTGGGAGAAACACATGTGGATGATGTATTGGGATTTTTTATTCTATGCTCTAAATTGGTTTATTGTCATTCTTAAAAATTTTTGTTCAACTTGCTGAATTTAGAGATATTAATGGGAGAAAATTCACTCTAGCTGCAACAAGAATAGAGGAAGAGAAAGAGGCAAATTTCTTATTTGTATTAAAATGTGCATCTATAATAGTAAAGTAAAATCTAGTATTTATGTATTTCAAAACCAGTAGGAACAGACAACAAGGTGTGCAGTTAGCACTTCTCTCTCTCCCATATCTATATTTATGCACATGGATCGTGCACCCACAGTCATGTGCTCATTGCAAAGTGCAGTTTGTTATCCATGTGCAGATACTGATTTCGTGCTGGCAAGTGAATGTATTAGCCAATGTCAAGTTTTCACTTTCAGACTGGCACCAAAAATTTCATCTTTAAATTCATAAGTGTCATAGACTTTCAGAAATTTTATCTTCTACAGTTGCTACACTTAGACTCACATATTTAAAAGGAATTTAGAATTAAAACTGATTTTTCCATCATGCCACAAGTTTTGCCCCATTTTGATTTTTTGACTTTGAAAAGGTAGGCACAATATAAGTACAAAAAGTATTAGGCAAGATATACCAAATAAATGTAAATCAGTTCTATATCAGACCAAATGGTCTTTTATGTAAAAAATATATATATATATAAATAGATATAAACCCAAGTCAAAAATTTTACTTGTAGCATAAGGATATTGATGAGAAAAATTTTACTTCCAGAATGAAAAAATAACAAAGATCAAATGGTCCCTTGTTTTCATACAACTCCAAGTTTTTAATGATCTGACATACTTCATGCAAAAGAAATCCTCATAGTTTATTATAGGTAGATTTTGACCAATCTAGAATGCTAAATATAACAATATCTTGGCAGTGATGGGAAAAGAGGATTATTTTGTTTAAAATTCTTGGCATATGGCCTAAAAAAAAAATTGTTGTGAAAACCAGAACCTCATCTACACTTGTCAGTATTTACCACCTTTGGATGTGGAAGAAAATGTAGTTAATTCTATTAGAGTCTCAATGTTTACATCAATTTCTCTTCAAGGTGGGAATGTTAAATCATTATTTGTTGTTCTGCTACAGGACTTCAGAAATCCAAAAATATTTCCACTTCTACTTAGATAAGGTACAGGCTTTTCCTAAATGCCAATTTCTCTGTTTAAAGCAGCAATAGAAGAGAATGCCATGTTCTGATGAAAATCACCTATCCCTATGGGAAACTCAGAAAAACTTCTTTGAAGGATCTGACATGAGTCTTATGGATTAGAACATTAGAAACCTTCATGTAGCTGGGTCATTCTTATGAAGCATCTCAGCTCAAACACCTAATGATGGTGATTATACATTCTCTCTTTCTCTCTCTCTCTCTCTCTCTCTCTCTCTCTTGCTGTCTACCATCTTTCTAGCTCTCTCTCTTTCCCTCCCTCCTTCCCTGCTAGCAAAGAAAAGTTTAGAAGGGTTTGATGGTTAATTTTATGTGTCAACTTAACTAGGCCACAGTGTGCCCAGATATTTTTAAATTGGTGGACTTCGAGTAAAGCAGACAGCCCTCCATAATGTGAATGGGCTTCATCTAATCAGATAAAGGCCTGAATGGATCAAAAACGTCAGCTTTCTGCAAGTGGGGGAATTTTCCAGCAGATTGCTATAGACTTCACCTACAGCATTGGCTTTTCTGGGTCTCCAGCCTGCTGGCCTACCCTGCAGATTTTGGACTTTTCAAGTCCCCATAATCAGATGAACCAATTCCTTACATAAAATCAATTATATATATATATACATATATATATGTATGTATATATATATAGTGTGTGTGTACATATAAATATATATATACACATATATACATATGTACATATATATATGTATATACATGTGTATTTCCTATTGCTTCTGTTTCTCTGGAGAACTCTGACTAATACAGGAGGTAAAACTTAAATTTCATTTCTAGGGACTTGGAAATTATTAGTATTTGGTTCAGAATGAGAAAATTATAGTCACTAAATTCCCTGGTAGTTTGATGACTCCTTGATTGAACATAAGTGGAGCTGATGTTTTGTCAGGAGAGATTGAAATGTTAATTAGCAGGAGAACTGAAATGCAAGAGTTAAGAACCTCTTAACTTTTAACATTCTCATTCATTCTTTTATCTGTTCATTCATTTATTAAATAATCAGCGACTACTTACTGATAGCTATCAAGATGCCAGATACTGTACTAGGCAGTGAACATCCTCAGATTGCAACAATCAGTAGAGAGAAATTACACAATAGGTTTTACAGGGAAAGTTTAATATAAGAATTATTGACTGTAATTTATATGGAAACTTTATATGGTACCCTAAGGGTGGGGGAGAGTAACCAAGGAAACTTGAGGATTACATTGGGGGAAGTGTAATTCAGCATAGAGCAAAAGTATTGACTAGTCTCACTAAGCAGGAGCTAGTCTGGAGTTGCTGGGGAAATACAGGCAACCCTCCGGAGTACAGGTGTGTTTGTGGGGGTGGGGGTAGGCCATCAACAACTTGTGGCATGACCATACAGCCTGCACTGGGGCTGGCTGTGGGACTTTGGGTTCCCTCTAGAGTAGGCTGTGGACAGGTTATTGCCAGACCCAGCATGCAGGTGTGAGGGGTAAGGTGGTTTGCATTCTCTCTGTTTAGATAACACCGAATATCTTCATCCCCACCCCCACTCCCATGAGACATTACAAGAAGCCCTTCCTCCTGGAGAATCCTTTCAGTAGCCTCTATTGAGAAGGCTTAACATTATGCTCTCTTTGAATGAGAAAATGCTTACAGAATTCCATGACTTATTATAGAATACATATTGAAGGATGCATTTGGAGCTGAGAGACAATTGATAACTGACATACAGGTGAATAAGATGTAGTCCTTGGCCTCAAATTGCTCACTACTTAATATAGGGTACTGATTATTAAATAGTTATTCAATAGTATGATAAAAGTAACAAAAGTTAGTGTGGCATTCTATGGGAAGACACAAGAGGGAAACCTGATCCAGTTTTGCGATGATAAAGAATGGGGGTCAGGATCAGCCAAAATTCTCTCTTCAGTATTATTCCTTTTGGTCACGGATTTATCAGGAATCTATAGTCACCATAGTATGTCTCCTTAGGCAAACTGAGTTAGAGTTATCCTTCTACAGAACTATCTAAAAATTGCTCAGAAAGCCCTCAAGATAATGTCACTTCTTCCTTCACCGAATGCAGTTCATACCTTATAATAATTAAACTATTTTCATTGCTGGATCTGAATCAGATTTCTTGCAAAGTATTTAGATTTCTTAATTTTAGAGAAACAAGCAAATGAGACTAAAAAGGCATTTAAAATCATAATATCTTCAGTAAGAAAAGCTGGGAACTTCACCCTACCCCACCTCACACACACACACACACACACACACATACACACATACAACAGAAGACCAGAAAAACATAAATAGTTCCATGGTACAGTGTGCTACACTGAGCATACAGTAAGTACTCTGTCAATGGAAAAGTAAGTTCTTTTTTTCATCTGTGTCAGAAAACCCAGATTCCTACTAAAGCTGCTTCAGCCAGTGAACACTAGGCAACCTCTTAATATAGAACTCATACTAGACATTATTATTTCAAATGTCATAACATTATAGATGTTATAAAGAACCATATAAATGTCATTGTTATTATTTAAGATAACTGACCTTCTGGTTGGAAGATGTTGCTTAAAGAGTATTTTTTGTGAGTTCAAATACAACAAAAATACCCCAAGTATAGTCCACAGCCATGTTAGACCTTTTTTTTGGGGGCGGGGGGGTGGTCAGGCAATCCTTGGTTGACTTCTTATTTTTATGCCTACAGCACCTGATCTTCCTAAGTGGTCTCCCATCCAAGTACTAACCAGGCCCAACCATGCACAGCTTCCGAGATCAGATGGGATCGGGCTTGTTCAGGGTGGCATGACTTAGACTAGACCTTTTCTTTTATCCAACTGTATCTCCTTCTCCAACTTGTTGCTAGCTTTTCTATTTTTACTTCTTGGGCTCTTAAAACTTGCTCTCTCAGCCAGCCCGAGAATAGCTGGGGTGTCTGGCTCTAAGCACTATGTTGAGGCAGCATTTTTTTTCTTTCCATAGTGATGGACTGGGGAGCAATCTAGAACTTTGGGGTTGGATGAATAATTCCCTGCCATTTAAGAGTCATAGATAATAGACAAAAAAGAAAAGAAAAGAAAAGAAAAAGCACAGAAAAGAGCCTATCCTGAATAGAAACCCAAAATCACAATGATGAAATAATAATAATAATATTAATAATAAAATGAAATTTGGGTTGCTTAGAAAACTTTGTTATCCTTAATAGAACCATGTTTCACATCTTTCTCTCATATAGAAGTGCTAGAAAAAGAATACTTTTCCTAGAGTGATTGTTTGAGCTCGCAAATAATTGGGTGGTATCTGGTTGTCTTCAGTGCCCCTGAAGGAGGATTTGGCAGCTGATTGTGAAAATACATCCTTATCATAGAGTTGAAATGACAGCTAGCCCCTTCCCCTAGCATCCAACTCTATGAGAAGCTGAGGAAGTTTGAAAGATTATATCTGCTCATACTGCAGGGGAAACATTTTCTGGAAACAAAACATACCTTTCTGTAAGTCCTCTGGTTGCCTGCATTTCGAACAAGTCTGCTAATATGCACCTTGCTGTTTGTTACTCTCCTCAAACACATTAACTAGAGAGATTTTATGTCACTATTAAAAATTTTAAAAAGGAAAAGTGAAAAAAAAAAAAAAGATTTGTTATTGTCCATGTACCTTGGAAAGACTATGAGCCAGAAAATATGTATAAAATGTTTAACTATAAAATAACTTCCTCTCTGAAATTTCCTTTAGGAAAAGCCACATTCATTGATGCCATAAAATAACTTTATGTCATATGCCTTGTTTTCTTCCTGTCTCTTTTTTTTCCCTTTGAAGGGAGAAAAGGCTATTATCTTCTGAATGGGACAAAGAAGGTTGTCATGCGTCTCCTGTCGATGCTTTCCCATGCTATAATGAAACCCTCATTAGCGAACATCCAGTCAACCAATTATTTGAGTCCACCATTTACATTAAAATATAGATAAAATATAAAGCATGAGTCATATAAAAGGGAATTTGTCAGATTTCTCAAAAAAAAAATCCCTATGTCATAAAAATATTCTTTCCCTAATCAAAATATCACCTGAATGAAGTCATCATGTTTAGCCTGATTGCATTTTCCTCATATATGTGCAGCTGCATTTGCCTCTCCATAAATGTCATTTGATTATGAGAAAATAAACAGGAAGGGACTCAAAGGGAGTCAGTACAGGGCCTGCTTGTTTACCTGCGGCAGCTTTCTTAGCTGAAGAACAAATGTCATGCAAATGGTGCACAGGCAATGAGCTGCCAATCACCCTGGCTTGGCATTCATGATGATTTGCTAAATCATTTAAAGAGACATGCTTTACTAAATGAAAAAATATCAGCAGCAAGGGCCTGTGTTTAAACACGAGGCTGAGTTATTATCCCAGTAGGCTGGAATGAAATGAAGACATCTTCCAATTAAAGCTTGCAGATGAACCCAGACAAACCCCCCTTTTTTTCATAAAGACAGGCAGATTATGATTGGGAAGGAACAGCGACAGAGGCTTTCATTACACGCTGATTATGGTGATAAAATTCCCAGCGCTGTGTGTCTGCGGGCCCAACTTCACATTTGAAGGTTTTTAATATAATTTCCTTAGGGTGAAATGCTGAAGATTTATTAAACTTTATGAAGGGCTTACAGATCCAATTTAAGAGGACATATCATAGGGCAAAACTGACAGACGATAAAATACATTCCAACTATAAGAGAAAAAAAAAAAGCAAGGAGAAAGTTGAGCCGTGAAACTGTTTTTAAACATTTTTTGTTGGTGCTGGCATTCAAGTGAAATCAATCATTGCCCCCAGTGTTACAGCCTTGTTGCTCCATTGAGGTTTTCTTCATGCTTTTTACAGAAGGTAGATATTCAGGCCACAGAAGGGATGCTTAGAGAGCTCACCTAATTTTATTTAAAAAAATAAAATCACTAAAATAATTTTGAGGCCCTTGATTCATAAAAATTCTCAACATTTATAGTTTTTCTGTAGTGAAATGTGCATGATGCTCTTTCTTCCCCTAGTATACCACCATTAAGACATTATGCTGATATGGATGCAGACCTGTTTCTTCTAACCATTTTCAAACAGACATTTGTCAGAAAGACAGGCTTAGCAACTTCAATTGGCTCTTTGTTTCTTCAAAAGTTTCAAAACATTTGTGGAGACTATTTCTCTTTAATTTTTATCATGGTTCCAAGAGTCCGTGCAGATGAATTTAGGCAGGATTTTTACATAGGGAAATAAGTAGTACAGGATCCAGGTTCCACTTGGCAGGAAGAAATGTTTTCTAGGTACTGACAATGTCTAGATAACTCGCAAGCATTGCTCATCACTCAAAACAGGGAGCAGGTAAGAAAAGCACAGGAAACTGTTGTCCTCTGTCACCTGGGAGGCCCCCATCCCAGAAATCTGCCTAAATTGCTCTATAGATAAGATTTTTTGGTCCAGACTTTTTATATGATAATCTTTCCTTCTTTCTGTTCTTCCTTCTTTCTTTTCTCCTTATAGCTTTTTTGAGGTACAATTTGTGGCACAAAAACATACTCATTTTAGGCATATGATTCAATGCTTTTAGTACATTTACAAAGCTGTACAACCCTAATCATGATCCAATATTTGGACATTTTTTAAAACCCCAAAAAGACCCTCCACACTGGTTTGCAACCACAACCAGTTCCACTCTGCAGTCTTAGGAAACTTCTAATCTGCTTTATTTCATATAAATGGCATGGGAAAATATGTTGCTCTGTCTCACTTTTTTTAACGATTTCAAGGCTAGATGCAGATCTCACACTGGCACTTAGTAGGGACTTGATTTATAATTCGAATCATGCTGAAAAACAGATTAAGTCAAGGCAGAATTAGCCTTGTGGATTTTTCATGGTAAAATACTTTCTTAAGTGGCCATGGTGAAACTTACCAGGTGAGAATTAAAGCCTCTGTTTTTTGTTTGTTTGTTTGTTTGTTTGTTTGTTTTTTGAGAGGGGTATTTTTTAGTGGAGTCAAAGAAAATTAATCTTCTTATAAAGAATGCATTATATTTTATAAAAATATTTTGTTTGTTTCTCATTAGAAAGATTTATCTTCACTGATTTTTGTACTATACTCTCACACAGCTCCTGGAACAAGGAGATAAAACCCAGTTAGAAGGCGAATGAGACAGGAAACTAAATGTGACACATGAGCTAGCTTGGATCTTGAATCAAGAAAAATAAAATACTATAATGATATCATTAGGGATAATTAGTGAAGTTATAATATAGACAGTATATAGGAAGTAGTAATACCTAAATCCTGGATTTAGATGATTGTGCAGAGAATGTCTTTGTCCTTTAGAAAAATATGCCAAAGCATCTGGGGTAAAGAGTGTGAGGTCAAAAAATACACACACACACACACACACACACACACACACACACACACACACACACACACACACACAGAGGAGAGTAGAAGAAGGAAAAACAGAAACAAAGAGAAAGAGAGAGTTAAAATGTTAACAATTGATGAATCTGGATGAAGGGTATACTGTGACATTCTTTGTACTATTCTGGCAACTCTTCTGTAAATTAAAAAAAAAGTTTAAATTGTGTAGCTGTGATAATAGTTATAAATTGAAAAAAATAAAAAATAAAGCCTCTTATTTGTATCTGCTTTTTCCTCAGGATTGAGTGTTTAGAGCTCAGGTCATCAAAGAAAATGATGATGATATTTATTAAGAACTCATTATATGCTAAGTGTTTTGATCTTTCTTCAAAACAAAAGGTAAGAACATGGCTGATGGCTAAACACTTTGTATTCAAGTGTAATGGCAAGAACAGGATGCCCCATAACTTTTTTTTTTTTTTTTGAAGACACACTGACCACAACACAAACACTGAGAGGTCATGAGAGGCTGAAGACAGATCATGGTCTAGTTTTTCATGTCAGGTTAGAGACTACTAAAGCCCAGTACTTGGCACCAGTCATCGAGGGATGTGTTGAACAGTGCAGTTGCATTATTGAAAACTAAGAACCATTAGGTGCTTCCTAATGATAAAAATACTAGCCACATTCAATGGATGCTTCCAATTACACAAAGTATACTTGTGCCATGGATGTTTGTGTGTATGTGTGCATGCTCACGTGTATGTTGGGACCTCACAACAATGTTTTCAGATAATTACTAAGTTATCTGTCCAAAAATTTAAGATTGCTCAAGATCTTAAGGCTAGTAAGCCAGGTCCATCTGACATCAAGAATGATTCTCTGTCTCTAATCAGCTGTGTCTTTGTCAACATATCTATCCAGGCATAAGAAATAAAAATGTGTCTCCTATTTGCATTGTAAAGATGATAAGGGGATTTATGAAACAAATATATTATGTTATCCTTCATGAAAAAAAGAAAATAAAGTTTCTTTTGCAGAGCAACTGAAGCCCTGGGGACATGACTATATATTAAAGAAAACCCAGTTTCTAGTCTGCTGGTTGTGTCATTCTCCTGTATACTAATTGCATATCCCGTTGATTAATAATGGGATGTAGGTATGAAGAAAGAAGGTATTGCTTGCTACCTAACTATTGAAGAGATTTATTTACTGGTGTAACTACTCATGACTCATATTTTAATGGATCCTTGAGAAAAGATTAATACGACTAATAGTGGTATAATATAAATATTTAATTATATAACATGAATAATATTATATAACATTATTATATGATACATACTAATGATTGATAGCAATGGAGATATCATTTATTATTTCCTCAACAATGTATTTTCATTATTTGGCAAATATTCCATATGTGTGACTTATTTTTATTTTGTTGTTTTTATTTTCATTTTTTTTACCCTAGTTGCTACCACATATTTTCTGTGAAGAAACATAGCTTCAATTATTGTTGTTTCTCTCATTTTCTTACTTATTTCTAATTATAGATAGAAGTGCTTCAGAAACATCTCCTTGGGTATCGACATCAACTTTTCTGTCCTTATACACACTTTTCTTTATTCCTCTGTCATCTGCTAGAACTAAAAGACTATGTGAGAGTTAAATTTTACAATACATAGTTCTTTCAAAATTGTTGCATTTAATTTTTATTCCTGGGGCATTATACAGATATTCAGTACCTTAAGATACCTTTGTAATTGGCAACAATGTTATTGCACAATTTGATAAAAATACAAAACATGTCCCAAAGGTATGCTGGAAACAAGGAGACAGGACAGAATGCCTTTCCTTGAACATCCAGACAATGGAATCTCCCAGTCTGCAATTCTGCTGTGAAACTAGAAACATCCTGATCTCCACCCATCACAGAATCCCTCCCTAGAATGAAAACTTCACTAGCTAGTAAATTACTTTATCCTCACTTCCCAGGGCCCCAAAAACCTTTACATCACTTTATTATTATAATGCAGTTAAAAGTTTATAATAACTTGGATTCTCAAGTATGAAACTGGTTAAACCATTAGCTAATGAAACAGAGAAATCTTTGAGATCATCTAAACTGACATCCAATGTTCTAGAGTGATGCCTGGTTTGCTTAGAGTTGGGGGTAAAACTGAAGAAAAGAGTAGAAAAGAAGTAAAAGAAATTTTTAAATGGCAGGGAATGGTGGTGATGATACAGAGCAAAAGAACAAAAAATGAAAGAAGTTCATTATCTTTGGGGAATTATAAAGTGACATTTAAATTCTGAGAGTGAGTAATAAAACAGAATCGAAAGATAATATTGAGAATTAGAGAAATACCAAATAGAGTCTTTTGCCTTTTAAATAAATTTTAAGAGACCCAATTCAAACAAATATTTAGTGAAATCTATTATGGCAAGGCATTCTTCCAGGTGCTATATTTACCAAGATGAGTCAAACATGATTTCTGATTAGAAAAGAATTTAGCGATGGAGAGACAGAGACATGCCCAACAAATAAACAAAGAAGAGTTTATGTCATTTAGGGGTGGAGAAAAAAGTAAGGAAAGATTTAAGGGAACATTGTATCTTTGGGCTAGGGCTAAAAAGACAAGTGAGATTGTAATGGTGGAAATAATAGTTTAGAGGTGTGGTCATTCTAGGTAGACTGAATATCATGGACAAAAGGACATGAATAGAAAAGATTAAGAATCATACAGAATGAATGAAAAGTCCAATTAGACTAGTATATAGATTTTATGTCAACCAGTACTGGGAAGAAAGGCTGCCCTGTGCTGGAAGAGTTTGTAATATGGCAAGCAATGAAGAACACTGGATATTAACATTGGGGTACAATTGACTCTTGAACCATGTGGAGGTTAGGGTCCCAACTACCCTCAAAGTCAAAAATCCACATATGACTTTTGACTCCCGTTGTCCCTCGGTATCCACACAGATTGGTTTCAGGACTTCTGCAGATACTAAAATTCCTTATATAAAATGGCAAAGGGCAATGCATGCAGTTGGCCCTCCACATCCCTGGATTTCTAAATGCTGGCTGAAAATACTATTCTTGATCTGAAATTAGTTGATTCTGTGAATGCATATCCCAGGAACATAAAGGGCCAACTGTATGTTTATCAAATATGTATGTATGTATGTATGTATGTATGTATGTATATATAAGAGGACCCATACAGTTTAAACCTCAAGTTTGAACAAGGGTCTACCACATTTGTTTGTTTTTTTTAAAAGTTGTATTTCACACAGACGACTGTACATGAACGAGAGTTGAAGCAGTGAGTAGAAAAAAAGGAGTAGAGGGCAAGGTGAGGGGTAAAAAGAGAATAGAAGCAGAAAGTCATCCTTAGGTAAACCAAACTGAGAGCTTAAACTAGTGCAATAACAGAAAAAAAGACAATGGATTCAAGAAAGAGTAGAAAAAGAGACTAAAAATTGACAACTGGATAAGGGAAAGAAAGATTAGAAAAGTTGTAGTTTACAGATTTTCTCCAGGGAAACACAAATTTGGTAATCTAAATTTCCTTTGATGTATTTAACAAATAGATATGTAGCATCTGCTATGGACCAGACACACTGCTAAGTGTTCTGTGGGTTAAATAGACAAATTATGCAGGTCTGTGTTCAAGGAACTTACAGCCTGCAGTAAAGATAAAACAAGATACATAGAAGCATTGTAAAACAATAGAATAGAATAGATTTTGTTACAAAGGTAAAAATCCAGTTCTATGAGATTTTTGTGGACAGAAGAGATCATTTCTTAAGAGGGAAATACTGAGAAAGGATTTGGAAAGGAAGAGAAATTGGGACAGATCCAAGGAAGAAGAAAACAATTTTGAAAGACTAAAATATTGGTGTAAGTGGCAGGAGAAAGAGAAAGATATATAAATCTGCCTGAAAAAATTTCAGGAAGAATTTAGATTTGTGGGAAATCTTAATCCACATATTTTATATGGATAATGTTAGGATTAGCTAAAATATGTAAAGAACTTCCATAAATTCAGAACTAAAGCACCAGAGATATATGTGTGAAATGTAAATATAAATAAATAAGGCTGGCTTTCATTATCAGCTTACAAATACTTTAAATATAGCTACATAACTGGCCATTTAAGATAGTCACTATCAGAAGGCTTCTCATATGATCCCAAAAGGGAGAAGATATATTTTATTCTGTTTTAAAAAATTAAACTTTTCTGAACTCATTCAGCTATAGAGATTGTTTTATTATTTGGGATCTCCTGGGAGTTTGAAAATCTGGTAGGTAAAACCTGATGCTTAGCCTCTGAAATAAAACAAAACAAAACAAAATAAAACAAAACAAAACAAAACAAAACTTTATTGTGGGCTTTTGTATCTCAAGGTCATGAATTGAAAAGTCACAATTCTAACTTCAAATCAGAACTAGCTTATGTTTAAAACCAAGCATGTGTTGCAATGAATCTGAGTCATCTGGAAGACTAAATTATCAAGAAGCTACTTTCGGCCCTAAAAAAAGATTTCAGAACTAAATAAAAACAATATCACAGACATCTTATAACAAAGAGTATTATGACATTTGCATGTTATTTCTGACCCGGTTTCTCAATGAAACAACTCAAAGGGGGGAAAAAAATAATCACTAAGAAAAAAGAACTGAGATTAAGCAGTGTTTACTTATTCAGCTTCAAAGGAATTTGAATGGCCCTTCATGAAGTATGGGGAAGCCTCAGAAGTCAGGCTAGGCATCAATGTATCTGTACTGATAACAACTTAAGGTAGCGCGCTTGAAAGGATGGCCTGCAGAAGGCCAAGTGCTCAAGGGTTAAACTGCATTCGTCCGTAGAGATTTCTGTGACCTGGAAAAATTTCCCTTCATCTATGAAAAACACCAGCTACTTGTTTTTCCCTCTTTCAAGGATTACTACCGGATTCTTATTGAGAAGTGTCTTCGTTTGCAGTGTGGGTGAAGAAACAGAATATGTAGCAATCTTGTTCCTAGTATAGAGGTTCATTAAGAGAACAGTGGATCAGAGGAGAGACTGCCAAAAGTTATTAGCCAAGTCAGCTGTTCACGTATCTCCCCACCAAACCCCAGCCCAACTTCCCATTGCTCTCAACATGTCTGATTAGAAAACTCAGTTACCTACCTGGGTTCCAGGATATTTACCTGAGTTGTATCACCCAAGAGAATGAGGAAAAAACTTTAGTTATATGCAGAAAAACAGACATCAGATGATATGAACAATTGATATGTTTCCTTATTTTTAGTCTATTTTAAACAGAGAAAACTTCTCATTATTGAACTAAAGCATTTTGCATGGTTCCCAGTCACAAAAAGAGCCAGAATAAGTAATTTGGATAATCAGAATAATAATTTCTTCCTAACATATTGTCCAACACCATCTTGCCACACATGCAATACACAGTGATACCAATGGTAGACTCTTGTTTTTGATCACCACACATAATTGGTTTCCCTCTTAGGCATTTCCTAGTACATAATTCCTATTAATAGTCTCAATAGCTGTTGTGGTGGTATGGGGGGAAAACCAGATCTAAACAAACCATATACTAAGTTTACATGCGGTTCAGAACTCAAGGATGTGAGATGAAATAAACCTGGTTCATTGAGATATTGAATATCGGAATTATACTCAGGGCCTAGGGAGCAATATGCCAACTTCTAGTTAACAGATAATAGCAACAGACAAAACCTGCCACATTTCAAACAAGAAAAACTAAAAGTTGCCATGATTTATAACTGATTTCTTGCTTCTATGAGCAGCTATTCCTAAAAGGAGCCTTGCCTTGATACCTCTGCCCTCCCCCCACCCCCACCCCTAGCCTTCCTTCCACATTCTTCATTTTTCTTTCGGTCTTTGGCCTTGACCAGGAAATCTGCTGTGCATTAGCTCTTGATTGACTGCTCTCAGCACTTTCCATCCCCTGTTCTATGTTAGTGAGTATTGATTCTCAGTATTGGATCTCTCCCTCTATGTCCCATATCAGGCACTATTAAGTCAGTAATATATTCTTTCTGCAATGCAACACTTTCAGTTGCTTGAGTATAAGTAGAAGCAAAGAGTCACAGAATCCCAGAGCTGAAAGGAACCTTACTATTAATGCAGTTTAACTCCATCATTTTACAAATGATGAAACTAAAGCCTAGAGAGGTTAAGAGGCTTGCATATGATCAAGATCAATCAAGTACTGAAAATTAGGGATCAAGGACTCAAACCTATGAATTCTGTTTGCAAGTCCAGCCCTAGACTTTACTACCTTGCATAGTACTTATCTTCTAGAACTCTGAGGCTTGCTAATGAAGTAAACTTGTCACTCTATGGGCTTTGGCTATAACAAAAAGACATATTAAGGAAAGAATTCAGAATAGAATGTTACACATAGAGGAAATTCAATTCTTTAAGATTTCTAAATGCTAGTAAAATTATAAAAGATTAAAACATTATTACTATTACCCAAAAAACTTCCTCATGGAACCCTGGGAGAAGATAGAGAATTTAGAAAAAAAGATGTCTCTAAAATTTCAGGCAAATAAATTTCTTATGGCTGGCCAGTCATTCCCTGGCACCTGTCCAAAGGCTTAGAAAATCCAGTTGCTTATGAATTTGTTCTCCTTTACATGCAGAAGAGAGTTAGAGAGAGGTATACGGTTGGTTAGATATGGAACACAAGGAGGACATGAACAATTGTCTCATATTGTGGCTCATCTGCTGATCTTTTCCCATTAGCCCACCCTTGTCCACACATGCTCCACTTTCTCTGCATTGGTATTTGCCTGGGCTGGGGAGAGATAGAAGACCCCTATGACCTCTCCACTGCATTGGCCAGACTTCCTTAACCACTAGCTTCTGGTTGGGATAAGTCAATAGGAAGCCATGGTAAAAGATCAAAGGGCAAGAGAAGAGAGAAGATCGGGCATTTTTCCCACTACGTGCTGTGCTTCTGGCAATGTTTCTATCCTTCAACTACAAACTCTGCGACGTGGCTATTCTCTATGACTCTAGCTTTCACTAGAATTCTCTAGGACTATTCCTTCCCCTTCCTCTTCAGGTCTCAGGATGATCATAGCCTCTGCTTGTTGCAAGTCTCT
This sequence comes from Cynopterus sphinx, assembly GCA_030015415.1. Taxonomy (NCBI): domain Eukaryota; kingdom Metazoa; phylum Chordata; class Mammalia; order Chiroptera; family Pteropodidae; genus Cynopterus; species Cynopterus sphinx. Next base: position 93,628,795 of record CM057385.1, on the reverse strand, counting down.
GGGTGCTCATGTGCCCTGGAGGTTCCCTTAATTCTGCTCTATAAAGAGTCCTTTTACACTCTCTAAATTATCTCCTTATACTTTCATTTGAGCAGGCTTTCTTTGCTTGTCCGGACACTGACTGAAACAGTTCATTTGGGGTTAATCATAGTCTGAAGTCACCATTTATCTTCTGTGCTGCAGCAGCAAAGCTATCATTAAAAATGATAGGATCAATTCTTGTTCATTTTATATCTCACAGATCCACTAATCCATGGGAAATGCAGCTAAGCTGAGCAGAGAGCTGACTCTCAACTCCTCTTGCATTTTTGTCTTTTGGGTTTGTTTGATATCAAATGCGAAAAAGATCATTAGCAAAAGATACAGAGGAAAAAATTATTTTTGGTTTATGTCTATGTATCCTAAAACTTTCTCCTGAATTACAGAGGCTGATGTAAAAACTTTGCCTTTTTATATAGAACTCAGTAATAGTAAACAAAAATATGCCTAATTATGTTGAATTATTGCAGGATGAGCAAATGTACCTGAAAAAAAAATCAACTTTAATTATAAAAGGGCATGGCTGTTGGGTAGGTTTCAAACTGGCCTCATCTCCTCCAGACTAGAATTATTATTGACTTGTTTATAATTTTTTTTTCTCCTTTCTCAGTCATTGTAGAATCATCCAGTGTTGACTAGTGAGAATTAATTTACTAATGATTCTAAATATCATGAACTGCTCTTTAGGCTGTGAGTAAAATTTCTGCCAGTGGAAAAAATTAGCCATTTTGTTTATTTGTTTATTTGTGTTTTTAGAGAGAAAATTGCTCTGTTTGTTTTTTTCCATTAATCTCTGTTAGTTCAGGGAGCTCTGCAGAAGGACAAAGATGCTATTTTAAAAATAAGAAGTGGGACAAGTGGCAGTGTATAAAGCTTCATTGTCTATCCTAAATGTTGATTTGATTTAGGTTATATCATTCATTTTTTCAATCTATTAACATTTATTAACTTAATATTTGTTAAGTATAATTAAGTGCCAGTAGTTGATGGTGGAAAGATAAATAAGACATGCCTATGTCACAAGGGGCTCACAATCCAATACAGAGGGAGAAATCCAGAAAGTCATTGTCCTTTACTAAGGAGGGAGATGGCTCCTGCTGTTACATATTCTCATTCATCAAGTTATTTTGGTTTAAGAAAAGGGTGTGTGGGGGGCTCAAGTTCTGGCTCTTGGCTTTATCATTTTGAAACTGAACTCTAGGGCAAGCTTGTGGCTCCAGTTTCCTATAAATTTCTTTTAAAGAAAGTTTTGATTTCTAAAAAAAATAAAAAATAAAAAAATAAAAAAGAAGAAGGAAAGAAGAAAAAGAGAGAAAAACAGAAAGAAAATGAAAAACTTATTGGGTCAGCAGCAAACATCTTCTGTCAAGGGCCAGATGATAAATATTTTAGGCTTCTTGGGCTATATGGTCTCTGTCACAACTACTCTGATCTGCTTTGGAGCACAAAAGGAGCCAGAGACAGTAAGTAAATGAATGGGCACGGCTGTGTTACAAACAAGCTTTATTATGGAACACTGATATCTGAATTTCATATAGTTTTCACATGTCATGAAATATTACTATTTTTTTCCAACCATTTAAAAATGTCAGAATCATTTTTAACTCATGAGTCATACGAAAAAAGGCAGCAGTCCAGATTTGGCCTACAGGCCATACTTTGCCAATATGTGGCCTAGGGTAAGAAGCCTAAAGAATCAGAAGCATTGTTTACCATTGCTCTGTTAGAATACCTGATGGTTGGGTCTCTAACCCCCTCCATCCAATGCACCACCTGATGAGTGCAGTATATTCCCTGTGACAATGGGCGTATCAGTTGGTCTATGTGAACTTCTTTCTCTTTCTTACCTGTAAAACTGACATCTTTACCTGGACTGTAAAAACTCACAGGTTTTGATGAGGATAAATGAAATAAAATCTATGGAAGGCATTTTGTACTCTTAGGAAGGAAAGCATTATCCAAATCCAATGTCTTGTTTTAAAAAAAAAAAAAAAGGCAGATCTGTCAGAAGGAATTGGAAAGCACTAAGCGTAGTACAACATGACCGAAAGTGCTGCTCAAGACAGAGCTCCTCTCGCTTAAGATAAATGATAGGGCTTTCCCTCCCCAATATGGTCTTCCCATATTTCATCATCTGCAGACAGGATGTCTTGACTGCCTGTTCTTTATCTTTCTTTCCTTCTTTTCTCCTACTTCATTAATGCATTGAGAGAACCAACTTGTTTCTCAAAAGGATCACTCTGTGGCACTTTGCTGGCTCCCTATCTGATGCAGCTTGCAGGGCTGTATTTATCTAGTCAAGGCCCGTGCTCGCCTCCCAAGTTTAATAATTATTTGACAGATCACCCCTGTGTATAGCATGGTATCAAAAGCTTTCTTACAAAGTCTAGGTAAAATATGCCCATCGTTTTTCCAGAGTCAACTCATTTTAGACACTTAATCAAATTACTTCTTCAAGGGTGTTAGGACGTGATTATTTTTGTAAATTAGACCCTCCTTATTCTTGGTAAGGTGAACATTTCTTAGTAATTTATAGGTTTTTTTTTTTTTTTTCATTCATGGTGCATCTTTTTCCACAAAAATAACTCTGAAATCTGTGTTTCTCTGATTTTCCTCATCCTCCCGCCCCACCCCAGACAGAGTAGACTAGTTAGTTACATTAGACTAATTTTGTCTACCATAGATTGGCCCATATTTCTTGCCTAAAAGTTTTGAGTTTCCTGTCTTCAAATGTTATAATTTCCAGATTTTGCGTTATGTGAGTGCAGCTGTAATTTCTAAGAATGACTAAAACAAGATTCCATAATAGATTTGTTATTTTGTGAAAATTTCTTTTTAGTGGAGGTTGTCTTGGCCTTCGGTTCTTTGTATATTTGTCTTAGAAATGATTTATTTTAATTTTCTGTATATCATCTGTTGTTGTTGCTGTTTTAGCCTTCAAAAGCTTGCTTTTCACAGTAAAATTAGGCATAGAAACACTCAAATGTGAGATGATAAAGAGAATTTTACATAGTAAAAAGAGGGGCTACACTTGACTTTGGTGAAGGTTAAATTTTGGTCACTTAGCTTCTAGAGATAGTGTAATGAAACCTCATGTTTTCTGTAATAACACTATTCATGTGACATTCTTTTTCTTCCTGACCTTTAGGGTTCCTCTCCTGGTTCTGGATTTATTTTTCTGTGTTCTTGTTATTATTATACCAACAATATTTCCGTATAAATAAGTGACATGAATTAGCCTCATATTATTCTGTAGTTCTGCTCTTCCGTTTATTTTTCCAAACCTTCATTTATATGATATAACTCCAATATTCTATAAATAACAACCATCCTGATTGTAATTTGATGCAAACTTCTAATGTCAATGTAGAAGAGTAAAAGATACCTTTCTAGCACCTTGTTTCAGAGAAACTTGAACCATAATTTATATCATGTGGAAAAGGATTGCTCCTAGTAGAGGGGTGAAGAAGAAAAGCACTTCTTCCTTTAAAACGGAATTTTGAGTAGTTTTAATAACAAACCATTCTGGGCCATTGTGATTGTGTCTAAGAGGCACCGATGTCTTTTACTTTTGCAGTTTATGCTTAAAACAGAGTCACTTGTGCTCGATCAAGTACAGTCTTCTGATTACTTTTATTTCTGGGACAGATTTTAAAGAGCAACTTCTAATTTTAGATATTGTAGCTGAGATTCTTCCTATTCTCTGCACTCCATTGATGTTCTCTGTGCATTAGCATCTCTCTACAGGCAACAATCATAGGCACTTCATAGATAAAGAAGAAAGCTTATGTTTAGAGGTGAGGGAGGGCAGAAAGGGAGGTAGATATCTCTTTGTGCGTCTATGTCTCTGTGTTTAATTTTACACAACCATTTTTACAAATAAGCAACTTTTCAAAACCTGTTTTAATTATTATCATCTTAGAGATTAGAATACAATCTGAAGTTATTGTAATGATTTAGAATAAGGTGTAACATCACTTTCTTTTCTTTTGTGTATGAATATCAGTTTTCATTCTTATTGTACTTATGATACGTATAACACATATCACATCCTCCTCCTTATTTTAAATGTGCATATTACTCCCCACAATTCTTTATTTCTGACATTAGTAAACAGCAGGGAAAATGAACCAAAGAGAAGTCAGTATGGGGGCATAAATTAGGAAGTTTTAAAGTTTAATTCTTAAGTATGCACACCCCCTCAGTTGTGAGGCTCACTTAGACAAATCCAACTGTCCTGAAATGAAGTCTCCTCAAGTCAATTTCCTCATGGTTCTGAATTGTTTATATCTGTAGGTTCCTATCTATCTGAACGCAGATGGGCAGGAGTTAGGTTCAAGGAGGGCAGGGATTAGGTTCAAGGTGGGAACACCAGAGACATTGGAAAGGGAGATGATGAGTGTTATAAGGACTGAAGACTAGTGCAAGTGCAGAAAGATTAAGAAATCTATCATTCTTCTGTGTTAGGAATATGGAGTCACCACTTCTGTTTCCTACTTCCGAGCTGGACTACTCACTATGTAACGCAGTGTGGTTCCCATTGTCCTTAATCAGTGACCTTGAAGTAGAATATGGGTATCATACTTGCAACTCCCTGTGCAAATCAGGATCCCAGCCAGAAGTAGATAGCATTTTCCTGAGCATTTAGTGGAGTGACTGCTTACAAAGGTGTGAGCTACAGTAGAGGAAAATAAGTATGAGATGATGCCTACCTCTGGGCTGGTGAAAGTGGGAGGCCATTACCAACCATGGACCTGGAGGGCAAGAACAGCAAGCTGGTAAAAAAGAGTCTGAAATATCCTGAGAATAAGCAGGAAGGAGCTAGGAGAGAAACAAACTTTTTCCTAAGCTTGTCCTCTGATTTTTTCCAAGTGGCTCCCATTAGATGATACCAACCTCCTGTAGTGGGTATAGGAGCCCCTGTCAGTGCAGTCCTCAGAATCCAGCCTCTGACCAAAGATTGGGACAGAATAGCCTGGAGCAGAGCTGAAGGGGCGAATGAAAGATGCCCACACATTCTCCTTAGATAACCCTGCTTCTACATTTTCCTGAAGTTTTTGGCTTTCGTTTTGATTCTTTCCTCCCGTCCTTATGCTCTCAGTTTCCCTGCTTAGCAGTATTTCCTCACTCTCTGCTCACTGTCTGTGCCATCCCATCATGCGATTGGCACCCAAAGACCTCCTCCATCTGCCTGCTCTGGCACCTCGCTCCAGCCCTTGCACAGCTTCACTTCAACATCCAGTAGGCCCGTAGTTCTTCTCTCGCACCATCGCCCTCACCTGCGGGGGTTTGCGTGGTGTGTCTCAACTGCCTTCTGGAACTGAAAATCTTTCCGGCACCAATATTTTGAAGTCATGATTTGAGGTTGCAAATCTGTCACTTACATATCCTTTAACATAGCACCATTTGTATTTTGAGTGTTGCGTAGTAAATCCTAACTGCCACCAACTAAAATAGATATAGGAAATAGGAAGTGTGGGCATTTCTTATAATTTACCATTCACATTGAATCTTCTCTTCAATGTGACTGTGATAACAGCTCTTGCATAAAACACAAAGTAACATGTTGGCCTGAACTGAACAAAACTGCTTATTTGCTCCAAATTGCATTAAGCTTACAGTTTCAGGCCTAGTGGGTTTTCTTTCCACCGAAATTTTGAAGATGCCCATTGACAGTATGTCTAAAGCCCAGTTGAGTTATTAAAATCATTGGTCTTATGGTCACTGGAAGTGTATGAATGCAAGAAGGAATGATATTTACATCATAGTCACCCTCATTATGAGAACTCAGAGGAAAAACCTTGCAGATCTCAGCAGTAAGAATTGTCATGCTTCTTCTGGTACAGCTCGTGCATTTGTATCCTCTGGACCTGGGAATCTTGTATGTGGGAATCATGCTTTTCTCTTGGCTACAGCAATTAAATAGCTTGGTGAAATTTAAGATTCAGCCCTAACATGAGTTTTGTACACTATGTCATTCCCACCATTATTTTACTTTTTCACTTTCATTTTTTTTCACATTCGATCTATGAAAAAGCTGTTGATTCTACTTCCAAAATATATTTAAATCTGTCTTTTCCACCTCCAACTCTACTCTTAATGTCCACTGTAATTACCGAGGGAGTTGCCAGCATTTCTATCCTGGATGACTTTGATAGCCCCCTGACTGCTCTTTGCATTCCCACTTACCTCTCCCCAATTTCTTCCTTACACAGCACCCTGAGTGACTTTTTAAAAACATGAATCTAATTATTTCCTCAAACTTTTTATTTTGAAAAAAAAGAAAAAGAAAATTTGCAGGAATAATACAATGAATATCCATGTACCCATCACCAACGCTCATATTTTATCCCTAAACCCTTCATCGTATATTTTTAAACATAAGGGCATCCTACATGACCATAATACTTTTTTTACAATCAGGAAATTTAACATCACTCCAATACTATTATCTAACAGAGCCAAGCTTCCACAATCGTCTCAATAAGGTCCTTCAAAATCATTTTATTTTGCTATGTGTTTGTTTTATCCATGATTTAGTCTAGGATCATATTTAGCTGTCTTGTCTCTTTACTCTCAGTTTGGAGTCCAGGCCCACAGTGCTGCAGAACATCTCAAAATTTGTTTGATTGTTTTCTCATGATTAGCTTTAGGTTAAATTTGTATTTTTATTTTTGTAAAATTTTCATTTTTCTCATTAACTCGTGTCCTCAGTTCATCATAGCAGGGGCATAGACTGTGAATATACTCTATTATAGGTGACATGAAATTTGAGCATTTGGTCAAGGTATTTTCTGCCATATTTTTCCACTGCAAATGTTCCCTTTCCATTTGTAGTTTATATGTAATTTGCAGGTTGATGGATCTAAAAGTTAGATTTACATCTTTAACTATCTTCATCCTTTGAACTATCTTCTTTGAACTATCTTCACTTGAAGGCCTTTGCATTTGTTGTTCTTGCCTTTGTGCTCATTGCATAGTTAGCTCCTTCGCATGCTTCATGTCTAGGGTCAAATATTCACCTTCACAGCAGCTTTCTCTAATTATCCAATCAAAACAGTGTCTTGTTTGTTTCCTTAAGATGTGATTTTTTTTCTTATTGTTCTTGCTACTTATTTATTATCTATAGCTTTAACTAAACTGTAAGCTCTTCAGGGCAAAAATACCAGGACTATTTTTTCTACTATTATAATACAAATACTAGAATATATAGGGCCATATACATGGTAGACTATCAAAAAAACATTTGCCAAATGAGAAAATCAATGTATGTATGAATAAATGTTATATCTTGGTAGATTTTATATATTCATACATTTTAAAACCATTTTACTGCAAGAAGGCCAAGAAAATGGGGCAGATAGGTGGGGTTCTGTATCAAAATTTATACTCTCCTTTCCATAGTATGAAGTTGTCACTGGGAAACAGCCGCCCAAGCAGGAACTATATTTCTCAGCATTCCTCGCATCCAGGTGGCCAGGCGACTAATTCTTGTCAATCAATGTAGGGAATTTTGTGTATTTTACTTCCTGCCCCTGCTTAAGAAGTAGGTAGGATTTCTCCATGGATTCTTTCTTTCTGCCTGCTGGAAACTGAGAGCTTCAAGCTCAGTGTAGTCACAGATATTGGAATCCCAGATGAGGAAGAAAGCTACCTCTTAGAATGAGATAAAAATAATTTAAAAAACTTTTAGTGTGTGTATCCATTTAAAATTTGTAATTTATTTATAATAGCATCTACCATTATTCAGAATAATATAGAAATAAAAGCTGAACAACTGGTGGTCGAAAAATTTTTTTAAGTAAAAAGGAAGTTATGATTACTTAAGATTCAGTATCACATTACTGTTTTTTTTTTTTTTTTTTGCAGTGTATATTTTCCAGATTCCTCAAGTTATACAAAGTAGAATTAGGCCTAGAAACACTCAAAAAAGAGACTTGGAAGAAAATTTTATGGGTAGAGTAAAAGTAAGGGCCACCCTTGCCTTTAGAAAAAGTGAAAATGAAGGTGCTTAGCTTTTAGAAAGGGAATGATTAAACCTCATTGTTTCTGAGATCCTATACCCACTGCCAAACTAATCTGTGAAAGTTCCAGTACAATTTAAGAGACAATCCATCAAATCCATTCTCTGTTGCCTCTGATGAATTTTGTTTGCTGTGGGTAGCATTACTAATAGAACAACAATCTATCTAGTAATTATTTATTATCAAACGAGTGAGTAAAAAGATTCTCTGAATTTTAGAGATGGAGAGTTTCTGAAGCTTATTTTACTTTACGTCAGGTACAGATAATGTAAGTGCTTGCCTCTCAGAATGTGACACAGAGTTTGCACTGGCCAAGCTTACTCCAGAAACTAGGGCTCCTGACCATCATAGTTAGGCATTTCCTAGATGCAGTTCTCTATGACAGCCAGACCATGGCTCAGTAGAAGTGATTGTAAAGAACTCTAGTGGATATTATCTATGCCTCTGATTTGTTTCAGTTGTAACAGGAGAAAGTTGGTAGTGTATTTACAAATATGTATCATATATGTGTACATTGCTACCTTATTTCTAAACGAATATAACCCAAACCACATTTAAATACTTGTGAACTCTTAAAGGTTATGTATTTATTCTAATGGTCGTATCGTTACTCAGCATAAGTCAGCACTTTTAAAATTTATATTTAGAAGTGTCTTTAAGAGCTGAAATTGTTTTTTCCCCTTTGATCACAAAGTGCTTGTATATACTATGAAAATTAGAGAAAGAAGAAAATTAAAACCACCCGTAATTTGGTCACTCAGAGGTAACAATTCAAAACACTGTAGTAATTCCTCATATGTAAATGTGTATGGGGGAGTATGTTTCTCTCTGCCTCTTACATAATACTGCAAGCATGGTTTTGTCATGTATATTTACCTATAAATTAATTTCTTAATTTTAACTATTACATTGAGTTGGATAGCAAACATAGATCTTTGTTCAATATGTCAGCTATTGTAAGTTACTGGATAAAATTTTAAAGGCTTTTGACTTTTAAGTGAGTGCATTTTTGGACTGTCCTTTATATTGGTAAACATTCATTCTTGGAGTTGTCATTTGAAAAAAGCAAAAGGTATTGAACCTAAGTCTAATAAATAAGACAACTGATTAATCCAAAGAATTCAATTTAACTCAAAGAGAGGGTGATTAAAATGTAATGAGGTACTCTGAAACTGTCACAGAAGGCAGGTTCAAGAGTTTCAAAATATTTTTAATAATAGAGACACTTACTAATTAAATATCTATTCTCATATGATGGCTACTTGACAGAAAAATAATCACCTCAGTGCTTACAATCCAAGGGCCTGCCAAAAAATCAGCCCTTCACTTCATAGATATTTCCAGACATTTGTGCACACCATCACATACAAGTGGAGAACGAAGAATCAGAATTTACCATCATGTGTGTGTGTGTAGAAGAAAGCTAAGTTTTGTCATTTTTAATATCCTGTCCAATTTCAAAGAGAGAAAAAGAAAGAAGGAGGAAGACAAGAAGAAAAGAGAGAAAAAGAGAGAAACAAAGAAAGAAACAGAGAGAGAGAAAGAGAGAGAAGAAATAAGGAAGAGAAGATAGAAAGGGAAAAATGAAGAGAAACTGAAGAGAAACTGAAGAGAGAAACGAGAGAAATTGAAGAAAGGAAGAAAGTTAGGAAGGCAGATTATTATTATACTTAAAAATAAATTTATAAAGTCAGTCTTAAGCAGTGCAAACAGATGGTTTTCAAATTTTTCAGGATAATAGCACTCTTCTGTAATCTTTCCAATATGCTAGAACTCCAATCACAGTGGAGTTGGAGAATGAATTGGAAGTGATGGAGCAGATACACACAGATACACATTAGACACTACTTTCACAATCACACTGGTTCCAGAGAGAACGACTTTTGAAAGACAGTTGTAGGTTGATGAATCCTATTAGTATAGATAGCAGGTATACCCAGGACTGCAAAAGAAGGGAAGCTCGAAGTTTTCAAAATTCAAGGTCCTTAGAGATAAAGCACCATGGCCAGAAATGGAATGTTGGGGCCTTTATTGACTTATTATCCTGTTGGTCCTCTAATAGTGTACCATTGTACAAAATGTGCCAATTAAAATCCACTGATTACAAGGATAAAATGTTCTCTAGAATTACAGCCATGTTTAATCATATTTTTGTATAAGGCTCGAACAACTTTAGAGATGCATTTTTTTTTAAGATCTGGAAAATCCAGTCACTATTTCAATAAATTTAATTTTACTATCACTTGAGTAAATTCATTTTTTAAAATTATGCACACAAACACACATGGAGAGGGATAAAATTCAGAAACAAAAATTGCTTATCTGTTTCCATCTAAACGTATTACATATTTCTGGAATTAAGCCAGGGTATATAAAATCCTTACAACAGTGGTTAGATTGTTATAGGATAAATCCTACACATGTAACAGTTAGAATGGTAGATGTTAGAAGAATCACTCATCTCTTACCTTTTCATTTTATGTGCTGAAATACTTTTCAGTTATATCAAAATATAGAAATAACTGGTTAAATACCAAAAAAAAAAAAAAAAAACACAAAACCCTACTTCAAATTTGCTGTTTTTCTAAGTATGCCCATCAATAAAAATTCATGAAAAAATGGATAATAATATAATTATTAAAGAGAATTTATTTTAAAATATGTTTGGTGTTGAGCAAATTCTTTTCTAAAATGACATAATAATCAAGGTCTGCTTCCTGGAAGTTTACATTTTGTGAGCAACTGAGACAGGAACAGACTAACACAAAAAAATTACAGGAGTTAAACATTATAATCAGAAAAGGAAATAGAAGAAGTAGGGGTTATAAAAAAGAATGAAGTATCAAAAAAAGTCATTGTTTGTTGCATTTTAATCTCAAACAACAGAATGGATATCTGCCTTATTAGATTTCAGTAACTGAAAATATCAATAATTAGGTAAGTAAAGGATGTAGAAACAGTGAATGAAAAATGGATTTCAACTCACAGGAGTGATGAAGAGTAGACCTTCAACCTTAAAGCATTTTGAAAGGTTTCATAAGTCACAGTAGGCAGAATAACGGCCTTCCAAAAATGTACATGTCCTAATTCCCAGAACCTGTCTATAGTACTTTACACAGCAAAGAGGTTTTTGCTGTAAATTAAGTTTAAGGATATTGACATGAGGACATTATACCATGTTATCTAGGTGGGTCTAATGTAATCATGAGAATCCTTTTAAGGAAAAAAATTAAAGAAGCATCAGAGTCAGAGAAGCAGATGAGACAATCAAAACAAAGGTAGAAGTGATGAGGCCGTCGGCTAGGAGTGTAGGCAGCCTCTAAAAGCTGGAAAAGACAAGAAAATAGATTCTCCCTTAGTGTCTCCAAAAGGAATGCAGCCCTGCCAACCCGTTTTGGACTTCTGGCCTGCAGAACTGTAAAATGATAAATCTGTGCTGTTTTAAGCCACTCGATATGTGGCAATTTGTTACAGCAGCAATAGTAAACCAATACATTAAAGTCTGAGGGGAAGAATTTAGTCTTAGAAGGAAATTCACACACGATCAGACTCAATTGTTTTCCAAAGAGATGATTTTTCAATTCATAAAGAGTTATGCCAGATGAATCAGTAATTTAACTTTTTTTCTAATAACCTTTTTGGTCCAATGCTACCTTTATAGTAAGGGAAGAAGAAAAAAATTGTTCTTTCTTATACCTCTACTATGTATAGTCAGAATAATTTTTTTCTTATGATTTTATTTAATCTTTATAACAACTCTAAAATGGAAGTATTAGCTCCTATTTATAAATAAAGAAAATATTCTCAGAAGAGGAAAAAAAACAACTCAACACATTTCAGGTTGGTGATAGAACTAAAAAAATTTGATAATGGGACAGAGATTAGAATATAGTTAATTCATATGCCCTTTAGAGAGGTGGATGAAAGAGAAAAGGAGAAACAAGAGATGGATGAGAGTGTGAGAGAGAGATGGAAAGAGGAGCAAGTTGATAAAAGAGTATAGATAAAATCACACAGAATTTTACAAATAGAATTCAGTATGGCCAAAAGTTTGCAGAGCTAGTCTGGCCTAGATAGTTATTAAGAAAAAAAAATCTAACATTTTACCTAACCTCCGTATTTCCTCGTTTATCAAGAAAAAAAAAAAAAAAGATAATAGACATCTCTCTCATAAAAAAATCCCAAGAAACAGAACTGAACACTGTGATACTGAAGAGCTCTTTAAATGTTGATTCAACACTCTGGTCTACTTGGCATCTCCAAACCAATTTGTGACATTCAACACTAAGGAGAAAAAGAGACATTGTAAATTAGGTGACAACAAGTGATTCCCAAGGGAAGGGAACACATTCTCTATCCAAGTGAACAAAAAATGTTGGTATGAATTATATGCTCTCAAACAGAAGTTGACAGAGCTGAGGCTGGTTACCAGAGGGTGAGCACAATGCAAGAGAACCTTCAAGAACAGCAGCTCACAAGAAGTCTTGGATAAATGTCTCAAGTTAGGTCATCAAGATGAATGAGGTCACCTAGTTATAGTTTAGACAACTGCAAAGCAGAACAGTATGACCCAAGGCTGGCTTAAGACCTCAAGGCAACTACAGAGCCAACAGCAGCTGGAAACTCTTAAAGACTAAATGCAAAGGAGAGAGTAATTTTCACATCAAAGGGATCAGTTTGACAAATGAAAATCAAATTGGATGGACTTTAATGCAAACAGCTGGGTGTGATGCAACCTAAAGAGGCAGATTTCCTGGAGTTAGCCAAACACATTTATTAGAATCCTCCATACCTCCCAAGGAGAACATAAATATAGAATTTTAAATTTTCAAGTTTTTCCATCCCAAACAATGGAGGGGAAAGTATGGTAAGATAAATAATCTGCACCACTATCCTTGGAATGATTTGGTGGCTATGCTTACTCTGTCTGTGCCAAGATGTTTCTCTGTTCCATCGACATTTTCCTCCTTTTCTTTCTCCCATCTTTCCTTCTAATGTATAGTGAATTATATCTTCAAATAATGTATCTGAATGTGAGGTAACTGATTCAAAGAATAAATACTTTCCTGCTAAAGGATTTCTGATATTGGAAGTGTCCATGACGCCGTCCATAAGGGAGAGTGATAGATAAATTCGCTTTCTAAGGTGTGCTGGGCAACCAGCCTTTTGTACCAAGTACAATATGGATCTACATCAGCAGTGGTTTAGACCAAAGGGTAATTAACTCACTTGCTGATGGAGAAATGAGACTCAAAGTAAGTGGAAGAAAGAACAAAAGTTTATTATCAGCAGGCAAGACACTGAAATGGCTTCAAGATATGTGTGTTCCCTAAATTCTGTTATCAGTGGTAACTTGTCTGAATCAGAATTCAAACATCCAGTACAAAGGATTAAAGCTGTTGGAAAAGCCAATGCTATTACAAGTCTTATTGCCCTAAATCCCCTGCTATAATATAATAGAAACTCTTAGAGACAGATCAGTTTATCCAAAAAGCATAGAAGCTGCTTGATATTGCTCATTTCCGGAGCCCCAGAAATTTAGCAAACTGTAAGACGCCTAGTAGGCACACAATACATATTTAATATGTTAATGAGTAATATGAGTCTAGACATGATTTAGTGTAAAGGGAGAGATAATGTATCTTCTGTTTTATTAAGTTGTCATTATCCATTTAACTCATCTCATGTCGAATGCAAGATCTGCAGAGCCATTCAAAGCCACAAAATCTAAATTCAGATTTAATTTGGGGATTCAAATCAGTCAAAGCAGAAAAAATTCCTTTAGCTTTTGGTACCAGTTAGCAGGGTTCTTTTGCCTCAGAACCTATGCAATGACGTCTGAGCAGCATGTAGGAGATTTTAAGCTAATATACCACTTATCACGCTTTGCTGGTGGATCAGTGAATGATGTCATCGACCTGAAGCTTAATTCTTGTACTTGTGCCCTCCTAGATTATTCCATTGATAATATTGAAGACAGACATGCAGGTAAGGACTAATGGGCTCAGCAGATATCAAGCCTGTTTTCTTTCTGTTTACTACTTGCAACTCCTACTGGTTTCAAGTGTTTGGTTTTTCATCTGAAAGTAAGTTATGTTAACATAAGAAGCTATTTAGGGCCAAATGTGAATCAAGGTGATGATCTCCCAGCAAATTCAGGCTTACAAATCAGCAAAATAGAAAATAAAGTAAATGTACAGATATTTGCACCCAGGAAGTCCTGTGTGCAGTTAGCTGATGAACCATCAACAAAGCCTTGGAAATTGAAATAGAGATATATTTTACTAACTATATTTGGGGTAACAGACTTTAGCTCTTTTTAGGTTTAGTAATCTAAAGAGTTTAAGACAAAAAAAAATAACAATAAAGTGAGGCATTCAAGATCTAACTTTTTAAACTCGATTTTGCAACCCAGATAATGTGTTTATTTTTTTAAGTAGTGCAGAAAAGACAACGCTAGTGTTTTATGTGTATGTGTATATGCAAGTGTATGCATGTACACATCAGATATTATAAAGTCTAAACATTGAACTGTGATTACATTAGTTTATAAAAGCCAACATGACTGGCAAAGAACTTCTAAACTGGAAACAATAATATAAAAATATGTTTTGGATTCAGATAACTTTAGTATTAGTAAAGAGGGTGAGATCAACTTTATCCAGCTAAACAATCATGGACTTTTCAAACACACTGGATATCAGTTCATAGTAGCAGTTGATGTGAATGTTAGCTGGATGAAATGAACATTTTCCAATAATAAATGAGCTCACCATGTAAAGTCGAAGAACATTTGGTTGGTCTAGATTTAATTTTAAAATAGTTTCCAGAATGCTTAGTTTCATTAAAATTATTTCCAATTCACAAAAGTCATCTTTTTTATCCCATTTTACCAAAACCTCTCCCTTTCTCTTCATCTTTTACTGCTAAGAAAATAAAATAGACAGAAATTTAACAACTTCACTGCCGTGAACTTACTATATGCCTAAAATTGATCTAATTTAGGCAAATCTCGTGTGTTTGGGGTAAACTATCCCTGTGCCATTTTCAGTCCGCGTGAAACTTCTACTGTTGTCTCTTAACTATTAGGCATGGGCCTATTCACCTACATGATGCGGAAGCTAGTTCACCCTAGGAAAAAAAATAGTTTTAAGTCAAAATGACTGTGAGAATAATACTAGGCTTTAGAATGTGAGAATAATACTAGACTTTAGACTGAGAATAATACTAGACTAATATATATATTAAAGGTGGCTTCATAATGGCAGGAAAAAATGTACAGGAGAAGCAGCTTTTAAAATCAGCATCAGTCATTTGTGGGTCATCCTGACTTTGCGGAAAGGGTTATCTCAGCAGTTAGGAGTTTTCTACGTAGTTAGCAATGGGAGCCAGAGAGGTTAAAACAGCTCATCACTTTATCAGGATTACTGAGGCTATGAGGGAGGCCTTAATGGTCTGGCAGTCCTTTTTGTCACAATTTAATGGCATATCGATCTTGCAGAGTGAACAATCATGACCTTCAACTGTTTACAGATGCTTTGGAGGGAAAAGGCTTAAGGAGCTTATTCTAGGGAAGCTGAGAAGGTTCAGCCCTGAGCAGTCAAGTTGGGGAACTCAAACAGCAATCAAAACATCCCAGTTTGGGGCAACTTTCCACTGAGGGCTGCACTTACAACTGGGAAGATCACAAGTGCTTCGAGAAAAGCCAGTGGTGTTACAGGCAATCAATAAATCAACCAGGAGTGTCATTAACAGAGAGAGGAGTTAGTGTGTATGTGTGCATGTGTGTGTGTCTGTGAAAGAGGGGCTCTTGCATCGAGTTGTGCATTTCTGCTGCAACAGGATTTCAAGGAAAGGTTTCTTTTCGGTGACTACAAGGTTTGTAGCTTTCACATAAGCAGGCTACTGATCCTAGAAGAGGTAACCAGATTTTATGAGACAAATCTGAGCAAAGAACAATATGACATGGACTGTTTTTCTTCATAACATAATTAATCTGAGGATTGTAGAAGGCATTTTTTGGTTATTCACATAAAATTGCCTGCTAAAATCTTGAGAACTGCTTTTTAAGAGCAGATGAATGCACTGAAATGAAATTCTCAGAAGGGGTAGGATTTGCAGTGTTTATCTGCACCATCTATTTTAATGACTCTGATCTATACTACTGCTGAATCACAAAACAAAGCTTTTAGCCTTGATTTTGTTGAACCTCTACTGTGTCATCTGCAAAGTCCTGGCTGCTAATCAAGGTATAAAACATAATTCCTGCCGTCAGAGAGTTTATAAGTGCCCTGAGCAGTCACGAATTCAAGTACTGTTTTTGGCTATGAGGTTCTTACTCTGACCTCTGTAGCAATCTGAATGATAGCCCCCTCAAAAAGTAGGTCTCCACCTGATTCTCTGAACCTGTGAATGTGACCTTATTTGGAAAAGGGACTTTGCAAAAATAATTAAGTTAAGAAACTTGAGAAGAGGTCATCCAGGATTTCCTGGGTGGTTCTTAAATCCAATTACAAGTGTCCTTATAAGAGATCCACAGAAAGAAGAAGGTAATGTGAAGACTGAATCAGAGATCTGAGTGATGCAGCCACAACCCAAAAAACACTGTGTTGCCAGCTGCCACCAGAAGCTCAGAGGTGTGGGCAGTATCACTTATAGGGCCTCCAGAGGAGGTGCTGCCCTGCTAACACTTTGATTTGGACTTTGGCTTCCAGAACTGTGAAGGAATACATTTCTATTATTTTAAGCCACCAAACTGGTGGTAATTCATTACAGTCAACCTAAGATGCTAAAATGACTCTTACCTAGATTTCTTTAGCCTTGCCTCCCATGTACTTGACTTTATGATAATATACAATGAGAGTCAAAATGTATATCTACAGTTACTAAACTGTAATAACAAAATCCATCTTTATTGCTCACTACTAATTTGTTCATTTCCCCTCAAATTTGTATAGAAGAGGAAAAATTCTATATGTAATGGATTTAAAAGGGCTATGCAATGGGAGATGGGATTTGTGCTATAATCTTGAACGATGAATAGGACAGAAGCAAGATGGCAGGCTTTGCAGCATTGGAATGGATGGTTGGGAGGAGACCTGAAGTAATGAATCTCTGAACATCAGCATTGGACTAAGTGACAGCAGCAAATAAGCTAATATTTAATCGTCCTCAAAAAGTGTTAACATTTTGTAAAATATGGGCCCTGTGTGCTAGACATATTTTTTAAAAATGTCTCTAATTTTAATTGCAGGAAAAAGAGCTCCAGCTTAGCTTCAGTCATTTGCAGGTCTTCCTGACTTTGCAGGAAAGATTATCCAAGCAGTTAGTAGTCTTCTATGTAAGTGGCAAGGGAGAGGGCAATAAATGTCAGTATTTGCCGTGTGCTGATTGAGTCTGTTTGGCTGCTCAAAGCACAGGATCAGTGACAGAATATCATCAAGTCAGGCAGAGCCATATGGTGCTTGTGCTGCGGTCGATGCTCTGAGAAATCTTCAGAGGGATGACGCCTCCCCTCCACTTGCCCAGTTCTTGTATGATGGAGCCTAAGCTGTGAAACATCTTGTTCTAACTCAGCCTCCAGCCTCCCCTCTTTCAACCATTTCTCACTCTGAGGTAGATAGATGTCTTTCTACCATGCCAATTCGATCATAGTTCTCTCAGAAACAATACTCTGGCTATATGAAGCCTTTATGATCAGTCCTCGCCTAACTCCATCTCTTGCCTCATATTCTCCCAGGTCTTCTTCCCACGGAGTTGCACTTAGCCATTCTACACTATTAGCATGGTGTCTGCAAAAGTGCCATGCCTTTTGCGTATGTTAATATTGCTTTTAGAATGTTCTTCCTTCTCATCCACTTGGCAAACACATTTATTCTTTAGAATCCAGCTCAGCAGTCTCCTGACATGAGAATCCCCCTGACTTCTAAAACAGAGTTCATTATTCTCTTGTTTAGGCTATCACTAGCCTCCACTGCTGTAATAATCACCCTGTACTATAATGTGTTTATATAACCATCACTCATAATGGACTGTGAATGCAGAGGATAAAAACTGCCTTCTCTGTGGAGCTAAAAGCACATCTTCTATATCATTGCATCTCTAGTTCCTGGCCTAGTGCTGGACAAAGAATTGGTATTCAATAAATGTTTGATGAATAAATGAAAGAATGACTAGTTCTCTCTGTGATTAGTAAACTCTTAAAAGCTCTGAAGACATGTACGTTTGTTTACTCACAAGTCATTAATGTACAAGAAGCTTGTCTCCACACTTACAAGATCTTTGAATAAAGTAGATTGCTTTTTCTCTTGTTTAAAAATGTAATAAGTTTAATATTTCCTGGTAATAAAAGTAATATCTTATAGAAAATCTGAAAAATAAGAGTAAATATGAAAACAGATTTATCTCTAATCTCAACACTCAAAGATAAACACAATTAAATTTGCCCACATGTACTTAAAAATACATCCATATGGTCATGGGAGCAAATAATTGTGACAAAGTATGCTATATATACAAACACAGACACCGTATTTCTCTCTCTCTCTCTCTCTCTCTCTCTCTCTCTCTCTCTCTCTCTCACTTTCTCTCTCTCTCTTTCTCTCTCTCTCTCATGCATGCACACACACACACAAATTTAAATCATTGTCTGTATAAGTTAAGGAATGCAAGCTGCTGTAAAACTCAGCTTCAAAAGTATATGGTTTAAACATCGTAAAAATTTAGGTCTCACTTGTATAATGTCAAAATAGGTGTTTGTATTCAACAAGATGAGGGACCCAGACTACTTTTATCTGTGGCTCCGCAGTCTTCATAACAGGGTTTCCAAGGTGTCAGTGTTCCCACAGAACAGCAAGCATGTGTGATTGCACGTGGAGGGTGTAAGGGACAGGCCTAGGCGTGGCATGGAGCAGTTCCACTCACATTCCACTGGCTAGAACTCAGTCCACAGGGCCCCATCCAGGTACAAGGGAGGCTGGGAAAAATAACTATCTGGGTGCCCAAGAAAAAAGAAAATGAGTGTGCTGGGCCATTAATCAGTCTCTGCCATACATTGAACATATTCCTTTGTAACGTGATATTTTTATTTAAAAAATATTTCAGTGGAATTATGTAATAACATTACTCTTATAGAATTACTGAGGCAAGTAGTAATCTGTTGGTTTTGCTGAACTGTCAACTTTTTAAAATATTTAAAAATGATTGTTTCATATATTGTGATCATATGTAATTAGCCACATACAAATTTATGACACTTACATTTTCGTTATTGATTTTACTATTAATCAACATAATATGACTCTACTCATCAATTCCTTTTGTCTTGGGTTCCATTTTACTTTAAATAAATGCTATCACTCTTGCTTCCCTTCTTTTGCATTTGCCTGGCCATCCTCCTAATATTTTTGAATCACTTTGTTTCATGTGTGCCTCTTATAGATTGTATGTTATGTAGCTGAATATTTTGACCCAATCAAGAGTCTTTTTCCTTAAATAGAGAACTTTAATTTTTTTGATATTCATTTGTCAATTAACCTGTTAGTTATACATCTATTATAATGTTTCAATTTCCAAGTCATTGCTTTTACATACAGAATTTGAATATGGTTTATATTTATTTTGTCAATCGGCATGATAATTGGTACTATTATTATATCATATGATTTGCTTTTCTTATTTTTATCTAGTAAGTCGTAAAATAGTCATTTTGTGTTATATCTTACAACTGGTTGTCTTTTTTTTAAATGATGTTTTAATAGTAGATACTTCAGTTTTCCAGTCTTTGTTCTAATAAATGAATGAACAAGAGAAATAAAGGAAGAAGCAAATTATCTCTCTCTAAATATGAGTAGAAAATTTTTACAGTTTTGTTTCCTCTTACCCATTCCCACCCACTGCTTAGTTTTAATGAAAGGAGTTTTGTATAACCAGAGATACTAGACCCAGTTTTACATTAGTGATATTTTCATTGTATGCCTCTTTCACATATAAAAAGCTACTTTATATTCTAGCTATAGAATTGTTGGGTCCTATTACCACAACACTTCTATTTCTACAATGATCACAGTCACATTTAGCTGGAGTCACATCTTCCTCAAATCCTCAGCAGAGCTCAAATCTAAAGTAAGAGTTAATTTATTGATAATTTCACAACAAAGATAGTTAAGTTACTGTGGTAATAAAGCTTGGACAAACATAATTCACATGGGACTTTATGCCATTCATCCAATCTTATTTTATCGTACAAGGTATAATTAATTCAAGTCCCACCTCCATTAATGAGATATGTTTCTCCCTTTCATTCTACCCTCTTTTGTTTTCCTATAATAGTTTGTTTCATAATTAAGCCATTAATTATAATCCTGTTTCTACTTTCTCTCATTGTTGTTTGCATGCTTGTCTTATCTCACCAACTAAATAGCAATTACCATGTTGGTGGGGCCGCGTTCTATTTTCTTTGTATAGCCAGTCACCTAGAATGGCAGTGAACACTGTAGGCGCTGGCCTTGTATTTCTTGCTTGTTTGAGCATATGAAAAGTATAGTTGTTAACTTCAAATCTCTTCTCTCACTTAAGTTTGTAAAAGTCAACCATAGTATGGCAGCCTAGTTCTGATCCCTCCTTTGTTTTTGATCCTCACCCTATGTACAAAATGACCAAAAAAGATGAAATGGTTGAAGGTAGGCAAGTACCTGAAATGAGGAAGGAAATAAATTCTGTGAGAGATGAGAACATTGCCTTTATTTACAATTATGACAACACCAACTATAATTACAATCAGCAGCAACAATAATAACTATGACTTTGAGTGAATGCTAGATATGATGTTAAGAGTTGACATTAATTATCAGATATAGTTCTTAACTTAAACCTCTATGTAGCTACTGTTTTCTCTGTAAATGTGAGAAACCTGAAGATGAGAGAGAAAGGTTTCATTTGATTTGTCCTCAGAATTCCAGTACCACACTTAGTAGTTATCTATTGTGAAAACACCTATTGATAAATTTTGCTTTTAGATGCAGCATCCTATATTGGAAAAAGTGTAGGATTTTACATTAAACAGAAATGGCTTAAAATTTTGACTCTTCTGATTGTTGTTTGTGTGACCTTGGTAATATTATTTAATCTCTTTGTCCCCAATTTCATCACATATAAAACAGAAATCATATTAACATTACAAGGCTATTAGAATAATGAGCGCTAACATATAGAATGTGTTGGCACATGGTAGTTGTTCAATTGGTAGCTTTTATTATTGTTGAAATAATTATCACTCATTATCACTCCACCCTCTCCCTATCTCAGACTATCAAAATCTAATTCTACTGTTCAAAGCTCATCTCAAATGATATCTTGTCTTTTAATTTTAGTATTTTCATATTCGTGTTATGTATGTGCATATGTTTTTAATACCTTTTCTTTTAATCACTTATTTCTACATCTGTTTTTCCTCTCTCTCTTAACTCTACTTTTTTTAGGCTGAGAATTGCCAGTTATTTTCTTTCACATCCTCTGCAGTCTCATGTGATGACTCACTCAGAGTAGGTCTCAACAGTATCTGTCGACTTTGATTGGCATGGCCCTGTTTATTTATTAATTTCCATATTTATTGAATTATTTAGAAAAAAATAAAAATTTCTTTTTTGCCACTGACCTCAACATTTTGCTAGTTTACTCCACAGCAGAATTTTATCTGTAGTTAAGTAGTTGAATCCGGTAAGTAAATGAGCAACATATTTTTAAATGCCTTTTTTTAAAAAAGCTAAGTTTATATTATTTTTATAGTAGGACTGTGGTCTACTCAGTTTTGGCTGATTGGGTTGACACTTGACATGGTTTTTAATAATCACCATTGCTTTGAGTGAAAATGAGTTCAAGTGAGCTAAGGAGAACTTTAATGACCTTTAAAATATTATATTAAATAAAATACAAGAAAATTGGCATCATAAGTCAAACTGAATGTATTTTAGAAGGAAAGAAAAGTGTAAAAGACTGTGCCAGAATTCTGTAAATAGCCAGTAAAAATTCACCTTGTCTGTGTATTGTCCTAGGAGACACAATCTCATTTACATTTATTAGAAGTAATGATGTAGTGTCCTGCAGATAATTAACACAATAAAATGCTGCTAATTTCACAGTGTCATTATAAAATTTGCCAGTTCAAATTAGAAAGTGATTAACCCTCTGAGTGAGGCAATGACATTTCGATTCCCAGTTTATGAATTAAAAAGGAGGTTTCCCCTAGTTTGAAAGTTGAGCAATCTCACCCTTCTTGGCTTCTTTCATCTTTATCATCTTTACCTTGCCTTTTAAAGAATGAAGCTTCTGGGCTTAAGCAAGAGAATTTATCACAGTTTTGTATCTCAGAATGACTAGGTTCTCAACAAAACCACAGATTTGTTTCAGAAAAAGAACAAAGCTAATTTTCTTCATTTAAAAGGAGGGATGGAAAGAAAGAAAAAAGAAGATAGGAAGAAGGGAGGAAAAGAGACAGAAATCTCAGATGAGTTCAATTTCTTTGAATAATGAACTTCTTGTTGGTGTGTGTAAGTGTGAATATTCTCAATTAACAAGTTGCCTTCAGAATGTGTTTCATTTCATTTAATGACAGTTATTCCTTAACCTTTGCCTGGATACTATTTTATTCGTTTACTGCATATCTCTTGTCCACAACTGATTTTAATTAATTCTGTAAAAAGGAATAAATTCATTAAAGAGAAAAGATTTATGGCACTTCATTTAAAATATTTCTACTCAACTGAAATCCTCTTAAAGAATATTTAATGAGGGAATGGTATTGTAAGTGAATGAAACCTCGAGTTAATGATAAAATTGTCTAACCTGCTAAGACAATTATTAATTGAATAAATCTAATACATACATTTATAAAGCTGCTAAAACTATAGTGCCATGACCTTTCTTCATTTCTTTTCTTCTTCTAATGATTTAGGGCAAAAGAATATATAGCTAACATAAGTAGGACACTCTCTTAAAAAGTAGAAATTCATTTCCAAAGTGCTAAAGTTTGGTAAGTATCTTCAACAAAGAAAAACAATGAGAAATGATCAGAAAGCTTTTAAAAACTATTTTAAGAACATTTCATTTTATAACTTCTTTTGTATTTCTGAGGGTATTTGTTACTGATGACACTTTCTTCATAAATCTGTGCAATTTTAATGCTAAACTCTTCCAAGGACTTTGTCTCGATTTTTTTAGGTTGAGCATGGCCAAAATCTAGCCTGAACTAATCTAAATTAAAAGAGGGAATCTTGCTAATTATGCTGGATCCAGGGCCTCAGATTTTGACATGAAGCCTCTGTTTCTCCATCTTGTAGCTCTTTTTTCCTTTACGTGACTTCATTCTCAGGCACATTTTCTATGGCCCTCAGCAGCCATAGGCCAATATTTTCCCAGCTAAACAACCCTTATAGAGAGAAAACAAAACCCCACCTGGCTCTCCATGGCAATGAGATCAGGTAGACTGCCGAGAACACTCTGTGATGCTGACTGGCCAACTCTGGGACACATGCTAAACATTAGCAGAGAGGTTAGTCCCACCAAAACCAAGTGATGGAGATTGAAGGAGAGGTTTTCCAAGAGTTAATGGGATAATATTATAATATTACTCTAAACAGCTGACATTCTTCAATCGAAATTCACCAATAACCTGAGCAATTAGTGTAGGCAAACTTATTTTCTTAGCAGCCTGAAGCCTAAAGAGACTAAACCCACATAGTGAGGTAGTGCCAGAATTGTAGAATCAAGCTGGGATTGCAGTATTCTTCTATCATTCATCTGTGTTTTAGAAAACTGATGGACTAAGTGCATCCTAACATTCTTTATCACTGAAATCCTGGGATTCTGTGGTTTTATTTGGAAAAGTAGGGGCAGATGATCGAATGCTTAGCCAAGTATCAGAAATTTTAGTTCCAGCTCTGAAAACTGTGTGTGACTTTGAGAAATTTACTTTGGCTACTTGGCCTTTAGTATCCTTATCCAGAAGAAGAAATAAATTAGTATTAATCAATAGTTTTAGAATTTTTATTGGGGTAGAACTTTTTCTTTTAATAAACTAAATATTAAAAACCCTCGAATAAGCAGTTCTTGATTCACATATAGTTACCTCATATTATGCTTAGATGCTTTATTAATGCATCCCTATTCAAAGAAACTGCTTGTTAGTAAGGACAAAAGCTACTATAAATTATCATGACAGCACACAATAGGATTATTACTACACAATGATATAGTAATATGGAGTGCTACTAGTGAATGACCCCACAAGGCACTCCAAATTCTTACCATGCCCATTTGGGACATGAAGTTTGTCTACCTACAATGAGAAATTACTTGTGTCACTGGCGCTTTAGGTTTACAATTTTTGATTATCAGAAAAGTGTCTTTCAGTGATGCAGAGAAAAGCTTCTGGTGCTAGAATTTATAAAAGATGTTCCCAAGGAACCACAAGGCCCAGAAAGATGCATAGGCGAGAATATGGGGAACCTGACTGAAGAGTGGGCTATAACTGAGTGTCAGGGGACAGGAAGCATGCTGATTCCTATTTTTATTCACAGGAAATAAGCAGTTCCTCACGTGAGTTCTCGAAGTTGACTACCTAGAACTGACACAAGGGAATCTTTCACCTTATCTGACTAGAAACAAATACTTGTTTTACGTCACAAGTTCTTTTTTAAGTCACACTTGACTTCAAATGACTGCACTTTTAGGTCACAAGTGCTTTCCAAGATGTATCCTTCTTGTTAGTGAGTCAGCCTACAACAGGGATCAATGCGTGTCTATGGGGTCAACCTGCTAACTCCCTCTGTAAAACCTTTGGGCTCTTGGGAATGTGGTTTGAAAACCAGTGAACTAGATAATCTTTCAGTTCCCTCTAGCTCTAAAATGAGAAACACAATAAAAAATCAGCTGTTCTCAAATTCTTAAATATCCAATGGTGGCCAAACTAAAGAAAGTATTTCTCACTGTGAATTTTCATTTATTTAAAATGTACATGCACACACACAGAGTCTTTTAATAACAGTCCTTATCTATAACCTAGAGGCACTGTTCTATGTTTGCTATTACTAGTTTCTTCCCGTTACAACTTTGTAAAAAAGTAGTTTCTTTGCTTCATCTTCTGCTGAAAGGCAGATTGAGGATAAACACATATTTAAATTGGATTTGATTATAACTCTCACAAAAACCCATGTGGAGATTACATCCTATTGCTATGTCCTATTGCAACAGAAAGTGGCAAAGCACATATGTAAAGATATTTCCTTATTATGGGTGAAATCTTAAGGGTGGGTGTGCCTTGGAGCATAGGGTGTAATTGTTGAGCTTGCAGATTTGGAAAGATAAGGGAAGGTAGAAGACAAACCTATGGTTACACAATAGATTTTCAGTGTATTTAAACAGAATATTTCATCTACTGTCAAGGAAACAAATTGCTTATCCTTAATCTATGCAATAATTTCTCCCACTATAAATGCCCTTTTGGCATTAAATCAGGTCCCTCCTTTCCTGCAAACTTCAGCTCCCAGCTCATTGTATCTTGTTTAGGAGGTTTGGCCCTGCTTATTTCCTGTCCCTTCCATCATGCCTTTTCCCTGATGAATATGTCTCTCCTTATTACTGGATACTCACTTTATGTAACTTTACTAGTCATACAATTATAGTTTAGCATGTATGTATTCTATTAACTAAAAAGCCTTAAACTCGTCGGCTAAACAGTAGTTACATGGGTAAATTGTTCTGTTCTGGTTTGAAGCTAATCCTTGGAGTAGAGAGGCTGGCTCCCTTAATTTCCATTTTATATCAATAAAAATCTAAAAGAAGGAAAGGATAAATAATGTGCTTATATCTTCACTCCTCTGAATACTCCTTAAATCCAAGAGCTGTATGTTTAATTTTTCTTTAAATTTCAGACAAAGCTAATGAATGTGTTACTATATTATATTAACATATTATACTATTGGCTATTTTTTCTTTCTTTTTGAGTAAAAATAAGAAACTATGCTATGTACAATGTAAACATTTTCCATTCATTCTTTCGTTTAAACTTCATAACAACTTCATGGGATAGTTAATTTTATACTCATTTTACATACGAGAAAATTGTTCTTCAAATTTAACTTGACTGAGCAAAGAATCTGACAGCTAGCATTTCGATTGGGTTAGTCTGACTCTAATGTCCCTGCTTATCCACGGCCTCACGGTACTTTCTGTGCAAACCAATTATTTTTTGTACGTTAAATTTATGAGAGTTCAGAAAGTGCATTGACTTAAGCAGAGTGAAGCCAACAGAAGTATTATTTAAGCATTGATTGATATCTACTAGTCATGTGATCACAGACCCATTGTTTCCTTACTTGGAGCATCATTTTTCTCAATAATGAGCTGACTAAGGCTATCTATAAGATTTCTTCCAGTGTTAACAATTTAAGATGTGTGCTATTTAATTAAATGTTTAAGCTTAGACTTCTGCAACTGTATAGGGATCAAAACCTGAAAAAGAAAATACCCAAATTCCCATGAGTTTATAAATGCAATATTCATTAAGATAAGGATGTCGATGTAAGAAACATCCAAACCTGTAGAGAATTTTTATGAGTTTATTTAAGCCAAACTGACGACATACACTGGGGAGCAAGATCTTAAATGTTCCAAAAAATAACAGTTTTGCAGTTTCTCTAATGCATTTGAAATTAAAGAGGGAAAATAAGACTGTTGAGAAGGCAAAGCTGGGATTGTATTACATGATAGTTAACAAGATTAGGTCTTCTCCTGAGGCTTAATACTCCCTTGGAGGGGTATTACTTCTGGCATGACGTGGCTGGCTTAAAACCTTTCACTAAAGAAGTTATGGGCCTGGGGTTGCCTACCTACCATGACCTGCCCAGTTAGGAACTTTTAATCTGATTATCCTGCATGGTTACTTTCCATAGAACCCCTGTTTTTTGGTTCACAAGAAGTCTCACTTAGAAGGACAAAAAAGGCAGAAGAAAAGGTTGAGACTCTGTGTCTCTTACTTAGCTACTTTGCTTTAGAATTCCGCCCCATACCACCCCCATCCCCTGGGGCAAGTTTGGGGAATGAAGCACAAGATAGTATCTTGGGCGTTTGCACTGTTACAAAGAGCCAAAGAGTTTTCATTTATTTTTCCACCTGAAAATACTTTTGTGCTACCATTGATTTAGCTGTATTTATTTCTGTTTGTTCTCCTTTTGAGTTGCATTAAAGTCTAGAAAACATGCATCTCAAACAAATCAAGAACAAAGACTTTTTTAAAAATGTTGTAATCATTGTAACTAAGGAACTTGGCTGAGTTACCTAAGCAGCTGCCAAGACCTAGGGGGCCTGAAGTAGTTACTGCTGCTTGAGCACTTGGCTTGTGGCTACCCCTGCCAGGTCTTCCTACCAAGATGAAGCTTGGGGAGGTGGTTGATATAAAATCAGACAAGTTTTGCAAGTTGACATAGAACATGATAAAGACCAGACTTGATCGCTTGCAAGACAGGAAAACAGTTTGAATACGATACTCCTTATTTTCCTGGACATGGTGAGAAGGAGGTTTCCCAAGTGGGAGGATTAGAATAGAATTCTTCAAGTAATAGAATAATTCGGGAATGGAAGGGAATATATAGGTGGCTATAATAAAAGTTCTAGAGACATGGACAGGACGAGAATGGCAATAGCAATGAGAAATAAAAAAAAAAAATAAACAGAAAAGTTCTTTTTCTTAAACAAAATCTGGATATGGAGATCATTTACATATAGAAAGTGAGAAAGAAGGCTCAAAAAATGACTCAGGCTCCTAGCTTGGACAACTAAGTAGATGTGATGTCATTGAGTAAGATATGAGAAGCACGAAGAGGAGTATAGGGATTGAGAATGAGTCAAACCA
Organism: Cynopterus sphinx; assembly: GCA_030015415.1. Classification (NCBI taxonomy): domain Eukaryota; kingdom Metazoa; phylum Chordata; class Mammalia; order Chiroptera; family Pteropodidae; genus Cynopterus; species Cynopterus sphinx. The sequence continues at coordinate 93,600,826 of CM057385.1, read as the reverse complement.
AGATGTACGTCTGTGGTATGCAGATTGTTTCAAGCTAAAGGCACCTGAGACCCTGCGGGCTCAGAGAAACTTTTGCCCCCCTCCACTTAACTACCTAAAAGAATTTAAATTATGGGCCTTGCCTATAATAAGAGATTATCAGGGATAATCTCTCTCTCTCTCTCTCTCTCTCTTTTTTTTTTTTTTGACCTATCTATCTATAGAGAAGGGCAAACTACTAATTATTGAACATCTGCTCTTATTACCCTGCAATGACCCTCTGAAGTCCCAAAGTGCTTTACCTCATTCTTAGCTCAAAATGTCATACATACCTCATTGTCCCTTTCTGTCTCAGAACCTCTTGTTTATGTGGGGTCTCTGACTCTCTTATGCATGTGGGGTTCCCATACATACATATGTGATTAAATTTTGGTTATTGTCTATTGTTAATATGTTTCATGTAGATTTAATTATTAAACCAGCTGAAAGAATATTGAATGGTAAAGAAAAGTTTCTTTCTCTCCCACAGGAGCATGTGTAAAAATCATATAATAAGTTGAATTTAGGGATATGTTGAGTTTGTAGCAGCTGTAGGTAATTGAGTTAATGTCAAGTAGGAAAAAAGTCTGAATGAAAAATATCCAGTTTGGTGATAGAAGAAGCTACAGAAAGACATCTTCCAGGAATATTGAATACAGTGAAGAAAGAGAAGGGTTTTGGACAGAACTCTAAGAAACACCAGCGTGTTAGGTATGGGTGAGCAGAGAAAGATTACCTATGAAGGAGAATAAAAAATACATTGGAGGTAGGAGGAAGCATGTCATGGGAGACAAGGGTCAAGAGAACTTCAAAAAGAGTATAAGGATAAAGAAAAGCCCAGAAAAGGAAACTGAGTCAAATAAGATAGGCCAGCAATTTTGCAACTTTGCCTGTTTCCAAGCCTATTCAAATGCATAACATGGTGTGTGGCTTAGTAGAAAGGTGATTTACTTTCCTAATTTCTCAGGCCTTGGACAGGCCTCTTGACTACTTGGAGCCTCATATTCACATCTGTAAAATAGGAGGCAAATTAACTTTTTATGCTTAGAGGACTGATATAAGAATATACAAAGAATGTACAGAGTTCTCTGAAATTAGGCAGTAGGCCCTGAATATTTATTAAAACTTTTCGTGATGATTATATTATTATAATATTAATCCAAACCTTTCTCTAAAGCAAGAGCTTAATGATCAGGATTTGATAAAGTAAAGTTAAATTTGGCAGAAAATATTTTCATTCAAAAAGAGAAATAATATACATTGTGAAGACTTCCAGAAGTGAAGTGCTCCCCCATTCAAAAAGAAGAAAAAATTTTTTGCAGCCATTCTTAAATTCCAACCTAATTAAAGTTCTGATTATTTAAGTTGTTCTTTTCTAACCTTTGACTGGAGTGGAATGCAATGATACCTGGCAACTATCTATAATAGGCAATTTCTTAGAAATCTATTTCTTACCTATAATGAAAAATATCACCCACCTATATTATATAAGCAAGATGTTAAATTAGCCATGAAGATCTTGGCAGCATTTGCTGAAGTGAGTGAAACCGTCATTAGAAATGGTGTCTTGCTAATTGCTTTGCATTCTTCATTATAGGTGAGCACTGAATACATACATATTCCATAAATACTGGTTCTTGTACCTAAAGAAGGTACAACATTTTTCATAGATTCCACACTTTTACTAACAAAGTCATTAAAACCAAATGAGCATTGAAGTTTTTTTTCCTTTTTTCAGATCACCTGGTAAGAGTTAATAACTGTGTGTCATTGTTTATGCCAAAAAACTGACAAGTCAGTTAAGTGTACATAGGATAAAGTTTAAGACTTTAATTCTGGTCTCTTGTCATAATGACCCTTCCTGTCTTACTCGAGTAATAGCAGAGATGGTCTGAAGAGGTTATAATAGGTCACAAGAAAGATTAAAGTGTAAGATATCTAGCATCTAGGACTCTGAATGCAAACTGCACTCTTAATCTATGAAAGAAAGAAAGAAAGAAAGAAAGAAAGAAAGAAAGAAAGAAAGAAAGAAAGAAAGAAAGAAAGAAAGAAAGAAAGAAAGAAAAGAAAGATAAGAAAGAAAGAAAGAAAGAAAGAAAGAAAGAAAGAAAGAAAGAAAGAAAGAAAGAAAGAAAGAAAGAAAGAAAGAAAGACGGAAGGAAGGAAGGAAGGGAGGGAGGGAGGGAGGGAGGGAGGGAGGGAGAAAGGAAGGAAAAAAAAAAGCTCAGATTAATTTTCAAAATCAATATAACACAACAATAGCGACAACTAAAAGTCACTGCTGTGGATTTTGTAGCACTAATAAATACTTACTGAGACTTTTTAACATGCTGGGAATTAGACCATCACATTCTATGATCATTTTTCAAAAACTGGTGTTTCTAATCTTTATAAAAGAGTCACTGAAGAATTCTTCAGTGCTAGCTACTAGTCATGTGCTGTGGATACAGAAATCAACCAGATATTTACTCTGGCTTATCACATTTATACAAAGGGTTCATAGCAGAAGGAAAGATAGGCTAAATTAGGCATCTGAAAATCCCTGTAATGGGTAACCTACAGTGTTCGCGAGAGATAGGTGATCAACCATTCTAAGAAAAAGAATAATTCACTAAAGTGACAAAGGTCCAAGAATGTGACTTTTACTTTTCAGGGCAAGAAAGTGAGCTTAAAGTAAGCAAAACAGATAGTTTACATATATCATCTGATCCTCTGAAAAGTTCATGTCTGCTTTTCCCACTTGCAAGTGAGCAAACAGATTCAGAGATTTTAAGTTGCTTGTTCAAGTTCCCACAGTTGTGTGGTTTTATCAACCATAACACTTTTGATTGACTGAGTGATAGAAACAACTTAAAACATGTTAGTGGAAAGAAGACTCAGTTCGCTTAATCAAAACATAAGAAAGAGGAAGTGCAGCTGGGCCTCAAGTATGACTGGAATCAAATTCAAATGCTGCCACAAGACCCATCCCCAATTTCCATTATTTCTAGCTTCATTCTTACAGCTCCTTCCTTAGAATTAGAAAAATGCTATTTAATAACCCCAAGTTTGCAATGCCAAGAAACTCATGAGTTTCAATTTAAAAGGTATTGAGAAAAATGCAGTCATTGATTCAATTTGGATTTGGTGTTCATACTTGAACCAATCAATGATTCTGGGTATTGAGTAATAATAAGATGACTACTTGATTCAAGAACCCAGGTAATGGTGGCCTTGAAGCTGCTTTATAAATACATGTTTTTGGCTGACAAATGCCGGAGGTCAATTACATTTTTTTTGCACCTATAGTTGCTTCTAAAGAAAAAGACCAGGTCTGTGTCAATCAAGGGATTTAAAGTTTCACTGAGACAATAAAGAAATTCAAATTCTGGCTCTACCACTTACTAGCTGTGTGCATCTTTGGACAAATTATTTACTCTCACCTGCCTAAGTTCTTCATCTGTAAAATTGTAATAATAATGTTATTTACTTCACAGCGATTTTGAAATTCAGTAGTTCCAAAATTCAATTTAGCTTCTTTCCCCTAAACCGATGGACACTTATTCACAGCTCCCCCTTTTCAGTTAATGGCACCTAGAATTCCTTAAGTTTCCTGGTTCAATAACTTAAAATTTATCTGTGAGATTTTCTTTTCTTCTGTATGAGAAAGAATACAAATGTCTCCTAAACTTTTTATTTCTTCTTTGAAAATGTCTTTGTAATCTCCATTTCTCCCTTCCAACTTCTACCACTCTACAAGAGGCCCTATCAGCATTAATTTGGATTACAGTTATAAGCTCCTAACTGGCCTCCATCCTTAGAAATTCTAAAGTTTTCAATCCTTTTGACAGTACTTCCAAGTTATTCTTTTGTTCTCTTTGAAATAGTCTCCAACTCAACAGTCTGAATAATAAGAAGATAAAATTATGTATTCTGCTACCCTAAATTCCTTGATTTTTGGCTTCTTAAAAGTCTTAACTCTAGGGAAAAAGTGAATGTTAATGAGAAAAGGTATAAATATGTATACATAAATATTCTATACTTAAATTTATGTTTGTAAATAATGTATGTAGAATATTAAAAATTATTTTATAAATATAACTTTATTATATATAATTAACAAACTATAGTAGGAGCATTATTTTATAAGTAAACTATAAATATATTGTTTTACATTTATGTATAATATAAATATACAGTATTAATATAGCTTATTATAAATTATTTATTCAAAGGCCAGATAGTAAATTATTTTTATTTTATTTAGTTGCAAAAACTTTTATATTAGTTAAATTTTGTTTTGTTTTTGTTGAGATATGAAATGTTCATTTTGAGGGAAGGAGTTACAAAATTTTTAAAGCAGAGCAATTGTATCCAGTTGTGAATGTGCTTGTTAAGAAGAAGCTGATTCACTTTGGACTGGTATATTGAATGGGATTAAATATTTGGATGAAGACAGCAGGTCAGGTGAATTACCAGATGGAAAAAGATCATCACACTGTTTTTTCTTTGTTTTGTTCTGTTCTTCATTGTAAGATTTTTTTGAAAGACATATGCTAAAACACCAGTTCTTTTCTTAATTGCTGAAAATTTGGGAGGAAAAGAAGAAAACAGAGAACTTTGAGTTTTAAATTCTGAAGGCAATAGAATAGGTAAGTTCTACATGAGTAGAATTTTTGAAGAGTAATAGAATGGGTAATCTTTGGTTAAAAAAGAAGAAGAAGAAGAAGAAAGACCATTATTTCTTGAGGCAGCGAGATTTCAAAACGTGGTTAAAAACATTATACATGCATTTTAAAATCCCTAGCATTAATCTAGAAAATATAGCATAAGTATTCCTCTATTTTCAATGTTATTAAAGTGACTTCAGTGTGGTTTTGTAGGTTGTAAATGCAAGTCATTGATATCACTTAAAAGTTACTAAAAAAATTACCTATAGTTCCAAGTTGTGGTATTTCTTTAAATGTTTCTGTAAGTTGAATAACATGTAAATATGTAAAGTGTTCAGTAAACATTTATGTTTTTCTGTGATTATTAAGATTTCTCTATAGTAAACATGTAATTGAATATAAACATTGTTAATATTAAATGACATGGAGCAAATAACACGAAATAAATAAAAAGAAGTACTGAAAAGTATGCTATCTTCTCTTTGGTGTAGGCCTTCCATTTATGTTATTATATACAGATTTGCTTTATTCATTTTATAACCTTCATCATATCCCATATTATATGTATCATTTAGAGTGACTTGAGAAGCAAGTAACATATAACCTGGTTGAAAATGTAAAGAGGATGTAGAGGCTCATTTGTTGTCTGGAATATCTGTGGGGTGACCTCAGGATTGGTTTAATACAGCAGGTCAACAGTGCCATCAAGGACTCAGTTTATTTCCATTGATTTTAAAGTTTAACCTTGGATGGCTTCCCTGGTGGTTAGAACAAATTGATATAGCAGCTCTAGTTTTCACATCTAAAACCATACCATCAAGAACAATAAAGTAAGTGAATGCATGTTTCTCTCCATCTTTACCAATGCCAGGTTTTACCACTGCATCACAAAGCATATTTTTGTTGCATATTGTTAATCAGAATGCTCAAACTATATTTAGTGCTTTGTAATACAAGTCAGAGATTGGTGTGAAGAAATTAGGTTGATGTGTAGTAGAGATGATGGTTTTAATAAAGATGAGAAAACTAGACCCAAGGAAAGGTTATATAGCAAGTTTGTCAATTTCAGTTGAAGGCAAGAGAAAAATCATATTTCTGTGATTGTGGGCTGATATTCTAAACAAGAGAGGCAAAATATTTCAGTTGAAAAAATTCTTCTCTGCTGGTTGATGCTTAAAACATAACCATAAGGGATTTGATCTTTCATCATATATCTAATGTTTTAAAAAATGTTGCTATATTTAGTAAAACTAACGTGTGTATCATTTTATATCAAGGATGAATGACGTATCACACAATGGGTAGAGGAAAAAAGATACCCTGAGAACAACTCAACAAATAGGGATAAGGAAGGAAATGAAGGGAAAAGCAGAAGTGGCCTACCAGGGGAGGAAATGTTTTTAGTCACAAACTGCCTTTTTTGGATTTCTATCTAAAGCTAGAGCTGAATAATCTAGTCCATGAAGTCTTATCATTTCAGTTTTCTCCAAAGAGAAAAAGTGTCACCCAAGATGGGAGCAGGTAACATGGTCTCTGTGCTGGGATGGTTTAGAGGGTATGGAAACTTAGTGCTTTATCAATAAGCTCAGAAAATGAATTTAGCTTATAATTTTACATTAGTTACACACACGATGCATGCATAGACAGATTTAGGTTACTATATTCAGATACACACACACACACACGTGAATTTAGAACCCTAAGTAGTCATGCTTGGCTAATGGTGTTAGTAATAATAGACTTAAATTGTAGCTGAGGGATTCCACTCTAGGGATGATAAAAAGTATGAAGGGCCCACAATTAAACCAGAAGAGATGTCACTTTCCTAGTATGTACTAGGTGTGGTCTTGCCCCCGGGCAGTGAAACAGGCTCAAGCATCTACCTCTAAGATGCGGGCATATTTAGAGAGTTAATAAGATGGTATCTGCAAGGAATTTGAACTCTTAAGACAGGCCATAAACAACTTCAACGTTGTTATTATCACCCTGTGAATCGCTCAACAGAATTATAACCAATCCTGCTATGATGAGATTCTGAAACCTCAACCACAATTGAAACTCTGGACTAAAATTTGGTTGACAGAAGTTTGTCTTTGATTACAGCTCTTGTCCATTCTATTAGAGAGTATCTGTCAACAGTGATTGTTTCATCGAAGACAAAACTTCAAATCTTGGCTCACTTCCCTTTTCAACTGGCCCCAAAAGCTGAGAAGAGTTGGACAGAGACAGAGAAAACTCTCTATTCCCACAGAAGAGGGAACCTTCTGAATATAACTAATCACAACATAGTAGCCAAGTGGCTGGAAGCACCAAGAAAATTACAGGCAAGCACACAGGACCACAGAAGTTCAGCTGGTGAACACACTTGGCAGACAGTTTTGCAATCAGCTCAAAAAATGCAGCTCTCCATTTCAACTAAGAATTTGCTAAGACTCTGACTACTGTTTCTCACTTGGTGGGACAAAGCGAAAGCTCTATATTCTTAGGAATCTTACTCTCATTTCCCTTAAAAAGTGGAGATTCTCATTGAAGTTAAATATATTAAAATGAATATATATTGTATGTGGTCAAAATATGAGAATTCAACATTCATTCATTCATGCATACATAGTTTTATTCATCAATAACACATTAGTATGTGCCAATTTTATGTCAGACTCTGAATCAGATATTAGATCAGATATAGAAATATATAAGATCCTACCCTCATGATTATTACCCTAAGGGTGATAGGAGAGACACATAAGTAAACAGATAAGTACAGAATGGAATGGTTATGGAAATGATACAGGCATAGCCAGGATGCTATGAGAAGACAGAAGAAGGAAATTGAGGTCAACCTGCGGCTGTGTGTTATATGTGTACATATGTAGTACATGTGTGCATGTGGGGGGGGGGCGGATGGAAGTATGGAGAAGGGCAATTCAAGGAAGTCTTCCAGACCTAGCAATTCTTTAGTTGTATGAGGGAAAATAAATAGGAATTAGCAAATTAGAGAGGGGCTGAAAAACATGCAAGGCTGTGTGTACATAGGTACAGTGGTGTGAGAAAGCAATTTTAGAACCCTGCAAGTGGTTCCAAATGACTAGAACATTTAGTGCATGTGGGGTAGATTGGGAGAAGAAAGTACAGAAGATAAGGTTTCTTGCATGCAATGCTAAGGAGTTTAGATTTTATCACCACAGAGATAAGGAGTCAGGGAAGGGCTTTTCAATCATTTAAGTATCATTCCAGAGACACAAAGACAAGTTAGAAGTTGTTGCTTCTGGAGGCAGTAACCAGTTAGGAATCTGCAATCTTAATCTACGTGAGAAGAGAAAGAAGAGAAAGATGCCCAAATTGGAGCAGTTGCAGTAGAATTATGAGATTGGAAAGATAAATATATAGAAAATAATGCAGACAGAACATTTTGAAGGAGTTTTAGAAAAAAGGGATAGTCTAAAATGACTATCTTATTTATTTCTGCTTTGAACAAGATTTACTGTGTCACCTTTATCTGAGAGGCTAAAGATGGTAAAAAAATGAAATTGGTGGAAAAATATAAAGTAGAAATGACAAGTTACGGGATGCATGGGATACATGGGCACTAAAGGGATTTCTGTACTGGATAGGTATTTTTGAAAATCATCAATATTCAGGTATACCCAGGTATAATCATGGGCATGAGTAAGGCCTCTGAAGGAAAAGAAAGGGAATAGAAAAGAAAGAAGGCTAATGAAAAACTATATCAAAATTCAGTAGGTAAGCAGAGGTGGAAGAGTATATTGTTGATGTAAGAAATGTTCAAACCTGTAGAGAATTTTCATAAGAGTTTATTTGAGCCAAACAGACAACATATACCAGGGAGCAAGATCTCAAGTGCTCCAGAGAATAACAGTTTTGCAGCTTCTTTTATGCATTTAAAATTTAGGAGGGGAGGTAAAGAAGGCTATGAAGAGGTAGGGGAAAGCAAAATGGGGATTGGATTATAGGATTGCTAAGATTACGTGTTCTCTCGAAGGTGGTTACTGCTCATTTCAAAGGCATGTTAACCTAGATGCATAGAAACAATGGACAGTACTTGCTTAAGGCAAAGATAAACCTTTTACTGAAAAGTTATAGGCCTGGGGCATGACTATACACCATGACCTGCCCTGTTAGGAATTTATGATCAGATTACCCTGTGAAATTACTTTCCATAGAACCTTCCCCTCCCCTGCTTTATTTTTTTAAATCCACAATAGGAAAATTAAGAGGAAAGTCAGAGAGATAGAAGGAAAATCAGAATAGAGTAGTACTCTTAGAAGCCAAGAGATGTGGAGAGAGCGGTTAACAATGCCCAGTTTTGCCAAAGGGTCAAAGAAGATCTGGAAAGTATGAGTTAAGATGTCAACTTGAGTACCTACTAGATGTTGGTGGAGAGATAAAGGAAATAAAGTATAAATCCCTACAAGAGGCTCCTAATCTTGTCTCTACATACTTGTCATACATACATACATACTTTACTGTCCATAAACAGTTAATTGTAATGCAAAAGAGAGCTAGTTAGGAACTGTAAAAGAACTCTTTTTATGAATATTTCAGTATTGTAAGATCGACCTTCAAATTTTGATAAATAAGATGTAGGAACACTAAAATTTCTCTTAATGATTCCCATCTCCTGGTCTTCATGCCCTTGTGTAAGCCCCTTTCCTTGAGTGCAGCTGGAATTAGGGACTTGCTTCTAGCAAACAGAGTGCAACAGAAATGATGGGCTATCATTTCCGAGATTAGGTAACAAAAAAGTCTCTGGCTTTCATCTTGAGGTTTTCTCTCTCTCTCTCTCTCTCTCTCTCTCTCTCTCTCTCTCTTTCTCATTCTCTCTCTCTCTCTCTCTCTCTCTTTCTCATTCTCTCTCTCTCTCTCTCTCTTTCTCATTCTCTCTCTCTCTCTCTCTCTCTCTCTCTCTCTCTCTCTCTCTCTCTCTCTCATTCTCTCTATCTCTGTCAGCTCTTTAAGCCTGCATGGCATAGAACTGATATGTTCATGCAAGAGCCGGAAAGAATCTGAGCCTGGGAGTGGATGTGAGAGCTGACAACAGTCATGTAAATGAGCTTGGAAGTGGATTCTTCCCAGTTTGAGCCTTGAGAAGACTGTAACCTCAGCCAATACCTTCACTGGGGCTTTGTGAGATGCCCTGGACCAGAGGCACCCAACTAAATTACATCTAGATTCCTGATGCATAGAAAATGTGAGATAAATGTATGTTGTTTTAAACCACTAAGCTTTGGTGTAATTTTTTACACAGCAATAAGGAACAAATACATAGGATAAGTTCATCAAAATATATTTATCTCTCTTAAAATATACCTTCAGCTATAATCTCAATTATGAGTAACAGTATTTTAATACTGGAATTTTGAGGACATAGTTTGCCTCCTAGTTTTTTGAATACACAGTAACAACTCTCCTACTTAACCAAAAATCAACAGCAATTTAGAGTTTGTAGAGTGTCTTAACATTATAGTCATGCATGTGTTCAATTCATAATGGAAGGTTAGAGATGCGAGAGAGGTCATCTTGGTGCATTCATTTTCTGCCAGCCAGAAACAGAACTTGGCCATTATCTCCCTGCTTTCCTAGAGATTAATTCATCACATCTATCTTTCCTATCCTATACCTTCTTCAGCTGGCATCTTGTGCTTTTTGTTTACTAGACTCCGAAATGCCATGTTTCCTAATCCTCCAATCCTCATGTATAATCCTGTGCTCAACTCAAATGTTTCTTGATTGTATTGGATGTTATCACATCCTATTGACTGCCTGGAGTTTGCTGTTATCTCCAGAGGGTGTTCATCCTTTTGTAATTAACAGCTTATTTGATTCAACGGTAACCGAGGTCAGGCTGTGTGTATTTTACCATTCTGAGTTTGCAGGGGTATTTGCCCTTCCCTTTGATATCTTTATTTTAATTACTTCTGAGATTTGTGTCTGTATTCGTAGGATGTGGAGTGTGAGTTATTTTAAATATCCCTCTTCTTTTTAATATAGTTTGTGAATACTTCATTCACTCTTGAAAGATGCCATGCCAGATTTATCAAACATTTGCTTCCTGTACTTATTTTCATCTATTTTTTTATTTTTTGGCTCAGCTCCATTTTCCTCCAACCTTAACAACCAATTTTCAGTTTGCATATTTTGATGCAGACATCACAAAGGGCTAGCTGAATCTCTCCCAGGCGGAAGTTAAAATAAATATCTGGAGATAAAAAACAAACATTTTTATGTGCAGTGTATATATCTTGTTTCTACATTTTCTGAAACAAAATGTAAGATGAATAAATGTGATTGGCTTTCATAATGTTTACAAAAACTTTCTACAATTATCCAAAGAATCTTGTAGGCCAGCGAACATGAAAGGTTTCCTTTTAGGTAAAAATGGTGAAGTTTGTTTGAAATTTAAAAAATAATAATAATAGCTCCATGTCACTGGCTTTTGGTGTCAGTCATATAGTTTAAGAAAATGTTCTTTATGAAATGCTTACAATAAAAGCTCAATGCAAAATTTATAACATGAGAATATTTGTGGCATCCAAAAAAAAATTAAAGATTTTGTTTTTTTTCCTGAGGATAATAGCAATCATAGCAAGATTTTATTTATTTTCCTGAGGATGTATTTCATACTCACTGTCTGTTACAGAATGCTTCCAGTTTATTACAATAAACAGGCCCGTATTTTGTCTTCGATTAATTTGGCTTTTCCTTTTAGTTAGAGACAACTTAATTATTCAAAGATGGGCACACAGATTGGCCAATAGGGATATTTAATTCTGTAACCAATTCATATGATTATCCTAGATCATTAAGCAGGACTTATAAGTTGTTTGGGCATAGGTATTTAAAAGCGATGATGGGGAACCCAAGTAGTTAAACAGCCTGAAAGAAAGAACCAACACTAAATTTCAAAAGCCAGAGCAGGCCATGTCATGACTTCAGGCGGGCAGGATAGTAATGAAATCTTGGCTACATAGTCCAGAAGAATAATGAAGAGACATATTTCTGACTGAGTTTCCCCCATGTTACTGAGATGTGGACAGTGCAGTGAAATTTGTATTGATATATTATTACTTAGTAACTTTCTAGGCAGCTGTGGCATTCTACAGAGTCACCCCGCTGACTCATCTTTCCAAAACATGAATGCAATAACAGCAGACACATTTTTTTACATTCAAATTATGCCATAAGTAATGCAAGTAAACTATATCTCCTACTCCTATTAGTTCCCTGGATGTTGCTAACATTTTAAAGTAGTCAAATCATATGCAAAACCAATAATTAAATACTGTGGCACTGGGGCATCAGAACAATGGAAGAAAATAGAAAAATCAAGAAATAGACCAAAGTTTATAAGGAAATTTAATATGCATGATCAAGGAGACATCTCAAATCAAAGAAGAGATGAAATACTTTTAAAAATGGTTTTGGAAAAGTTAGTAGATTGATGAGTATAGAATATTTTCAGATGTTATGTGAAATAGGGAAGTCTCATATCTACACTACAAATGACTGAATTTTGGATTGATTAAAAGGAAGAACTTTTGAGAGTAGCCAGAAAAAAATCTTCCCTTTATAGTCTGATAGGTCTAAAATCTAATTCAAGCCTTCCATTGCTAGATGCACGAATTCCAAATTTGATGGGTTTTCCTTTGTAAACTACTATTTTCAACAATTATATAGCAGGAATTGAAAGGCCCATTGCTGTTAGCTATGTAAAAAGTGAAAAGAAGAAAATATCTAAATTGGCATTTCCCAAAATGAGTTCCTAGCAGTATCAATCTGGCGTGGAAAGACATTTTACTAAAACACACACACACACACTAAACCAAACCAAACCAAACCAAACCAAACCAAACCAAACCAAACCAAACCAAACCTTTCATAGGCAACTAGATTTGAGCAAATGCTAGTCTTTTCTCAAATGGCCAGTGCACATAAAAACTCTTAGAAGTCCTGCAGTAATAAAGCCTGCTTACTTTATTTAATTCAGTATTTCCCAAGGACCCCTTTCCCTTATATCATCTATGAATGCAGCAGAACAGAGCATAATTTAGAATACTGCTCTAGACTCAGGCAAAAGTAAAACAATTTTCCAAAGTAGGCAGATAAGAAAAGAAAGTGGGGGGTTAAGATCCTGTTCTTCTCAAACATCTTTGGTAATTATCTCAATTCTTCATTCTACTTTGTAGTTCCAGGCCTATAATTATGTGTATTCCCATACCTTTCTCAGCAGCATGCAACTGAGTCACTGATGCCTGCCACTTGCAGTTTGGGACCTGCCCAGATTCTGAACTGAGCCTGCAAATGATAGGGAGTATGCAGGCAACCACAATCCTCCAGACATGGGATGCGGAGTTAGTCACACTGACATTGATCTCACTGAGTCATAAGGTTGCTATACCTCCTTGCTCTTCTGGCTAAAGTCATTTGAGAGTTTTTCCTTCCTTTGGTTTCTGGTATGAATTTTATCCAGAAACCCAGACCACATGTTCAGGAACCTCTTCTTTCAGGACTACAACCTCCTACTGGCATCCTTTTTACATTCCTAAACTTCTTTCAAGTTATTGGCTGGGGTCTAAATATGAATGAATTATTTATTATTAATATTATTTATTATTATTATTGTTATTATTATTATTATCATCATAATCATCATCACTACCTCTACCTAGTTCCAAATACTTTCATTACCCCAAAAGGATACCCCATACCCACAAAAAAGTCATGTCTCATTCCCTCTTCCTTTTTCTTGCATAATTCTTGGCTATAACTTCCAGTACAATGTTAAACAGAAGTAGTAAAAGCAATCATCCTTGTCCTAGTTCTGATCTTAATAAGGAGGCTTTAAGTCTTTCATCATTGAGTATAATGTTAGCTGTGGTTTTCCTCCAACTACTCATTATTATGTTGAGGAATTTCTTTTATACTTATAGTGTGTCGGTATGTGTTTTAAGTCATATGAGGGTATTTGCTTTTGTCAAATGCTTTATCTGCATCAATTGATGTATTCAGGGCATGTCTGGCATCATAGATAGAATAAGAAAGTCTTCTCTATCTTTTGGAAGAGTTCGAGAAGAACTGGTCTTCATTCTTTTTTAGCTGTTTGGTAGAATTCATGAGTGACGTCTGGCCCTGGGTTTTTCTTGTTGGGAGATTTTTAATTACTGATTCAATACCCTTACTTGTTATTGGTCTGTTTAGTTTTTCTATTTCTTCATGATTTAATCTTGGTAGGCTATATGTTTTTAGAAATTTATCCGATTCTTTTAGGTTATCCAGTTTGTTGGTATATTATTGTTCATAGTGGTCTCCTATTATTTTGTATTTCTGTGGTATTAGTTCTAATGTATCTTCTTTCATTTCTTATTTTATTTATTTGAATGTTCTATTTTTTTTATGTAGTCTAGCTAATGGTTTGTCAATTTTCTTTATCTTAAAAAAAACCAAAAACCCAGCTGAGTTTCATTGATTAGTTCAATTTCTTTTCTAGTTTCTTCTTCATTATTTCTGCTCTGATCTTTTTTATTTCCTTCCTTTTGCTAACTTTAGGAGTAATTTGTTCTCCTTAATTTCTTGAGTTGTAAAGTTAGGTTGCCTATTGGAGATCTTTCTTTTTTCTTAATGTAGGTGTTTATTATTATAAACTTTCCTGTTAGAACTGCTTTTACTGTGTCTCATGCATTGATATTATTGTCTATGTAGAATATTAAAAAGAATTAAATATTTTTTAAAAACTCCAACAAAAAACTCGTAAAACTAATAAGCTACGATAGCAAGGTTGCCGGATACAACGTTTATATGTGAAAGGGAATCACTTTCTTATATCCCAGAAATGAACAGTTGTAATTTAAAATTAAAAACCTAAAACCATTTATATAAGCACTCTCCAAAATAAAATGCTTAAATATAAATTGAACAAAACATGTATATATTTATGTATATATTCACATATGTATAAAATTTACATATATATTTCTATATGAAAAAAATTACAAAAGGTCTGATGAAAGAAATCAAATAAATAAATAAAGACATAGTCCTATGTTTATGGATAATGAAACATGGTATTACCAAGATGTCAGTTCTTTTCAACTTGATCTATATATACATGATGCAATTATAATAAAAATCCACCAATTTTTTTGAATATTGACATTTTTTTTCTAAAATTTATTTAAAGAAGCAAAAGACCTAGAATACTGAACACAATGTTGAAGAAGAACAAAGTCAGAGAACTGACACTACCTGACATCAAAACTTACTATTAAGTTGTGATAATCAAGGCTATGTGGTAGTGGTAAAAAAATAGACAAATAGAATAATGCAGCAAAATAGTGAGCCCAGTAATAGACCCGCAGAAATACAGTCAACTAATCTTTACAAAGTACAAAGGCAATATGATGGAAAAAAAGATAGTCTTCTCAACAAATTGTGCTGGAACAGCTGGACATCTATATGCAAAAAAAATATATAGAGACAAAGCTTACACTCTTTACAAAAAATAGCTCAAAATGAATATAGATCTAAACATAAAAATACAAAGGTATAAAGCTCTTAAAAGAGAAATAAAAGAAAATCTAGATGACCCAGAGTTTAGTGATGACTCTTTAGATTCTACACCAAAGACATGATTCATGAAAGACATAATTATTCAGTTGAACTTTATTGAAATTAAAATTTTCTGCTCTGTAAAAGACACTGTCAAGAGGATGAGAAGACAAACCAGAAAATATTTGCAAAAGACACATGAGATAAAAGACTGCTATGCAGAATATACAAAGAGCCCTTAAAATTTAATAATAAGAAAATAAACTGATTTAAAAATGGGCAAAAGATCTAAATAGGCAAATCATCAAAAAAAAAAAATATACAGATGTCAAATATGGAGGAAACATATGTAAATTGCTAAGTGAGTGAAGCCAATCTGAAAGGCTATAACTGTATGATTCTAACTATGTGATATTCTGGAAAAGGTGAAACTATGGAGACTGTAAAAAGATAATTGATCACCAGGGGTTATAAAAAAGGGAGGTGCGAGCAGGCAGAACACAGAGAATTTTAGGACAGTGAAACTATTTTGTGTGGTACCATACTAATGAATATTTGTCAAAATTCAGAATATACAATACCAAGAGTGAAGCCTAATGTGATCTACTGACCTTTGGTAATAATGATGTATCAATGTAAGCTCATTGATTGTAACAAACATACCTCTCTGATGAAGGATATTGATAATGAAGGATGCTGTGCTTATGTGGGGTCAAAAGTTAAATGGGAATTTTCTGTACTTTCCACTCAATTTTGCCATAATTCTAAAATTACTCTAAAAACTAGTCTATTGTAAAAAATTACACTGCTCTCTCTTACTACATTGCAGCAACTTCTTTTTTATTCATTTCTCTTAGTTGTATTTATGACTAGATTCCAGAGTTCTGTAAAAGTTGATTCTGACAATTTTTGCCAGCTTATGAGTTGCTTTTGTGGAGGACAAAGATCTGGAATTCTATAGTTATCACTTTTGGTGAACTATAATGGCCTTTTATTTTGAGTGAAATAGGGAGCAAAGAGTGATTTGATCTGACATTTTTAAAGGTCTATTCAAGCTTCTGTGTCAAGCTAGATGACATGAGGACAAGGCGAGACACAGGGATACCAGATAGGAGGATATTGCATAAGCCAGGTAAGATATGCTGATAGTTTACAGAAGCATAATAGAAATAGAGAGGTGATTGGGCACTCTATATAAATGTGTACATAAAGCCTAAAGGTTTGAATGTCAGGTGTGAGAGAAAAGGAGAAATCAAGGAGGACTTATTCATTTATTTTTTCATGATCATATGCTAGAATATTTTAAAGCAGAGTATGGTACATTAAAAAGTATACCTGCTTTGGAGTCAGGGACATCGGAATGAATTCATCGAATGTGACCTGAGTCCCAAGAACCTCATGGAACATGGTATACAAATACCAAGCTCTCCACTGATTTGAGTGTAAAACAAGATACAGTATAACACATCTAGCTTTGTACTTCTCACTCTTTTCTAAACCTGGTAACAGTGGGCCCACTTTTGAGGTTCTTTGTAATTAAATAAGCCTCCATCTAGTTTTTGGACTTGCAATTCTGCAAGCTTTCCTAAATAAAAATTTCAGTTTGCTCTCTTCTGAAGAATAGAGAGAAGGAGAGAGAAAGACCAAGAATCTGCTTCCCCTAGGATGTGAAGTAGATATAGAATCTGACACCTAGAATCTCAACCTGTTATAAATTTGAATTATTTTATTCTTTCTAACATTAGAAAGTTCCACGTGGGATTTCATTGTAAGAGTTTTTTTCTCTTACTTTCTTATCAAAGGGACCTTGAAAAAACGTCCACATTTTTTTTCTAGATCTTTTCCAATCAGAAATGTGAAACAGATGATTTTGTAAACTGAGGTTCTGAGGCATTGACACAATGATTACAAAAATCCAATTGACAAAAGACATAAAAAGACAGAGAGAAAAGATGTATGTTTCTTTAATGTAGGCCAAAGGTATAAGGACATACTTAAATAAATATGCTATACTGATCAGGAAACACTTCAGAACTCTCAATGAAAGAGGATTCTTGCTTAGCCATCAGGTTCCCACAAAGATGATGGCTGTCCTTGATGGCCAAAAATATTCCACATGTTCTCATGAAGCTCCTATTTACTATTTATATGGGTGGTTTTAATCTCATTTCTACCTTTCCAATTTTTTCAGATATTTCAAGCATATGTCTTTCTAATAACCAGGGGCAAGTAACAGGTAAAAACCACAGGACATTTCTCTGCTTCCTGGGAGGCTTATTGGCTCAGAATTCATTTCTACAAGCATTCTACCACCCAACCTCAGGGCTAACACATCTATTCCTGCAGATCCCTAAAGTAGATACTCAGTAAATTATCATAAAATCCTGGGATACTCTTACTAGTTACAAAATATAGAAAGTTCACAGTTCCTTCTCTGTTAATTTTTCTCAGGTTTTTTCTTTGTTGTTTGTTTTGTTTTGTTTTGTTTGGTTGGTTTTCGGTGACACCTCTTACACTGCTACGCACAGATAAGGACAAGAAATCTGAGCACTAGGCCATGCCTGATGTTTGATTTGATCAATAGGACTTCTCTCTGAAGCTAGGACAGCCTTGTATTATCTGTGTAGGAGATGCACTCTCTTGGTGGGGAGGGCCCCAACTGGTCATCTGTTCTGTAGCAAGGAGACAGATAACCCTGGAGCTCCAGAAGGCCTGTAAAAATTTGTCCACAGGAGAAGCGCTTAGCTACTTGGAAACTGATGGGATTAAAGAAAGATCTGAAAAGGCAAAGAGAGAAATACTGTCTGGCCCTAGGGGAAAATAAGAACTATTTAACATGTGCACTGGCAATCCCTAGAATAGATTTTTCATCAACAATTGCTCTCTCTTAGTTCAAGAGTAAGCCAATAGATAGACTAGTACTACTGATTGATATTTTGGCCTATTTGTCTGCATAAGTTGTCTAAAATTTTTAGCTGCCAGCAAAGGATTAATATTGATTTTTAGGCTGTCTTTGTTAAATACCTGCTATAGAGTACCACTCTCTTGTTCTCTTTGCCAACTCTTTCCCCAATTGTCACCAGCATTAAAATGAAACCTACCTATTATTAAATCAATCATGTCTGGAAAAACTATTCAAAAAGAAGTGAGCATCCATCATTTTTAACATGTACATGAAGCCTGATTTTTTTTCTTTTTGTTGGCCAACCCAGAATTGCTGGTATAATTAACTAAAATTTCCTTAAAGAACATCAGAAACCAAATGTGAAATATGTCCATGGAAGGTCATTTAGTTTAAGAGAAGACAAACTAATATTTTTATAGATGATGAGTTTTACCTTGAGCTTCTACCAGCTCAGACCATGAAGCTAGGCTGACATATTTGACTCTAAAGGCCCAGTTTTTAAAATCCATAAACAGCATGCGTGAACTTGTACATAATGACTTTGGTGAATTTATGACCTTTTTCTGCTCATATTCTGTTTTTGCTGTACTGTCTACCCCAAACAAATCAGCCTTGATACTTCTCACCCCTGCATTTTCCTCTAGGCTGTTCTTGTATTCCTAGTAATCCCTCACTCATCCTCCACAAAAATCCCTTAGTTCTTCTACTGAGCAATCCCAGGCCAACCTGGGCAGGCTGGGGACATCTTGAAGGTGACTTCACTGTCCCTGGCTCAAACCTATAGCATAACTTCACTATCCTGAATCACCATGTAAAAGGCAGTAAACATATTGAGGACAGGAGCTTCTTTTCACCTTTGAAACTCCAGCAAGGGATTGTTGTAAAACCTCACAGAATAGATAGAGGATAAATATTTATTAAATGAATATGTGGGCTTTGAAGTACCAGCTGGTTTTCTTGTACAGAATCTATATTTTCTGAGTCTATTTAAAATACAGTAAAGCGTAATGACTACTAAGATATCAGGCAATAAAGTCAGACTTCCTCATTTTGAAATCAAGATCAGTCATTTATTAGCTGTAATGTTGGGCAAGTACTAAACAATAGTCAAACCATAATTCAACTATACCTCAACTTCCTCATCTATAATCTGAGGTAAAGACTAGTCCTCAGTAGGGTGGATGCATGGATTAAAAAAAGAGAATCCAAGTAAAGCACTTAGCATAGTATGTGATGTGGATATCAAATACCTATCAGTTATTTTCGCCTGCAAGCCTTGCAGTAAGTTTGCTGCATGTTTTAGGAAATCAGTTTTAGATATTGCACAGAACTTACAGGATACTCACCTAACAATGTTTCTAAAGGGGACCATGCATTAAGTGAGGTAATTAATATAAGCTAATTCTTTAAAGCAACAAAATACATTCACTTAGGAAGTTCCTTTTGATAAATACTTATTACATACCTACCATACCTACCTAGCTTTGCATATTCAGTAGTGAACGATACCTGGCTCAAGCCTTGAGGGAGCACAAGTCTTCAGAGAGATTCTTATAACAATATATTAAGTTATTTAGAAAGTTAGGAAGTTAAAATAAAACTTACCTGCCATCTTGTCTCCTTTATATATGAATGTAGGCAATGTGTACAGTAAAGATTTACATGATGTGAGCTTTATATTGAAATACAGTAAATAAATACAGGAGCACTAATTGAAGTTATCCTAATGATCACTGAAATGAACCATACAAATAAAATAGATGCCCCGAACAGTTTAACTATCACATACAGTTCACCATAAAAACAGTTATAAAAGAATGGCATGAAAACAAATATTCCCTCTTGCTACCTGTGTACCAAAACACGGCATGCCTTACTTAGAAGATAGATTTAGAGGATCCATAGATGATATTCTAAGCAAGCTCTACTGCATATGACAAATTAATTATTTAATTTAATATAAACGGAGTTCAACTGTATTTTTAAAATACTATTTCAAATAACAACTAACAGATGGCATGTTTTATTTATTATTTTTCTCACCTTGGACTCTGTCCTCTTGCAGTGCCCTAATAGCTACTGGAGTGTATATAGGTTCTAAGGCAGGCTTGTTTATTCCTTCCTTGGGTAAGAGTAATCATAAATAAGGGCAAAGAGAAAATAAAGACTCCAGGCATACAGCAGCACCTTTCTACCCTATAGTCACACAACAGAAATAGAATCTACAAAGAACCTAAGCAAAATTCTGTCTCATAACTGTTTGCCATTCATTTTTTCAATATCAAATTAGAGATGTGTTCTCCTAGGACAAAATCAGTTGTGAGTGTTAAAAATAATCATATAGAATTATGATTATAGTGTCAAAAGATAATTATGTTCATATGAATTTCCCATTTGATACATATCAGTATGTATTAGCTAATAATGTGGACAACATTCAATATTGGTTTCTAGGTGTAAATTCAAAGGAACAGGTATATTTTTAGTTTAGAGCAATAGATTTAAGTCTGAATGGAGACCAGCAGTGTTAGTTTAACTAGGCTCAGTCCCTAGCTAATGGCTCCAGCTGGCTTTAACATCCTTCTCCAGTAGTAAGTTCCCTGTGAATCTTCTTGGTTGTCATCCTCTTTAATTGTCCTTTCTCTAACCTTGTACTTATTGGCTTTTAAGTACCTGAACACTTTTTATTACCAAAAAACTAAAAAAACAAAACAAAACAAAAACAGGAAAGTAGGCACTTAGGGATAAGGAAAATGGAAGCTATTTAAAAAGTTTACTTCAGTTAGTCGTGACCAGGTATGTCCATAATGATGCCCCAAAGGTGAATTTCTCACTTATTCTTGTATCACAGGTGCTATTTTTATGTTACCTTTACCCCAAAACAAGATTAACTATTGTGAGATTAGATATGGGAGTCAGAATTCGTTCATTGTGTGTTTCATCCATGTACCAAAAAATGAAGTCATTGAACATCCAGGATTCATATATAACTATGGTGGACAGAGAGATGAAAAACACAATTTCTAACCTTAAGAAGTTTACAGACTACTAGGGGAGATAAATCTTATAAACAAATAATTATGCATTAAAAATATAAGGGATAAATCAAGACCAAAATTATAAATATAATAATAATAGTTTATCTAACTTAATTTTCAAAATTTGTTGAAACTGTTCTTTTCCCCTTTTAAACAGACAATGGTATTGAGGCTTAGAAAAGTGAAGTGACTGGTACAGCTTCAGAATCTGTGCCTGTAAACTGTCCTGTGCTGTGTTTGTTTTAATAATGTAAGGGTCATTTCCTACCTGGATAGTCAAAGAAGTTATTATAGAAATGTGAAGTATGAATTGGTCCATGAGTGATTTTTTTCTCCAGTTTTATTGAAATATAATTGACATGTAAATTATGTAAGTTTAAGGTGTATGATATGATGATTTGATATACATGTGTATTGTAAAATGATTACCATGACAAGGTTAGTTAACATCCATCACCTCATGTAGTTACCTTTTTGTGTGCAACTGGTGAGAATATTTAAGTTCTATTCTCTTAGCAATTTTCAAGTATTCAATACAATATTATTAATTATATTTACTATTAATGCTAAGTAAAATAAGTCAAAGACAAATACTGCATGATCTCATTTATCTGTGGAATCTAAAAGTCAAACTCATAAAAACAGAGAGTAGATCAGTGGTTGCCAGGAGCTGAGTGGGTATATCAAAGTGATTTCTAAGAAGATGGAATAGAATAAGCAAAGGCTTAGAAGCTAGTACATCTACCTTTAGAAAGGGTGAGTTGTCTGGTTTGGCTGGTATGTAAGGTACATGTAGAGGATAGCAGAAATAAAATATTGAAAGGTAGACTAGATTCAGATTATAATAAGATGAAAAAAAACAACAAATCGGTTTATGGTTTTGTTTGTTTGTTTTTTAACAATGAGACATTATTACATTTATTTTCTTCCTCACAGCAGTCCTAAAGGCATTCTTTCTGAGTTAAGAATTAATGTGCAAAGGAGAGGACAAAATGGTTAAAATGGGTAACTAAATACCATATGAGACTGTGTGATTACACCATTGATAAGGCCCACTACTAGTAGCACAATTCATTTGAAACTCCAGTTCTTAAAATGACATGTTTAGTGGATACAGCCACTTTTATATTTACTTTTTACCATCCTTCCAATTGCCATAGTTAGCAATCACCCAAAGGAAGCTGTAAGTTTTATTCCAAATTTAGCAGTATGAGAGTAAGTAAATAAATTGCAAAGAGAGACAATTAGAATGTTAGGCCTAAATTAAAATATTTACATATCAGTTTTTAAACAATCTCTTCAATATCCATTTAAATATTAATAATTCTTTCTGAAACATATTCTCTGATAAAAATTCGAAAGTATTATTTCAGCTGCCATAGACCTTAAGTACTATAGGGTTCAATAATCAGAAATTTTTACGATGTTTATCAGCTTAGGGTGTCAGCTTATTTTCTATATTAATTGAGACATAGGAAGTCTAACTGTATAAATAATCACTACAGAATGTTCATGATTGAAAATGACTTTATAACTACAGAATTTTTCTTTACTTGTTTTACTTTGTAGGGCTTGAATGTAACTACTTATACAAAACTACTTCGCTGAGGAGATTCTAACTTCCCCCACATCATAGTTCCAATGAAGCTCAAACAAAGACAACTCTTATTTTCTCCTTTTTCATGGGGGAAAGGCATCATCATGTTAATCTGAAGAGGAGGGAAAACTTTCCCAGCTTTCATCACTGCTTTTGAAGCAGAAGTGGAAAGAGAAAGACGAGGTGAGTGATGACTACCATTAGACAGAAGTAAAGCAGTAGTTACCTGTAGACTGTGGTGTGAGGGGCCACTACTCTCAAATGTCCCCTGACTTGGTACTGAAGCTCCCACAGAAAGAAGGTCTTCTTAGAGGTCTTTGGGAATCTTTTGTATCTTTATTGTTTGAAGCATTATATTAACAATGAGCTGCAACATATAATTAAATGTCAAAAGAGGATATCTTATTTTAAAAATACAGTACCATTCATTGTCATTCAACAGAGGGTAAGAAACCATAAGAAGAAAACTCAGAAGGAGCAATTCTGATAGCCAAGAAGAAGGTAATTTGAGGAAAGCATAAATAATCTACCAGGGTATGTGTGTGTGTTGTGTGTGTGTGTGTGTGTGTGTGCACATGCACATGTGCATGTATCTGGTGGAGTAGACAGAACACAAAACAATTAGTACTTTCATTGGAGCATAGCATATTAGTTTAGGTCTTCCAAGAAGAAGATGTAAAGATAGGATTAGATAAGCAGGAAATTAATTAGGGGAGAACATAAGAGAATATTGGAAAGGGAACCAGAAGAGGCAGGGAGAGTCAGACCATGATGTAGGTCTGATATTTGCATCATGGAGACCAAAGAGAGAGGGCAGGAGTGAGGATAGAGTAGGGAGAATTGTAGACTGCAGTACAGTTCTAAGAAGATCCAGCCAGGCCAGTAGGAATCTCTTAAGCCAAAGTCACTAACATGGTTCTGTCTTATTATCCACTCTGTACTCAGGCATTAGGTAGAAGAAGAGTGTGAGAAGTGTGGCTTTGTTACAAATCTGGTGGTTGATCCAGAGGGTTAGCAGATGGGGCCGACCTCCTATCTTATAAAATCAATTATGCTCTCGAATATGAGTAGTACATTTTCATGGCCACCAAAGGTAACAATAAAAAAATTAGCATTGTGTATACATAGTTGCTCCTCATAATTATTATGCTGAATATAACCAGAAAAAAAAACTTGTGATATTTATCAATCATTTTCATCATAAAAGAAATTCATTTAGTTTCTACATTATCATATATAATTAAATCTTTTTACAATAATATAAAAATAAGTCAAATGTATCAAACCTTTTTTTTTTTCTGCTTGCTTTCAAGAGTATCACAAAACCCAAGGGCAACTGTTTTCAACATATTCATACTTCAGCACATTCCTAAGAAAGGAAATCCTCCATCATTAATGGTGACCTCCTTGGTAGTGATTCTCAGTTCTTGAGGTAGAGATGTTCCTTGTGTTATATCATTATTTCCAACTGGGATATGTTGGGATAGTTTAAACTCTCCTATTCATCACTATCCCCTCCAAACCTAATATATAAGGTGCCAGTTCTATAATGGTTTATACCCAAATTTTTAAAGAATTTCCCAGGTTTGTGCACATCCCTACTCAAGATTGCTGCTCTAAAGAAGTGAAATTCAAATTTGGATAAAAATGGAAGACAGGGAGGATTAAATCAGATTTGTTTCAGTAGATCTGTAGTAGGTATCCTAGATGACTATGTATTCAGGTGGCCCCAGAAACATATCTCCAGAAGGACTAAATTGGGATCATGATTGGCCATCCCTAATTTATAGTGACCCAAATGTTCTCTAGACCCAATAGAGCCATGAAGTAGAATTGAGCATGGGAGGGTGCAGAGTGAAGGCACCACTATGGAAAACTAGCATGATGGTGAGGCACACACCCTCACTCTTTTCTTAGGTCTTCTTAAGTTTATTTTAGATACAAAAAAAAAAAAAAAAATGGTAATGATCTTACACATATGCCATACATTATAATATAAGGTATTATGTATCTGGTTATTTGTACTCATTAAAAATCTAGAGTCATGATTATTGTGCAAAATTATCTGGACAATTACTGCTACAGAGAGAATATTGGCCTAAGTGCAGTCTTATCCTTGCTTTACAGTTTTCAAACTATACACCAAGTATGAATGCTTGAAGAAAAGCCGAAGCGAAATAAATTTCTTATGCATTGATGATAAACGATTTTAGTAGGAAGACAGACATTCATGTTTATTCTTTGGTTTCTATGTTATTTCTAAACACCTTTTTGACTACTGATACAAAAAATAATGCCATCTATATGCTGCATGACAAAAGTGTTGATGTGTCTCTGTATCCCTGGCTTGCATTCCTATTGCTGATATTATTGTGACATTTTGATACTGCGTTGTGACACAGTGACCTCATGCCTCCAGCAGCCTAGAAGAACAAGTTGATGAAGGTACATGGCACATTAGGAAGCAGTGAAGCAGTTCATTACTACTACAGAGAGAAAGTCTGTTCTGGAGACAAGAATTCTTATCTAAGGCATAAGACACTCAATTGTTTTCTGGTCTGCAACTGATTTACTATGAGATCTATTACAAATAATTTTAATTCATTCATGACTCAGTTTTTCTGTCTATAAAATGGAAATGATCCAATGTACATGGTTTTTTTTTCTAAATCCTAGGCCAGTGATTACATTTGCATCCCATTCTCAGTAAATAGAAATTTTGGAAGAGCACACTTTGGGGAACTAAATTAAATGGTGGTCACATGTAATCGACTTCAGTACTGACATAGTTCGAGAACTATTTAGTGTCCTGACTTGCTCTCATCTACGTCCCGCCTTAAAAGTCTCCCATGATAGTCTAGCCATGAAGTCCTTCTTTGGTCTTTGTGGAACATTAACGTTTGTTCCTTACATCGTATTGATAGTAACTTGTAGCTCAATCTACATGGTATTACACTTCCCACTCAGCTCAAAATTCTATCTAACAGTCTCTGATAATATGTAACCTCCAAGGTTACAAAACAATTATCGGTTGGTTCTGACACGCAAGGTTTATCTTGGAGATCATGTCACAAACTCAAAGGACAGAGTTGCCTTCTAAAGTCATGGTTTTTCTCAAGTGCCCACTCAGCCAGCTCATAACCTATTTTGCAGACTCAACCTTTCCACATGGAAAATGCAATCTTGGACCTTCTGGGGATAAAGTCCATGCTATCTCAGGTCATTTGTGAGTAGAAGCCCACAGTCCCTTAAGAGGCAAATGTTTTTCATAAGATAAAGCCAGTCACTATTCTGTTGCGAGTGGCAGAGCTGAATCTTGGACCCTGTCTTCCCCAGCATTTCAGAGGCAGAGTAATGAGCCATGGGGGTAACCGCAGCAGGAGTTCTGTAATTAAGCCACAAGGGGGCAGGGAAACATGCTTGTTTGCCACCTCAACCAGAGGAACTCGGTGTAAGCTGTATTGTGATAGCCTTGTTTGTTTTCTTAGCTGTCTGAAGAGCATACTAATAAGTGGAGTCACAGAAGGGGAAGATGGGATTAAATACCAAGTAAAGTCATTAAAATGAAAGAATGGGATAAGCCTCACAACTATTTTCAAAGCTTAGCTATTTCCATCCAAAGCCAAGTTCTCTTTATTTTGTAAAAGATGAGTAAAACAAGGCAAAACATGCTTATTTTCTTGGTGTCCTATATTATCCAAGCCCTGCTAACAGGAGAGGGTTTGAGGAGATGAATTGCTAGATGCCTCTCCCCTTTTCTCTTTAACATACTAACTTCATCTGGTTATTTTTAAAGGTTGGCTCTGTGAATGTTTCTTAGTGCTCAGAACTCACCACTTCCAACCACAACAGCCAAACAAAAACAGCACTAAAAAAATGTAGTTGGATTCTCACAGGAAAACATTGCAGAGCTCAGTCATCCCTGATGAAGAAGCAGTACTTATCAAGAAAAGCTTGACTCTTGACCTTTTATTATCAAACTAACTAGGACATGTCATAAATATCTTACACTAGGCATGGAAAAAAATTAATTATTTATAAAAAATTCAAGAAGACCAATTCAGTGCCACCAGTAATGATTATACATTCCAGAGTAGAATGATGTTAGTTGATTTTCATGTTTTTTTTATGTTTAATTTTCTTTTTAATTATAAAATAATTTAAAATATAAAGAATACTAAATATAATGAATGCTCATGAATTCATCACTCAGAATTAAAAGGCAGATATTAACAATTTGCTAGCTCTGTTGCTTTAGTGCCTTCTTTTTTCTTTCTCTCTTTTTTTGAGAAACAATATATTACAGTTACAGCTAAAGCTCCTACCTGCTTCCCTTTCTCCTCCCTCCTCCCTTCTCCCTCCTTAAAGGAAACCACTTTCTAGTTAGTGAGCATTATTCCTGCTCAAGGGAATGCTTATACATCTGCACAGTGAAGACACAGAAACTCCCTAACTGTTCCTGGATACCAGAATGGACAAATAGACCGGTTTATTCATGAAATGTAATGCTATTTAGTAGTTAAATAATGAATAAATCTACTACTAAATAGGAAAAAACAAGTCACAAAAGGATTCAAAAAGTATATCATTCATGTAAATTTTAAAAACATATATCAATTTATGAATACCTAGATATGAAGTAATAGTACAATAAATGTGAATGTGTTGACTTTTCAGAGTGCTTAGTATTCTTCTATTCTATGTATGTGTTCCGCATATCTGTCATGTACTGCTATAGACTGAATGTTTATGTGCCCCCCAAATGCATATGTTGAAACATAATTTCCAGTATGTTTGGAGAGGGGGCCTTGGGAGGTGATTAGTCATGAGGGCAGAGACCTCATGTAAGGGATTTAGTGTCCTTATAAAAGAGGCCCCGAAGAAATCCCAGCAAGATGTCAATTTATGAGCCAGAAAGTGGGCTCTCAAAAGACACCAAATCTGCTGGCACCTTGATCTTGGACATCTCAGACTTCAGAACTGTGAGAATAAATTTCTGTTGTTTATAAGCCACCCAGTCTATGCCATTTTATTATAGCATCCCAAACAGACAAAGACATCTACTTGGATAAGTATTGTGGAGGATAAAATGTATGTGACTTAGATCCCTATCCTCTAGTGTGGGCAGTCAGATTAAATAGAAAGTGACAAGTAACACGAAAGATAAAAATTAATTATTACGTCAGTAGGGTAGCACCTCACAGTGATTTAAACAGGTCTTAGCAAGTAAAGTGATATTCAGTAACTGTTGCTGGTTATCAATATCTCATTTAATAGATGAGAAAACTGAGGCTTAACTAAATAACATATCCCCAATTAATCTGAGCGCTAAGACACACACATAATGATCCTTTAAAAAGGGCAGAGCCAGAATTGGCATTTCTCTGACTCAGGAACTGCTCCTTTAACTACATCTTATTGTGCTAATTGCCCCTATTTGATAGTTCTTGTGAAATAAAGAGAGTTATTGTTTTATTGTTTTTTTGTTTTTTAAATATAAGTAAATCTTTCAGGACTAAAGGTAATGCTATAGAGACAGAAACCAGATCAGTGGTTGCCAGGGGTTGAGATGGGGGTTGACTATAAAGGGGTTGGAGAGACTTGGAGGGTCATGAAATGTTCTATCTTTCAACTGTTTTTATTTGTCAAAACTCAAAGAACTATACACTAAACAATTGTTTTTATTCTATTTAAATTATACTTCAAAAACCTGACATAAATAAAAACAAACAAAAACCCCAACAAACAAAAATCTCCAAAGGCTCATGGAGAAACGCCTTGTACAGGGTGCAGAGACTATTCTTTTTATCACTGTTGACAATTTTCTCCTACTAAAAAGTATGGGGAGAATATCAAGCGGCCTTAGGTCCGTGCCCACAAGGTCAAATAAAACCTGGCCTGTTTCTACTGCAGTTTCTGTTTGAAAAACCAGGAAAGCTGGGTCTGCACTGAGACCTTTTCTTCTGTTGAAGGTGGAAGAGAGAGGTCATCTGAGAAGCTCTGCTGTGTTATCCAGGGAGCCTGTCTTGTTGAGAGGACCTCAGGTGTTGAGCCAGTTATTGCTACAGAGGAGGGACGCTCCGCATGCTCCAGGGAGCCATAGCATTCGTGAGCTGCCCTCTATTAGGTCCTCCAGTCAGCAGGGTCCCTGAAGATCCACACTGGAAAGCGTATGCATCTTGCCGAAGAAAAAAAGGAAGGAAGCCTTTCTAATATGCAGCCTGAATATCTCACAGTACAGCCTTTGGATCTTGGCAGTTTAGATCTTCTGATGATTGCTGGGACAGAGGCAGAAAGATAACGCAGGAAGCAATTTAATCAAGACAGTCGGAGCCATCACCACAGAATAAAACCATTTGCTGTGTAGTCCAGGACTTTTGGTCTTCCTCCCTGAAAGCTGAATTTCTTGTAATACTGGGTTGAGGAGGTGCAGCTATTCTGAGTCCCTTCTAGAATCCAGCAGGATAAAATATTAACAAGCTTAAAAGGTATTATCAGGAGACTTGCACGGCTGTGGGGGCTTCACGTATTTCTTGTACTTTCCTGAGAGAATTAGTTTAAACTGCCAAGGTGAAAAGTATTTGATTTAGATTAATCTTACTTTGCCAAGCAGGAGGGCCTCATTACTCTGATTGGCTGACCTAGCCATGCTGCCCTTCTTGCTTGAAGAAGGGGGAAAAATGCTTGTTCATAGCTCCTGATGGATAAGTTAAATAGGTCATTATCATCTTTTCATGAAACCCATAAAAAGCACAGAATAAACTAGAGAGTCAAGTCAATGGACGGGGTGGTGAACCTACAACATTGCACCGTCTTTTGCAGAGCCAGAAATGCAAAAAAGCAACATGCACATGCCATGTTGTCGGGTGCATTAATTCTTCCTAGGCTCCAGGTCATGATAGACCATGTTTTAAGCCCAGTTAAAACCACCTGGAACAAAAGTATCCAGTGAAGACTGCAAAAGGCTTTATTTGTTGCAAAGGGGAAAACAACTCCAACTATAAAAACATCTTTTAATTGATTTAAAATGAGGTTTGCTGTTCTAGGCTTTATGAACTGTCTCTATGTAAAAAGCAGAAAGGTGCCCTTTTCAGAGAAAACAAATTACTGAGATAAGACCTTAAATAGTGCTTCTCAAATTTGAGCGTGCAATCCAATCTTCTGCAGACCTGTTAGAACGCAGATTCTGACTTAGTGTCGAGATTCTGCATTTCTAACAGGCTCCCAAGGGATGCTGCTGACATAGGGAACATGCTGGGGGTAGTGAGGACCAAAGATTGAAATGCTGTGAAAAATGATTTGCAAACTAAAGGGGCTGGATCATGCAAATTACTCAAATCATTCACTGTAACGTAGTTTGTATTTATATTTTAGTTAAAACGTGGTATCAGATTTCTCTCCCTTTTGCTTATCTAATCATCTATGGACAGCTACCAGGCTGCATCGCACAGTGCCAAGAACCTAAAATCATCTTGGCTAGTCACTGACGCCTCACTTACTTTGAGATATCTGTTTTTTATTTCCTTGTCAGGAGGATAAATCCATAATGACATCACCTTTCTAAATGCTTATGCACATTTATGAAATCATTGCTCCTTTTCCCTCTTAAATCAGAATAAGCTTCTCTATAAATCTTCCAAATCTTCAGAATTTTTGCCTCCATAGAAATCTGTTTTTTAAGAAAATGATATAAAAATAATGTGGTCATCTTGTTTCAATCCATTAGAACTCTGTTCTATTCTACATGGCCTGAACATGGATGACTCACATTTTATAAAGACATGGACAATTTGGAAAAAAAAAAAAAAACAAAAACTAAACTCAAACCACATATCTTTTGTTTATTTACTTTGAAAGGGACAAGCTCTGCAAACAGATAACTATTTTTTTTTAATTGTATAAAATTGTTAATAGGTACTATTTCCAGGCATAATTACATATTTTAAAATCAAGAAGAGGTGGGTGTTTCTGAAATCTTGAGCAACAACTGGACCCATTTTTAGTGGTTTATATACACATAATTAGCAGTTTAATTTCCTCTGTGTTTAAGTTAGCCTTAAGATTTCATTTAATAACAAGCACAATTTTACAGCCAGAAGAAAGCCTCCAGCACCAGCTCCAGCTCAGCACTGCCCTCTGCCGTCCCCCAAGCAATTCACACCGCCCTGTTCAGGGTAAACGCATCAGAATTGCAAATTGCGAAGCGATTTGGACTGCACAAAAATTAATTGTGAGAGAAATGGAGAAATAGAAATCATTTAAAACTCTCTTTAACGAGACTTTTATTTTTAGCCGAACAACAACAGAAAAGCATGAAAAATTACATTACTGCCTCTCCTCTAGTCTCCCAGATGATAATACACATTATCCTATTAGCCTTGAAGCAGGTCTCCCTTTTACACTACTTAGCACAATTATGTCAAATACCTCCATGAAAAGGATGGCCAAAAACAACTGTTGCACAAAATAGCCGTTTTAATCCCTTAAGGAACTAAACTAAACATGGTCCATTTTATGCCCGGCAAGCCCAATTTTGGCCTTATACCAATCTCTTTCTGCAATTATTTTTTAATGAGGGAATAAAGTTATTTCTTTGCCCACAGGGCCAGTCGTTTGTGTTAATGTGGAGTGTGACTGACCACCAAGAGCTGGTGATGTCTGGTGATGTCTCCTGCTAATGAGCTGACAAATGTCAAAGGGTCTCTCTGCTCAGAGACTGTCCTCTCAGCCTTCACCTTTCATCAGAATCAGAGATTTGACAATTATATGTATCTTTCCATTTAAAATTTCAAAAAGGCTCTATGCCAGGTGCAGAAATGTTATCTCTGTGCTAAGTAGCTATCTGAAACAGGAATCAGAATTCACTAGGATTTGGAAAAAACAAATGAATATTCCTATAGGACATGCAGGTAGATTGGAAGTCCAGGTATGTTTAGCTGGCTATACCCTTCCACATGCCCTGCCAGCTACCTCCAACAGGATTTGCTGGGCTGAGGTGCTATGGATAAATTACCAAAGTTTATTATTTATTGGCATTTATAAAATTGTGAGTTAGATTAAGACAAGGGCTCATATGTCAGCTATGGTGCTTTATTCACTGTATGGTTTGATCTCAAGTAAATTACTTTTATTTTCTGCATTTGTTTGCTTATCTACATAACTGAGGTGATAATATGACTTATGTAACATGATTGGTATGAGGTTTAAATGAGAAAGAGCAGTCCTCCCTTACTGGCTGTTAGGTTTTTTGCCTTTTCAGTTACCCATAGTCAACTGCAGTCCGAAAATGTTAAATGGAAAACGGCGTGATGAAGTCTTGTGCCTTCCACTTCATCCCACCCAGGATATAAGTCATGCATTTGTCCTCCACGCTGTATGGGCTCACTGCCTGCTAGTCACTTAGTAGCTGTCTTGGTTATCAGATCAACTATCATGATATCATAGCTCTTGTGTTCAAGTAACCCTTATTTTACTTAATAATGGCCTCAAAATGCAAGAGTAGTGATGCTGGAAATTTGGTTATGCCAAAGAGAAGCTGTAGAGAGAGAGAGAGAGACATAGACATATAGATATATAGACATATATATTGTTTAGTACTGTTCATAGTTTCAGGCAGCCACCGGGGGAGGTCTTAGAATGTAACATGTAGCCCGTGTGGATAAGGGAGGCTACTGTACTTTGTGAAAAATACACAGTCAGACACCTTAAGTACTCATAGATTTTGAACTGAAGAACCAAGACTATTGCAAAATGGATAGTAAAATAGAGGTGCAAAGAGAAGAGACTAATATTTCTGCCAGTAGCTAAGAGCCTGGACTTTCTGATATTTAGGGCTACATTTAAATCTCAGCCCTGCCACTTTCATTCACCTTGGGAAAGTTCCCACAACTCCTTTAAACCTCAGTTCCCTCATCTGTATAAGAGGGATGATGTTAATTCTAACTCCTGGTGTTATTGTGAATGATAGTAAGGGTGGTCTTCACCATAAGACCTTATTCATAGTAATACAAGTAATACAGGTTTGTATGAAACTAAGCTGATTTGGGAACCT
The DNA here is from genome assembly GCA_030015415.1 of Cynopterus sphinx. Taxonomy (NCBI): domain Eukaryota; kingdom Metazoa; phylum Chordata; class Mammalia; order Chiroptera; family Pteropodidae; genus Cynopterus; species Cynopterus sphinx. Next base: position 93,568,005 of record CM057385.1, on the reverse strand, counting down.
TTCTTCAAATTCCGGAAACAACATTTTGGTTGGTTTAATGTTCTCTTATGTTGCATAGCTAAATGCTATAATCACAATTGCACTATTTGAGTTCATAATCAGGTTAACGTATTTTGTCAAATAAGTTAATAATGACAAAGAGGAAAGAGCTGCTTTAGAACAATTCTGAACTGAACATATAGGAAGTCAGCCAGTGTCTGTAGAGCCGCGTGAAGTTTTATGCCTGGTGGCGAAGGAAGAATCTTTACAGCTGATTTACAGAATTCATTGGATGCACAATGATGACCTTGACTGTTATCACCTCATATTTTCCTCCTCTTTTAAAGAGCAATGACCCGACTAATTTATAGCCCTGATTCGAGGATACTGAGAAGGAAGAACATTTCTGCAGCTTCTGTCTGGCATCTGGTACCAATGCTACTTGAGGGATAATTAAGAAACCTCCTGGGTGGAGACTGGTGCTGCTTGTTTTCCTACATTGTCTTCTTTGTACTAGTATACCCCCAGAAAAAAATAAAAATAAAATAAAAAAAGGAGATAGACATATAGACTGGTGAAGTTTTAGAGGGCCAACAAATGATGTTTATGTTTCCAGTCTGAGTTTGGAATTTGGGACCAATTAAGAAATAGAAGACAGACAGTTGAATATCAAAGTATTAGCTTTGAGAATGGTAAAAGTTGGACTAGAGCACGTGGCACTAGCTCTGTGTCCTTGTGGGCTTTCAGATATTTCAGCTCTGAATGAGACAAACACACTCACCGAGCAGGGGAGAGCTGGACCACTGTGGAGCCCTAAGGGCACGGCACAGAGCACGAGGGGGCTTGTGAGCTCCAAACACAGTTAGATACAACAGGAGGAAAGAGGAGGGGTGGAGTAAGACTTCTCCTACAGCTGTTATCTCTCACCACTCCGATTAGCACCTTCTTCCTGCTGGGAGCACTGAGTGAAGGGAGGAGGGAGAGACACCTGCCTTACCATAGTAGTAGGTCAGGGGTTTACACTTTTTATGCCATGTTCTCCTTCAGTGATCCAGTGAAGGAATTCTGGTCCTCTTTCTAGGATTTGCATTTAAATACATAAAATAAAGTATATAGACTTGCAAAAGACATCAATTATATTAAAATACATATATCAAAATATTTTCAAAAACTCGAGCTGTAGTAAAATGTGTGTTCAACATATTAATAATAAGATTTAGCAGCAGGCCTAATAATTACCATAATTTCAAAAGTAGCAATGAGTGTTAGTGGTATTTTGAGATATCTACAACCACTGGAATGAGATATGAACATATCTCTGATTTCTACTGGTAATGTACACTGCTAAATATCACTCTAGTTTTTTGCCCACAATGTTAGATGCTAAATTTTGGTTAGAAGTTAGTGAAAATAAAGGTGAATTTTTTTCTTCCCATCCAAGTTCATGAACACCCAGTAGAAGATACTTTGAGAACCCCTTGAGATCAGAGTTTTCTCACACTTGAGCATGCATCAAAATTACTGAGAGGGCTTATTAAAACACAGATTTTTAAGCCTCACCCCCCTGAGTTTCAGAATCAAGAAATCTGGGTCAGGGCCTGAATATTTGCATTTCTTACAAGTTCCAGATGATAGTGAAGCCTATGGTCCAGAAACCTCACTTTGACAACCTTGTACTACATGAAATCTCTCCACATAGAAACACCTAGAGAAAGGGAAGTAAGTGTTCTCCCCTGAAACTGTCAAGTTCTTGCATCTCAGGGGATCCCACCTGGTTCACAGACACAGCAGATAGACTTCAAGTGTATATTAGTACTATTATTGTCACACATTTTCTATTTCAAAGACAAGCTCAAATCTCACCTTTTCCACAAAGCTCCCCTAATAACCCCATGTCAAAATGACACTTCGCACTTCTACTAAACTCCTTTAAAACAGTAGTTTTTATTTTATACCAAGCCCTTGGGAATATGTGGTATTGCTTGGCCCATCTTCCTTTAGTTTATCTCAGTAATTTATTTCCCTTTTCTTTAACTAGACTTTATGATCTATGGAGAATAAGTCCCTGTATTAACACTAACACTCTCCACATTGCTTTGTGCCTGGACAGCTTTGAGTTATATTTGCTGATTACACCATCACATGAACCTGCATACAGGTACAACCAGTCAACCAACCACACTGAGGGTTAACTTTTACACTTATATATGAATTTCATATACATAAATATTAATTTTCACACATATCATACATATGATTTTTAATATATATGAATATATCATATAATATGTATGAATACTAATTTTCATATATAGAACTAGATATTGTTAAGATATTTATGCTGCAGAAAACCTATTCAAAACCAACCTAAATTTAAAATGAGACTTAATGATTCAAGTATATGTATGCCTTCTGGTGCAATTTGATGCTGAGATTCCTAGTACCATCAAGCCTCTGTTTCCCTGTGCTTCACCTCTATGTGTTTGCCCTTCTCTGTACATTTAATTCATCCTCTGCCTGAATCCCATGATCGTTAAAGAAAATGTTGTTCTAGAACTCACACCTCAAGTCCATGCCACCCAGAGATAGAATGGCAGCCTCCTCTTGTAGCTCTCTCTACAGCATGTGGACACTTCCCTTCTAGAAATCCCTATCAGATACCACTTTATATCTCATTTGTCCAAATTGGGCCACATAGTCACAAATAAAAATGTCAACCAGGATAAAAAGGACCTCTTTATAGTTAATCTCCTCTACTTTTCCATGAACTGGGAGGAGGCAATGCCCAAATGAAATCAGCCTGCTCTTACCAAGGAGGAGAAAATTCATGGATTTTGGAAAATCAAAAATAGCAAATAATTTCTATAACAGCTCTCTAGTTTCTAAGTTTATCTTATATGTTAAGCTAGTAAACAACTCAGGGACTAGAAGAGTTAGAAGATTACAAAAGAAAGTATTTTGACCAAACTCATTGCTTCAGATAGGTGTGAACCTAAACTATAAAAAGTCTATAGTTCCAGGAGTGAAGACTTACCCATTTAAGTCAGAAGAACATAGCCATAGGTAGCTAAAGGACTCTACATATAGAAATTCATCATTCTGGACCACAGTCTATTTATCTTTAAAGTAAGCAAGTGACAGTGGAGGATGTCTAAGGTTTTAGCTTACATTAAGGCTGCTATTAATCTAATCTATTCTTATAGAAGCGTGTGTGTGTGTGTGTGTGTGTGTGTGTGTGTGTGTGTGTGTGTGTTTGATGTGTGATGTTGTGTGGTGTGAGTATGTGTGTATTGGAGAAAAGGGTCTTTTGAGTTTTTCCTTATTACTGGAATTTACACCAATTCTATTCCCATCCTTCATGATAAGCCATTGAAGTTTAGCCAAGACACATGTTAAAGGAGTTTGCCTTTGTTGCTCTCAGTTTCCTGAATTGCATCTTATTCTACATTTGAAGATATACCCTTTCACTCCTCCCAATTGTTCAGTTCTTACTTTTTTTTTTTTTATAATACCCCTTTCTATCTCTAGGTTGAGACAATTCTGAAAATTATTCACACTAATGTGTAAAAAATTAGCCACCACTAGAAATACCAACTTTCTCAAGGATATAAGAAAACAGTAACTCAAAAGACTAGCCTTTTAATGTAGTACAATGAAAAAAACATAGGTTCTGAAACTGACAAACAGGTGAAAATACCAGCTTCACTATTGATCAATTGTGCGACTCTGGATGAGGGACTTCATTGTAGTATGAAGATGATAGGGCCTCCATGCAGAGTCCTTTAAGAAGGTGTATGACATAGGCCATGTGTAATATTTGGCTCATGGAAGTGACTAAATCCATTTTAGATGGCTTTTCTAATGGCGGAAATTCGGATATCACTCAGCAGTTACGTCTAGCACTTTCTGGAATGATAGATTTGGTTAGCCCTCTTAGAATCATTCCAGGCAACTTACTTAACCTATGTACACATTGAACTAATTTACACCTAGTATCCAATTCTTATTCTGTGTCCAGAATCCTACCCTTATTCTTGTGTACATGGAGAAAAAACAAAATTTGTTCCTTAAACAACTATTTTTTTTTCCATTCAAGTACTATTAAGTAACTCAAACTGATTTATCGCAAATATTTTAAGCCTGGTTTAAACTTTGACATAAAGCCTGATGAGCATGGTGGAGGATAGGGTTATGATTTTAGTGTGGGAATTCAGCCAACTTCTGCATTCATATAAATGCTAACCTCTGCTATCTGCTCACTGACATGGCCTCATCCATCTCTCTCTACCTTGTATTCTTTTTCCTTCATTGTCGACCCCTGCCCTTTTCTACATTAAATATATTTAAGGGGGAAGGACGTTATTCTCACTCATTATCATTAACTTGAAATTGTATTAATAGCTTCTTCCAAATGAAGATCAAAGGTTAGTGCTCTCCTCAATGGCCACTAGAAAAGACATTAACTAGAAGGATCACAGTGGAATCCCTCTTATTTTTTTCCTTTCAGTTCGGTCTTGGAACTAGCCTTTATCTTCTTGACTTGTTAATAAGAATGTCATGTAAAATGAAATCAGAATCACAACTCTAGTTGAATTCCAGGTAGATTACAACTATTGCTTTCCCTTTATCACCCCGGAATGTCACTCCAGCCCAGAAGAAAATTTGATCTTCACAAAACTCTTGTGGATGCAGCTCAGAATCTTGTTTTCTCATAGAAGGTTGCAAATTGATGGTTTGATTATTTCCTCAAGTACCTTTCCAGGTCTTAAAGTAAGATACAGAGCTTGGAGACAGCAAGGATAATTCTTTTTCTCTTTATTAAATTTTGGCGACTCATTTGTATTTGCTGGCCTTCAAAGTTTTTTTTTTTTCCTCTGTACTCTACAAGTTTTTATAAGAGGTAGAAAACTCAGTTATCCACAGCTATGCACACATATCAAAGGTTACAAATTATGTCAGTTCTACCTTTTAAATGTGGTTCAAAGTGTTCTGCTTCTTGTCTTTCAAATTTTAATGCCTTAGTTTTGACTCCTGCCATCCTCTCACCTTATGTTTCTTAGCTTGGTAATTGATCTTCCTCCCATAAAAATTTTCTCAATTCAGTCCATCCTCCATACTTCAGACAAAAACAGAAATGAACAAAAAATAAAATTCCCAAACCAAAAAGCCCCAAATTAAAAACCAACAAGAACAATGAGAAAGAAAATCTAGTTATATTATGACCATGTTGAAAGGTTTCCATTGCCCCTGACCCCGTGGTTGTAGCACAAAGTACACACTCCCAGCATGGCAGATAATGCCCTCCAGTATCTGCTTCTGTGACCTCATCTTCTACCATCCCACCCTAGCACCATACACTTTAGTCAGGACAATTTTCTTTTCATTCACAAAGATATAACAATACCACAGATATTTTTTTCAAGTTTCTAAAAAAGGGGAAGTGCTGTTCTGCTTACCTCTGTTCCCCTGTAACTCCTCCAATACCTAGAGAATCATAGACACCATGATAACTGATCAGAGGATGAATAATTCAAGCTAGATAAGTTATCAGGTCTAACTTGATGAATTCATTCATTCATTGAGCTCTTTAAGGGGTACTCAAGTAGAGTGGTTTCAGTTATAGATAGACCTTCTATCTCCCATACATCTGTGCGATTATTCAATTCACTCTAACTTGGCAGGACTGGGAGATGATGGAGAAGGAGAGAGGAGATGGTTGCCTAAAATGAATGAAAAGGCATAAAATAAATTTCACTGGCTTTACAACTTTGCTTTAGGTCCATCTGGGGAGTTGGGAGTCACCATTTTGATATGCAGAACGTGAAATTTAGTGAAGAAAAATTTCAGCAAGTGAGTTAGAATAGGGGTTGAGGATGGCTTTATTATTTCTGTCCACCAACTTAGAAGAAGACAGATTGAGATCTTCTATAGCTGCAAGGGCCTGCGTTAGTCCAGTTTTGCCACCATCAAGATAAACATACACTTACTGCAGGTGGTATTCCTTGATAGGTTGTTATGATCAGTTCAGGATACAGAGATATCATGACACAAGTTGATTATGAGAGTACTAACCATTAGACAACTCTGGCTTCTACAAGCAGATGAAAACTAGTAAAGTAGGTGCATATCAACACTGGTATTAAAGCAGCTTAGCCCCATTATTTAATGAGTCCATGATCTTATTTTATATTACCTTATTAATCTTTGCATATTTTAACATGGTTATACTTGGGAATTGTTAAAGGAAAAAGGTTGCTGTGAGCAAGATAAAAATGAAATCCTTTTTAAGGCTGGAAGAAGAGCATTTTGGAGATTGTTATGGGCCTAGAGCTAGGCCAGCTCTTCAATGAACTTCATCTTCTACTACTTTTCAGAGACCCAGTGAGATGTGATCCATTGCTTCTCTTTTCCACATATGTTAAGTAGACACCTTAGCAGCAAGCATGTGGGGAGTGGAACTCACAGTGGGGCTATGAACCCAAAGGAATAGCTTTAGGCTTCTTTGCCTGGAGTTTAGTCCCTCTTGTTTTCTCCTTAGAGACAGAACACAACTGCCTTTTATTCTCTGTGGGATCCCACTGAGTGTACTTAAAAACCTTTGTTCAACTACCCTCACCTCTTCCTGACTGCCTAATTAACCTTCTCTTTTAATCTATCCTAATGGTTCCTAGTCCAACCCTTTAGTCATTTCACTTTGCACTTCTCTGGATCTTTTCCAAATAGCTGGGGAACAAGATGGCTCACAAAACCAGGGCTTTCCCCGAGGGTCACAGGCAGCCTGACATCTCAGTGAGAGAAAGAAAAGAACAGGAAAAGAAAATAAAGGCATACAGCCTGCCACTCGGGGCAACAGCTTCCTGGTGAGCACCTGATCTCTCGTGACACTCCCTTGCTATGGTTTAGCTATTAGGCCTACTGGGAGATTGTCCAGAGCTCTCTCCAGGTGAAAAGCAAGGCCTGCTTCTGGCTGAGGAGGTACCATTAAGTCATTTTCTTATTGCCTTTCAGATTGGCTTTGAACTATAAATAAGCCAAGTGCCCAGGAGGAGACACAATGCTTGCTGTAAGGTTATTTGCATCCCTGTCTCTATCTGAATTCCTCTTCTGCCAACTCTCCCTTTTAGAAACCCCACAAGGTTGGCAGGTCCACCACTCCTGCTGCCAATGTCAGTGCATTAGCACTTAGCTTAAGTGAACACATACGCCAGACAGGCTTACAGCTTCCTCTTCTCCTCTTTCTTAATGGAAACACTTCGTATACAGAATGACACCACTAACATATTACATATACTTATTGTATTGATCTTATTTTAGACTATAGCCCTTGAAAATAGTAACTAAATTTGCTAAAATGTTGTGGAGCGACCAGTAGAGGTATCTAATGATGATGCAACAATGACGATAATGATGATAAAATAATAACAGTGGTGGTGGTAGTGGTAATAATAACAACCTGCTGTTTATTGAGCACCTGCAACTGTTGTTCGAGCATCAGGACAGTACATTTTCTATTATACATTATATAAGTTGTTTCTAATCTTCGCAATAACCTAAAGAGTTTTTCTAATCTTTAGGTGGACAAAGAGAGACTTGGGGCAGTAAAATTACTTGTCCAAAGACCCATGTTGGGCAAGTAAGTAGGACAGTCTCTCTGACTCCAATGTCAAGTGGCCTTTCTTCTCTTTGCAAGTTATCTCTCTGTTTAACTTCATGTGACAAGGAAAGCCAGAAGAGTTTAATTTTTAAATTCATTTAAAAAAATGTTAAAGTCATCTCACATCTCTTAAAATGTCATTGGAAAGCCATAGAGACAATAAATTTTAAAATGTGAGTTGACATACTAGAAGCTAAGGCCACTTCAGTAGAGTAAGGTGGGTTTTGTTTTTTTTTTTTTTTCACAATCCCAACAGGCTAAATATAGAACATTTAATTCTCTCTGCTCCATTGTCAAAGGTATTTACTCTCCACTCATTTCCTTTTGTATAAGCTCTAGTGGTGTCTGTGGTAATGTAAAGAAGGCAACATTCCAAAAGTCTACATGAGTTTAAAACTTCATCTCTTTCACAATTTTTTTATTTTTTTTACTGTGGAAAGAATCGAATTGGTTTTCTAGTTAGCTTTTTTGAGTGCATCGATCTAGAAGTTTTTGTTTCTGTTTCTTGGTTTGTTTGTTTTTATTTTAGTTTTCGTTTTTGGTAAAACCATAAAAGAAGGAAGAGTTTGCAAACATTAATATGATCTATGTGCACTTGAAAAAAATTATCATCTTCATTTGGACCAAAGACAGAATAAACCTGGATATGACAAAAGTGGATTATTAACCCAGTTACCTACCCAAGATTTATTAATCAATACCCTGTCCATTGAACCATTTTGCATTTTGCCACCTTGGTTCACCAGAAATATTAGACTTGCCAATCTGCAAGCTTTGATAGGACACCCAGCTTCTAGTGAAGTCAAAGAACAATATCATATCTAAAGAGAAAATATTGGCAGGAAGAAATTCTCTAAATGTTGTCTTATAAAAATAAGATTGCTGACCATGAGATCACTGATTTGATTTTCTGATTGGAAACATCAGTATTTGATACAACACAATGGTTCAGAAAGGGAATAACTAAAAGTTATTAAATACTCTTATTATTTTCTTACTATGTGCCAGGTATTCTTCTAAGTGCTTAACATATATTTGATTCTATTGAATACTGACAACTCTGTGAATAGTTATATCATCATCCCTATTTTATATACAATGAAACTGAGTTATAGAAAAACTCAACTCTTTATTCAAAGTCACATTAGTGAGGAAAGATCAAACTGAGATTTGAACCCAGGTAATTTGGTTCTAAAACTTCCACTGTAACACTCTTCCATGCTGCAAATATCCATGAAGCCAGAGTATGAGATCAGGTTATTGGAGAGGTCTCGGGTTTGGTGGAGTGCAGGTGTTGAGCTAGCTCCAGTCTCCTCCTTGTGCGGCAGAAAGGTATCTGGTATCAGTACACCCTGAATCCACAGCTCTAGGCCCTGAGCTCTGTGACAATTTGTCAATATCTTCCTATAGGATCATTTTTCCTGGCCTATGGAGCAGAACCATTCTAACACTACTCAGAATCCAGAATGATGGGACATACCCAAATTTATCATTTTCTCAACTCTTCCCCTTTTAATAGATTTTACTGGGATTAAAAATCATTGATTTACTTAAGCTTCCTTGAGAGGAAACTGAATCCTGCACTTGCAAATGCTGGCAGTAAGTTTCCCAGGAGCGCTGAGTAGTTCTTCCCGGAAGAATGGGTCATCTTCAATGCCCCTTTGCCTTTACATAATCACACTAGAACACTGGAAAACCCTTGAAGCAGGTAATACCTTTTAAATATGAGTTGACGTGATCCTAGCCCAGGACCTTTCCTTCCCTGAATCACTCACTTCTTGCATCAAGTCATTAGCAACAACCGTTTTTAAAAAAGAATTTCTAATTTTTTTCCTTCACTAATCAAAAAGAAACTGGCCTTCTGCCTATTTAGCCTTTGACAACAATCTCCTTAACTTCCTTTTTTGAAGGTTTTATAAACTATTTCTTTTAAATGACTCTCCACCAGGTTTGGACTCACTTTACCTTTGAATGAGGAAGATCTACCTATGACACTCTCACACCAAAGCATGTTGCTATGAGAACCCACAAAAAAATTGCAAGAAGACTCAACCAAGCCTTGATAGCCACAGATGAAAGGGCCAGAGATGTACAGACTATCATTTATAATTTAGCAGCATTATTTTATTATGGTCACCTCTGCTCTTGTATGTTTTTTTATACCCTCCTTGGCATTTTAAACAAAAAGACATTTTCCTCCAATTTGCCTTCTGTTTTTCACCAGTTCATGTTATGTCTTGTTACATCAAGTCACATTTGATGTGACATGACATGGGGTGCTCTGTAACTCAACCCAATCAATAGAGGAATCAAGAACAGCCTTGGTGAATATTTAATGCAAAGCTGGGGTCTGGGACTGCTGACTACTTTTTGACACCCCCACAGTTCTTTTGGGAACCAAGTAAAACAGGGGCAGAAATATCCTCATAAAATGTGACAGTGTTCTGTTCGTCATTCTCATTTTCCCTGTTACTATTTCCTAGTCAGGGAAGCTGTGGATAAAATATCTCAGAATTGGCCATTCTCTAACCGGATAGCTATATTTTATCTGCCTACATAAAATAGACTGGCTACATAATTTGTAGGCCCACTGTAAAATTAAAAATGCACAGCCCCTATTAAAAATGACTCAGAATTTCAATTTCAGGATGGCAACATCGGAGCATTTATTCAAGAATGGAGCCCTTCTGAGCACCAGAGCCTGTGTGACACAGTGTACATGCCTCACATGCAGAAGACTCTTGGTCTTGGGATCACATGCAGGGGTCTTCCTGACTTTAGAAAGTGTACCTTGCATGATGGTGCACATTTCTGATGATGGCCTATTGTGCCAGACATAAGAGGGAGAAGAGAAATGTCATTATAACTGCATTCAGGGACATTTCAATCGGTGCTGATTGCTACTTCTCCTTAAAGCACAGCAATTTGCTGCGCAGATTCTGTAGTGGTGGGAATGGCACCCACTGCTATTTTCTACCTCTGTCTTCCTCCCTCTCCACCTTGCAATAGTTACTTTATTCCTGTTCTTCTGTTTTGGTTTGATTCATAAGGCCTTGGGCAAAGATTACTTCCTTTACATTTTTTTTTTTTTTATATTATAGCTTTTATTCTAAATGAAATGTACCTTGCTTTGTTTTGTTGTATTGGTCCTCTGCAAAATGGCAGCAGTGTATTACACAATTAATTGGTACAATTTATAGACTGAAAAAAATGACCCCATTCCTTTGAGCTTTAAGATATGTATGTGTGTGTATGTATGTCTGTTTACACGTATATCTACATCTAAACACATTTTGCAAACTGTAAATGAACTAGACCAAGTTCTTTTGGTATATAAACATGTGGTTTTGAAGTTTGTTGAAAACTTAAAAGTTCAGTATAGGGACAAACAAAATCTTTTAAACCAAATATTTTCCTTTTTGAACAGAATGACATAATAGGTGCAAATCTCTATTTTAAAACAAGTAAAATTGTTTTAAAATTCTAAAAATTTCAGTTCATGAATAAGACCGTAGGTCCTCTTGGAATTGCCAACATTTCTCTACCAACTGGAATCAGAGGCCCTGCTCTGAGTTGACTTTGATGTAGCAACCGGGTATTGGAGATCTAAGAAAAAAATTACTCAATTAAGATGTAATGGCCTTTCAGACTTCCAAGGCTGTGAATGGGGGGAGGAATATTTACAGTCACAGTGCACCATAAAATTTTATCCAGTTGAATCAAATCAGCGGGGCTAAATGAGCCAGCACTGACCTGGTGTGGAACACCACATGGGCATATGCAGACAAAGGTGATGGGTTGTGTGTCCAGGTGAGTCAATATTTCAGAGGGACTTAGGACGATGTTCATTTGGACACAGGGTTGGGGTGAAGAGGTATTGGTAAGTAATGGGGATATAAGTTTACCCAAGATGGTTATTATCTGTTCCAAAAGAGATTTTACTGATTAAAAACCAGTTATTTTTTTCCAAAAGAAAAAAAAAGCCATCATGTAGGCAGCATAGATATTTTTACACATTTTCTAGTAATATTAATACGCACTAATTTTTAAAGGTTCATAACATTTTGAGTGGTTCTAAGATGCCTTGATTTTAATCACCTTTTAATTTTACCATGGTACCCTAGAAATTTTCATTTTTTTCTCAAAACATGAATATGATTTATGTTTAGGAAGCTGAAGGAGTAGGTTTGCATCTCTAAACAGAGTCTTCTGTTCCTCTAAGGCTTAGGGATGATGTGAGAAGATGGTCTAATTATTTCTCAGAATTTCTTTTTTTCTTTCTTCTTCTCTTTCTCTTTCATCTCAACAAATTAAGGAAATGGTGAATAGCAGCAACTCCAAACTAGTAAAAAGTGACTTTCAGTCTTTGGCTTTCAGAGAGTCCAGGGGTACCATTTGCTGTGAATGTAGTACATTCCACAATCTAAACCTGCACTACCAGCTTCCATTTACTGTTCAGAAGGAGTAAATTTTACTCCGCAGAGATGGATAAAAGCAGTAGCATTTGAATAAAGACAGAGAAGTTTGTCCAGATGATCATGCCCCATGGAAGCATAGGGAGTGTGAGTGTGAGTGCGTATGTGTTTATGTATGTGTGAGTGTGTGTGTGTGTGTACATAAAAGTGAGTGTGTGTGTGAGAGTAAAAGTATGCCTTGAGTGGTTGTGTATAGGAGTATAAGTGTGTACATGTGTCAAAATAGGGGACAAGGGAAAGAAGAATAATGTGAGAAAGAAGGGCATACTAGCAACAGAAGTGGCTGCTCAACACACTTTGGAGGACTTTCAAGTGAGGCTGTTGATATTTTCCCAATCTGCATTTTAAAATTAAGGTTCTCTAAACCTCCGTTGTCCAATACAGTGCTCAATAGCCACACTTAACCTTGTGTGGATAGAGTACTTGAAATGTGGTTAGTCCAAATAGAGATGTGCTCTTTCATTTAAAATACACACTGCATTTCAGAGAGTAGGTATGATAATGAGAATATAAACTATTTCATTAATGTTTACACTGATTAATTTTAAGATGACAATAGTTTGGATATATTGGGTTAAATAAAATCTTAAAATTAATTTCGCTTGTTTTTAAATACTTTTTAAAGTAACTGAGTAAAACTTAAATGACATATTTGGCTTGCATTATTTTCTACTAAACAGGGCTTTTCTAAAGATTTTTGTCTTTAATATGTGTATTTGATTGGCAGTGGGGAGAGAGTATGAATTAGAGGGAGGTCTGTGGGTTCTCATTCACATACGTATAATTTTCTGACCTTAGAGTCAGAAAACTATCACCCTGAAACTTCTCACTTGATCACCCTTGTCCAGGAAGATATGACCCATTCCAGAAAGGAGTGAATAAGGTTGTCAGTTTCCCCATGTTCTATAATCCTGCAAAGGAAATATATTGACAAGGTACATATGCCTGGCAGCTCTCGTATCTTTCTTAAATATGGGCGAGGGACTGGTTCTGTGATGAAGCACAAAATGAGGGTCGCTCTTTCACACCATCTTCCAAGCAGGTGGCATTATGCACCAGGCTATTTATACAGTGAGTCCAGCACCCTAAGGGAGAAAGAAAGAGAGAGGGAAAGAAGGAAGGGGTGGGGAGGAGGAGGGGGGAGGGAAGGGGGGGAGAGAGAGAGAGAATCTTTGCCAAAAATATCTCTGATTTCTCCAGAAGCATACAGAGAAGAAAAAGATATTTGGTTCAACAGTAGTTCATTATCTAAATCCTTTGTAATTACTCTAAAGCTATCATTAAAGATAAAAAGTGATTATAATATTAATAGTATCTTTTTGTACTTATGTAGCTCTTTATAATTTAAAAAGCATAGCCTCAGCTATCATCCAATCTCTTAGGATGACTTCCATGGCTTAGATGGTTTTACTCCCATTTGCAAATGAGGAGACAGAGGCTGCATCAGCTATTGAAGAATATACAGAGTTGGCAGCAGGCCGTGAGTAGAACTCCAGTGTAGAAACTGATTCTGATAGTATTTTCCCCTCATTTCCTCTTATACTTATGGCTTGGTTAGTCTTGCTTCAAGATACTTTAAGGTGCTCTCTCTAAACTCTATAAGACTCACAAAATAAAGGCAAATAAATTCTTAGGTGGTGGTGGTGAGGGAGCATGAAGATTACTAAAACAACTTGTCAAGCTGTTTCACCCATGATTGTGGCTGTGATATAGATTTGATCTGTGAACAAACTGAGGTTCAGAACAGTGTTCCTCAAGTAGCAAGCATTAGAATTACCTGGAAAGCTTGTTAAAACACAGATTATTGGGCCCCATCTCTAGAGTTTCTGGTTCTGTAGCTCTGTGCGGACTTGACAATTTGCATTTCTGACTAGTTTTTAAGCACTGCTAATGGAATCAGTCCACGGACCACACCAAAGAGAACAATTGCTTTAGGGTGTTAACTCCATGGCAGAAATTCACAAGGACAGAGGACATATAATTGTGGCAACAGGACAAAGTCCATCACTATGTTTAGAAGCTGAGATGGTTTTCCTTTGAGGACCTTTTGGGACTAGGACACCTTACATTAGTGAATGTCTGGGATATAGACAATTTAGAAAACTGGGTCAAGAGGCAGCAGGAGGTAGATAACAGTTGTGGATAGAGAGGAAACAGAGAAAGAGATCAAGAGGGAGAAGGAGACAAAGACTGAGAGACAGACAGTGTGAAAAGATAGACCAAGAAAAACACACACACAGAGACTGATTGATTTAAAATGAAGAACCTTGATAGTCAACTTACCAGAAAAGAAAAGAAGAGCAAATCAATACCACAGTTTCCTGTTGTACACACAGTAAGAATGATCAAACAATAAAAAGGTCATTAGTTAGCTATTTAAATGTTTGCAATGTTTCCCCTATGAAATAAAATGATTATTTATCACCATGGTTGAAGCCACTTAAAAAGTCTAAACACACAGTTATCTAAATTGGCAGTGAAGGAAGAATCTTGCCTCTTCAAATTGTGACCACATGATAGGACTTCAAAAGTCTTTAATACAAAATTCAGAAAGGGAATTACTATTCAAGGAATGCAATTGTCTAGAGGTCTTTTTCCTATGACATAAGTTTTAAGTAAATAAAGTAGGTAAACCCATTGTTTCTGCCCCCACCCTCAGAGAGAGGCAGGTGACAGTTTCCCATTCTTTTGAAATCTCCTGTCTTCATTTCTTCTCACACACTCTCGTTTTGTCTATGTACTTCTAAGTTATAAAAGAAAGAAAAAAATATGTGTAGTAGAATGATAGCAATGGTCAAAAATTACCCAAAATACATTGATAAAAACTCTTGCCTTTAGAAAATCACGCACTTATTTCAACTATGGGACAAATGAAATTTCAGCCAAATGGTTTTTGAGTCATTAAGTTGTTTGTTGTGACAGAGTGAAACAATTGGAATGAAACAGTGTCACTTTAGGGAGTAATTTTCCATTTAAGAGAGAGCAAGAAGCTGGTTTTCTTAGGAAGCAGTTTTCTGATTTGGTGGTTTTAGGCAAGGAAGTAAAGTGGTGTCTAGATCCTGGTCGTCTTGAATACATACCTGATGAATATACATTGCCCACACTTGCACGGTCTCAGCACAATTTTGGAGTGGGCCTCCTTTTCTCCCTGCTCAGTTAAAAGTTGGAAGGAGTACAGCACAGAAAGCTATGGCTAGCACATTTTTTTTTTTTTATGGGTAAAATTTATAGAGTAATGTATCTACTTTTAGCATGACTATTGTTAAACCTGGAAATCAAGCAAAGTGGCACTGAGTATATTGCTTTATCAATTGGATTCGTTCAAGTGAAAAATGCTGATCAGGCCATGTCTATCCCTTGGGTGCAGAAACCCTACTTCAACTCTTGAATGGTCGATACATAAAAGTCAAATTCATTATAATTTGTAGCTTTTTTTTTTTTTCTTGAAGAAGCACACAGTTCTCAGTACATCAATATCAACTCTTAAATCCACATCGGATGGAGAGGGTACAGCACAGTAATTCAATCTCTTTACACTTAATATGGTCAGGAAGGGAGAATGAAAACAGCCTCTTGTAAAATGATGGAAAAAACAGGATGCAATCACTCTGATGGAGCAGTGCAAAGGAGTCATTTTACACCATCCGTTACCAGGGCAACAAAATACAGTGAGCCCTATACATCTAACAGGTGACATTTTAGCTAAGAAATTGCTTCTTTGGTATTTTTTCTGTCTATGAAAAACAATGTTACCCGCGTTTTCACTTGTCATGTACTATAGGGCAACATATTCCTGCTGACAGACTCATAATGGAAAAATCGAGCAGTTAAATAATATTACAGTCTAACTTTTTGGATACATGTTAATATGCTCTTTAAAGAGATTTCAGACATTTTCAAACACCCTGGAGATTTAAGGGACTGGAAATCTGGGCGTACAACTATGCATTTGCTTTGGTTTTTAGATAAAGTGAAAGTACTTAACTGTGTTTCCAGAATGTGGCATAAAGTCCTAGATATACTTTTAAGAAAAGTAATTAATGTGATTATTTCATATCATGAGGCCCACTGGCTTACAAACTTAACATTATGTTATGCTCACAGTCCTTTCTTAAGGAAAAAGAAAGGTAAGAAAATAATATTTTCAGAGCAGATTCATTCTTTCCTTTTCGGCTTACCCCCCAAAGTAATCTGATACTGAAAACATAGGAAATGGGAAAATTAATTTCTTCAAGAAGATCATAAAGAGTTTCATAAAATGTAATGTATTTTCTTAAGTACCTCAAGGAGATGATTGTTCCCCACCCCACCCCCAAAATTTCATGCAGTGTGATCATTATAAAATGTTGAATTATGTTTTATTGCCTGTCTAAGGATTTTGTTACTGCCCCAGAGCTATTCCAGGTCTTATAGGCTTAGATTCCAAAAAGAAGTGTAATAATTTGTGTCTGGGCCTTTCATGATTTTTTTTTTCAGAATTACTGACGTACAAGAACAGAAATTAAAAGTGAGGACAGAGTTTAGGGGATAGAATGCAAACTTTCTACCTTACAGATCAATAAAACAATGTCCAAGGAGACAGAGAGAGTAAAAATGGGGCTAGAACCCAGGTCCCCTAGTACTGAGGTCACTGCTCATTTAATTATTGCAATGTCATCCAGATATTTATTGAGCACCTGCTATATGCCCAGCCTTCTGGGATACAAAATTGAATAAACAACAGTTCCAGGCTGCCAGGGGTCCACAATTAGATTGGGGTGACAGATAATTCTAAATACAGTAGGGCAAGTGCTTTAATGAAGACATGACCAAGGCACTGTTGGGAAACAAAGGTGGAAAAGCTCCTATTTAAAGCAAAGGCTACACCTTAATTATATGGCAGTTCATCAACTATCATAACTAAACTGCCCAATTATTAGACTCAAATGTAATGTAACACAGAAGTAAGCCCATCTGTGTCAAGGATTAGAAATACCTTTATTATTATTGCTGTTATTATTATTATTATTATTATTATTATTATTATATTTGATTAAAAAATACAACATAAAATGTATCATTTGTCTTAGTCCATTCTGACTGCTGTAACAAAAATATAGACTGGGTGGCTTATAAACAACAGAAAAAGACCCTCCCAGACCCAGACTTCCAGCAAAACTGTTATTGCTCACAGTTTTGCTGGAAGTCTGGGTCTGGGAGGGTCTTTTTCAGGTTGCAGAAAGCCTACTAATTACTGTTTCCTCACCTGGCAGAAAGGGTGAAGAAGCATTCTGGGGTCTTTTTAAAAGGACACTATTCTCATTTCTGAGGGCTCCACTCTCATGACCCGATCGCCTTCCAAGGTCTACCTCCTAATGTCAGCACATCAGGGGTTATGATTTCAACATATTTTGAATTTTCAGGGGATACATTCAGTCTCTAGAACCATATTAACTATTTTAAGTGTACAGTTCAGTAGAGGTAAGTATATTCACACTGTTGTGAAACAGATCTTCAGGACTTTTTCATCTAGCAAATCGCAAACTCTACACCCATTAAACAGCTCCTTCTGGTCCCACCTCTCCTTCTCCTTCCACACCATCAGACCCTGGTAACTTCTATTATACTTTCTGTACCTATGAATTTTACTACATTAGAGGCCTCATGTAAGTGGAATCGCAGTATTTTTCTTTTGTGATTATTTTTTTATTCACTTGGCACATTGTCTTCAAAGTTCATCCATATTGTATTAAGTGACAGGATTTCCTTCTTTTTAAGATTAAATAATATTCTATTGTATGTATATATCAAATTCTGTCTGTTATCCAATGGACATTTCCAACTCTTGGCTATTGTGAGTAGTTCTACTATGAACATAATGGTGCAAAGGGGTTAGAAATATCTTAACAAGGAGAAAGGCCAGATATAGCAAGAAGAAGCTCAGAGAAGGGAAGAAAAAAAGAAGAGAAAAAAAGTTTGTGTGTGTGTGTGTAGGGGGGGCAGGTAGGTAGGTAAGCAATTGCCTTAAGAAAATAATTCTCTTACTTTAAATTTGGGATAAATTAAATCATCTGGATTTCACTCATTGTAGTCCTGAAATACTGAAGAATTAAGGTGGCAACATTTAGTAAACTGACATGTAGTAGGTTGGGAAGAGAAAAAGAAAAAAACATTTTCTTATCTTATGGCTTATGTTAAATACTAAAAAAATTCCCCTAAAAACAAAAAAGACCAAGAAATAGTAAAATGTCTGAGAGAATGTGAAAAGCAATGAAGTTGTGATCTAAGGAAGGGGTGAAGGGGACAGGAAAACATAGGACATATTAAATAAATCCTCACACCTGTTTTGCCCTCTGTAGACACTGAAGTTATCAATCTTAGTTTCTGAACATTATTTAACTAAGACACTGTTGGTTATAAGATAGGAGAGCAGAAATAGAAAACACATACATAAAATAAGGCAAGAGGAAGACAATTGGTGCATTATGGCATTAGAATTGTGTAGAGGAGAGAGTGAGGTTTACTGGGTTGGAGTGAAACCCAGAAAACCAAGTAACAGGTACACATGGTTACAAATGAGAGTAGATGTAATTACAATCAACCAGACAAATAATTTGTCTTTTGCAATTTTCTTTTACAAATTAGAAATAATTAAGTATAAAAGTAGGAAGGAAGATACACTATTTTAGTGCAATTTCCCTGGATGTGTTTTTATCATTGCCTTCAATGCCTTTTTCTATTTCATTTGTATTTATTTTAAGTAGTTGACCTACTAATAAAGTTTGTCTTCCTGTGAGGTGAAAAGCACTGTTCCATAGAACTACAGAGGATTTGGTGTTCATGGCATTCATAAAGTTACTGATTTCTGCTCTCTGCTTCTGCGGGCTCCCTGGAGGTGGTGGCTCCTGGGTTAGCATCTGTTCTGTTTAGAATCACACCTTATTATAGGAGACAGGTGGAACTGAGGAGTGCTTGGCTTAGTTCTAGAACAGGGTGCTGAATTCAAAGAAAGACATACAAGGGCATTGCAAATAGGTAAATGTAAAGTGATTTTACCCCAGTGTTAAACCAAAAATCTAGAAACGAAAATTTGTGTTACCTAAATTTTGAATGATGTCAGTCATTTACTTTTCCTGTTTTTAATATTTGATTTAGAAAGTTTAAGTAGTTTCAAATTGAGTTTAAACACTTGGATGATTTCATTGAAACAAACACATATAGACAGGTAACCTAAAACAACAAAAAAATTTTTGATGAGAGATTGTTCCTTAAATAGGACTTGAAAAAGAAATATGTAAATGCTAAAATGGTTGCTATCATGTAACAGGTATATTTAAAACTCTTTTAAAATTAAAAACATCAGAAGTGATTTTATATAATTGTGTCCATTTGGTGTATATAATTTTTTAAATCCAGCTTTGTTTTTCATATTAAAATATATGGCCTTCAGTGTGCCATTATAACTTCTTTATAATATCACTTATTATGTCTATTATATTTATTTCATCGACTGCATGGATAATAATTTCTTCAAGCCCTATACCATTATTGGCTTTTTAGGTTTATTTTTATATTTCTTCTATTAAAATTATGCCATGGATAGGTGTAAAGTTTATTGTTTTCTTTCTTTGTTTTTAGTAGTAAATAGAAGCTATTAATTGCAGAGTTAAATCTATCCATTTTCTTTTGAGATGACCTTTATTGATTCTAAATTTGGAAAGTTCTCCACATTTCCAGAACTATAATAAGAATTTATTGTCTTTTCATTTTACTGTCTTTTAAATAGTTTTGAGGGTTTTTTACCCTGAGAAAAACAGCTGCACTTTGGATATACCAATCTATTAAAAATGGAAGTATTAAGAAATTTTGAGATAACGTGGCATTATTGTTATTATATGAGAATCTTAATTATTATTCAAATAGATTTAAAATATTTTTTTCTATATTTTTCTTAGTGAATAATAATTTCCTGAACATCAATTTGTATATTTGTGAACTCTATCCATAAGCAGTACCTTTTCTCTTAGGTTTACATTTTTTTCATTCTTATTTTTTGAGGTATAATTCACTCACACTCCTCTGGGAATTCTTGTGAGTAATCAGAGATAAAATGCCCATCACGTATTCTGAATATAATGAATTTTATATAAAAATGCAACCTGTAAAATAGCAAAAGTAAAATCTGTGATGATATGTAAGTAAATATGACCACAGGTAATATGAACACCAGACTGGCGATATACTAATAAGAGTGGGGTACCATTTAATCTATTATTCTTCAAAGTTATTTTGGATTTTCAAATGGAAGTTGTAAAAGAAGTAAAAAGTATTGGAGTTAGAAAGGAAGATGATACAAAAGAAGGGAATAACTCATAGAATACAATTAATCTCCTGGACAAGTTTGATAATTGATTTCCTGACTTTTCTGTCTTGGCAGGAAGGGAAAAGTAGCAATATTCATGGAGAAAAAAGTGAGAGCATAAGGTAGGCTACGATCTTTAAATTGCATGTCAGTAAAAATATATTTTGTGTCAGTGTGTCAATAAAAATATTTCCTCATGTTGACATTTTAATTCTAGTAAAATGTGTGAAGGGTGCAACCTTTATTTTTAACTTTCATAACATACATAATTTTAGTCATATCAATAGAATAATGAATAAATGATGATTACTTAAAATTGAAACAACATTTCTCTCCTTTCCTGTCCCACTTTCTTTCCTATCCAAATTCAACTACTTAAAAAAAATCCCTACCACTTTAGAATTCAAGCAGAAGTGAATTACTCTCTAGTGACTATATTAATAACCTCCTTAAGACTGGTGTCCTTAACACTATTGCCATTTGTCTCCTTCTAACTCATCATCCATTTGGATAACAGAGTGATTGTGCATTCACAGATCAGTCACTGTTACAATTATTCAACAGAATGAAGTCCAAAACACCTTGGTTTTATGTATAATCTGAGCATTAGCTACTTTTCCACCTTGATCTACAGTTCCTAAGAGACTTCTGTGGTACCCACTTTGAAAACCTTGTGTTCTGTGGACAGACTTTAAGCTTTGCTTAGCTTTATACCTAGACAGCTACTATGCAAACCTGTGTTCCTGGAGAATTGCTGATGGTATGTAAAAAAAAAAATCTAATAGTGCATTAGAAATAGACATAAGCAAAGAAAAAGCAACCTTGCCAAATAAGCTGAACCCAAAGTACAATGACAGGGAAAAAAAGTCAAGTCAGCTTAACCCCAACTGGCACTTACAAGATTAACAGTATGGTTTGTAGTATGCTTGGAAGGAAAGCAACCAGCTTTAAGATAATTAAGTGCTACCATCAAGGAAGGATTGTGCAGGTGCCAAATAAGGTTGTCTGGGACACCAGATCCCTCTCTATCTCACAATGCCATGAAAACATGAAAAACTTGAAGGAATGGAGCCCTGATAGTGTTTGTGACACTCTAATTCAGATTGCGGGAAGATTTACACAGGAATCTAGATGGAGGAAAAAGAGCAAACAAAATAAGAAATATATGTTCTTATATTTTTAAATTTTATTATGCGAACATAAGAATTTCTTGAGTACTTAAAACATTTGTATTTTTCCCTCTGGCTTTTTTTAAGTTAGTAAAGGCAATTAATCCTGTAGCTGCTGATCCACGTTGCCTTATATTTCTGAAAAGTAGACATTATAAATCAGGAAGGGGAAAGCTTGCTCTTCTGGTCTGAGAAAGGAGAACAACCTTACTGGCACCCCTTTACCAATATGCCCAGGAGGGTTGGGTCCATCCACTAGTGTAAGTGTAAATGTAGCAGAATCAACTGCTACTATCTCACCCTTCAGAGCCAGCATGAAAACCATTCACTGGCTCTCTGGATTTTTAAAACTTGCCTTTGATTCCTCTAGACAGGTGTAATTGCTTCTTACATTTATCTGAAGCACTTTATACAAATCCACAACATATTTTGCATTATAGACTTAAAAAAAAAACTGTTGGAATTCCTTAAGGGTGGAGTCTAGTGCTTCATTTTTTATTATTCCCATGTCTTGAATATAGTCTGCATTAGAAAAATGTTTTTTCTTAATTAAATTGTCAAATTAGGCAATGCATCTATAAATATCTAAATTGTACTCAATTCTCTTTATTCTCTGTTTATTCAATGGTTTCCTGAAGCCCTTCTTTATACTATAGCCTGTGACCAATGACCTTCTTTCTCTGAATTTCCACTAGATTTATTCTTAGTATCTTATAGTTTAGAGCTTAATTTTTTCTCACATAGTCATTCTCACTTCCTTGGTAGATAATTGGATTCTTGAAGATAGTAATAACATTTTATCTTAAGAAATGTCTACCACAATACTGATATCTGAGAAATAGTAAATACTTGTTGATTGCTGTAGTTAGGCTAGTATTGTAGTTTTCACCCAATATATTAATATCTGATATATGAATTTTAATAGTAAAGATAACAATAAATGACCTATATTCAAATCATATATTGTGGAATTCTGAGTTACTTTTCCTCATGGAATCATAGTTAATATCAACACTCTGAAATCAGACTGACATTGATGTGAATCACATTTCTTCCCCTTGCTACCAATGTGATCTTAAATTTTATGTTTTTGAATCTCAGTTTTCTTAGGTACAAAATGAGGATAATAAAAGTCATTACAGATTAGAATTGTTGCATTGATTAATTGAGAAAATGCACAGAGACAATGTCTAGCATATAATAAATGCTTCAAAGAAGATAGATATTATTATTATTGTTATCATCATCATTATTATTAAAATGTTAAGAAAATTAATCCATCAGCCCAAGGAACTTTGAGAAGATCTTTAAATTGCTTACAATGTTTTTCACATAAAATAACTTTTCACCCTAGAAAAATACATGCAAGTAAATAATGTATGGCTATATTTTTCTTTTTAAATTACACAATATGAACTGGTTAGTACTTGGATGGGAAACCACCTAGGAAGACCAGGTGTTATAGGCACTTAAAAATTAATTAATTAATTAATTAATTAGTTAGTTAGTTAATTAATTATACAATATGTCTTACTGTTGAATTGTACCCCTGCAACTTACTGGGTTTTGTTAACCAATGTCACCATAATAAAGATAAATTAATTAAATCTTTAAAAAAAGATGTTTGGTCATTTTCTGTATTTAAGAAGTTAGTTGGTGTATTCAGGTTGTGATTTTAATGACCCTTATAATTCAATTCATTTTTCTAGTCAGAAAAGCATGGTTAAACATAATGCCAGAGGTTTATAAAAATTGTTTAATAATTTTGTCAATTTTTATAACTTTTAGTTTCTAGGATAACTTGAAGCTATTCTTTTTTATTTTTCAAATTCAACAAATTCAATAAAACTAGCAATTCATGAAATTTTTTTACATAGACTTGTTTTTGAAGTGAAAAAATTTTTTAAATCTCTAAGCATGAACTTAGTGAATTATTCTTTTACTATTAAAAATGGATAAATCTGTGTTTGAACTACAGAAAAAAATAATTAATTACACGAAGGAGGTAACATCAGAGAAAATACTGATGTGAGGAATTCCAAAAGTCCACCCTTCATAAAAATCAATAATAATAATAAAAATAAAAACCTGGCAAATTTTTAAGTATCAACTTTTTCAGAATTCTGGAAACCAAAAACTTTCAGCAACCTGAGCAGAGCTTAGTCAAGAAAAAATGGTTGAATCATTTTAAGAAGAGCAGGCTTTGTCCCTTTTTCACTTACCCTAGTCCCAGCTTCTACATGTCAGTTCAGTGGTAGTTTTCAAAATTATAGCCCATTTTACTGATACCTATTCCTGAGGCAGCAGAAGGACCTCATTCACAAAGATTGGCTCATAATAGATCTGTCTGCTGACTCCCTAGAGAACCTTCTCAAATGGTTTATCTTAACCTTGGCTAAATTGGAACTTGCCCAGACAAAGTCACTGGCCCTTGGGTATTTGTTAAAACTACAGGCCCATTTTTTATTTAGAGTCTACTTCTTGAGGCAATGGATAGCAATTGGGGCAAACAATAATACACTAACCAAGAAACTTGAGAAGAAAGACTGGATAATAAGATGTTTTTGATGGGGGTTGGGGCAGAGTGTGATTTGAAAAACTTGGACATATCCCCAGAAATATGGAAAACCGCATGCATGCCCAAGGCTCTTTATTTGTTCGAACAATACCTGAGAAGGTCCTAAGCTCTCACCTCTAGCTGACTTTGACACTCTGCCCAAGTAGAAGTGAGGCTAATAATAAGCTGTAAACCACCATGTTAAGTGTTAAAGACATGCCCTAAAACACAGAGAGTTCATTTGGAAACATTGGAAGATGTTTTTTAAAATTATTTTAAAATTTATTTTAAAATTATAATTGACATACGATATCATATTAGTTTCAGGTATACAAAGTAGTGATTAGATATTTATATACCTTACATGGTAATCACCATGATAAAGCTAGTATCTATCTGGGAGATCTTTTTATTTGTTTGTTTTGGTTTCAGGCATTTTAGGAAATTTCTACCTAAGCATTAGTTGACCACCAAGATAGTAGAATGGATGGTTCAGTAGCCATGCATAGCAGAGAACACAGAATTTACAACAGTAGTTTAGAGGAGTCACTAAACAAACAAAAATAACTATAACAAGCAGCAACAATGAATCCTGGGGAGGAGGGAGAATCTGATTTCCAAACTTAATACATTAAAATGTTTTAAATGTCTAGTTTTAAACTGTGTGTAAAGAAATAAAAGAAGTATTAGTCATACACAGAAAAAAGACAATCAATAGAAGCTATCTCTGATAAATCTCTTTGGACTTATTAGACAAAAAATTAAAATCAGCTGTTTTAAATGTGTACAAAAAACTCAAAAAAATTATTTCTAAAGAAAAATATCCAGAATTATGTCTCACAAATAAAAAATACCAATAAATGTATAGAAATTATGAAGAAGGAACCAAACAGATATTCTGGAGTTGAAATGTAGAAAAATTTAACTGAAAAATTTACTAAAGGTGCTAAGCAGCAGACTTAAGTGGGAAGAAGAGTTAGTTAGCTTGAAGATAGGTCATTTGACATTATTCAATATGAGAAACATAAAGATAAAAAGAATAAAGAGAAATGAACAGAGCCTAAGAGTCCTTTGAGACTGACTATATCAGATATTCCAAGATAGGCAAAATGGAAGTCTAGAAGTAGAGAGAAAAAAAAGCGCAAAGAATATTGAAAAATTAATGGCTAAAATTTACCCCAATTTGATAGAAAAAAATTAATACTCTTATCCCCCAAACTCAAAAACTCTTAAGTAATACAAACTTGAGGCCCATATATTATAATCAGTTTAAAGCCAAAGACAAGAAAGAGAATCTTGAAAGCAGTGAAAGTCTGACACATCATGAACAAAGGATCCTTAAATAAAAGTTAACAGTTAATTTCTCATCAAAAACTGTTGGGAGCACAGGAGGCAGTGGGATTCAAAGGGTAGAAAAAAATACTGTCAATGTAAAGTTCTATATTCAGCAAATGTATTCCAAAAATAAAGAAGAAATCATGGCATTATCAAATGAACAAAAAATGGAGAGAATCTATTTCATTTTTTTGCAGAACTGCCCTACAAGAAATTCCAAAGTGAGTTATTTAGGCTGTAACAAAAGAATATGGGAAAGTAACTTTAATCTATGTAAATAAGTAAAGAACACCAGTAAAAACAACTATGTATGTATGTAATATAAAAGGCAGTATTAATGTATTCTCTGTATGAAACTCCTCTTTTTTCCAACCTTATTTAAAAGACAACTGCATAAAACAATCATAAACTTAAATTAAAGGACACATAATATGTAAAGATGTAATTTGTGACCATAACAGCTCAAAGAAAAGAGGGAGGCAAACAGCTATATATTGTATCATACCAAAATTAATTTGATATTAATCTGAACTCTGAATCTAGATGTTATGAATTAAGTTAAGTGGAATTCTTATGGCAATAATTAAGAAAATAACTCTAAAAGTGTATAAAAGAAACCACAAGGAAATTAAAAAGGCACACTAGAAAATATTAATTTCCTACAAAAGAATGCAGTACCAGAAGGACTGAAAAACAAAAAAGTACAAGACATTCAGAAGACAAACAGCAAAATAGCAGAAGTCCTTTCTCATCTGTAATTACTTTAAGTATAAAAGGATTTAACTCTCCAATCAAAAGGCAGATTTTCAAAATAGATTTTAAAAATTATGCAGTTGTATTGCTATAAGAGACTCAATTTAGATACAAAGATATAAATAGGTTTTAAGGGAAAGAATCAAAAATGGTATTACATGCAAACAATACCAAAAGTAAGCTGGAATGGCTATTAATATTAGACAAAATACACTTTAAGTCAAGAACTATTATAGGAGAAACAGACATAATATATGATAAAAGGGTTAATTCATTATATAACAACTGTAAAAATATATAAACCTCTCAGCAGAGTCTCCAAATACATGGAGAAAGACAAACAGAATTAAAGAAACAAACGGATCAACAATAAAGGTGGAGACTTTAATACCCCACTTTCAATAATGGATAGGACAACTAGAAAGAAGATCAACAAGGCAGTAGAAGTCTTAAGTAACACTATTAACTCAGTAGACCTAACAATATTATAAAACACTCCAGCCAACAACAGCAAATAAACATTTTTCTCAGGTACACAGAACATTCTCAAGGTATACCATATGTTAGGCCACAACAGGTCTCAATACATTAAAATGATTAAAATAACACAACTACATTCTTTGACTACATGTAATAAAATTATAAATCAATAACAGAAGGAAATTTGAAAAATTAAAAAATATGACCTCAAAGGCAAGGGAAGTAAAAGCAAAAATAAATGAATGGGATTATATCGAACTAAAAAGCTTCTGCACAGCAAAAGAAACTGTCAGCAAGACAAAGAGGTAACCATATGAATGGGACAATATATTTGTAAAAAACACCTCTGATAAGGGCCAACTAGCCAAAATACACAAGGAATTCATACAGCTAAACAACAATAACAAAAAAACAACCAATCCAATTAAAAAATGGGCAGAGGACCTGAACAAACACTTCTTCCAAGAAGACATACAAACCGACATATGAAAAGATTTTCAGCTTCACTAGCTATAAGGGAAATTCAAACCCAAACTACAATGAGATACCATCTCACACCTGTAAGAACAGCTACCATCAACAGGACAAGCAATAACAAGTGTTAAAGTGATTGTGGAGATAAGGAAGAATGGAGCTATACTAAGTAATCTTGGAAAAGAGTACTTTGATTGGATACTATAAGGTTAAAGACAAAAAAAAAAAACTTTATAAACACGGTACCCTAGTTTTAAAATTTATTTCTTACAGAAATATCAGTTATGAATTTTCAAACTACTTAGTCTGTATATTAGGATTGAACAAGTTAATAGATATACTGTAGATAATGAGAGTCAGATTTCTCATTGACAGAAAGAAAAGTTACAAATAAAGCAGCAAAGCTAGAAGGAAACTTGTGGTGCTGATTTAGAATTTAGAGGTAATATTATGGGCTTGTGATACGAATGTGTACGCATGTTTGTGTGTGTGAAGTGTGTGTAAGTACAATTAATCCTCATAGTTTGCAAATTTACTATTTGCAAACTTACCTACTAGCTAAAATTTGTTCGTAATCTCAAAATCAATACTCTCTCTGCTTTTATAGTCATTCACTCATGTGTGTACTCAGTGATGAGAAATTTGAGTCACTCAATACACATATTCCCAGGTGAGGCTGAACAAGGCAATATCTGCCTTCTTGTTTTCAGTTCTGATCCTATACACAGTGTCCATTTTGAGATATATATTTAGTGTAACATTTTTCCATTTTTGCTTTTTTTTTGTATTTGGGGGCTTTTTGTTTGTAATTTTGCTGTTTAAAATTCTCCCCAAGTATGGTGCTGAAGTGCTATCTAGGCTTCCTAAGTGCAGGAAGGTTGTGATGTGCCATACAGAAAAAATAAGGATGTTAGATTAGATTTGTTCAAAAATAAGTTATAATGCTGTTGGCCATGAGTTCAATGTTAATTAATCAATGATATATATTAAGCAAGGTGTCTTTAAACAAACAAACAAAAAAACCACACATAAAATAGGGTTATGCATTGACCAATTGGTGAAAATGTGATCAGAGACTCATAGAAACCTAACTCTGTATTTCCCCTAGAAGTAGTAATTCAGTATTCATTAATTCAGTATTCACAATGACTTAAGAAAACATAACTACTGCAAATAATAAAAATAAAATCTGTATGTGTGTATATATGTGTGTGTGTGTGTGTGTGTGTTTTCTGCTTCCTTTGATGGTACCCATACAATTCTAGTCCTGAGAAAATTACATGTCAATAAAAAATATAAATTTTTAGACAGAAAACCTCAATTAAGTCTTAATGTTTCTACTTTTTGGTTATGAATGTATAGACACCGTTTATATTTTCTAAGTTTAGGAACTAACCTTTGTAACATTTGAATATTAATAATACCTACCTCAGAGTTTGTTATAAAATCATATTTAATTCTCAAAAGTGAAAATGCTTTATCAATGAAAAGCAGACATTAGATTTCTGGTCAAGACGGCAGAATAGGTAAATGATGCACTCACCTCCTCCTACAACGGCATCAATATTACAGCTAAACTACCAAACAACCATCATTGATAATTGCCTGAATCTAGCTGAAAAGAAGTCTTATAACTAAGGATATACAAAAGAAGACACTTCGAGCCTGATAGGAGGGGATGAGGTGTGGAAGGGCTGATCCTATACTCATGTGGAGGTTAAAATATGGGAGGGTTATCTCCACTGTAGAAGTAACACCTGAGGAGCTAGCCTAAGGTTTCAATGCCAGAGAAAGAAGTCCTCACTACTTCAGGCTGTGAAAACCAGTGGAGATTGTGGCTGAGGTGAAGGGCTGCTGAAATCTCAAGAGCTCTTCTTAAAGGGTTCATACATGAACTTACTCACTGATGGACTCACTCACTCTGAGCTCCAGCACTGGGGCAGCAGCTCAAAAGACACCAGGGATATATGGGAAGGAAATGAATTGTCTGATTTTAGGGCAAGAAAAGGAGGAGCAGCTTTTACCCAGACTGAAATGCTGGCAGGAGCCATTGCTCCTTGGTTGAAACTTCCCCCCACCCAGCTTACATTTGCAGGAAGGTGCCACACCTGAGTTTCCATCAACCTGGCTTACACCATTCTTTCTGCCTTGGTGGTTCCCTGCCTCACCCAAATGGGAGGCCCACCCATCCACTTTCAGTGGCTTTTCCATACAAATGACCTGTCTTGCCTCATGCTGAGGACTTTCCTAAAACCCCTCCAAAGTTCACAAACCACAAACAAGAAGCATCTTGCCTCACTGTGCCCCATACCTCTTGATAAGGAGCACCAACAACCCCAACACTAGAAGCAGCTGGCCTCAGTTCCCAACTGAGTCTCTACTAGGCAGCTCTAAGCCCAGTACAAGTGGCAACCATCTGGTTAGCACTTTGTAGCTCATACCAAGTGGCCCTGAGAAAGGCAGAGGCAGCGGTTGACCTAGGCCTGTGCCAGACACCCTCCCAAGAGACCCAAGAACCAACACACCCAGAGGCCAGCTTCAGACCACACTGGAGCATCATCCAACCTTCTTCACAAATGACACACCCAGAGGGCAGCCTGAGCAGGCACCAGAGTCCTGCTAATGGAAATTCTGTTCCCTAGGGTCAGCCCCTGCACAGTAGCTCCTTCCCTGTAGTCACAGCCAGTCTTTACAACTAATCAGCCTGAGGGTCAATTCCTCCCATTAACATGCCAACAGCAATCAAGAATCAACTACTATAGCAGGGTACATACAACCCACACAAGAGACACACCTGGAATATGTGGCTCAGGTGAATAGGGAGACTACACAACTGAGTCCCATAGAACATCTATTATTACTTAAGGTCACTCTGTCAAGACCAGGAGACATAATAGCTCTACCAAATACACAGAAACAAAGATAGAGAGGTAGCCAAAATGAGGAGACAAAGAAACTTGTTTCAAATGAGAGAACAGAACAAAGCTACAGAGAAAGAACTAAACAAAGTGGAGACAAGCACTCTACCAGATGCAGAGTTCAAAATACTGGTTACAAGGATACTCAATAAACTTAGTGAGAACTCAGTGAGAACTTCAACAAAGGGATCATAAGCATAAAAAAAGAACATAGAAATAATAAAGAAAGAACCAGTCAGAAATGAAGAATACAATATCTGAGATGAAGAATATCCTAGAAGGAATCAAGAGCAGATAAGATGAAGTGGAGGACTGAATCAGCAATTTTGAAGATAAGGTAGCAAAAAATACCCAATCAGAATAGCAAAAAGAAAAATGAATCCAAGAAAATGAGGATTGTTTAAGCGGTCTCTGGAATAACATCAAGTGTACCACCATTTACATCATAGGGATACCAGAAGAAGAGAGAAAGCCAAGAATTGGAAATCTATTTGAAGAAATAATAATGTAAAACTTCTCTAACCTTATGAAGAAATAGACATACAAGCCCATAAAACACAGAGTCCCAAATGAGATAAACCCAAAGAGGTCCACACCAAGATACATCTTAATTAAAATGCTAAAAGTTAAAGACAAAGAAGGAATCTTAAAAGTAGCAAGAGAAAAGCAGTTATTTACAAAGGAATTCCCATAAGATCATCAGCTGATTTCTCAACAAAAACTTTGCAGGCCAGAAGGGATTTGCACCAAATATTCAAGGTGATGAAAAGGAAAGATCTACAACCAAGATTATTCTACCCAGCAAAACTATCATTTAGAATTTAAGGACAGATAGAGAGCTTCCCAGACCAAAAAAAAAAAAAAAAAAAGAAAGAAAAGCTAAAGGAGTTTATCAACACCAAACCAGATGACAAGTTAAAGGGACTTTTTTAAGATAAAGAAGAAAAAATAAAAGATAAAAAAAATATGAATAATAACTATGTATCCATCAACAATTAAAATATGAATAATAATATGAAATATGAATAATAATATGAAATATTCATAAAAATATGAATAATAACTATGTATCCATCAACAATTACTATAAATGTAATTGGGTTAAATGTTCCAATCAAAAGACATAGGGTAGCTGAATGAATAATAAAACAAGACTCTTACATATACTGCTTGCAAGAGACTCACTTTTAGTTGAAAGACACACATGGACTAAAAGTAAAGGTATGAAAACAGATATTTCATGAAAATAAAAAAATAAAATAAAAAAGTGTGGTAGCCATACTAATACCCAAGAAAGTAGACTTCAAAACAAAGGTTTTAATAAGAGACAAAGAAATATCCAACAATTATACTTCTGGATATTTATCTGAAGAAACCCAAAACACTAAGACATATGCATCCATATGTTCACTACAGCATTATTTACAATAGCCAAGACATGGAAAGAGAACTAGGAATAGTTGAGGGCATAGTCTTTGATTGATTGGAATCATTTAACAACAAATATGTATTGAATACTTTTATATGCCAGATAGTTTCTTAGAAACTAAGGATTGAAGGCCAAAAGAGGTCTTGGTCCTAAATTACTAGGAGACAGACAGTAAGCAAAGTAAACTGATATGTAAATAAGATAGTTTTAAACTGAGGTTAAGTGCTAAGAAAAAAATGAATGGGATGATGTAACAAAGATAATAGCAATGACATAATTTGAATTATGTATTTAAAGCAGAGGTACTCAGTTCCAAATACCAAATACACACAGTTCTCTAGTTATTGAGAAACCCTAAAATATAAAATGCAGTGATCATTTAGTGATATCTATCATAGACATGAGAAGTGGATTCCAACATTAAAATTTTGTATTGCTGACAATATAGTAGAGAGGAGGAAAAAAACATTAAAACTAGGAATAATGTCTTCTATCAGCATATTGCTTAAAATTATTCTCAAAATTCTTAACATTGGTACAAAAAAAAAAGAAATAGATATAGCTTTAATTGTATCATTATCTGTAGATGATAAAATTTTCTACCTAGAAAAGCATGAAGAATTAATGGAGGAAAACTATTAGAACAAAATATTTTAATGTGAGTTTCATGCACAATAAATGTACAAATATTATTATCATTTATATATAACAGTTAGAAATGCAACAAATTAAAATATCCTATCACATTAGCAGCAATAACAAAGTGTGAGTTGTATCAACAAGAATTATGTAAAGTAACTCTACTATGCATGCAATAAGAAAATGATTAAAGAGATAGGCCAAGCTTCTCAACAGAAATAGTAATGCCACCAAATATTTTCAAATTATTTTTTATTAAGGTAATTTTTATTGAAATATCAGAAAATTTAATAGAAGAAATTCTAGGATGCATTTGCAAAAATAAATGAGTAAGACTATTCAAATTTTTTTTCCAGGAAAGAAAGGAGCAAAGGAAATATTTCCTATAAATTATGAAACCTAGAAGTACAATTAGTATTTATTCAGGAATCCACAGAGAGACTGCTAAATTTCAATAAGAAGTCCAAAATTCAAGTGTTTTTCCATGTAAAATTTGAATATATGGTAGAGGTAGTATCCTAATTAAGTGGGAAAATCAATCTTTTTTTTTCTCCTCAATTCTATGTTCTGGCAAAATTGGTCAGAATTCACACCTCATAACATACACTAAATCAATTCCATACGATTTGAGGAGTCAAGTACAAAAAAGAACAGAGAAAGTAAAAGAAGATATAGATGAACCTTGAGCAGGTCTTGCACAGAAAAAAAAAATAAATAAAGCAATAAAAGAAGCCAAACATTTAAAAAGTTTATGTATTGTGTCTATACATAAAGTTTTAAGTTCTGAATGCAAAATGAAGATCATAAAGACCCTTAAAGGTAATTTACCCGGTGTAATAAAATCTATGCCACAAATTTGACAGGTTAATTTGATTCAAGACTCCTGATATTAAAGAAGGCCTCTGAAAGTCAGAAGGAAAAGAATGTATGATGCAGTAAAGACCAGTGAAAGTGGGAAAAAAAGAAATACAAATAGAAAATGAAGGACAAAAGATATGAAATGATTTTACATCAATTCCTCTTTCTATGAAAGGAGTAAGTACAAAGAAATAAAACAGAAGGCATCACCAGGACAAGGATCACAGGAAACAAGAAGTATTGCCGTGTATAAATTCAGGCAGTGACAATTTAAAGGGAATTTCTGAATTTTAGCATGGTTTTGATCTAAAAAGACATCATATAGTCTAGAAGAATATCAACTAGCCTGAGAGTCATCACCACGAAGAACTTCAGAGGTGCCAAAGCAAAGAGAATTTACTAAAAACACTTTTCATATTACAATAATAGGTATGTAAAGGAACTGAGTGGGAAACTAATATAGAACCACAGTGGGTGTAAGATGTCTTCAAAGAAGGTAGTTGGTAGAAACCTGGGTGAATTAAGGAGTGGAAACACAGGAAGTAGAAAATTTTTGATGTGCATAGATCTAAGAATCCAAATTTGCGTATTTGGGAATTGGGAATTCTTGGTTTCCCATGTTTGTTGCCTCTTTTGTAGACACTAAGCAGTGTAAACGATCATAAAGTTGTTTATGATTATGTGAGATATGGTAGACAGGGGAATCATAAAAGCAAGCTTTCCGACTCTCTGTGTCTAAAGGCCACAGGCTTTTATTTCTCTCTGCTCTCATCATTTGCCTAAGTGTGGAATGAATGCCAGAATTGTTTGCTGACTGAATTTTCTTGTTTCTCAATTATAAAATTACCTTTATAATTTGTATTTTCCAAGTCCTAGACTTTACTATTGATCACGAAACTAATAATTAAAACAATCATGTGTCACTTTTCCTTATAAAACTGATAGGAATTAAAAATATATATATTATACAGACTTGGCAAGTGTGCCTAGTATATTGCTTGTTATATAAGCTTTATGTTGACTAAAATATATCAAGAACCATA
Organism: Cynopterus sphinx; assembly: GCA_030015415.1. Lineage (NCBI taxonomy): Eukaryota > Metazoa > Chordata > Mammalia > Chiroptera > Pteropodidae > Cynopterus > Cynopterus sphinx. Next base: position 93,533,901 of record CM057385.1, on the reverse strand, counting down.
TGGAGTCATATCCACAACACTTCCTAAAGGAGCAATTTCTTCTATGGCAATAATGAGAGCTGCAACGAAGATTAATGTTAAAGCTTTTATGTTTATAATAGTAGCAACACTATTAAAAAGCCCTAAAATATGTGAAGTGTATTTAAATAAATACTAATAGAGAACTTTTATTCTTTTATGTACATAAAAATTTTAAATTTGAATTGCCTCAGTGGCAGTTACTATCATGAATTTTGAGTTTTATAATTTAATAAATATATAATTCATATTTAAAATAATTTATAAATAGTATGTGTGATTTTAACTAACCTATATGTAATTAACTAATTTGTTATTCAATATGATATTTTTGAGATCCATATTGACATATACAAATCTAATTTTTCATTTTTCACTGCAGTATTCATTGTATGTACCACAATTCACTTACCGATTCCCTCACTGTGGGCCATTTGAATAGTTTCTAAATTTTCACTATAATGATATCATTATAAATAAAAGACACATAATTCTTTGATATGTGTCAGTATTTCACTAAGATGACAGTTTACAAACTTTTTGGTCCAGGACTCCTTTACTCTCTTAAACATTATTGAAAATGCCAAAGAGCATTTGTTTATATGAATTATATTTATCAATATTTACTATACTAGAATTTAAAAGAGAAATTTAAAAAATATTAATCTACTAAAATAAATCCATTATATTTTAATATAAGTAGCATATTTTATAAAATAACCATATTTTCCAAAAATTCATTAAAAAATATACTATTTTACATTTTTACAAATTCCTTAATTAGTGTCTAGCTTAATAGAACATAGCTAGGTCATAGTATTTGCCTCTGCATTCACCCTGTAGTGACATGTAGCTTTGTTTCAAAGAAATCCTATATCACACAGATGTGTTGTTCTTAAAAAGGGAAATTTATTTCAGTAGTCTTTTAAATTATTTTAGATATTCTTCTTTAATTTCATACCAAACCTCAAGAAGTGGTAGTTTATAAAAGGTTCATTGTATTATGGAACCTGAAACCTATAGATAAACTTTTCATATTCTGTATTGTTAAAATCTATGGGTTTATCCTATGTGTTGAATTGGTTTGCTACCTGAGGTATGATTTTATAACATCATTTATTGGTCATTTTGAAAATATTGGTTCGCTGAGTTTGCAGACCTCCTTAATAAAGACCTATTTAATTATTCAACATAAAAATATCCCACGTTTGTTAATATTATACTAGTCTCATCAGAAAAGCTTTAAATATTAGAAAGACATTAAGCTCACAGAAGTTAATACAAGTTTTCCAAAATTCTGATTTTTGCTTAGAATCTTGAGTTCTAACATTAGTACAAATATTATCAATTGTTTTCCTTGAAATAACAAACTCACTTTGTTCTTTTTCATGGAAGTGTCTGCCAGATAATCTCTTGAAAAACTCTAGTTGGTCTGTCAGTCATTCTTTTAAGTAGAAATGGTGTTCCATAAATAAAAAGAGCTATTTTAGCTCATAAGTCAATCATACAAGTGTTGTTCTTTGCTCTTCACTGTGCAGCAGAAATACTTCGTGCTTAATTGCAATTTTATCACACGGAATATTAAAGTGATATGCAGTCAAGATTTAAGAAATTTAATACTTTCCACTGATTTATCAAGGACATTCTTAAATAAAACTAGCTTTTTATTTTTTAACTTCAAGTGCCTGATGATGAAGAATACAGTAACTACAATACATTTTGATGTTCTGCCTTGATTTGCATTTTATTGCTTTTACGCCATCAGTGTAAAAGCCAAAACAGACAAAAAAGACAAAAAGGCTTTTATTATTATTATTATAAAAGTAATTTTAACTTGCAGACATCCTAACAGGCTCAAAGCAAATTCCAGGGGTCTGAAAGCCACACTTAGAAAAATGCTGCTAAAATGTATATTTAAAGAAGGAGTTACAAGGGTAGAGTGAGAACTTAGCTTTTTTAGAATGGCTAAACCAATGTCTCTAGAAGCCACACTTGAATGTTCTTTTTTTTTCTGTTTATCTTTGAAAACAACTGGTATGATCACTTTCATAAGTTTTGCCAAGGTGATGGGTCTACTATCCTAATGACTCTATTGTTTTAATTTCTACTCTGTAGTTGATAGCTTTTGATAATTTTTATATAACTACTTGTCCACTTGGGTGCCTTCTGTTAAATTTGTGTGTGTGTGTGTGTGTGTGTGTGTGTGTGTGTGTGTGTGTGTGTAAATTCTTTGTTCACTTTCCTTTCTGGTTGATTTGTTTGTATCTTAGTTAACCTAGGCGTTCATATGCTTTTCTTATTTCTACTCCTTTGCATGTTTTATATTTGGCAGATATATTCTCCTAGTATTTTTCAGCCTCTATATTTTTACATCTCATAGTTTATTTTATGGAAACTTTAAATTTTAATTTGGCCAAATTATTCATCTTTCATCATCTTTTTCATACAATTTCTCATTTTGGGGACTAATTTTAAAAAAAGGTTTTTGAGCCCAAATTCATAAACTTAATTTGCTTATATTTTTTCTAATAACTTAAAGTTTTGTTTTATATATTTAGCTCTTTAAACCAACTAAATAGACTTAGTAAATTAGTTTACTAATTATGTTATCCAAACTGTCAACATAATTAATATTTTTTTATCTGCTCTTTCTATAGGTTTCTTTATGAGGAATATTAAAATCTTCCACTATTAATGGGAATTTGTTTTTTTTAATTCAGTCAGCTATTGCTTTATACAGTTGGAGGTTTTAATGTTAGGTAAATATACATTGATGATTTTTATATCTCCTTGGAAGAACACTTCTTTTTAACATTACGTGATACTACTCTTAATCCCTGATGATACTTTTAGAAGGTGTTTTTTGTTATATTCACCATCTTTTAGTTAATATTTGCTAAATCTCTTACCCTAATAACATTTTGAGCTTTTTATTCTATCTGATGTTAATTTACTTCTATCAGGCTTTATCTCTTATTAATTATTTGCCTGGAATATATTCTTTGTCCTTCTATTTTCATCTTTTGTGTGTTTTTATGCTTTATATGTTTCTATTATTAACAGCAGATAGCAAAATTTTATATATGTACATGCACATGTTTATCTAATTTAAGAATATCTGTGTTTTCACTGGTGAGTTAAAAGACATTGACTCAATATTTGGAATCAATATTTTTAGGTTTATCACTCATTTTTATTTATTGTTTCCTATCTACTATATATTTTATGCTTTTTATTTGTAACCTAATTTTTAATAGTTTTTCATTTTTCTGAATTTTTATTTTTTTTTTCATTCAAATGTCAGTTGTGATTTAGAAGTTATACAAGAAATTTTAAAGAAATATACCTTAGGCATTTACCATAAATATTTAACTTAACATACACATATGTAAGTTGGTCATTATACTTAAATTCTAAACAATATGAGAATCTTAAGAAGTTTTTTGTTTTCCTCATCCACTCTGGTCTTAAAAAATTTTCTTCTTTATTTTGGTCCCATCTTGATTAATAACCCACAAGTTATTCAATATTATTGTTTTATACAGTCAAAGTTTGTTAACTTGTCAATGTTTCATTGTTTTTTTTAATAACCATTTTTTCTTAAAACTTAATTTTTTTAGGGTCTAACTCTTTCTTCCTGAAATATGTAATTTTATAATTTCTTCCCAGAGTCTGTTGTTAGTAACATACCTCAGTGTGTGATTGCTTGAAAATGATTTTATTCATACTTGTTTTTCCTTGATAGTTCAGCTGGATATAGAATTTGAATTATAGCTTATTTTCCCTTACCATCTTTTAGTATAAACTCATTATCTTCTGACTTCTAATGTAGCTAAAGTTTAGATGTCTGTTTTTGGACTAACTGGTGCTCTTGAAGGAAAGCTCTTTTTTGTGTGTGTTAACGTTAAGATTTTCTCTTAGTCTGTGTTACAAAGCAGAGTAAGTTTAGCAGCACATTTACTTTTATTATACAAGGAGTAATTATGCTGTTTAAATATGCTTATTCATGACTTTTTAACTCTATAAAATAATAGTTTTACTATTTTCTCCTATTCTGTTTTGTCCCCTATGAAATTCCATTAATATATATTAAATTTTCTCTGGATATCCTTCGTACATGTTCATCTCATTGTAATTTTTTTCATCTTGTTTCTTTTTTCTGCTTTTCTTTTTGGGTGATTTCCTAATATATATATTTCTGTACACAATTTTTTTGCTTAACCTGAACAAAGTTGTGCTTAACCTGAACAAAATTTAAAATTTAAAATGTCCATTAAAGTTTTATTTCAAAAATAATTTTTATTTCTAAAAATAATCTGTATTTTTTCCTTAGAGTTATGTTTTTCTGTTTTTAATCTTTTTTAGAATGCTAATTTTTTTACATATGTATTTTTTTATATAATATACTCAGCTGACATTTTTATAGATCTAATTCTGCTATTTGTTATGAATATTTTCTTTTAAGGAAATTGTTTGTTTTTATACTTCGTGATATTAGTAAGCACATCTTTAGTAGGATTTAATCAAATAAGATGTGAGGAGTATTAGGGTATAGGCCCCTAGAGCAGTATTGTATTTAATTTTTGAAAATAGTCCAGGGGTATTACAAGCTTGAGATATTTTTATATTATAGATTCCACATTAAGATTTTAATCTCAAAGTCACATGATTATAGGATCTTGGTTATAAAATCTTGTGGGAATCTCCCCACCCCCATCCCCCATTTAGAACCCTAGCATGACAAACTTCTTCAAAGTCTTCCTGAACTAGTGATGGGTATAATTGTTTAGTCTTTTTTTTTTTCTTTTTTTTTTTCTGGGAGTACATTCCCTAGGTTTATGTGAGTTTTCTACTTAAATTATCTGTCTTTTTTGGTCATTCCCTTATCTCTAGTCCTTTTCTAAACATAATTTTTAGAAACCACACCTTGCTTCTCTTCACTGTTTCTAAAACACTGTGCTTCTCTTCAGGCTCTTGTTTCAATTTTGGTTTTGGCCCCTGGAGATAGCTTTACTTATGAGTTCTACTATGTATTTATGTAGTTGTTTTATAATTGGGCCCTTTTCATATTATCTAGTATTACCTCTTAAACATGTAAAATTATTGTTGCTTTTAATCAACAATTAGACTTATGTTTCCCAAATTTTCATAGTTATCATTGTTTTATACATTCCATTTCTTTTCTATTATTCTTTCTTGCAAAGCATATTTATTATTTTTGGATCTTTTCAGAATGTGTAGAGAACTTTATTCTTTTAGGTAAAGAAAAAAATGGTCATTCTTTTGCCATCACTCTTGAATGACAGTTTAGCTACATATTTAGTTCTAACTTGACAGTTCATTTTTCCTCAATACTTTGAATATATTACTTCATTGTTTTCTCGCATCTATTGTTGCTAATGAAAATTTGCTGTCACTGTAATAGTCAGGTTATTATATAATTGTAAAAAAATCAAGATATAAAACTGCATTCATAGTGTAATTCTAAGTTTCTGAAAACATATGTGTAAAAATGCTTTGCTCTCTAATTTATCAATTCTGATAGAGTTCAGATAACAAAAGACTATCTGAATTGATTTTGTTTCTAAGTTTCATGTCATAAGTGTGGGTATTTATATAACTTTCTGGAAGCCAATTTAATAATATGTCAAGGGCCTTCAGAAAGCTAAATCCAATAATTTTACTTGTAAGAGATACAAATAGATATTTATTTATAAATTTGTTCATGGCTAATTTCATGTCAAAAATGGGAAGAGTATGAGTCCAAAATATTTTAATAGAATAATATGCAATCTTTAAAATGATCCTTTTGAAGAATTATTATTTATATGTAAAGTCACATATTATGCTATTAAAATGTTATTAAATTGTCAAATAATATATTATGATATTATGATGTATTATGAGTTAAGATACAAGTATACATGTATTTCTATGCATATAGCTCAGCAATTTGTTAAGAATGTTTTTTTCTGAATGCTGGGGTTGTGAATAATATTATTTTCTTTTTAATTAAAAAATGAAGTTCTATATAGTAAAGGTATAATTTTTTATAATAAAAACAAAATGAGAAGTTATTAAAATATATTCACACAATAACCTTTGCTATTTTGTAGCTTAGAATGTAATATTATTTATCATATCATTAAATTATGACAATGGCAATGCAGTTTCTCTACAATTTTTTTTCACAGTCAAATGAATGCAGGCTAGCGTAGTGCCTTTATTGTGCTTCCAGCAATGCTAGAATTATGTGGCCCATTACATGCCCTCTTCATACATATGGTATCCTGAATCCCTGTTTCACCTTGCTTGTTCTGTTCCTTCTTGCTTCCTCAGTTACAGACTGGTATGTTACTGTTTACCTTTAATTCTTTATTGTCTCCATTATGTTCATATTCCTTTCCTTCTCAGCTAAGACTCCTATCTCTACTTGTCTTTTTTTTCTCTTTATATTTTTCATTCTTCTTCTCCATAACTTACCTAAGGCAACTTCCTCTCCTAGATAACCAGACTGCCTAGATGATCCTTGCCATTTTCTATTTGCATTTCATCCAGTCTCTCCCACACACCTATCTTTTCAGCTTCTATCATTATAGAATGGTATATTATGCATAAAACCAATTTAACAACCAAGTATTTTTAATTAAATGCTTTTAACAATTTCCCCTTTAGGGTAATTCATAAATGAATTACTTCATTTATGCTTCCATATATTTTTTAAAATACAACATTTAAAATTTTGACAATGTTCTATCTTTAGTGAAATATATAAATGGAGTGAAAGATTTCATTTCTGTTAACATTATAAAACTTCTCATTTTTCCTTTTTGCCAAGGTGAACTGATGTAATCCAGGATTTTGTTCTTTTCAGGAGAAGATGAGCAACATGAAAAGAAACCTTAAGGGAGAGGGGGAAAAGGTTCTTGTATAACAAGTACAACTTGGTAACTGATATTTTTACATGAGGAATTTTGGCTCAATATAAGAAAAAGGATTTTACAGCCACAAATAGCAATCTGAAATCCTTCAAACTCTTACGAACATTTGAATACTAGAGATTCTGCATGATTTCTTTTTAGAACTAGACAAAATTGAATTTTGATATCTCATTTTATGAAATTAATCGATCCTGAGAGAATACCAAGTAATTCTACCCAAGGTGTATATAAGCTGAGTGTTTCCATGTTTCCTATTTAGAAACTGCACATTATTTTGATATTAATGATAAGAACAAAGATGCAAAATTTTGATTCAAGTTTCGGCTTTGGAACTTAGTTGTTATATGTCCTTAACTTTCAAGCTGCTTCTTTAGAAGGGGATACTAATAGCCACCTTGGCTTCTTCTCAGTGCCATTATAAAGGAGAAAAACCAGGTGATGCATATAGAAATGCATTTTAAGCTTTCAAGCACTTTATTGATCCATGATTGATATCCAGATAGGACATGCTTGCTTATAAAATTTTATATAACAAAATATATCTCCTCTATGTCTGACCAATGATTCTTGGGCAATAAAGTTTACATTCATTTGGCTTGAATATTCAAACACTGATCTTACTAGAAATATTCTATTGCCATCTATAAGAGAAAGGGGTTCTCCTTTAGCTATCCCTTTTCTGCTTCTCAAGTATTAAGATAATAGGTGATGGCAATGCTGCCAGGCACCAGGATCACCCCATAATTTGCCTAGTGATGATATTAACAGTCACAACAGTTAATTTGTCCCATGAGCTGCTTGTGCTTCAGGCTTTGTTCTAAACACTTTCACAGTATTATTTTATTTAATGTTCAAAACCACTTTCACAGAGAGAAAACTAAAATTAAGGCAAGTTTATCCATTCATTTATTTAAAAAATCTGTGTTGAGTGCCAAATATATACCAGGCAGGCACTGAACTAGATGAGGGAGAAAGAGCAGTAACAAAGATTTAAATGACTCTTGTATCCATAAAATTTACAGTATAGTAGAGGGAACGACAGAAAAAGAAATGAGTACATCTCAGAAGGTAATAAGTACCTCGGAAAAAATTAAAATTGAGTGGATACTTTAGAACACGGTTAGGGGAGACCTTCTGAGAAAGGGTTCTTGAAGATTAAGCCTGAATGACAGGAAGGGGTCAGCCATGTGAAGAAAGTCAGCAAAGAGTCTACTGGGCTGAGAGAACAGCAAGTAGAAAGGTTCTAAAATGGGAATGAGCTTGAGGTGACAATGATAAAGAGATTAGGACAAAATTGGGATATGTTTTGGACTTAGAATTGGATTTTCTGTTGGATTGGAGATGTGGGTGAGAGAAGGAGATGAATCAAAGGTAATTACTTGGTTGGTCTGTTAAGATTTTTAATGTATGCTATTTGGAGAAGATGGCAAGAGGTAAGCAGGTTTGGGGAAAGATCAAGAGCTACCTTTTTAATCCTTCTAAAGATTTTTTTTTTATTGTGGTAAAATATATATAACATGAAATTTACCATCTTAACCCTTTTTAAGTGAACAGTTCAGGGACATTGTTGTGCAATCATCACTACCATCCATCTCCAGAACTTTTTTTCTTCTTTCCAAACTAGAACTCTTTACCTATTGAACAATAACTCCCATTTCTCTCTTTTCCAAGCCCCTAGCAGCTACCAATCTATTTTCTCCACGAATCTGCATACACTAGGTACCTGGTATAAGTGGAATCATACATTATTTATCTTTTTATGACTGGCTTATTTCACTTAGCCTAGTGTCTTCAAGGTTTATCCATGCATCAGAATTTCCTTCTTTTTCTTTCCTTCATTTTTTAAAAATGACTTCCTTCCTTTCTTCCTTCCTGCCTTCCTTTCTTCCCTCCCTCTCTCTCCTTTCTTCCTTAATTCTCTCTCCTTTCTTCCTTTCTTCCTTTCTTCATTCTTCCTTCCTTTCCTTTCCTTTCCTTTCCTTTCCTTTCCTTTCCTTTCCTTTCCTTTTCTTCCTTCCTTCCTTCCTTCCTTCCTTCCTTCCTTCCTTCCTTCCTTCCTTCCTCTCTCTCTCTCTCTCTCTCTCTCTCTCTCTCTCTCTCTTTCCTTTCTTTCTTTCTTTCTTTCTTTCTTTCTTTCTTTCTTTCTTTCTTTCTTTCTTTCTTTCTTTCTTTCTTTCTCTCTTTCCTTTCTTTCTTTCTTTCTTTCTTTCTTTCTTTCCTTCTTTCTTTCTTTCTTTCTTTCTTTCCTTCTTTCCTTCCTTCCTTCCTTCCTTCCTTCCTTCCTTCCTTCCTTCCTTCCTTCCTTCCTTCCTTCTTTCTTTCTTTCTTTCTTTCTTTCTTTCTTTCTTTCTTTCTTTCTTTCTTTCTTTCTTTCTCTTTCTTTCTTACTTTCAGCAGCTTTAGGTTGACAGCAAATGAGCAGAATGTACAGAGCTCCTCTTATTTTTCTCTGGGTCTGGAGAGTTTTGCTTATACCTCTCCATGTTTGTGCTTTCTTACCACCGGAACCACTGGAAACTTATAAACTACATTTCCCAGACAACTTGGTCTGCTGGCTTCCTGCTAGGTTCTTCCAGTGGGAGATATACTGAGAGATTGGGGAAAGCTACTGTTTTTCTTTCTTCCTTTCTTTTCTCCTCCTCCTCCTCCTCCTTCTCCTCCTCCTCCTCCTCTCCTCCTCTTCCTTCTTCTTCTATCAATACTGTGGGAGCAGCAGCATAGAGGTGGGCAGCAGGCTCCAGCTTGGGTCAGTGGGTTTGAACACCATCATCAGGTGACAATGGGATGTATGGATCCTTGGAATGCAGCTCAGAGGATGATGCTAACCTTTTGAAATAGCATCCTTCTTTTTTTGTTCTGTAGGCTTACTTTGTAACAATTTTGCAGTCATTTCTCTGTATTGATTTCTCTCTATTGGAAATTTTGTAGAGAATGATTCCCTCAATTTCTATAGCACATGAAAAAGCAGCAGTCATTTAGGTATTATCACCCAGCATGCATATTTTCCCTTACCAATGACACATTGCTTTTTTTCAGGTTTTAGATGAGGATATACCTGAGTTTGAATATCTGGTATATTTTTAGTCTAATGACGAGAAATTTACTCAATGCTCTCATTCTCAATTTCTTAACTACAACATGGGTGTAATAATGCCTCTCAATAGTATTGTTTAGAGGATATGTAAGATATCTGTGTTTGGTAACTAATAAAATTAATGCTATCATGTTTCCTCAGTTCTAAATTGCTAGTGATTTTAAGATGCACAGCTGCATTAAAATTAAGATTTTATGACTATGAGGTGGTATAAAGAACTCTAATGCAGTAAATATATATGTAAAATATTAAAGAAATAATTTCAGTATCACTCAGATAAGGAAAAAATAGTCTTAGGGGAAGGGCAAGGTATGTATCAGTCACCTTTCTTGAGGCAAACATCTGATTTAATTAACTTTGCTCTTTTTTGCTTCTCTTTTTATGAAGGACAAATAATTCTATAGGTTAAAAACTGGAGTATAGGAAGAGGAAAGATTACATTTTGATTGTTCTCTTTCTCTAGACCAGCTAGGTCTAATATAGCGGCCACTAGCCACATACGGTTACTAAATATGTGGGAAATGGCTAATATGATACACTGTCAGTGTAAAATTCACACCAGATTCGGAGCATTGAGTAAGAAAGTAACAATATAAAATGTTGCATTAACAATATTTTGTATTGGGTAACCGTTGTAATGATTCATTTTTTTAAATTGTGGTAAAATGCCTATTACAAAATTTACCATTTTAACCAATTTTAGGTATACAGTTTAGTAGCATTAAGTACATTCACAATGTTGTACAACCATCATTGACCCATAGAACTGCTTTTATCTTGGAAAACTGAAACTCCGCACCCATTAAACAACACTTCCCTATTCCCCTCTCCCACAAGCTGCCTGGCAATTACCATTCTTTCTATTTCTAAGAATTTGAATATTTTTGGTTTACGTGACACTATTTGGGGTGTATTGAGTTGAAATGCATTTTATTTTTCTTTTTCTGTTTACTTTTTAAATGTAGCTATTAGAAAATTTAAAATTACATATGTATTTCAAGGGAAGGTGACAATTTATTATGCAAAGATTAAAAAGTACTGTGAAATTTGCAAACTGAATTATCTATTCTAAAACAGTCAGACAGCAACAGATGACTTCAGATGTTTTTCCACGAAATTTTAGATGTTGCCACCAAATATTCAACACACTACTGTGTACTGTCACAAAGTCAGCTAAAACACGTGTAAACATATGTCATGTCAGTCGTTAAGAAGAAGGCTATAATTACACTTTTAAATGTGGCAAAGCATTTTGAGAGTAGTGTGTAATTTTCTAGAGCAGAACCTTTGTGAACATATCTTTCCCTGAGTGTTTATACAGCCTGACAACTTCAGGTTTGTTCAAATCAAGAGCCCCACTGTGAACAAGCCAGCTGCAGACAAAAGAAGCAATTTGTTCTTTAGGTGCCATTTCATTGACAGAACCAGAAGGAAGTAGTGAGGTAGGCACAGAGTTGCAGACAGACAGAATATCAAGACAGGAGAGGGTACTAACAGATTAGAGGAAGCTGCTGAAAACTTTATAAGTCTATTCATAGCAAAGGAACAGAATTTTAATAATTGCTTTTGACCAAGATGTTAGCATAACAAATATGTACTTGATCCTACAAAAGTTGATATTTCTGTACTTTTGTTTTCCAATTCTATGAAAGTATTACTGAAATTCAAAAAGCTGCATATATTTAATGTGTATAATTTGGTGAGTTTGAACATATGCGTGCACCCATGATAGCATCACCATAATCAAGGTAATAAACATATTCAATATCTCCCAGAGTTTACTTGTGTCCCTTTGCCTTTTTTTTGGTGAGTGTGGTAAGAACACAGCATGAAATTTACCCCTGTAACACATTTTTAAGTGCACCGTGCTAAGTATAGGCACTATAGTGCACAGCAGATCTCTAAAGTTTATTCATCTTGTATAACTGTAACTTTATGCCCATTGAACAAATCCCAATTTCTCTGCCAGCCCCTGGCAACCATCATTCTATTTCTGTTTCTGTAAGTTTGACTATTTGTAGATACATTCATATAAGTGGAATCAGGAAGTATTTGTTCTTCGGTGACTGGCATTTCACTTAGCATACTGCCTTTGAGGTTCATCCATATTGTTGCAAACGGTAGGATGGCCTTCTTTTTAAGACTGAATTTTATATGTATATCTTTATCTCAGATTCCTCTGAGGGTACTACTTCTACTTCTTCTACACTCTCTTTTGGATTACATTATACATATTATTTTCCTAAAGTTTTAGCTCTCTTGGTTGTATTCCTCATTTGGTCTAAATGCTTGTGATTCTTGATCACACGTGTTTTCATCTAATATTGTGGGATGTTTGTATTATTATAAATGTCTTAGCCATTGAATCAGACAGTCTTGGATTTGAACTGTGACTCTGCTAATTTTAAAAATATATGAAAATTACTATAACTTTTTTAGATGAATAAAATCAATTGTAATCAGATCTAAAATGAACTTATAAGACTAAAATTAATTATTTTAATTTGAGAATTTGAACTTATATTTATTTTCTAATATATGAAATTATATAGTGGCAAATACTGATTACTGGAGACATTCAAAGGAGTATTTACTATATAATGGGTCCTTGAAAAGTATCAAATGTGATCATTAGAAATAAAGTAAATAAGTAAAATAATTAAAATGGAGGCAAAACAAGAAGTGAGTAGATGCAGAATTTTGGAATATTTTGTTCATTGATGGCATGAGTAAAGTGTGCCAAGAACTCAGTGGTAATTTTGCTAAATGGGGTTAAGATTTCAGTAGAGGTCCTACCACTCAGTGTGACCCCTGGCTACAGGGCCATCTTTACATGCTACTAGCATTTTCATTAAAAAAAAAAAAAAGCATAAATTAAATATACTGTACTTACTGGGATAACTATGTTGGTGGGAGGAGAGATCTGGGGAGAAATTTGGGAAGGGTTTATGTCATATGGGGAAGTTTATGAGGGAAGGAATTTAAGTCACGCTTGTAAGGGTTAATCAGAGACTGTAGACCTGCCAAGTGCTGAGTCTGACATATATCTGTTGTTTGAACCATGTTGCTGTGTTTCATCGTGGTATTATCTGTTCTATACATTAGCATAACTGGCTGGAGGAAATCAGGTTCTGAGAAATGGAAAGAGCTCACTCTACTGGTTGCCTACAGAGGTTGGATTGAGTTAGGTGCACTTGCAGCTACCCTCCACATGCACTGCTCTTCCTGTCCTTTCCCATGCCAGTCGTGCAGTAGAAAGATTGCCCCTTCCTGGGTGAGTCGGAGAAGAAGAGGGCATAGAAGAAAGAGAAAATATATAGCTGATTTCATAGCTTAGATCACAGCTTACCCTTAAGGAGGTCTGTTTTATAAAAGAATCCTAGATGCACACTGTGTTACCTATAATGGTCAAAGTGAATATTCAGTGATGCTTGGAGCATCTCCAGGTATATGTCAGTTATTGCAACAAACCATATAATGATATGACATCCTGTAGATATAAGTAACTGGATTATTCACAATTTAAAGTGTGGGGACTATCTTCTGGAAACCTCCCTTCTTTTCCCTTACATTTTTCTTGTGGTTTTTTTTTTTTTTTTTTTTTGTGGGGGGGAGGGAGATGATATTCTCCTATCTACTCTCAATCTTCTAGATTAATTTGTTTTTATCAAGTGAATTGCACTCAAGAACTTTCAATGATCCTCCAACACCTATAAAATATAAACCAAACTCTAGACCTGTATTGAAGTTGGTGCACAAACTCCTGCTCCCTAAAATATAGCTCTGTGACTACTGCAGTTGACATTTGGCTTATTCTTCTGTACCTTTCTTTCTTGCTTTTCTTGGTGTAATTTATTTGAGTAGAACACTCTAAGGAATCTTTCCATCTATGGAAATTTTACTCACATTTTCAAGCCTATATATTATTCCCAAATTACCAAGGCAATTATAGTCTCCATTGAACTAACATTCTCCTATGTAACACTTATCAAAAAGAGCTTAAAACAATGCTTATTAATAAAATAAACATAAACATAATTTTTTTTACATGTTTTCTACTTTTCTACTTTTATGATTGTGTGCTCTCCAGGGCAGTGTCCATCTCTAACTCAGCTTTGAACCAGCACAGTACCTAACCCAGTGCCTATTCATGGCAGTTTCTTAACAAAGATTTGTTAAACAATTTAAATAGTATCACTTGCTATTCATTGGTAATCGTTTATAGATTTTCTTCAGTGGCACAAGTAAAAAATATTTTAAAAGAGCTGTCTTCATCAAGTACATTGTTATTGGCAACAAACATTGCCCTTTGGTACCAGTTCAAAATATTGGCTGAGTCATATTAACCTTTCTTTTTTTGGCTCAATCTGTTATTCATATCTTATCTCATTTAGTTTATGACTTCTTTAGTTTCAAAGATGTTTTCTTTGTGTTCTTGTCTTATTCTTTGTGTTTGGTTCCACTCTGTTTTCCCCAAGGATGGTTTTGGCTCCTCCCCACAAGGATTTTGGACAACAGCTCCATTTTTGTCACAGTTCCAATAGCCCTAACACTCTACATCTTTTCAACCTCCCCCAATCTTTTTACCCAATTTTATTCCTTCTAGGGACCTTCAACCAGCTTCCACTGTCCATCCATGAGACCCAGTGATTTGATAAACCTGGGAGAGACTTACCTTTCCCTCTTTCTTAAAGAAGAATATAATTTCCTTATTTATTTCATGGAGATACCAGGGGAAACAAATCAGTGTGTAAGATAATGTACATACTCTAAATGCAGTTATACAAATCCAGAGTATTATTTTTAAATTATGCCATTAAACATATTCCTTGGCAACATATCTTCTGCAGCACCTAACAATAGAGGTTATCCTTAGCAAGTAAAAAATGCAATTTTTCATCTTGCAATAAAATTCTGCTTAGTTTTGTCTTTCTTGTGTGGCCTGACTTAGGCTTTAAAATTAGCATTAATTGAGGTACTAATGACAATTATAGAAACTGAGAAAAAAAGAGTCCCTTTCTCAGATTAATGTGGGAAAGTTTAAATGATAGATTTTGAAAGCATATGTGAAAATCCCTCTTACTGTGTCACCATTACTCAAAAATAATATTTTCAGGCCTGCTGAAAATAAAAAAAAATCACAGCTATCCTGCTGACATTGAGAGAAAGAAAACTTCAAAGTAAACCTTGAAGAAATGGTTTTTAAAGTAGTAGAGTTGAGGCTTGACCTACTAATAGATTTTGAAAGGGTGTTTGGTATCTCCATGGTGAGTCAGGGTGTCCAACAGACAAGGCTCCAGATCTGAATACAACCAGGCTAGAGCTGCCTTAATAGTGATATTGATTGACTATAAACAAAGACAGACGAAAGTACCCAGGATAGCAGAGAAAAATGTATTTTGGGAAAAAGGTTATTAACCTCCTTTGGGATGGCTAATACCACAGCTATAGAAATTTATTTTACAACAAATATTTTTTGAGATCTTACAATGTGCCAGGCACTGGATAAGAGACACATTTCTGACCCTCAAGGCATTTTCAGGCTAGTTTATGTGTTTTAGGGAGGTCAGTGGAAGGAGGAAAGAATCCTTGGCCTATACAAAAAAATCAAACCTGCCACTTTAGCATTATCATCAACCCACACTCTATTGAATTGCTCTGAAAAAAGAACTATACTACACAGAACGACTCTCATTTTGTTTCTGTCACAAAATAGGTGGGTAACTTAGAGCAGTCACTTCACTGTTTTGGGGTCTTTATTTGTTCTTGGCCACATATGGGGCAGGGTGGGGACAGCAGTGAGAGGAGGAAGACAATAAACAAAAGCTCTTTGTAAATCTAATCCCGTAATTTCAGTCTGGTCAGGAAATTCATATGCAACACAATAATAGGATGTGATCTCTAATAATCTCTGAACAGAATGCAAAATGTCACTCAGCAAAAATCAATTTGCACCAAACCTGTCAGTGGAATTATTCAGGACAGGCTGGGGGGTTGCTACAGTGCCACTCTCCTTATCACTAGCACTCTTATCCCTGGTTACAGGGTTTTTGTTTCTGAAATGGGCAGAATTAGCTCCACATTGGTCAGGAAGCTGACTGAAACCCCTTTCCTTTACTCTTCCTCGATGAATATATTCCAAAGATTGAGATTTAATGGGTTATTTTGGAGTCATCCAATGTGGAGTAACTTTGCAGAACAGAATACTTAACAGTGGCTGGAGTTTCTATCTGTGTGCACGGTTACCATCCAGTCCTTCAGTGGTCTCCTGTCCAGTCTGCTGTAGTTAGAGTATCTCCCAAGCAGCCCACTGGGTAAACTGCAACAATAAAAGCAGGGAAAAAAGAAAAACCCTAGCTGGGACCACCATCTTAAAGAGGCAACCTTGTACATTGCAGGCTCTTGGGACTTCACAGTCACTCATAAATTAAAAAATATTTAAGCAGTTGGTATAAGTAGTGTTCTAGGGATGAAATGAGGGACAGTTAAAAAAAAAAAAGACAATTTTATCTCTAAAGGAGAAGAAAAGCTGCATATATATCAAATCTAACCAAAAAAAGTCACTTCACATGGCAACAAGTATTATGAATCCCAGTGTAAGGTAAACGCATGACACTCCGAGAGAAGTTTTAAAAGCAAGCATTTATTGGGAGAGGGCTCCTGGCAAGGTTCTCTGGTTCCCAGAGGAGAAGGGCCAGAGAAGTCGTGCCCCGGGGTGGGAGGATGCAGCTTTTAGGGGGTTATGTGGGGGTAGGGGTATAGGGTGAGGAACGTTAATCAAATGCTAATTGAGCCTCCGGATTAGGGCAGTGGCCCTAGGGCTTTAGGGTGGGCCCTATTCAGAAGGTTTGGATTCCAGGTATCAAGCTGGGAAGTCTCCTGACAGACCTCTGGCGGGCCTTCCCCCTCAGACCTAGCACCCAGCTTCACATCTGACTCTGGCTTTGGCTGTGGCATCAGCTTCTATGCAAGCTTTGACCAGTTTCCTACAAGTACAGCTTGCTGGTGCTTCCCCTTGGGCCTAATGCCTGCCCCACAGCTTCTCAGCTTGGATGCCCATGGGAGCCTGCAAGGCCTCATTCATGGAACGGCCACCCTTGAGCAATGGGAAATGGAAGAAAAATGTGCATTTTATTTTGTCCCTATATAGGAAAGTTCGAGGTACGTTTCATTAGGCACCTCAAAAGTTTCCACTAAATTGAAAATGCATTCTTGTATTTGCTTCCCTTTCCTACTCCACTCTCTCGTCTCTCACTGTTGCTTCTTGAGCTCATTTCCAAATAAACTGTCTTCATGCAAGCTCTACCTCATATTCTGCTTTATGGTGATATAAAGGCTATTGTTGCATTCGAAATTCTTGTGCCTCTGCAACTTTGTCTACTGATGTACTCCTTAAAGTAGAGCAAAATACACTTGGAGTGGTCAGGGGTAGGGGCTGCGGGAAGGAGAGGGGAAGTGTAATAAGGGGGCTGAAAGAAGAGACTTGAGGATTGTGTTTTAAGTACGAAAACTTTTTGAATTCAGAAGGTTTATACTAAAAATTCATGTAAAAATTTTATTCCACCCAATATTTCCATTTACATTTTAATATAAAAATATTAGCCTTGTAATAGCTCCATAACATCTACAGTCCTGCAATAGCTTCTTAACAGCCTCACTGTGTCCACTGTTGCCACATCCAAACCATGATTCATAGCATCCTACAGTGCAAATATGATCAAGTCATTCTTTTGCTTATAGCTTATAAAGGAACAGACGATCTGATGAAGTTATAATAAAGTTTGAACTCCTTAACATGATTTATAAGGTCTTACACAATTTTGCTCATGCTTACCTCCCCAGTCATTTGCTATCCTCTCCTTGATATTTATCATTCAGCCATAATGAATTTCTTTAATTCTCTAAACTCTCCATGTCCTCTTACCTCCAGGCATCTGCTCATTTGTTAAATCAGTTCTCACCCCACTACCGTTCAACCTGCCCATATATCAGGTTTTCAGTCCTCAGCTTCCTCCTACAAAAATGAATCCCCATCCTTCTCTGAATTAGATGTTTGCCCATGTGCTCCTATTACATCCTAATCTTTCCCCATTACAGCACATGTTTCATCCTTTTCCTCTTGCCTATTTGTCTGGATCTCTCATGGAATGAAAGCATGGGGCAACAGGTCACTCCATTGGTCCCTGGGCTATCAAATTGGTCTATCAAATGGCTATCAAATTAAGGTCCTGAGAGTCACTCAGTTCAAATACTGTTCTTCACACCAATGACTTTGTGCAACTCTTGGCAAGCTTCTTTAATCTTAGTTCTTCAACTATAAATTGTAGAAGATAATAATACCCTAATTATAGAATGATTAAGAATAAATAAAATAATTCATGCAACTTAGTATAATGACTGACCCATAGAAAGCAATTAATAAATGACAGCTTGTATTATTCTAATAATTATTTTTATAATTATTAGGTATTCAGTATATAAGTGTGAAATGGAATGAAATGAATGAAAAATATGAATATTTTATATATTTTCTCATTTGTTGATGAGCAAGTTAGTTTTCCATAATCAATTTCCCAAAATAAAAACAGAGCTTAACTGAAAATTCTAATAAAATATAAGACTAAACATCTAGGAAATTTTTCTTCATTGCTTCATTGTCACAAAAGCATATATATATATAAGTGGCTATGACTGATAGTTTTTTTTTTCAGCCTTTTTATAACTAGGTAATTAGAATAATAACAAAGGGTAGTTGATAAGCTACATAATGTGCCTCCCCTCCAAGATGTTCATGTTCCAATTCCTGGAACCTGTGACTATTTTCCATGGTAAAAGGAACTTAAACAAATGTGATTAAATTTGAGACCTTGAAATGGGAAATTGGCATGGGTTATCTAGGTGGACCCAATAGAATCACAAGGGTTTTTATAAGAGGCAAGCAAGAGAATCAGAGTCACAGACAGAGGTGATGTTATGATAGAAGCAGAGGACAAAAAGGCCAAAAGCCAAAGAATGAAAGCAGCCTCTGGAAGCTGGAAGAAGCAAGAGACAAATTCTCCCTTGGAGTTTCCAAAAGCCAGCAGCACCACTGACATCTTGATTTTAGCTCCGTAAAACCCATTTAAGACTTTGACCTCCAGAGTTCTAAGGGAATAAACTTGTATTGCTTTAGGCAGCTGACTTTGTGGTAATTTGTGTCAACTGGAACCAAATACAGATTTGGAATACACATTATATTGACTATAAAATGTTTTAGCATTTTTTAAATTCTAAATTCCAATATACATTTATATACTTGGATTTGTAACTATGTAGTTTTAAATATTGTGACTCTATAAGATATTCTAATATATAGATAATAGATAGAGCCATGATATTTAATCTGATCTTTGTTTACAGAGCCTTAACTCATTTTTTCTTTTAAAACATTTCTGGCTATTGCACATCTATGCTTCCAAGTTAATTTGGTAAAATTTTTGCCATCTTTCAATATAATACTTTAATTTTTTTTTTGGTTTTAGTTGACTTTAGAGGATTTTTAAGGAGTGTAGTCATCTTAATTTTATTGTCTTCTTATTTATGAATAATATATACTTATATATTTAGCTAATTTTTCCTAAATGTGCCTCAGTAGAAGGTTATTTGTTCTTCAGAATGGGTCTGCAAATTTAACATTTGGTATATTTCTAGATCTTTTGTTGTTGCTCTTATGACTGGAGGCTTTTCTTTCATTGTCACTGATATAAAATTTTTTGTGCATTCCCAAAATTCATCCGTTGAAATCCTACCCCACAACACTATGGTGTTGGGAGGTGGAGTCTATGGAAGGTGATTAGGTCGCAAGGGTGGAGTCCTCATGAGTGAGTTGGTGGTCTTATAAAGGAGGACCCAGAGGACACTCGGGTCCCTTCAACCTTGTGAAGATACAGTGGGAAGACAGATATTCAGCTATAAAGTAGGAAGTGGGTTCTAATCAGACACCAAATCAACTCGTGCCTTGATCTTGGCCTTCCCAGTCTCCAGAATCACGCCAAATAAACTGCTGTTGTTTATAAGCCATCCAGTTTATGGCATTTCATTATAGCAGCCCAAATGGATTAACATAGATGCATTGTCTTTTTAGTGCTTCCAGCTTTCTTTTTATGTCATTTTGTTGTTAGAGAATCTCATGTTCGATCTCCTTTTCTACTTTGGTCTCCTTTCAGAGTCTATAATTTTCTTTTATTTCCCTGAAAAATGAATTTGTCGTCCACAATTTACTTTTGTTCCCTGGAATAAATATTCTGCTAGAGAAGATTTAAAAAAAATCTTTCTCTCTTATGTGCTATATTCCTTCTTTTTTGTCTTTTTATTTTTAAATAAATTTTGCCTTCAGTGCTCTTGTCCATTAAAAAATAAGCTTATTTGTTTCTGATGGATGCAATTCTGAACATTCTATTTGTTTTCTAATAGAGTATGGTTTTCCTCTTGACTCTGTTCTTGGATTTCATACTCCATTAGTATCCTTCTTTTGGAACATGCTCAAGAAATGGCATGGGCCTTTTTTTCCCCCAGATCTCCAGCTGCTCGGGAAAAGCAAGGGTGAGCAGAATAGCAGGTTTTGACAGCTACAATTGGTAATACAGATTTTTCTCTTCAGTAGAGTAACTAAGTATAAAGCCGTCTTCTTCTTCTTCTTCTTCTTCTTCTTCTTCTTCTTCTTCTTCTTCTTCTTCTTCTTCTTCTTCTTCTCCTCCTCCTCCTCCTCCTCCTCCTCCTCCTCCTCCTCCTCCTCCTCCTTCTTCTTTTTTTTTTGATATCAGATTATATAAGGCAAGCAGAAGTCTGTTCCCACAGTTTCAACTACTGAGGATAATCAGTATGCACACACCATTAGTGGCATCGTGTTACTATCCCAACCAATTACAGAAGACCTGCGGCTCCTGGCTTTCACCACATATCCTTACTTATATGACAAAGTAACAATATTTTCGACTTTTATTAAAGATTGATTTTTTTACCTGATTTACATTTTTTCTCAAATAAATAATATGAAATTGGGTGAAGAAAATAAAATCTTGTTAAGTTGCAAGTGCCATGTCATAGTTAGCTGCTCTCACTAGTAAAGAGACTTTCAGACAAACTAGCATCTGTCTATGCCAATTTAATTTCTTGCTGCAGCAAAATTATCAGTCACACTATGTCATGGACCTTTAGTATCCTGCAAGGATAATCAAATTTAAGAATGCTAAATCTTGAACACTCATGGCCTTAGCGTTCTGTATTTTTCCAGATTTTGTAATTGCACAAGTAGGTAAGATGTTTCATGATAAGCCCTGTAATGATGCTAGTTTAGACCATTTTGTAGATGAAAAGAATTTATTTAAGGTAAAAATCATTATGTATGCAGAGATAAATATAACTTGACCTTTCTAAAAAACCCTATTCATAAAATAGATGTCTTTTTTCATACAGTTGTGAGGAAAATATCTAAAATGTGGTTTAAAAGTCAAAAGACTAAAGAGAAATAAAGACAAAATGAAGAAAGTCAGAAAAGATTTAGACTATGAAATTTTTTATATTGGTACTTGTTTTCTTATTAACACACTAGGAAATCACTCTTTCCTGATACCTCACCCACTCAGATTTGCACATGGAACTAAAACAGGCCTAGTAGAGTATAAAGGTCACTGAAGAAGAAAGCCTCCAGAATTCAGCTTATTGCACAGGACCATGGATTAACTAGTTTCCTGTGTCACTGCTGATGACTTTTGAAATCCTACATCTAAAGGAAATAAAAGGATTTCTAAAGGAAGTTTTCCTTTGTTCCTATTTAAAATGACACTCCACTATTGAAGAACCCAGTGAGGTAAGTATTTGAGCAAAGTTCCTACAATGAAATAGTCCAAGGCATAGGACAGGAAGGCATTTGGTAATATCTTTTGAGGCATTCAGTAAGAAAGCAAGTTTAAAGAGAGGCAAATACCTAGTCTTTAAGTCTTGTAAAATGTCGAGAAATGGACCCTAAATTTTGATGGTATCTTACATTTTGTCTTTCACTTACTATAATCTCTCTCAGTCTTTACACATATCCTCATTCTTCACCATCATTTACTACAGTAAAAACAGACTGTTCAATACAAATGAAGAAATCCTCTACAAACCTAAGAGGGGTTGATACTTATGAGCTTTTAGACATCTATTCCAAACATCCTATTACACTGTAGGAAACCTCATGGCTGGAGGAGAAATTATTACATATTGGCAGGTGTAATTTTATTTGTATGGTGAGATTCTTGACTAAGTGGACAGTGCAGTTTTCTTATGTACCATCCTGACAGCTGCTTCTATGACCTTTAGTTATCTCAGTGCAGTCAACAGTAATGTTATTTCTTTGACTCCCAACATGTCCCATAGTTGTGCTCAGCATTGACAGATCTGTATGGATACATGTCTTCCTTCACATCAGAATAAAAGGATGAATCATAAAGAAAAAACACTCTCAAGTTGACATTTAAACAAGTGATTTGATTTGGGGGAGAGAAATAACTCTAATTTGTCATTTTGAATCTGTATCATCCTAGTGATTGATAACCAGGCAAGTAAAGCTTTTTAAAAATGACTTTTTTAATATAGAAGTTATGTGTAAGAATTTTTTTGTTTTTAGGGTGAAGTATACTATGTTAAGATGGTTTTACATATAATGTATATATGCACATGTTTGTATTTATGTACTTACAGAATACATATATAAAGAAAAATAGAAAATATTAACATGTTAAGCCTAGATATGATATGTAGGAGTTACTTGTATATTTCAATTTCTGAATGCTTAACATTTTAATGATCATATCCAAAAGTAATATAAAATAATAATAAATAAAGAAATAAGATACATACAAAAAAGAAAAATTTAAATTCTGATATCTATATTAAAATTTCAAGGCACAAACAATGTATACTAATTTTCTTCCCCTTATATAACATCATAGACTAGAATGAAAGATACATATTAAAAATCGGAAAAGCAACCAGCCATACCAGTGTGCTTTTTGAAAGAGGCTGCAGCACAGCATGGCAAGACTCAAGATCTTGAAACAGCAGTCAAGTACACATCCTTCCTTTCTTGCCTCCACACTTCCTGATTCCGTCTGCTGCCTGCTTCTCTGCAGTCACAGCCAGTAACATGCTTGGGATAGAATCGGAACTCTTTTCAACTGGAGTCTCCCATATGTTCATTATAGAAAATGTGTTTGCATTTTCACTGCAACACACCGCATATACTGACGCTGCCTGACTGTGAATTCATAGCTGGGAGAGAAGAGGGACTGGCAGATGAAGTGAAAGAAAGTTAGTGAAAAGTAGAATTCCAGCCCAAGAGAGTTTCAGAGTTTCACAGGACTTTGAATCTCTTCTGCTTGGCATAGTTCTCATTACAGAATGCCTGGGTTGTCATTTTTCCCCCTGGGGCCTCGTTCCACTTAGACATGGCTCTAATTTTGTTGGTTAGAGCAACACATGGACTTTCTCAGCATGGGACCCTATATAAGACAAACGTATCTAATTTCTGATTGGTTGAAGTCTGTCTTTAAAGTGATTATCTTTTACCCTAGCCATTAACTATTGATTCTTGTTTCATAGAGGCTGGTAGATTAAGTGTTGCTAACATAGTCTACCTTTTCTCTATACGACATAGATGTATATGATAAATAAATGGATGGTTGGTTGGTTGGTTGGATGGGAGGCGGTGGAGGGGCGGGGGAGAGAGGGAGAGAGAGCACTAATCATATTTTTGTTTTACTTTTGGCTGATTTTAGAGCCCCGCAATCAGAGAACAAATAGGAAAGGTCTAGCATAAAAAGAAATCAGAAAACTTTATTACTAAATCTACACTTTTGCGTTGCTTCCAATAGACAGTTCAGAGCTTTGCAGACCTGTCTTTGTAAAGTCCACAACTTTCCTAAGGTTTCTAAGTCCTATTAATCTCAACTGGTTTTGCCACATTATGACCAAATTTATTGTGCTATAGATTACTTGAGATTTTAGGTTGCCTACTATATTGGTTTTCTAGAGCGGCCATAACAAAATACCACAAACTGGATGGCTTAACACAACATAAATCTATTCTTTCATGGTTTTAGAGACTTGAAGTCTGAAATTAAGGTTTCAGCAAAGCCGTATTTCATCTGAAGATTATAGGCAAAAATCTTTTCTTGCTTCCTCCTAGCTTCTGGTGGTTGCTGGCAATCCTTAGTGTTCCTTGGCTTATAAAAGCAGCATTCCATTTTCTGACTCTGTCTTCACATGGCCATCTTCCTTCTGGAATAATTTCTATGTTTTCACATGGCCTGTTTATAAGGACACCAGTCATTGGATTTAGGGCCCACCCTAATCCGTTACGACTTCATCTTAACTAATTGCAGCTACAAAGGTCCTATTTCCAAATAAGGTCACGTTTTGAGATTTCTGTTGGGCATGAATTTTGGGGAGACACTATTCAACCTCCTACAGCTGCCAAGAAATATATATATCTTTCTAGTCTGTGAGTTTCTGTTTTGAAGAGTTTAGATTAAATGCCCTTGCATAAGATTTTTAAAGACGTGTTTTTCCCTTTTTCAGCTGAGAAGATATATATTTTTTCTTCTCATCTTGTTCTTCTACATATTGAATTTATAAATTTTATTTTGGTTGTGAAGAAAAAATACAAAAAGTTTCCAAGAGTGGTACCATTAATTCTGATTCTTTCTTCAAAAATAAAATTTATGGACTAACATGTAGAACTTAACCTGTGATGTACTTTTTCCATCATTATCATCAAATTCTTACTCATTCTTCAAAGAGCCAGCTAAAAAGTTCTTTTCTCCTAGTTGTCTCTTTCCTACTCAGTCTCCCCAAATATTGAATTACTATCTCTGTCCTTTGAGTCTGTGACCTCAGTTTCATTGGTTCTATTTCCCAGCACCACCATTCTCTGCCTATCTGACTTCAGAGAGCTTACTAAGCCTTTCTTGAGTCTTGGTAAACTGAGGATAATCATTAACTACTCCTTAATAAATTACTTAAAATAGTGCTTAGCATACAATAAGAAGTCAATAAATGTTCTTCTTTGTAAGCATTTTCTTCTTTGTACTGTGGTTATTTGTGAAGAAACATGCATGCTCTACTAGGCAGGAAACTATCGGAAGCCAGGGCTGTGCTTCATCTATCCTAGCATGCCATATGCCATCAAGTGCACGCTTCTTATGTTGCTGTGCTCAGTACTTATTTTTTTTTTTGTAGACCCGATAAAGGAACCTGTTTCAGATTCTGTATGAATTCTTAAATAATATGAACAGTTTTCCCTTGTTCTCTAATGAAGTTCTGGTAGAAAACTTTTTATCTACACAGATCACATGTGGGATACATGCATCAAACATTTTCTGTATATATATATATTTTTTTGGCACTTGTATGGTAGAAAACTTTGAAAATAATTGCAATATCAAAATGCTTTTATCTATTAAAAACTTAATGTGTGCTAGGCACAGATGACAACACGTTATTTCAATTTCCCAACATCACAAGAACCAAGCAACGTTTTTGCTATTATTCCTAGTTTACAGAAGACAAAAGGAATCCCAGAGAAGCTAAACCAGCTGTGATGCAGAATACCACAGTTATAACAAGTGACAAAGCTGAGAGCTGAAACACTTTAAGCTGACTCTAAAGTCCTTAATCTCTCCCCTCTATTGTGCTGTCTTCTTTCTTTTTATTCTTATTTTTATTATGACATTATAAAAAAGTCAGGAACTAGAGAAAATTATCTACTCTAATTCCAACACCTCATAAATTGCTGTTTATGTTTTTCATTTTATCTTCTTATCTTCTTCATTAGCTTATATATTTTTTATAATTGATATCATAGTACACATGCACAACTTTGTGACTTGCTTTTTTCAATACATTAAGTGCTTTTTCACTACTTATTTGTTGTATGCCACACATCAATTATCACCATTTTTTCTTTTCCTTTGAGTGACAAAAAAAACATGTGGTCCATCAAATAAAAATCTTGGTGTGTTGTTCATACTCTCTGTACTTTGACCTAATTTGGAAGAAGATACTTTTTTCTTTCAGGGAAAATAGATAATTCAGAATAAAACAGGGAAATCAAAAATAAGAGCATCGCCACGGATAGAGAACGGAGAAGAGATATTTTCCTACAATTGTCTGAATAATATTTTTACCTCTTAAATACTTCTGGGATTCACTCTCTATAGAAAAAGCAAAACAAAACAAAACCATCACAGAGTGTACACACACACAAACACACACACACACACAGAGAGAGAGAGAGAGAGAGAGAGAGAGAGAGAGAGAGAGAGAGAAAATAAAGAAAATAAAAATCTCAACAAGAGCAAAAACTATGGATTTGTTAGGTTAGCTCTATTCTAATTAAACAGAGAAATTCTTGGACTCCAAAAAGAAAAAAAACAATCAGGAAAACTGGATGCTTTTTGTACTCCCCCCCCCTTTTTTTTAAAGACAAGCATGGTTAACGTTTTGATTTGGGAACAATTAGAAAATCAGGAGATGAGGATAAGCTTGGTAAAAGTATAAATTTATAGAAGACATTTTGCTAGGAGAGAGAGAGAGAGTGAGAGAGAGATTCAAAGGGAGAGACAGAGCTCTTCTGCAGTGAGTAAAGGGGAGAGAAGAGGGAAAAATGTCAGGGGATGAGGAAATAAAGTAGACAGGCAGCAGGATGGAGGTGGGAGGAAAGGAAAAATGCTTTATTATTGTCCGTTTGTAAGGTATACAGTCCTAAAAACAATTTTAACCCTCTACACTGCTATATAGCTTACCAGGACAAAATATGTGTGTATCATAGGCGTGGTAAAACACCTTGTTCGTTTGTCAACGCCTGTTAAAATTGAGACAGGGCTATCTACTGAATTGACGAGGTCCTAGGAGTTAGGAGATCTTTTTGTTATCGTTGTTTTGTTTTTATGGTTCTGTCACAAACAAATTGTCTCTGGGTAACTCAAGTAGCTTCTCTGTAACTCGTGGAATCCTGAATTCCTTTGTAGCTTTAGCATTCTGCAAATCTATAAAAGCATTTCTTCCAAGATTCATAGCCTGATTTCCTTCCATGTTTGGCCTTTGGGGCTGTGCTAGTTTAAATTGTTAGATTAAATTTTTGGCAGTGATAACTCTAAGCAACTACCATTTGCTACTCTAACAGTATTCCTTCTGCTACAGAACCTACCCTTTTAGAAGACTCAACTTATCCAGGATTGTATAAAGCACCTTCGTAAAATTTCAAGTGAAAAGGATTTCGAGGAAGTCAGATTTAGTACCTATTTTCTCTTTCAGAGATTCTGGGAAATTATTTTTAGTGAGCTAAGAAAACAGGAACTATTCATACAATTTAACATACTCTGAGTGTGTGTGTTTTAAAATATTAGCCTGATTTATTTAGTTCTATTTACTATTAGACATTATTGAAAATCCTACCTCTTTTCATTTTCTCTTAAAAAAAAAAAAACCTATGAGTCTTTTTCCAATTCTGAAAACTCTTGGCTAAGTACTGGTGCTATTTTCAACTTAAAATAACTGGCAACCTCACATTTTGTAAAGTTCAAGAAGAGCAGAAACTGCTGCTCTGTCAGCCAGTTAGAATGAACAGGAAGCAGACAATGGAAGACAAATTTCTGGATGCCAAACTCTCTTTTTTTATGAAAAGCAGACTCAAATGAAAAGTTTTCAAACTTCATTTTTAGATGGTCACGTTGAGGAGTGGATAGGACCCACTTCTAATCATTCTTCTTCCATCCAGGTCATCTTATAGACATTCTATTACACCTTTTATTATGCATGAAATTGAGTTTAAGTACTACATTGTTATCAGAAACCATGGATGCTGCCTCACAATATGCCTGCAAAGCATGGATCCAAGGAGACAGTACTGCCTAATGGTTAAGAGTGCAGGGATAGTAGAAAAACAAATCTGTCACATTAAAAAAAGAGTCTCTCTCTCTTTCCTGAGCCTTTGTTCCCTATTTTCCACTGTATAATGGGGATAGTTAGAGTCTCTGCCTCATATAAGATTATTGTGGTAATTATGTAAAATAATACATATAAAACATTGTTACTCATGGTTACGGTCAACATTCAATAACTAATAACTGTATATTAGCATTATTATCTTCATCATTATTTTTTGAAATAGTAATAATATTAATAGCACTAATATTATAGTTTTCCTTGGTGATACCACTAAATAGTTCCTCTTTGTTATTACGTAAACTGTGTAGACTCCTGGAGTCATCTAAATAATGTTAACATTTTTACTGTTTTCCTGAAATAGTCCATCCAGGATACTGGAGTGTAAGGATAAAGTTGTATTTATTTTTGTATGTTCAATGCCCAGTGCACTGCCTAATGCATAAATTATTCACTGAACAAATCACTTTTTGGTGACGAACAACAAAAATGCTTTCTAGTGGCAATCACCTGAGATTTTACCCTATTTCATAAAAAACTATTGCTCCAAATACAACAGAACGTTAAATGGAACTCTTTCATTGTCTTATAACTGAGGCAAAACTCTAAACTGAAAAGAGTATACCAAGTACCTCATTTTAAAGAGAGTAACTAAAATTCTTTAAAAAATCTCATAAAAATAAAAAATCTGGTACAGTGACCATTATTGCCTAACCCATTCAACCCTCTGTAAAAGATAGACAGAGAATTGAGGAAAATGTTAAAGTCTTGAGTCAGGGAACTAGGGCATGAGGACGGCCAGGGGAAAGATGGTCCACTCTTTCAAATAAGCCAAGGGAAGGGCCTGCAAGAGAGTTATGTGCAAAGACTGATATTTGCAAGAAGGTAAAAATGGCATCTCATTTCCTAATAGGAATCTGCATTAACAGTGAACTTCTGTGTCTTCTTCTGCCAAGAGAGAGAGAGAGGGAGAGAGAGAGAGAGAGAGAGAGAGAGAGAGAGAGAGAGAGAGAGAAATAATTTGAGATAAACTGCAGGATGAAATGTAAGAGAAGATGAGAAGCAGATACCACTCTCGCCTTCTGACAAGACAAGAGATGGGAGTTTCCCACAGGCTAACGTGGCCCCAAGATAACGCGCCCCCCCTTGAGCCATCTTGCTGTTGCCCTACTTAGGTGAGCTCCAACAGTAAAAACTGAGAATAGGGACTTTCTAGTGACCTAGAAGTGGAGAGGGTATCTTAGAAGGTCAGCTGGAGAACATACTCACAACAGGGTCAGTCCTGTTGGAAGGAAGCAACCATTCTGAAGAACCTACACACTGCCCAAGTGGAAGCCACCATTAGGATGCTGCCCCCAGGAAGTCACCAGATGGTGAAACCTTTGGCTCTTTCCTCAAATCCTCCCTATCTCCTAATTCAGAGTGGGCAGAAAAAAAGGAAGAAACAGAACATTCAAAGAGCATGGAAAAGAAAATTCTTGAATTGGATATAGATGGCAGCTTGAAGACTGAACTGGAGTATTTTTCACACTTCACTATCAAAAATATCAAGATGAGACTGTTCTTATACCAAGGGTGGCTGGTTCCTTATAGAACATGCTCCAGATGCTTTCAAGGGATATGAAAGAAAAGTTCAAAAGAACAAGCATGTAGGCAGTGATCGAAGAAGAAATAAATCTCTTTCCTATGCACCTCTACATAGCCAACCAAGGCTGTTTACTGCACGAAATATATTCAACCTTATAAAGTAGGGAAGGAAGGAGGGAGGCATGAAGTAACTAGGTGAGTAGGCAGGTCCATCAAGCTTAGCACTCCTTGTCTTCCAAAAGTGAGTTAGAAAAATTGGAGAATTTGAAGCAGAAATTCCGACTCTGCCAAGTTCTCTTTCCACTGCATTGCCCTACCTCCTTTAACAGGGACTTCTGCTTCTATTGCACTTTAAAATTAACAAAGCACTTGGGTGAACCACTGCCT
This sequence comes from Cynopterus sphinx, assembly GCA_030015415.1. Classification (NCBI taxonomy): domain Eukaryota; kingdom Metazoa; phylum Chordata; class Mammalia; order Chiroptera; family Pteropodidae; genus Cynopterus; species Cynopterus sphinx. The sequence continues at coordinate 93,503,910 of CM057385.1, read as the reverse complement.
TGCCAAGAATGTTTAGTCAGAACAAAATTCTCTTTAACAAGGTGTCAAAACAACCATTAAAGATGTTTCTTAGAGCATTATCTTAGCACTGCAGGGAGTTGGTGTGATGCAGAGAAAATACAGGATTGGAAATCTGGAGGCGGCTGGCATTCTGGACATAGCTCAAGGGGAATCATTGCAAAAAGAGCGTGGCATTGGGAGTCAGACTGAGATCTGCTCTTTAGCAGCTGTGTGACCTAATTGCTAACCTCTTTAATCCTCAGTTTCTCTGTGCATAAAATGGGGAAAAGGCATCTACACTAAAGGATTCACTGAGAGGAATAATAAGATAATATAAAGGCCTAGGAAGTGACTAAACTGAACACAATAAAGGTCACATAAGGCACAAGTTTGTCAAATCTTCAGTATATTTTCTGCTCTGCTGAGTTAGAACTCTTGTGATGATGAAATACAATGGATATGAGAAAAATTTTTAAAGTGAAAGTTATTTTAAAATATTTATTTTTCTAGTTCTCTTCCTGAGAGATACCTCTCTGAACTACAAGAGCATAGGGTACAGATGAGAAGGGGAAATTCCTTTGCATCTTCTTCGGTGATAAATTCTAATCTCTCAACCAATTTACTTTATAAATTATAGGCTACAGTTACTTTTATTAGTATTCACATATATTATTTTTTCAATTATAAAAGATATATATTTATTGTATAAAATGTAAAAAAATATTTGCTTTCATTTTTTTAGAGACAAAATATTTTAAAAATTTAGGCTTATTATATGTATACAGTTTTACATTCTGCTTTTTAAAAGTTAACACTATGTAACAGGGTCATTTTTAGGATCATTTGCAACTTGGTCGAATATTTGAGTCAATAAACAATAAAAAGAATTGTAATTCATTAACAAGAAATAGAGAATATAAAAATAGTTCCTTAAAGGTGTTTATTATTGTGAGTTATACATACTAACAGAAGCAAATGCAAAATGTATGTGTACAATTTGTAGAAATGTCAGAGATCAAACATCTGTGTAATGATCTCACAGATTTCGGAATAAAACATCTCTAGTTCTATAGAAGCTCACTTGTGCATTTTCTCCCCACTGAACCCTTTTTTCTTACATCCGCTAAGAAGTAACCTCTATCCTCAAGAGTGTGGTTCAAAATGTTTAATAACTGTCATGGGATGTCATCGTCTCTGGCCACTGTCATTGTCATTTCTCTTTGTCTAGTTTCCCAGAGGTCAGAGGCACTAGGGTGTGGGAGCTGTCTCCCTGACACTATTTCTGTCTTTTAATTTTGCTCATGGTGTTCTTTGCCATGTCATTTAACTTAATGATTAATTGAACTTAGCAACCTTTTCTCTTACTGCTTATTTTTTTTTTTTTTTTAGCAAATTCTAGAAATGCTGTCTCCACAGCTAGGTTTTAAAGGAATTCACTATTTTCTTATAATGTTCATAGGTTTCATTTTCTACATTTAGAACTCTAATGGATTAGTAAAACATTCTGGTACATGGTATGAGGTATGGATCAACTTTTCTTTTTTCTCAATAATTTGATATGAAAAGTTATACACTAAATAGATTTAGCTAATTTTATCTTCTTTTATGTTCAATATTTCTCTCTATTCATGCACAAATACCACACTTTTAATTAAATGGCTTTATAGTATGTTTTAATATCTGAGATGGCTACTCTCCTTCATGGCTCTTCTTTATAAAGGCTTTGCCAAGAGATTTTTCAAGTTTATTTGCCCTGGGAACTTTACAATTGAGTTACATAATTCCCAAACAAAATTACAGGAAACAAAGCAACACTTGTTTGTATTTTACTGTTTGTATTATATTAAATGTCTATATGAATTTGGAGAGAACTAACATCTTTATAATTGTGAGATATGCGCCAAGAACAAGACAAGTCTTATATGAGGCTCTGTGTTTTTCAAAGCTATTGTGAAACTTATCTCTCTAGATTTTGTCTATTTCATGTAACTTTATTACTAAGAATTGTGTCACTATTATGCAATGGGGTTTTTCTTTTATTGTATCTTCTAAATTGTTATAGGTCATACATACTAAGGCTATTGATTTTTTGTTGATTTTACATTATACTAATTTGTGATTTATTTATTGTTTCTGTCAATTTTGTTATTTACTTTCATGGATTTTCCAGACATACTGTCCTTTTATGTATAAATAGAGAAAGTTTTACTTTTTTTCAATTCTTATACAGATAACATTTTATATAGTAATAAAGATAGTATCTTTGACTTTTTCTTCACTTTAGAAAAATATTTCTACAGTTTTTCCATTAAATTGGACGCTGGCTTTAAAAATGGTAAAGTTTAGTCACACACACACACTAATCTGTAGACCAATCTCAGATGTGCATGTGTGTAAAATTTTAAATAAACTAATATCAAGTTTATTAGTTTATTAATCCAAAAACACATTGAAAAATAATGATCCATAAACAAGTATATTTTTATAGAAATGTATGGATGGTTTAAATACAGAAAATCCAATTATATATTTATCATAGTTATAGCTCAATGAGAAAACTCATATGATTATTTCTCTAGATGCTGATAAAAAGTTAAACAAAATTTAACCATAATTGCTGATGAAAAAACTCAATAAAAATAGGAATTTATGAATACTATCATGACATAATAAATATATCTATAAGTATATTCATAGATAGATAGGTATATAGATAAAGATAAAATTCAGCTATTATTGGGGAAATACTAGTTCTCAATGGGGAAATGTCATGGACATTTTCTTAAAGTCAAAAATTATTGTTTAATGTTATATTAGAAGTATAGCCAATGCAATCAGATGGAGTTATGATGTTGCTTAAGCCTGAACAACTTGGATTAATAGAAACACACACAATGTGACCTTTACCTGTGAATTGGTTATGGGTTAGATGATACCAAAATTAGTAGTAATAGAATGTGAATGGATTTATTATGAAACAATGGGATATTTCTACCACCCATAGATTTGAGGCAAGGTTCAGTTTTTAATCTGAATCACCTAGGGAATTTATACATGTTTGCTATAGACTAAATGTTTGTGTCCCTCCAAAATTCATATACTGATACCTGATCTCTGATGTGATGGTTTTATGAAGTGAAGCCTTGGAAGGTGATGACATCATGAGGGGAGAGCCCTATAAATGAGTTAAAGACCTTTATAAAAGAGACCCCAGAGAACACCCTTGAACTCCTGCTATGTGAGAACACAGCAAAAAGACAACTTTCTACAAACCAGCAAGTGAGCTCTCACAAGACAGCAAATCTCCTGACATCTTGATCTTGGACTTCTTAGCTTCCAGAACTGTGAGAAATAAATTTCTGTTTTTATAATACACCTGTTCTGTGATTTCTTGTTATAGCAATGCTAATAAGACAAAAATAGTAATGACAAGTAAGATATTGCTGTAACAAATACCTATAAAATGTGGAAGTGGCTTTGGAACTGGGTAATGTGTAGAAGCTGGAAAACTTTTGAGGTACATGCCAGAAAAATCTACATGGCCATGAACACAACTTTAAAGGTGACAAACTATAGAGGAAGCCTCAATCTTTTTAGAGAAGAGCTAGGTGATATAGAATAGAATATTGGAAGAAACATGGATGATAGGACTAATCTGATAAAGTCTCAGGAAAAAAATTGAAACATGCTATTGGAAACTGGAGGAAAGGTTATCCCTGTTACAAAGTGGCAAATGCTTTGGCCGAACTGGGTTTTTGTTCTAGTATTTTGCAGAAGATAGAACTTAAGAGCAATAAAATATTTAGCTAAAACTACCTCTAAGCAAAGTGTTGAAGGTGTGGCTGGCTCCTCTTGATGGTTTATAATAAAGTACAGAAAGAGAGAAATGACTTAAAGATGGAATTGTAAGCAAAAAAGGAAGCAGAACTTAAAGATTTCGAAAATTCTCAGCCTATCCATTCCACATTATAAAAAATAAGAAAACATAGTGGAAAGAGAACAAGGGTGTGTCAAGTGACCAGTTGGTAAGGACATTAGTATGAATCAGAAATCGCAGCAGAAGCCAGGAACTATTCTCTAAGATAATGAAAGAATGACCCTAAACACTATTCAGAGATCATCAGGGTTGTCTCCTTGGTCTCAAAAAGGGGGACCATAGCCTAGTTTGCAATAGACCAGATGGTCTCTACCTAAAGCCGTGGGGGCAGGGCCATGTGTAGCCTTTGGGGCCTAACCCCTGCCCAGCAAAGCTGCAAGGGTGGAATCACCATGCCAGTGGGTCTAATATGTGGGAAGTCCACTCCCTTGTACCTACAGGGCAGATCATTGAGCCAAAGATTTTTCTTAAACCTTAAGATCTTATGGGCTTTACCTTAAAATTTGGATTTACGAGGGATCAATCACTCCTTTCTTCTTTCCTATTTCTCCCTTTTGGAATGAAAATGTCTATCTTGTGCCTGTCCCACCACCGCATTTTGGAAGCCTGTAACTGGTATGGTTTCACAGGTTCACAGCTACAGAATAATTTGCCACAGAATAAATTATACCTTGAATCTCACCAATATCTAATTTTGATGGTATTTAGATGAGACTCTGAATTTTAGATTTTAGAATTAACATTGAAACAAGTTAAGACTTTTGGAACTTTTGGGATGTAATAAATGTATTTTGCATGTGAAGAACAGCAATTTGTTCTCCCCCAAATCCTTAGGCTGGAACCTAGCCCCTAACATGATAGTATTAGGAGTTGGAGCCTCGGGAGGCGATTAGTTCACAAGTGTGAAGCCCTCATGAATGAGATTTGTGCTCTTTTAAAAGAGACCTTAGAGAACTCCCTCATCCCTTCTGCCACGTGAGGATGCAGTGATAATACAGCTGTCTGTGAACTAAGAAGCAGGCCCTCAGCAGATACCAAATCTGCTTGCACCTTGATCTTGGACTTCTCATCCTCCAGAACTGTGAGAAATAAATTTCTGTTTTTATAAGCTACCAAGTCTATGCTATTATTATACCAGCCTGACCAGACTAAGATAAAGTCTATATATCAAATTTCCAGATATAAATCTGGAAATGCAGACTTTCGGACCCATAACGATGCTACCTTGAAAACTCAATTCTACTATGTACTTCCATGTACAGACATGGTTTGAAATATCCTTATTTTATAAAGCTTCACTTATTTATTTCCCACCTTGTTTCAGAATGGATTTAATGTTGCTTACCAGAACACATAAAATATAGCAAGATCAATTTAAAGTAAATTTAAGAACAGACAAAAAGTTAAAACTAAGAAAGTGGAACATTGGCATAAAAGTTAATATATAAAAGTCCACCCCAGCAGACTAGAAGCACTTGGGCCCTTTGCAGAGGTTGGACACAAAGTCAATCCTGGGATGTTGTATAAAGTAAATTATATTATACCTTCTCTCTATAACAGGTAGTATTTGCATGTGCATAAGATAGTTTAAAACAAACAAACATCAAAAGCTGCCTGTAGGTAAAGAGGTGGCATAAAGATTTATCACAGCCTAAGACGTGCATATGAAAAAGACTGAAGTAAATCCCCAAACCTTGATTATTAGACTAGAGTTTGGGGATGGCATGGGGCATAGCACCTTACATTTTTATCTATTTAATGTTTAGCATGTATCAGAAGGATTAATTATTTTATCTTAAGCATCTGTATCTATGAAGCTTTATTTGTTATCTGTGCCCTACTGACATATGAATTTAAAAAGTTAAGCGACAATGAACACAGATAAACACATGTATGTGTGTATATAGCTTGTGACACAACAATTAAAATACACAGTAAAGCAATTGAAATTATATAAAGTAGGAAAAGGGAGACACATCTATATTTTGATTGCAGTTAATTATTACATTTAGGTTTTCATTGGCTAGCCACTATAGCAAAAAGACAGACATGATAGAGATTGTTCTTCTTTGATGAAAAAAGTCTTGAATTTCTTTAGAAAAGAGATTTTTCTTCTGCTATTAAATTCCAAGAAGAATATTTCAAATGGAGCTATTCATGGACATTACTGAGTCATAATTCTATAGCTTTTACAATCCTCTAACATATCAGAAGACTGGTTTTTATCTCACTGGTTTATATTCATTTCTTTAGTTAATTTCTTATACATGTTTCTTCTTATTTAGATTAAGAGCTCTGTGAGAATCAGAATATGTCTATTTACCCTCCTAATGTTACTCTTTCTTGATACAGTAGGCATTAATACATGTTTATCAAATTAATGAATAAATAATGAATAAATGAACAAACAACACTTTTATGTCCAAATTGCATTTCTCCGCTGTTACCTAAAGAACTGGACTTGAGTGGTTATTTAACTATTCACTTATTTAACAAGTATTTATTGAACACCTACTATATGCTATGCACCATTTTTAGTACTGGAATATGGACAGTAAACAAAAAAAGTTTTAAAAATGTCTTCATTCATAGTGTTTATATTCTAAGGTTTGTTGGGGAATAAATAAATGATTAAAATACATAATGTGCTAGATGATAAGAAGTACTTTGGGGCAAATGAAACTGACAATATATATCTATTGTCATTGAGCCTTATACAGATTCTTGGCTCTGTGTGTGTGTGTGTGTGTGTGTGTGCGTGCGCATCTGTGTATGTGTTAGAGAGAGACTAGAACAGAACAGAACAGAACAGAACATAGAATTCAGAAGGAAAAGTATTACTTGTACATCCTTATAAAAGCTTCTTATAAAAACAGATCTACATAGGAATAAAAATATATCGTGAGTTACTCCCAGTGGTTCCAAGGCAGATAACAGTGTTGATGGAAAGAGGTTTAACACAGAAAATTACAGTTTTTTGACGCACCAAGAGATTTTGGGTATATCCAAATCATACCAAGCTGGTTAAGTGCACATATTTGGGGGCATGGGCCCTAGCTTGGGGAAGTGGTAGGGGAAAAGGTTAGGAGGAGGAAGAAATTGTTGGACACACTGAGACTCCTTGCAGAGCAGCAACAGTAATGTTTTGCAGGAAAGAACTTGAGAATTAATTTCCAATTGGAAGTCTAAGTGTAATTTAGGTAGGCAAAAAGTAATTTCCTGGATTGGATTTGAGCCAGGACATTGGAATTAACACCTCATCTCTTATAAAAATTGTCAGGGGATCTTTAACAATCACAGGCAAGCCCAGCCTTAGATTTACAGCTCTAGTGTAGGCTGGTCTCTTCAGAGGGCAGCTCTGTTTAGCACACTGAACAAACTCCAGTGATGAATGACACCTAAATGCCATTTACTGATTTACATGCACTCTGTGCTCCCAATAGCTCCTGTGTTTTTCTTAGACAGTTTCTGTGCCTAAGGACCACCAAGATTTTGCTCTCACAATCAGGACAAGATCAAATCAATTGATATTAAAGGATTTAGATTTCTACAGCCAAGAAGAAAAATTAAGTAGCTCTAAAAATTCTTGCGTTGGTGATTGTTATTTTTAAGCAGGTAATTATATCAATACGAATATTACAGAAATAATACAGGTGATGAACACTTAATTAAGAATCCCAGACTGAGTTTTTATCACTACAACTATGAAATCATATAAAATCCAGCAAGTTACTTTACCCCTCAGAGACCTAGCTGTCTTGTCCATATGCATTTGGAATAAAATCCAAAAACTGATTTGTCCTGAAAAAAAAAACACCACCTGATTATTATCTGATAGTCTCTAACTATATCTATCTATCTATCTATCTATCTAATCATCTATTGAATTTTTATTTGAGCTAAACTGATAACATATGCTAGGGAGCAAGATCTCAACTGCTCCCTGATAGTCTCTAACTTTAAAATCTTTTCCTAGTCCTCTCTCCCTGGGATCCCAAACCACACTGGCCTTTCTGTTTTACAAAGCTGCCACTTGACTGAAATCACTTGCTTTTCACACCACATGAAACTCTACCCGCTCTGAGCTTTATGTGGCTGGCTTCTCCTCATCATTCAAATGCTACTTTCTCAGAGGCTTTACTTTATCATCCAATTCAATATTACTCTTTGCTTTGTCATTTTTTTCTCCTAGCATCCTATTTTATTAACTTCATTTTTCAAAATTATCTTTTATTGTAATTATTTGCTTAATGTCTATCCACAACCTCTCCCTCCATTAGAATCAGAATTTCCATAAGGAAAAGAGTCTCATATAATTTTCTCACTAGTTTATTCCCAGCATTTAGGACAGGAATTAGTTGATAACAGAGACAGAAATCACAGTTTTCAGGCAGTGTATCCCTACGATACAGCAGAAAAATAGAAAATGGATCTGAGAGCTACCAGGTCCCACAACAGCACAGGAAAGGGCTGAAACACTGGCTCCAGTTCACCAAAGCATAATTTGCCCACAAGCGACTGACTGCTCCATCACCCCTCAGGTGTTCTATTTTTTGTTTACTTGTTTTCATTTATAGGATGCTCTTTATGGGTACGCTGTCAGCACGATACTGCCATCTTACTTTTAAAGTTTTCTTCTCACACAAGTGAAACCATTCAAGACCGTTCTACCAAATGGGTGGTTTCTTTCAATGCCAATTTAAAATGATTCTCACAAATATATATGCATTTGAAACCAGGGAAGGAAATAAAAGGAACAAATTTGAGAAGAGAGTGGAGTGCTAATACAAACCAGAAATCCATTACAGCGTACTTTGCAAATACTGCAGGTAATTAAAGACTTTTAAGGGCAACTACAGTATTATTTACTTGACAGTGGAACTCTTACAGGCTATTATGTAAATATACATTGAGCACATTTTAAAAGTGCATGCTATTTACTATTCATAAGTGTTGTTAATATGTATTTCATTTAACCCTCAGGAGCCATTTCAGTCTCTTGTGTGAATTTACATTTATGAATGTTTTTATAAAATGCATATTATTTACCCAATAGGCAGCTCTACCATAAGAAATACTAGAGCTAATTGCCAATTTAACTTCACATGAGTTTCCATGCAATTGTTCCTTAGGTCTGCCTGCATGGTTGGGCATCCCTAAATAGCCCTTCTTTTCAGAATCCTGCAAGTCAAAACCCATAAGCTGTTCAAATGAAAAAATCTTCCAGTCTGTTTTGGTGGTTCTGAGGATTTAGTAGCACATAAAAAAGGCCAGGGTATCTCTCATCTTAGAAAATAAAATAAAGATTTCAGCACCAAAGTTGACAGTCTATAAAGTATATGTGTGTAATCACCTTGTTTGCTCTGTGTTCAGAAGTTAATATCCACAAAATAAAGATGAGCAGGCTTTAGAATGAGATACTAAAATAGTGAATTTTCTTCTCTCCCTTTCTCCCTCCCTTTCTTTATATCATCCTGTCCCAGTCATTTTCCCAATGAAACGAAAATGATCCCTCCTCAACACACACACACACACACACACACACACACACACACACACACGTCTCTCTGTCTCTCTGTCTCTCTCTCTCTGTCTCTCTCTCTCTCTCTCTCTTACATACACACACACTCACACACACCATATGTAGGATTTACAAAAGAAACAAAAATTCTCTGCCAATACACACACCATATGCAGAATTTACACATAAAATCTGTACCCTTCAGGCAGATCAAAGACATAAACAAGGACCAGATGAAAAAAAAAAATAAAGAGTACATGCTCTTTGGAGAATGTCTCTCCATGCTTAAAGTTTCTGCTCCTTCGTCTGAGGAAGGAGCAGATGACAATGACACTTCTTAACCCAATCTTGGAAGAATACACAGAAAGCTTTCGAATCTCTTCATATGAGAAAAGCAGACACTTTGTGCTATTCTTTTGGCCAATAAAGTTAGCATAGATTAAGAACTGAGATCTGATTCCCACCCAGGGAACCTTGAGTGCAAGAGAAAGGCTACTGTTGCTGTGTTGAGATTGTCTTGCAGTTCTGGAATTTGTCGGGACAGAGACCATATTCAGAGACCATATTTGTTGGTACCATATTCTTTTGACCTAATGTGGGCCATGGTATATAGAGAGAGCAGGCATCATCAGGTTGAGTCCTATTTAAGATGATGGAGGTATGAAACCTGATGCCTGGAGCCAAGGGAGAATTTGTAAGAAACCACCAGACTACAAGTGCATCTGGCCAAGGTCAAAAATGAGTAAGATCTCTAGTGAAAAGAACCACTGAGAGAAATATGACTGTGTCTTACTCAACAGTCAGTTTTAATCAACTGCTAGATCCAAAGAGACAGAAGCCACTTAGCTGAATAAAGAACTATCACCTCACCTCTCTTCCTTTCTCCTCTTCTGACGCTGGTAGAGAGTAAACAGCAGCTAGAGAAATGGAAACATGAGATGGTAAACATACTGAATAAATGTTCAAGTTCTTTGTGGTAGATTATAATATTGGCCCCATATCCTCTGCCTTGAAAAGCAATATTACAAATCTTCTCATCAAAAGTCAGGGTCTATTTCTCTGCACCTTGAATCATAGTTGATTGGCTGACTTGCTTTGACCAAGTCTGGAACATGCTTAAAGTATTTGCACATTTGGGGCTTTTCCTCTTTTTCTAGTCTTGGAAATCCTATAACCACCACCCTGTGAATTAGCCTGGGCCAGCCTGTTGGATGATGAGAAAATAAGTATCACAGTGCCACAGCCAATAGCCAGACAACAGCCAGATATGTAAGTGAGGTCAGCTGACAGCTGACCCACGAATGAACTCTGCTGAGACCACTAAAAGAACCACATCGCTAAAGCTCACCCAAATTGCTGCTCCATAGACATGTGGACAAATAATAATTATTGTTTTATATTACTAGATTTTGGGCCAATTTATTATGTAGCAGGAGGTAACTGAATGTTTCAATCTGAAACAAGTCTGAATTGGGGAAGAGAAGTCCTGGGTCTAAACATTTGAATTTCTGGATTGAGACTGTTTTTATGACCTCACGTGATTATAGAAGTACCTAATACTTAATAATCATAATATCTGATAATCATTGGCCTGAATAAATTTTGGACAGAGAAAAATCACTTCCAGGAAATAAAATTTAAAGAGAAAGTAAAACTTAGAATTGCATTTTGCTCAAAATCCATGTGTAAGTTCTATTTAGCACATTGATCACACTTTACTACCATGTGTAACACATCTAGTACCCTCAGTTTGACACATCCAGCAAGACCTCAGAACTCAATGCATGGCATTTCAGAACTTCATTACATTCAATAACTTCATTATTGATTTACTATTTATCATACGTACTCAAGAATAAAATTTTTCAAAGATAATGAAAAGTTAAAATGGACCATATAATTTTTTATATTAAGACATTAGAGTTTATTTCCTGGGTATTTGGTAATAAGAGTGGTGCCTCTATCAACAGTTTATAATGTAAATATTATATTAAGCCATATGAAGTGCTATTTTTATAAACCAACAATTTACAGATATTAAAAATTTTGTATGACTTGGTCTGTTATAATACTTACAATACGTAGGTTAGGCAACATGAGAAAGAGTAGAAAAGAATAAGAAATAAGTAAAATTTGAAAGACATTGTTGATTTATTAATTGGTAATCCAATGGTTTCTCAATATTTCTCTACCTCCTCTCCCTCACTCTTGATACAGAGTTTGGAAAAAAAATGTACACTTTTAGCCATAGTCAAGTATGGTCACAGGGAATTTTTCTGACATAGACAAACTAAGCTGGAGATTCTGGAAAGACCTTTGTTCTCTTAATAAAAGGGGTGAATGAGGCTAGTACCATGCTGTCTCTCCTTTCTTCTTCCTGACCTAGGTTTGATGTCATAACTGTCCACCAGCTAAAGGTTAAAAATGCAAATGAGAGAGACAGAAAGAAGCTGTGTTCATGATCAATTCATAGTTCCATCTAATCTACCCTACACTTTCTACCTCCAGACTTTCGTCATGTGAGAAAAATCAACCTATATTTACTTAAGCCATGCCTACCCAGATTTTCTGTAACATATAGCTGAAAATGAATTTTTTTCTAATACAGTAGTAAACATGAATATGTAGTTATAGACATACACAGAAAATTACCAGGGTCTTGGTAATAAAATTTTCAGTTAAAAAATCCTATTAATAAGTTAGGGAAAGTAACTTCTGTAGCAGTCTTTATTAGAATGTAGTAAATATGTCACATATCTCTGCTTTAGTGAATATAAGAAGCATAATTTGACTTTTTATGCTACTTTAACCATAATTTAGTGCCACAGTCTCATCTTCATAAAAAAAGTTTACTAGTAGGTTACACCTTATGAAATAGCTACTAGTTGCCTATCATTGGATATGGGCTGCTGTACCTAAACACATCACACACAAATACTCACACATACACACATATGTATACATATCATATATATCTTATAAAGATTCTCTTTAAATTAAAATATTTGAATTTTTAGGCCATATTAGAATTTCTTTAAAATAAGAATTTAAAAATCAAATTTTCTAAGCTTATTAAATGCCAGTAATAGTGACAAATCATTGATAAGACATTTAGTAGTATTTTATTGGTTATTTATTATTTCGTATGAAAAGATAATAAACATAATTAAATATTTAAATATTTAAAATATAATGTTTTTTACAATCCACTCAGTTTTGAAAGCTTCTGGAATGTCAAACATAATGCATTTTACATTAGTTCTATATAAAATTTTATTGAATTCAAACTTTTAAATAAATTTTCTGATATCTAATGCATCATATTATCAGAGCACAAAAAACCATTATATGATTATAAGCAGAACCTCAGAACACGGTCTTCAAATTTAATGGGCTTCCAATGCTTCTCCCCTCCCGTTTTTAAGACTGTTTTTAAGACATTTCACAGTATTTTATACATTATAAATGGATTCCATTCTTGGCTTAGTAATTCACCTAATGGACAATGGATACAAAAAAGCTGTAACTCCAGGGACATTAAATTGGTTCTAAACTCTGAAAATTACAGCTTTTACAAAAAGAAGAAAATACTAAAAACATGTCTAATGCAACACTGCATCTAATTTCCCACTACCTCCAGATTGTGTCTAAAAGCTCCTAAACTTCTTAATGACACAATATGTTAAAATTGCGTTCCTGTATATTTAGATCTCAGAAAGATCTCATCCATTTTATAACCCCAAGGAGGGCTTACCAGCAAGAAGGGCATATATGTGAGTGCTGAGGGTTCTGAGGGATGGAGGAAGTGTGAATTGCTACATCTATTCCGGAGACTGTGAATTCCATACAGGGATAGGAAACTACCACCTTGTATGACATCTTTTCACCCACTAAGGCAATTAAAATCCAAATTCCCATTTTAAGCACTGATCAATGGTATTTCAGTAAAGGAATAGAAGGAGAACAGAAGAAAATGCTTTTCTAGACATACCTGTAATCAACTCTAAGCCTTAAGAAAAGCCTATAATTTGATGATACTATCATTTAGGTCTTCATGCATTCAGAGAACATGAGCAATTCTCTCTGAAGCTAAACAATACATTCTAGAATTGTGGGTAGAGAAGATATTCCATTGGACTGTAAAAACAAAATGCTTCACATTTTGTGAATTCACATGTGACTATAATATGACTAGTACCTGAATACAAAGTGTCTATGAATTGGCATAGATTTTAATAATGCTTAGCATGTTATGAGTTGACTAAGCTCTTCTGTAAGATATTCCATTTTTAAAGAGAACACTTCCCCACTCCCCTTTAACATCTCCCTTATGAAGAAACAAGCGATCCAGAATATTATTACTGTAACTTAAGGCTATCCATTTAATGTTTACTTTTTTTATAACCTTATTCTGAGATTAGAAAGTTTCTTTGTCCAAGCAAATTTTGTGTGTGAATGGATTTTTTCCACATCTTCACAAATAGTTAACATAAGTACAGTATAGAGAGATATCTGTCTTACCTGTTTTTCTGTTATCTTGGGCATTTTACCTTATTGATTATTTGTGTTTGAGAAAGCACTAGTTTGATCTAATTTTCACTTACTCCTTTTTCACTGCTATAGGATCTACAGCAAGTTTTGTATATATTTTACAGAATTTGTGTTTCTTTTAAATTAGTTCCTTTTGACCATCTAGTTAAATAAAAACTCTGTATAATACCTTTTGTTACTCTTAATTTGACCTATTATAACAGAATGTACTTAGTTTGGCCCTTTTGGAAAAAGGAATATTTTGTCCTCCTTGTAATACATTGATAGTTTCCTATTTTTTTTCATGCTGAAAAAAGGAATCTGTCAAGCTTTAATTGCTAGCTTCTCTCTTAATTTACACATGATTCCTTCACTAAAGGCTGCACGTCACCCTCTAGTTCTCAAGGAGAGTATTTAATTTTAATGAAAAATTACATATTTTTATTAGAGGCATAGTTACTCTGTTCTTCCCTTGATTTGGTCTGAGAGATTTGTCACAAATGGATCTTGTTTTATTTCTTAAAACTCCTTATCTATCTTTCATCAGTCATACATGCCCCACCATCATATTATGTGAGCTAGCTATGGTAAACATTTCCCATAATTTTTATTTTAAAAAAATTATGTGAAAAGTTTCTTTGCATTCTCTCTGAGCCCTTTGTCCCCATCCTTCATCACCTAACATTCCCCTGAATTCTCTTGAATGCAAACATTTGAAATCATTTCACTGTCTTTCACCACTATCCAACAAGGTCAAAAAAATCTGTGAATACTAGCCCCTAAATATCTCTAGCATCTGTTTCCTTTGCCAGCTTTCAATTGTATTATGCACCTATAATGATAGCTAATATATTTTGCAAAGTTCTAATGTATTAATGCAGTTTCATTTTCTTATTTTATTTTATTTAATCAGGTCACTGTATCATTATAACAACTCTGTAAAATATCTACTATTATTTTTCTACTCTATAGATGAGGACGTTAAGGGACGGACACATATCAGTTAGGTAATTGCTTAAGGTCCCCAAACCAAGGGAGAAATTATATTTGAACCTGGAAGAATGATTACAGAGCCTATGCAACATGGCTTCCTTCTTGCTTCAACTATTGAAAAATGTTCCAAAGTGTTCTTCCAAACCATAATTTCACCTTCAAACCTTTAACCCTTCACAAAGGCACTAAGCTGTATTTCTGAATCCAACTCTGAACAAATGGGAACACTTCAGCAGATTCCCATTTTCTACAGGGAAATGCTCAGTCTTTTTGGTGAGCATGCAAGGCCATCTGCAGTCTGACCTAATCTCTTTCACCTACCCCATTCATCCTACCATTTCTACCCCACACTGATGCTCCAGTTACAGAAAGAATCACCCTTACTTGAAGCCATGCCCTACAATGTCTTTCTTCCTAGTTGCCCTCTGCTTGTAGTGCTTTTTGCTGAACTAATTGCCTTGCACACTCCTGCTCATAGCATTGCATTCCTGGTGTATGCCTAATCATAAATGTCACCTCTTCTATGGAGACTTTCTTAAATGGCTTGTCAGAAATCATCTTTCCCTCCCCTGGGTTGTTTGAGAATTTTCTTTTTCACTCTGTTGGAGAAATTACGTGATCCCTTTCCCTTGATTTTAAATATGTCAAGGGACAGAATCACATCTTTGAGATCTTTCTTTGTCTCTCCAGTTACCACTGTATAATGTGGGTACCTAATAAATATTTGTCAAATAATGCCCAAATTCTTCACCCTATTTCTTACCTTTTAAATTTCATTAATTTTTCCCTTAAACAAAAATCATGTACTTGGAGATATTATCCAATGATCTTTAATAGAAATATTAACTTTCATCAGAGAGAATTTGCATCCTGAGGAATGCTAGCTGTTACTTTTTCCCCCTTAGATCCTTTAGAGTCCTTGCCACTGAATATCCTGATAATCTTCCAGTTACTAACCCTGTAGCGCAGTAGTTCTCAAAGTATGTTCTGAGGACCACTGGGTCTCCTGACACCTAAAGGCCTGTGAGGTCAAAACTCTTTTCACAGTAACATTACAAACATATTTGCCTTTTTCACTCTTAATCTTCTATGAGTGTCTAGTGAAGTTTTCTAGAGGCTACTTGACACATGATGATATTGTCAATCCATGGCTAAGGGAACGTGTGCTTGCATGTGGCTGTGTTTTAAAATTTTCTCAGTTTGCATATCTAATTCAATAAACATTGATAGATACGCTCCCAAATTAAGAAAATGTTGTTGGGATCCTCAATAATTTTTAACAATATAAATGGGTCCTATAGCCAAAACTTTGAGAACCACTGTTCTAGTAGTAGACTGGTTTATAGTGAATCCTAGAATGCTGATAAAAATGGCATATAGAACAGAATCAAAATTCTGAAGACTGAATATACACTTTCATTGTAGAGTTTTAGTCTTGTGGTGTATCTAGAAATACATTTTATTATACTTGAACAATATTGTCAGAAACCTACTTTCTGGAAACAATGTTGATTATGACCTGGGATATTGTGCATTTCTCTTTTTATTACATTAATTACTGAACTAGTGTCTGAAATATGTAATATATATATTTGTTCATGCAACAGAGAAAATTTCATAATTTCCAAAGTTTTTTTTCATTTAGTCTGAAGGTACAAATTTTTCCTCAAGGTTATACCCCTTTCAACCAGCTCCCCCACATTCTACCATTATGCACATTTTAAAGTGAATTATCGTGTCCTTCTGTCTTATGTTTTCTTAGACATGTAACAAGAATGAATGTGTAAAAAAAAGTCTATTTTAGGATGAACCTTTATGTTTTTTTCTAATAATCCAGATTTAAAAATTTATGATTTTTCTTATGTAATTTTTTCTTTCACTAAAGCATACACGAAAAGAAGTGCTAAGAAAGATTTCTACTCATTTCTACTTTCTAAAAATATCATGCATACATTTATCTTGGCTAATCTTTCTGTATGTTTTAAATAGATTACTTTATAACATTTTGACTGAAATAATAATTCTTTATAAATTTTTACTAATATTAACCTCACGTGGGGAATAAAATACAAAAGATGTTTGTTTCTTTTCATAGGGGTACATTACAAAATTTAATGTACATCAAAAGAATCTTCTTTTGACAGAATTCAACAAAAATAATGACTAATTAAAAAACTTAAATGTTTGATATCATGTAGGATTTGAGGAAGTCATAAAAATGTGTATTGATTCTAGCACAAATGTAAGAAAATTAATTTTCTCTCACATTAACATTCTCATGGAAACATCTAACTTTTGAAGATGTAGCTCAATGGAGTAGGAGAAAAAAGTTTAAAAATCTGATCATGAAACCACCTTGAGATAAGTCTTGTCAAATCTGAACCTTCCAGAACTATACCTAATTCTCAAGCTCATTGCCATGATACATTTTTTTACACATAGCTGCCCTTTAGGCTCTGCCCAAACCCATATAGACACCCTGTTGTTTCTCACATTTTTTTATAATTTGAAGAGATAAATGATGCCAGCTGGCTTCTGTTTAACTCAAGGCAAGATGATATTCAGCTCTTCAAAGATTTGGTACACACCTCAGAAATCTTGCCAGGAGAAAGAAATAAGGAGTGATGGGGGTGTGTGTTCAATTGGGGAGGGAGGAAGTATAGAGGAAGAAATACCTGAATCAGGTTGCTGTAGTAACATTCTCTGGGGATTTTATAGCCAGATTAGCAATAAAACTTATAAATCCTAAGTGAGGCATATGGAGAAGGACTGAAGTTAAATATACAAATTTGAAAAAAGAAATATCTAACATATTTGGGAAATTTTTAACCACTTTAATTTGGTTGAATCATTCATTTTCTCAGCTGGACAGATAGATCATTTGGGAGAAAGAAGGTGGAAGAGTCCTGTAATTAAAACAAATTTTTAAATTGCTTTTCTTGTAGAAAATTCTATTTTAAAATAAATGAGGATATGTGCAATTGAATATAACAGACAATAATGGATACTTCTTGAGTGTTTAATGTGTGCCAGGCACTCTTGTGAGGGTTCATGTTGAGAAACTAACTTAAATCTCACAAACACCCGATGCTATAATTATCATTATCCTCATTTTATAAATGAAATGAAGAAATCGAGGCAAAGAGAATTTTAATTCTTTTCCCAAAAGCAAGTGGTAGATCTGGAACTCGAACTCATTAAGTCTTGATGCAGAGACCATAGCCTTAGCGACTACCTATTGTCTCAAGACCATGTATAATGTCAAGATGAAATTTCTTTTGCAACTCTTTTATGGCGTGTTTTACAGTCTAGAATTTCATATGTTTGAATGCCTAGCACTTTTAAAAGTATTCTTTATTGTTCTGATTTTCATCAGTTGGATCTTCTTTCTGTGTTGAACAAATCAAGAGAATAAGTCTTGTAACAAATTTCACAGAAAACTAGTAGACTAACAAAGATAATTGTGGCTACAAATCCATTTATGTAGTGATTAAATCACAATTCAGCAATCTCCACAATAAAACAAGTGTTTGATGGTGTCTTCATTCACATATTTTTAAAATTAAAATTTAAAATATATAAAGTTCATTAAAAAATTCTTTGTAATTATAAAAATATTACATGCTTATTGCAAAAGCTCTAGAATATACTGAAGTAGAAAGGTGAGATCTCATACTGTTACTGTTTGTTTGTTTACACAAAGAACCGTCTAAGCCTCCGGACTGGTCAAGAGCAGAATTAGGGGTGTCTCTATGTTACTGGAAGTAGAGGACCAGAAGACAGAAAGACCTCTTAGCCCAATACACAGGTTACATACTGTCCATGAGGTGCTAGTAAACCAGATTTCAGGAATGCGGGGAAGTCCTGACTTGTAGTGTCTGTGAATTTCTATGGTGTAAACACTCCCACCATGGCCACTTTCAAACCACCACCACATCACTGAATACAACGTTAGGCTAGAGGCACACATCAACAATTGAAAACCAGTGGAAGTCAGACCTGGTAGCACACTGATAGTGTTCTCTACGATTCTTACTAACTCTACCAGTTAAGGACTCTCTTAGCCAATATTTCATAGCTTGTATCTCCTGGATGAACTATTTTTCTTCTCTCCTTGCCAGGGCCATTGCATTTGCCTCCCAATTGGTTCACCAACATAAACCTGGTCTTTCTCTTATTTGTCTTTCACAAGGTAGCCAGGGTGATCTCTTAAAGATACAAACCTGAACACACAAATGTAATGGCTTTTATGGTAGGCTGAATAATGGCCCCAATTATGTCCTTGTCCTAATTATTAAAGGCTGCACATGTTGCCTTATATGGCAAAAGGGACTTTGCAAATGTGATTAAGTAAGGATACTAAAATGGGTAGATTATCCTTCTTTATCAGTATGGGCCTGATGTAATCACGATAGTCCTTCTAAGAGAGATGCAGACTAATTCAGGGTCAGAGCAGAATGTGATATACTGACAGAAATAGAGACTGAAGTGATGTAGTTCAAAGATGGAGGAAGGGACACAAGTCAAGGAATACTGATGACCACTAAAACCTGAAAATTGAAGAAAATACTTTCTCTCCTCAGAGCCCCCAGAAAGTATCAGATATGCCAACACCCGGACTCCAGCCAGCTGACACTAAGTTTGAAATTCTGACCTAAAAAACTGTCAGACAATAAATTTACATTCTTTTAAGCAATTAAGTTTGTGGTCATTTGTTGCAGTGGCAGTGGAAACGGATACAGTGTTTCTTCCTTGAGGTAAAGACAAAATTCCTTTGAACAGCCTATATCTCCTGTATAGTCTTGCCTCTACCTGTTTGTTCTCTCTTGTCAACTCACCTCACATGCTCTCTTGTTCTTTCTGTTCCAGCCTCACTGTTTTTCTTTCAGTCCACTATGTTCACCATGCCTTTGATGTCACAGGGTTTTTTCCTATGCTGTTACTTCTGCCTTGAATGTTTTTCCTTTATTATTTTTCTAGTTAATTCTTAATCTATGTCAGTTTGAGCATCATCTCTATCACCTCTCCTTGTCTCTGTCTCTGTCTCTGTACCATTCTCCCTCTCTCATACACACATACACACTTATCCACAGAATAGTACCTTCTCCTACACTGTATTTATAGCAATTAGAATTTTACATGTGTTTGTATAACTTTTTATTTGTTTATTTCTCCTGCAGTAGGTAAGGCCTATGCTAGTACTTACTTATGTTTGTATACTAAGGGCCTGATTCATAAGAAACACTTAACAAATATTTGGTATATGACTGAACACTTCCCAGCTCATTCCTCTCTAACAACTGCAATCAATACACTCTGTTCTTTTATCATACATCCAGTCATCATTTATCAAGAATCAACTTGACACAAAATCCTAATCTCATATATTAATGAAATTTTCTAACAATGAAAATAATAAAAAGATAGTAATAACAGATAATTTCTACTGAAAATTTAGTATATGTCTAGATTGTAAAAAGTGCTTTAAATACACAAACCCATCTTACTACTGTAAGATGAGTGTATTATAATTAGCACCTTCAAGTCAGAAAAAAATAGGCCTAAGAGTATTTGTGTAACTTCCAATATACCATATGGCTAGAACTAGATTTAGTATGTAGATCTGGCTGGCTAAATTTTCATTTCTTAGCACAATATTATCATTTGTCCTTTCCAGGGCCCATACTTGTTTACAAGAAATATTTATGTATTTGTGCTTATTTATTAATGTATTCTCTTTTAGCCCATTCTCATTTCTTGTCTCCTTTTTCTTTTTTCACTCAGCATTCTGTTTTTAAGAACTATTTATATTGCTGGAATACGTACAATTCATTGATTCTGTTATCGCATTTTATTCAACAATATGTATTTATCATAGCCTTATTCACATTGCCAGAGAGGGCTAATTCTTCACCAATACCATTCCTCCATCTTCCTTTAGCAGTGGTGGACAACTGAGAACATGGGTGTCCAGCCAGAAACTTCATTTCCCAGAGTCCCTTGAAGCTAGATGTGGCCACATGACTTATATTCTGAGTAATGACATATAAGCATCAGTAATTTCTCAGACTTCTAAGTTGTGCTTATAAGTAGAAATGATATACCCTCTGCTTTTCCTTCCTTCTCTTCCCACTGGCTGGAGCCAGAGCCTTCATTTTAGACTATAAGGTAGAAGCATATACTGAGATAGGAGAGAATCAAAATAGAGAGCATGATACCATGGAGCTGTCATATTAGCTTTGAACTACTGACACACAGATGTTTATTACATGAAGACATATACATCCTGTCTTATTTAAGCCACTGTTATATTCTGGCTCCTCTTAGCCTAGCTGTAGTTATAGTCAAACCAATACATTTGTCCATTCCTCTGGTGGAAGATATTGAGTTTGTTCTAACTCCCACCACCTTACTAATGATGCTATATAACATCTTCATACATTCATTCACCTTATGAACCTCTATAAGACTTGATCTAAGCTACATAGCCAAGAGTAGAAGTCATGGTTTATAAGACTGTCTAACTCACTTACAAACTGCCAGATTGCTTTGCAGAACAACATTTTGTTCTTAATCAAATGCTTTCCTCTTCTGAACTTTCTCCACTCAACTTTTTCCTTTCCTTTCAATATATAACTTTAGTAATCTCAACCCTTTCTTGGTTTAAGTACAATATCTACCAAGGAATAACAAAAGTGAATAGAATAAAATTTATGGGAATACATAGAGAGGTGAAAATTTTCCATACTCAGTTGGTCAGCATGGAAATGTTCTCTAGTAGCCTGAACTTTAGATTGATAAAATATTATAATATAATATGAATATGCTATTTATTATTAGAATAGATTAATTTTATAATTCTTTATAATTTTATAACCTGACCTTATACTCAGAAACTAATATCTCTTTCACTGTCTTAGGTTATTAAAAACTTTATCTATCTATCCACTAGAATGGCTACTATAAAAAAAAAAAAACAGAAAAAAGTATTGGTGAGGATGTGGAGAAACTGGAACACTTACATACTATTGGTTGGAATGTAAAATGGCAAAGATGCTGCAGAAAATAGTATGGAGATTCCTCAAAAAATTAAAAGTAGAATTGCCATATGATCCAGAAATTTCATTTATGCCTGTGTGTGTGTGTGTGTGTGTGTGTGTGTGATCATTACAGTTAAAAGTCTGCAAATAGTCAAAAGTGAGATATTAATCTAATTATCCAACTTTCCATTTAAACCTACTAGCATTTAGCAAAGAAAGCAAAATTTTTCATAAATTTGCATTGGGAAGCTGACTAGTTCAAACTTAACCTCTTCAGGGGATGATTCATCCCCTTAAGGGTCTCAGCATCTCCAAGTTGTCATCACAGGTACTAATACTTAAAGCTAGAGAGGAGGTTAAACACCTTGCTATTCTGATCATGAGGCCAGATGGCTGTACCTTATGTCTGCAGTGTTACACACTCAGAGCTCGAGTTATAAATGAGTTCTGATCACTGGGCAATGGACTGGCTGCTTCTAACTAAGCCTTGGTTGAAAGAAAAAGTCATAACTGTAAAGTCATTGGTGGCCTGGATTATGACTCAGATGGAGGTGATCAAATAGATCTTTTTAGGACTGTGCAATAGCCTCCAACATTTTGGCCTCATATCTGAAGAAGTTTTATTTTTAAAACAATAAATAGGATTTGACTCTACCATAAAGTTTCATACTAGTATTTCCCCAAGGCCATCCTATATTTATTTAAAAGAAAAAGAAAAGAAAACAAACTGCTGAGGAAACCTCTTATAATAAAAGTTGTGAACATTTTTGAGTTTGTAAGTGAAAAGAGACAATCCCTGTCTCTCCCCATAAGCAAAATTCTTCAAGTCCCACTTCAAGGCCCACAATTGCCATTATGCTCTGTATTAAGGCAACTTTCTTGGTCTTTACTCTAGATCCTTTCATCACAATTGTCTTGAAATGAATAAACACTTTTTTTTTCATTGTAACTTTTTATACCCAGCTCCTATACACCTTTCCAGTCTTATCTCTCACCAAACCCTGCCTGTGACCATTCCTCTTCCTGCTCCTGCAGTAATTCTTACCTTCTTGAGAGTTTTCTAAATTTCCCCTTGCATGATCCTTTCTTGTGCCCGTGCACATAATTCTCCCTCTTCCTGGAGTGTTATTCTCTTCGCTCTCCCCATCCCTCATACTAAGCTCATTTCTATTTATCACTTGGACTCAGGGAAAAGCGCTAGTTAGAAGTTCTCAAGGGTGAGTCTGTGTGTTCAAGTCTCTCACCTTCCCCACAATGCATCAAATCTCTCAGAAATACAGGGTGAATTCTGCTTCAAGCAGAACATTTTCTCTGTAATTGTTTAATGACAGATACCATCATGCAAACCAAAGAAAAGTGTATAGGTAAATGAACGATAGTTCCAAACACATTCTAAATACCTGGACAACTATTTTTTTCCTGCTGGCTTCTGTATAAACACATCACCAAGGATGATATTCAGCAGGTATGCATTGATATTGAACTATTCTATACCAGTTGGTAAACAGTTGCTGTCCTGACCCTGAGTGTCACCTCCAACTATTGCCTTGCCATCTCATCTTGGGTAATTCTAAGAACTCTCCTGTAGCTAAAAGGTTAAAGCCTGGCCCAGAAGGGGGCCTACAGAATCCAGGCCCAGACTCCTGTAGCTGTTCATTCTAATTGGTTGGTGCCACATTCCTTATTAAGATATTTAAATATCACTCCTACAGATTACCAAATTTGTTCAAGCTTTGAAGAAGCAATTCGAGGAATCCTCTGTTGACAGGTATAATAGCAATGCACAATGAGATAAGCTGAAAATCAAATTGTCAGTTAGAAAAATATTCAATGTAGCATTGTGTTATAAGCCAAAGAACTCAAGAATCATGTTCCAACTACCAAGGACTGAAAAAATGAATATTTTAAAGTTGACATCTGAAATGATTTAAATAAAATTATCAAATAAGATAAATAGCTTTCATCATCAGAAACTTTTATTTACTGTAACAGTTAACATGCGTAGGTGTTAAGCACATTTTGGTTTAGTATTTAATAACTTGTCAAGTACATATTGAGCTTTTGTGAATTTTGATGCATCTGCCATATGTAGGAGATAATAATTACAGAGAATTTACAATTGGGGCAGTCCCATCATAGGACTTATTGGCATAATTAAGGATGGTAATGAAAAATAGAAATGGAGGCAAGATGAGGTACACACAGGTTATAAAGATGACTTCAAGTCATATTATAACGTTTCTGACTGTTAGAATATTAAATAAATAATATTGCTTCCGATGTTGGGATATTTGTGAAGAAATAAAAAGAACTATGAAACAAATATAACAGAAATAAATAAACTTCAATAACAACACATATACACAGAAAAATAAGTCAATAAACAAATGTTCTAGAACCCACATTCGTTTAAACAGAATCTACACTGACACTGGTAGGAGAAAATTAGGATAATGTGTGAAGGGGGTTCTCATCTCAAAATACCATTTCTGAGTTGGGCAAAGGAAGTAGATGGACTATTGAAGAAATGGTGTGACTTTCAGAACCCAAGTGGACATATCAAGTCTATGATACTGAGATTCTATGCTGGCACTCTGTTTAGCAGAGAGGGAAACCAACAAGTATACAGCATTATCCTGATCTTAAACAATCTATAATTCAGTAGAACAGAGAAAGAAACACAAATCTTTATAATCTGGTTCGACTGTAATGAGTGAATGAAGACACATGGAAGTGAGTCATTCATTTTAACTGAGAATCACCAGCAAAAAAGACATTTTGAGTATAAATATGGGCAAATGAGAAGGGATCTTACTAAACAGAAAAGACAAGAGGTGATTCAAAGATGTAAAATTATTTACTTATAGTGATGGTGGACTGACCAGTCATATACAAAATCCATACAAACCATGAGATTTAAAGCTTTTTTTTCCCTAACCATAAGAAATAATTCAAGGTGAATTTCAGAGTATCTTTACAATATTTTAGAATAAAGTGCCATCAAGAGACCAAGTTGTCTCTTTGGTCATAATCCCTATTGCTGTAACACTCAACTGGCATATCCATTTTCAGAGCATCACCTGCTTTGAGAAGTGCACAGTGAGAACTGGTATCTGTGGCTCTGGAGGTGAATGGGCAGAGTGGAATAGGGAGAGAAAGGGTAGAATTGCAGCTTCTTTATCAGGGAGAATTCAGGCTGAGAATAGGAAATTGGATGACTTGAAAGGCAGCTGAGCTCTGGCACCAGAGAAAGTGAAGACTATATTGTCTAATACAGTCAATATTGATTGCATGTGGCTATTTAAATTTAAATTAAAGTTGAATGAAATTAAAAAAATATTTCCTCAGTTCACTTACCACATTTCAAGTGCTCGATGGACACAGTGACTAGTGTCAAAATACTGATCAGCACAGATATAGAACATTTTCATCATCACAAAATAACTTATTGGGCAACACTGGCTTAAAACAGAGTAAAATGAAGAGGAAATTAATAAAGAGATAAGTATTGATAAAAATAAAAACAAAATAGAATTTAGACAAAAATCTTGAAAAAGATTTTTAAATTATTTAAGATTATTAGACCTTGAAGATGGATAGGACCCTGACTGAGGACCTTTTTCTCTTCTTAAAAACTAATGTCAAAGGAGGGATGAGACAAAAGCTAATTATGGAGTCAGGAATACATGACATTCATGACCTATCAATCCAATCTCATAACAAAGAATGAACAAATGACAAAAATAGCTAAGAATACATTTCCTCCTCACAATGAATATGCTGTTCCTAGTTGTGTGATCCTTAGCTGGATCACTTCAATGATTTGGGTTCACCTTTTCACTCATCAACTTGTGCTGTTAATCTCATTTAAAGCAATGGTTTAACAATCAAATGAGATAATGCCTGTGAAAGTTTGTGATAACCTGCATGACTCCATGTATAAGTTATAACTACTCATTCTGACATATTTAATTTTTGGCATCTTTATTAACTTTGTTTCTCTCATCAGATTATAAAAGTATTTGAAGGTTAAAATGAAACATAAATGACATAATCTTATGTAAAATTATTTTTTCTTTTTTGACATTTTAGTTACCATTTTTTACTGTTTTCTAATATTTCTCTCTCATTAGATTATAAAATGTCCAAAAGCAGGAACTAAAAGACAGTTTCTCATTTCTAATAATGCCAGGTCAATAATTCTCAGAATACTTATTAAAATTATTTAATTTTAATAATCTAGTAACCCATGTGGTTGAACATTTCATAAATACTACAGACTGGGTACCTCAGGAAGCAGCAGCCTTGAGGTGGAGATTAGCATGTGAGATATTCGTTAGGAAGTTCTTGGGGCATACACCTATAGAAGGAAGGAAGAGGAAGCATGACCAGACAAAGAGTGAAGCTGAACAGCATTACAGTACTGACTGATTTGTTAGTAAACTGATAGAATAATTCTTTAGATTTGAAGTTAGTGGGTCTCAGTAGCCTTGTTTTGATCATTGTTTAGTTGTGGGCTCTCCATGGCTGAGGTGTAACCTCAGGGAACAAGTTGTTTATCACCAAGGTGATATCCATAGAGAGCTGACAGCTAAGACCCAACTTCTGGCAGTGCTCCCAACTGCTAGGGAGGATAGTCCTTTATTCCCAAAGAGTGATCTGAGAGGTATAATGGGGCATTCTCCCCAAGGGAGGAGCAGAGTGGGAGAAATACACACAAAAAAAGAGAAACTTTATGCACAGATGTTGGGTGAAAATCAGAAGTAATGATTGTCAGCAATATCAAGGAAAGTGAAGGCTCTAAGAAGGGTTAGTGGCCAAAGGCATGAGATCAAATAGAGGTCGATAAGGCAAAGACTGAAAAGTGCCAATTAGATTTTATGTTAATTATTGACTTTAGCAAAAGCAGATGCAGTTGAAAGGGGAGAATGGAAACTAGATAAGGTCAGATAGAAGAATAGATGCAAAATGCTTATTTTTTTCAATGAGATGAATTGTGAGAAAAATCAGAGAAATGGGATGGTAATTAGAGCTCTATGTATAACTTTAAAGGACGTCTTATTTTATTGCTTTGTAGGAAAGCACTATTTTCAACAGATAAGTTTAGCTGTGGAAGTTGAAGATGGAGGTGAGGAGTAGGAAAAAATTGATGGAACAGGGTACCTTAGGAAAACATAGAATATGACACAGACGAATCTCTCACTATGATGTAGGATCTGAGAAGACAAGAATGATGTGGAGAGAGAAGAATCTTCAGAGACCAGGACAGGAAAGAAAATTGGGGGTGGTACCTACAGGATGATGTCTATATCCTCCTATAAAGAAGTGAGGTAATCGACTCTATTAGACTGAAGTGATAAAGTTGATTGATTGAATGATTGGTAGAACATTAGCAAAATGTATTTTTTAACAATGTTTTTTTAACAAAGCTTCATTCAGCAAACTCGATTTCTTGGTACAAATCAAAACAATTTTTTGTAATGATTAATTCTGGAAAGTTAGCTATTTCACCAAGGGAAATGTAGCTCAGAGAGTTTGAGAAAAGAGGACAAACAGCAGACAGCACACCAAAAGGGATTCTCTAGGATAGGCAGTCTGTGAGAAATGCTGATCTGCTAATATTGGCCATTTTCATACCAGACCCAGAAAATTCCTCCTGAATCTCTTCTTGCCCTTATATTACTCTCACTTCTCAAAATAGAAGAAATGTATGGGCAGGCTGACTCTGCTGATATCCACTATTTTATACATATAGACATGGCCAACAACTTATTTGTATAGGACTCCCGGGTTGATAAACAATGTCTTTTTAGAAAAGGACTGAATGCAGACTCTAGATGTATTTCAGGAGTCTCCTGAATTATATATGAACCTATAGTTGGTATTTCCAATGTCTACTGATCCACTTCTAACTCATTCTCAAATTTACAGGAAATTGTTTTATTTCTCCATTTAAAGAAGGAAGGAAGGGAAGGAGGGGGAAAGGCAAAAAGAGAAGAAAGGATGGAGGGAGAAAAGGAAGACAAGTCACAGTTCAATATAACATAACACTACAGATTAGCATTGACACAACCTTCTTCCACTCCACTTTCATATTCTTTTCCCATTATTTACATCCCTCACCTACCCATCTCTGCTCCTACAGCCACCAACACACAGTGTTAACATCGTACCTTTAAGGAGATGTATTTTTATAACTCCTGGCAGCAGATCATTTATATGCCTTCTTTTTGGTCATTTAAATCCTTAGAATTTTCCTTGTTTTCTGATGACATTAAAGTAATACATTGAACAGTAAGATGAATCAAAATGACAAAACATTTTTTAAAGTTAAGATTTCAGACTTTTCCATACTGTATTAATAGATGACTAAAAATGTCACTTTAAAATTTGTCCAGAATTTTAAATAAGAATGATTATTTAAAAATATATGATAAATAGAAAAGATTAAACAACTATTTTTTAAGTCTACAGCACCTGGTCTCCCATCCAAGTACTAACCAGGCCCAACTCTGATTAGATTGTGATATCAGACAGGATTAGGCATGTTCAGGATAGTATGACTGTAGATGATAAAACAATTCTTAACTGTTAGTCTTAATCATTCATTTTATCACCCAAAGATAAGCTGTTTAAAATATAACCATAGACTTTGAAACATTTGTATTTAATTCAGGAACTTACCTTATGCATACAATGTTGAATTAATTTTTTTTTTCAAGGAATCATTGTTGGTTATTTTATTTTTAATCAAGGCTATATACTTTAGATTTTCTTCTTACAGGTATATTTGCTTCCACATAGATAATTACTCCTGTTCTCTTATCCTACTGATGCTGTCAATGACAGCAGGGAGTAAGCAGGCAAGGAAACATGAAAACCACTCCAAAGAGATTCTATTCGTTTTTTGGTTTGATAAGTACCACCAGCTTTTTTACTATATGACTAATGCTTGGTGTTTGCTTTCAGATTCAATTTACTAAGAAGAATTTTCCTCTGGTTAGAAACAAAAATAAAAGCTGCCCTTGCTACTTAATTCTATTATTTATTGCATTTTTTAAAAACCTTATGGCACCATGAATCACTTGCATTTTTAAACTTCTAAAGCAATTTAAGTTGTGAATACTTAGGAAGAAGTCTGAAAAGTTTGGTGGTTGAGATGCAAAATCACTGTATGGAAAGTATATTAACCAAAACAGGAGAAAGAAAAAGGATGAGCGTGAATGGGTTTCAAAATCAGGCAAAGCCAACTAAATAAACACAGTGACATCAGCCTTTTTAAATCTCTGGATAAGGAGAATTTCTTTGGAAATGTAGTTTTCTTTCCTGAATGTTCTCATTGGTACTTTTTCTTTACCTATAAGGAGAATTCTTTCACTTCCACATGACCTAATACTGCTCAACATTAATATCCAACTAAAGTGTCTTCTCCTCTACAGTGCCTTTCCTATATTAACATCATTTTAACTTAATTTTCTCTTTAAAGATGCTATCATTGAATACTGTGACATCCTAAGATACTGGGTGCTAGGAATTAAAAATGTGAATTTTGAGGATGCACAACTCGGCCTACTATGTAAGTTGTAATCATTTTGCTCTGACAAGATAAAATAATGGTTCAACTTAGACTCTGGGGTCAGACAACATAAGTTTCAAGACAGGCTCCACTGGTTACTAGCTGTGTAATCTTGGGCAAGATAATTAAGTATTTTATATCTTGTTTCTTCACCTATAAAATAGGATATAAATAGAGTATTTTATGAAAAGTAAATGAATTAATCACTAAAAGTTGTTAGAACAGTCACTGACACAGTATAATTCAACAAGCTAGCTCTTTGTTATTTTATTTTACCAGTTAAAAAATTTGAAAAAGTAGAAGTAAAATGACCTACCCAAATGTGAAAACAATGACACAAAAAATAAAAAAACTCAGGTGTCTTAACCCCAAAGCAATGTTCTTTCTTTTCACCAGAGCATATTAGCCATAGTTTCCTGACAGAAAACACAGATTTACTGCTGTACACCTAATGACAGGCTGGTTTATAATAACTTTGAGGGTTAGATTTTATTTTGCATCTTATCAAAATCAGCTTAAGAGACACAGTTATCCGTTTTAACTCCCTCCAATAAACTACTACACCTATCAGAATCTAGTCCTGCCTTCTTTTCTTTCTTCTTTTGTAGCTTTATTGAGTACCAGGTGTGTAATAAGACTTAGGTTTAGTAATATAGATACACGTAAGGATTTTTCTTGCCTTTAAGGGGCTTAGAGAATAATGAGGAGTGGGTATATGAGCATATAATCACAGTATGATCAACATGCTATGAAAGGGAGAAAAAGATGGCTCTGGGTCAGATTCAGGAGGCAAATATAGGGCCCACATTATGACATATATGGAACCTAGGCACTTTTACCTTTATGGGTCCCTTCTTCCACATACATGATAACTTAGGATTTATATTAATATTATATTAAAATATTTTCTTCGTCCTAGAAGTTCACATTTTTCTTCTGATTTTAAAAGAAATTAAAACATATTTATGGGCACCTAAAAGTACTGTGGGCCCTTGGCACTGTGCCTCTTGCTGATAAGTTTGTCCTGGATACCTAAAGGAATGTCACTGAACCTGAATTTTGCATGGATAATTGGATAGTTGTCTAAAGCAGTGATTCTCAAACTTTACAGAACATGCAAATCATTTAGCGTCTTGTTAAACTGAAGATTCAGATTCAGTATGTCTAGGGTGGAGTCTGAAATTCTGAATATCTAAAAGTTCCCAGGTGATGCTACTGGTGTAGGGACCACACTTCAAATAGTAAGAATCTAAAGCTATGTTATCTAATATAGTAACCACTAGCCACATAAGATTATTTAAAGTTTAAAGCAATCATAATGAAATAAAATTTAAAGTTCTGTTCTTTTGTTGTTCTCACCACATTTTAAGTATTAAATAACCATGTGTGGCTATTTACTAACTTAGACAGTGCAGGTATAGAACATTTCTATAATTGCAGAAAGTTCTATTGACCACAGAAGTGATCTTGGGGAAAACAGTGAAAAAAAAAATAGGATTTTGGTATACAAGTTCAGGGAGAGGCCACATAGAATGAGCACATAATTGAAGGCAAACTATGAGAATGTGTTTTTGTGAAACAAACAAACAAAAAGTGACATTACAGGCTTAAATAGAAATAAAGTCAAC
Source organism: Cynopterus sphinx (assembly GCA_030015415.1). Lineage (NCBI taxonomy): Eukaryota > Metazoa > Chordata > Mammalia > Chiroptera > Pteropodidae > Cynopterus > Cynopterus sphinx. The sequence continues at coordinate 93,472,745 of CM057385.1, read as the reverse complement.
TCACTTCAGTCTATTTCTTTACTTCTAATTGAATCACTGCCACAGATGTGTTTGTTATTACTGCTAATAAAAATTCTGTTTAGAACTAAGTAACCTGAATATGTGCTCTCAGATATACCTAGATGAAAGTTTAATCAGGCCAAACCATTACACTTCAAGCTTCTGCTTAAGGTATCGTGAATGCAGAATAGAGATCAATGAAACTCAAGGCGACTCGAGTGCATGTGTGTTTAAAGACTGATGGCATTCTCTTTTGAACTCTGTTTTAGGAAAGCTAAATGTCCTCTCTGAGTGAAGTGAAATGAATGGTCCCTTTCAGCAGTCCTTGTGACTTCTCTTGCTTGTTTCCCACATTTGTCCCACAGATGCGCTGTTGCTGATGAAGTATTTTTCACTGGTGACTCATTCATTTAATTGTAATCCCTGTTCTTTTTAAAGATTATAAAGGAAATCGGAACCTAAGAGAAGAGCACATTTGATGTTGTCAACATTAAAGGACATTTCCAGAGCATATCTCCCCCTGTGCTCACACTCTAGGTTTTCATCTAAAGTCAGGACCTCAGGTTGCAGAAATCTTAGTTCACAACTCCCGGGACCACATCAAACAACAAAGCTAACCCTTAATGGTAGCTAGGACCTCAGATTAGGTCGGACAGCTCCCTGTGTTGCTAATTGTCTTTGTGTTAAACATCCCACAATAATGAGGTGTTAATTTTATTTTTCTCATATGGCTCATTAAATCCAGCTCAAATAATGAAACCCAAAGGCTTTGTGCCTTACATACTGTCAAGTGAATCTGATCACTTTACAGTCCATCAACTTTAAAGATTTTGAGTCAGGGTTGGTTCAGCTGAGAGAAAAAATCAGAACCTCCAAAGGAATATGATAGCACACTAGCTGCAGGACATGTGCGAATACAAAGAACACACTCCTTCCAGCTTAACACGTATCTGGCTGGGAACTTCTGCTGCAACCTCTCAACTTATCACTAAAATACCTATGAAGAAACAGAACAAAATGAAATTCTCACTTTCCAAAAACAAAGACTGAAAGAAAACCTATTAGTTAAGTCTGAAATTTCAAGTTGCTACTTAGATCTAGGTGCCAGATTAAGAAAAATACACTTGTAGCTCTATGAGCAATCTTTTATGAAACAGAAAATACGGTAGAAAGCTGTTTTGCCTCTCCTCACTGTCTTTTCCATGGCAAACAATAAAACCAGGCAGACACTCTTCTACTTTTAGGGGAGAATTCTGCACCTACCATTAATCTTTCTACACACATTCCAGGACTGAAATACAAAATAATAGAGAGAGTGTGTGTTGCGGGGAACAATGAGAGCTAAGAAATTATATCAGTAGTTATTTTGTCCTCAAGTATTAGGTATTAAAAATGCAGAAATATGTATATTTCTTTGTATTTTACCAGTTTGAAGGACTACAGAATCAGATATAAGCTTAAGAGAAAAATCCTACCTCATCCTGATGAATACCTACAAGACAGTGACAATTGGTATGCAAGCTCTAGATAGCTACCATTGTTTAAGCCAGCATTGAAAAGCCCAAAATGGAAACTATTCTCATATGTAGAAACAAAAGTAATTAATAGAAACTGTCTCTAAGAAAGTTCAGTCATTGGATACTAGAAAGCCACTTTAAAGCAATTTTAATAAATATGATCAAGAGTTAAAGATTACCATGGGCAAAGAACAAAACAAACCATAAAAATGTGTCTCACTAAACATAGAATATCAATAAAAAGACAGAAACTTTAAAATAAATTTAAAAATTTCTGAAGTTGTTATCTAAAATGATTGAAATTAAAAATTCACTAAAGTTTCTCTGATTTGAGAAAGCAGAAGAACGAATGAGTGAAGTTAAAGATAAGTCTATTGAGATTACCTAGTCAGAGGATCAAAAAAAATAATAATTTTTTTAAGTGAAAAGAGAGAAAGAGAAAGGGAGAGGAAAAGAAAAGGATGAGTATTTAAGACATAATGGCTAAAAACTTCTCAAATTTGATAAAAAAATAAAATCCTTCAATCTATACATCCAAGAAGCTCCACAAGTTCAAATATGATTAACTCTAAGAGATTTACATCAAGATACATATAATCAAACTGTCAAAGGTACAGAGAAGACCTGAAAGCAAAAATGGAAAAACATCTTGTTATGTACAAGGGATCATCAAAAGGATTAACAGTTGGTTTCTCATCAAAAACCATTAAGGACAGAAGCCAGTGCAGTGACATGTCCAAAGTGATGAAAGAAAAAAACTCTGCCATCTAAAATTCTATATCCAGTGAAAACATTCTTTAAAAATGAATGAAAAATTAATATTTTCATATAAACAAAAATTGAGAATTTGTTGCTAGTAGACCTGTCTTATAAGAAATGCTAAAGGGAATTTAGGTTGAAATAAAAGGACAATGAAAAAAAATTTAAATCTTCAAAAGAAAAAAAATTAGAGAATTCCATTAAAGGTAAATACAGAGGTAAATATAAAAGTCAGTATTTTTGTTTGTAATTTTTTTCTATGTGATTATAAAAACAACTTCATAAAACAATATTAAATCTATATTAATGAGTACATTAACATAGTTTAAAATAAAAACAACATAAAGAAAGGGCAAGGGCTTTCTTAGAGGAAAGTTTTATGTACATTATTATAATTAAGTTGTTATTAATCTAACTTAAGATTGTTACAAATTAACATGTTAATTGTAATCTTTAAGGAAACATTAAAAATAATTCAAAATATATAATTAGAGAAATTAAAGTGAATTAAAATAACTATTTCACCAAAATAGACAGTAATGGAAGAATGGAGAAACAAAAAAGATATAAGGTACATATAAAACAAACAGTAAAACAATAAAAGTAAGTTATGAGTAATCACATTAACAATAAATGGATTAAAAATTAACAGAATGCCATAATGAATAATTTTTAAAATCACATGATCTTTAGCCAGACAGAACAGGTTGAAAATCACATGATATCACTTATATGTGGGATATAAACCTAAAAGCAACAAACAAACAGGACAAACAAACAGATTCATGGACATGGACAATGAACTAGTGGTTACCAGAGGTGAAGGGGGAAGTGGGAGCAGGAAAAAATTTAAAAAATAAATGTTAAAAAAATAATAATAATAAAGTTTTCAAAAATAACATGATCTAATCATGACTTGTCAATAAAAGATTTCCTTTCAATCTAAAGAGACAAACTACTTGAAAGGAAAATTTTTAAAAGATATTTCATATAAATAGTAGCAAAAAGTTATAGCTATACTAATATCAGATAAAATTGACTTCAAGACAATTTTAACATTTAAACATTGATTTGAGAGACAAAGAATATTACATAAAAGAGTCAACCTATCAAGAAGACATAGCAATTATAAACACATATAAACATGATAACAGAGACATAGAATATAAGAAGGGAAAATCCAACAGAATTAGAGGGAGAAATAACTAGTTCAACAATTATAGTCAGAGACTTCAATAACCCACTTTCAATATCAAGCAGATAACTAGACAAAGATCAAGAAGGAAAAATAAAATTTGAACAAGACTGTACCACTTAGAACTAACAGACTTAAAACAATCCTCTCGACACCAAAGAAATAGACATTCTTCTCAAATACATAGGAACATTCTCCAGAATAGACCATATGTTGGGCCACAAAATTAATCTCATAAATTTAAAAATACTGTAATATTCTAAAATTGTTCTTTAATTACAATGAAATAAAATTAGAAATTAATAACAAGAGAAAATTTGAGGACTCACCCATATATGTATTTTAAATAACACTCTTAAAATACCCAATGTGATTAAGAAAAACACCACAAGGAAAATCAGAAAACATTTCCAGAAATTATTTTAGAAAATGAATGAAATGACAACAAAATATACCAAAATTTACACGATGTAGCAATAGCAAGTCTCAGAGGGAAATCATATCTCTAAACGTTATAATTTTAAAAATGGATGAAGTCTTGAGCCAATAACCTAAACTTCCACCTTAAAAACCAGAAAAAGAACAAATATAACCCAAAGAAAGAAGAAAATAGTAAAGAATAGAGCAGAGATAAATAAAATAGAGAATCAAAAACCAATAGGCGGAATTACCAAAACCAAAAGTGGATCTTTGAAAAGATTTAAAAAAAAATAAAAAGGACTTATTTTTAGCTAGGTTAACCAAGAAAAAATGAGAGAGGATTAAAATCATCAATATCAGAAATTATAATGGGGACATTATTCTTGCAGAAATTAAAATATTGCAAAGGAATAGTATGAATGATTGTATGACCAACAAAAAAGATTAACCAAATGAAATAGACAAATAATTCAAAACCCACAAACTATAAAACCAACTCAAAAAAAAAAAAGAAAGAAAATCTAGATAGAACCACAAGGATTGAATTAGTAATTTAAAAACTTCCAACAAAAGCTCAAAATTAATACCTTCATTGGTGAATTCTAATATTTAAAGAATTAACACCATTGTTTTGCAAACTCTTCAAAAAAATGAAAGAGGGAGTACTTGCTAACTCATTTAGTAAGGCCATTATTACTAAAGCAGACAAAGATAGTACAAGAAAAGAAAGGTACAGACCAGTATTTTTTATAAATATACACAAATGATCATCAGTAAAACACTAGCAAATCAAATGTCAGTGTATTAAAAGTATTAAATACCATGACCAATTGAGATTTATCTCAGAAATACAAAAATGGTTCAATATATAAATATCCATCAATATCATACATCATATCAAGTATTAAAAATATGCTTATTTTTATAGGTACAGAAAAATCATTTGATAAAATACAACACTCTCGAATGACAAAAACAATGAAGAAAATAAGAATAGGGGAAACTCTGTCAACCTGATAATGAGTATCTATGAAAAACCCACAGCTAATATCACACTTAATGGTGAAAAACTGAAAGATTTACCTTTAAGAACAGGACCAGGAAAATGATGTCCACTCTTACTTTTCTCAATATTAAAAACCTTTGTGTTTCAAAAACACTATCAAGAAAGCATAAAAACAACCCAGAGAATGGGAGAAAATATGTGAAAATTATATATGTGATAAAGCTCTAGTAATCAGAATACGTAAAGAACTCCTACAATTCAATGAAATGACAATTAATAGATGGTCAAAGGACTTGAATAGACATTTTACCAATGAATATATACAAGTGAATAAATGTTGAACACCATTAGTCAACTAGGTAAATGCAAATGAGATATTACTTCACACTCAGATAGATGGTTATATTTTAAACAAACATAAAACCCAGAAAATTCCAAATGTTGGTGAGAATGTGAAGAAATTACATTGCTAGTGAGTATGTAAAGTGATGCATCCACTCTGGAAAATATTTTGGTCTTTCTTCAAAAAGTCAAATATAGACTTATTACATGACCCAGCAATTCCACTGGTTCAAATTCACAGAGACAGAAAGATTAGTGATTGCTGGTGGCTGGGATGAGGGGCAGATGATGAGTGACTGCTTGATGAGTATGGAGTTTCTTTTTTAAGGTGAGGAAAATGTTCTGGACTTAGCGGTGGCTGTTTGCATCACATTGTAACTATCATAAAAACTACTGAATTGTACACTTTATTATGGTTAAGAAGGTGATTTCTATGTTATATGAATTTCATCTCAATAAAGTAAAAAGAAAAAATGAAAAGAAATAGTGCTTATATTTTTAATATGAGTAAGAAAAACACATTTTATTCAAATAATAGCAAAAAAAAAAAAAGTTACAGAAACACCCCCTTCTCCCCTCCCTAAAAATGAGCACCTACTTGGCATGTTATTTTTTAGGGTGTATGGACTTAACAGAACTACTGTGAATTTTTCCCTAATAGTCACCCAAATTATTAGTTTTTGCCTCTTCCCACCATTGCAAAAATAAAATTTGAAATAATCTTCCCAGGTAATATTCATAAAATATTTTGGGGGGGTTTTCCAATACTGAGGCAAATACTGACTCAATACTGAAGGGAATACAAACATTCCCAGAATATTAGCACTCTAAAGATCCCCTCTCCTCAGAGTTCACAAAATTTCAGATGTTTGGGAATACAGAGAACATATTCCTGAGTGGCTGAAATAGCACAGGCAAAAAATTGGTGGTTCTGACCAGACATACCCTTGGTGGGGGTGAAAGGCTACTGTTTTTCCAGCTGTGATCTCAATTCAGTCTTTGGCCCCAGCTGTTCTCTTTCAGTCATAACAAATTGATACTCTTTAGGGGCAAGTTTAAACATGCCACCTATAAATTGTCTCTGAATATCTCAAGTGAAATATAGTCTTTAGTTCTACTGAAATCTCCCTAAATGTCATATTTTTTCCTTCATATAAACGTATACTCTTATTGACAAGAAAGATGTTGGGTTAGGAAAAACCTGCTGTTTTATTGATTTCCAACAGTATTTCTTCAAAAAGTCACAGGGTGGTTTGCTTTCACTCAAAAAAGTGAGGTTTTAAAAATTTATTTGTTTAGCTGATTGGGATTTTATCCACTAGGAATAATCTCCATCCTAGAATTAGGAGATGTTGGACATATTTATTAATTTGCTTTTCTGGTAAAATTTAAGTGATAAGAAATTCTCTCTTGAGATTATTAGGCAACAGGTGGGACTTTAATTAGACAGAAGACTTTTTGTTTATTATTAAAAATAATCAAAAACTGTGAAAGGATATAGGTGTCAAAACAGATGAAAGTAATATTTCCTCTAGGGGTAATTTTTAATTGTCATATCTAAAATGTAAATAGTATAAACAATGCTAAAGTATAGTATAACATGTTATAATGTATTTTTAAATATAGTATCTCATTTAATCTTTCTCTTTTTTTCCAAGTGAGAACTATAAATCTAGAAAAGCTTATGTAATTTACCCAACATTATACAGCCAATAAGTGATAAAGGTGGAACTGAAGTCTGATCTTTTGAAGTAAGCACAGGATTCTTCAGAAAAAAATTTTTCTCATAAGAAAATTGACATTTTACATATTTAAATGACTCAAATCTGAGCTTTATTTTGCTGAGACATTGTAGAGACCAATATTACATAATTCTATAATTACATAATTCTATAATTCATTATAATGGTTGATTTTACCTTCTTACTGGGCCATACATATCCTAACACTCATTCTTTTCGAAGATTAAAGTCAGTGGGATTCATATATTTGGGAAATAATATTACAAATATCATGTTTTATGTTTTCACTCAAGAGAAAAATGAGTATATATTAATTTATGCCATGTAATGACCAAAACCATTGCTATTCTTGTATGTTTTACCTATAGTAGTAAAATAAATTTAATCCAATAGTTACACATGATGACCATACTATTCACCTATGAAGTCATGGGATAACATTATTTATTATACACAGATCCATCCACGTACAGCACTGTCTTTCACATGTTCATCATAACCCACTGATACACTTGTAAATCAATAATCTCTAGATACATTTCTCTCTGTGTGTACTCATGAAATATCATCTAAAAATGTTGTATAACTAAAGGTGAGATCAAACATAAACAACTGGAATGCTTTCTAACTATGGACCATACTTTCATTAAATCCTAGATTAAAATGTCTATCTTTCGAATAATGCTGAAGAAAAATATTAATCATTGGATGAAAGCGAATCAATAAATTATTACAATTTCTATTTCTCATCTCTATCTTTTCTCTTTCCGTAAGTCCAAACATTCCTGATTATCAACATCTTTCCCCATTCCTATGGTAAAAATTTATTTAAAAATATATAATTTTAAATAATCTTTAATAAACTAAATTTATGCAGATTGCATTGCAAATTTTAAAGAAGACCGTAAACAAGAAATTGCCTGGGGTAGTGGTGCAGGAAGACAAGTTGAAAATAATAGCTACCAGACACATTTACTGAAAAGGCATACAGAGAAAAAAAAAGATATCTTTTGGCAGTCAGTAAAAAGAGATACTTTCACAATAATGAAGATGAACAGATATTCCCTGCTTTAAAAATAATGAAATATTCAATTGTGGTGATTTCAATCTTATGGAATTTATAAAAAACTTGTAAATAATACTAAAAATGGGACATTGACGGCTTGAAACTGGATAACAAAAATCTAAAAGCGCTGTAGAAAAGTTATCCCAATGAGGTTGAAAGAATATATATCAAATCACTTTGTGCTTTGAATTTTCTTTGTAAATCCTTGCTTCATTTGGTATTATGAATAAAATATATTTTTTATGGTAAATGTTCTATCTTTTTGTTAAATCATACTAAAATACTGGCATTTTATTTTTCTGTGAGTTGTAGTTTTCAGGACACAATTTAGGAAATACACTCAACAAAGATTTTGGGCTGTCAGTTGTGTGCAAGACACTTTGCTGGGCACTGAGAAAAATATAAATTTACAAGGTCCCTGTTTTTTTTTTTTAAAACTATATACTTTCTAAATGTAAAATTAAAATATGTATTCAAATATTCTCAGCATAAAATAACACAAGACAAGAACCATTTAGGCATTATGGAAAATAATAAAGGAAGGAATAAACTTTGGTGGTCAAAGAAGGCATTACAAAAATAATGTATGAGATAACTTGAGAAGAAATTGGTTAAGTAGGCATTAAAGAGCTAGAAACTAGAATAAGCAAAAATACAAATGGTGAAGGCACCCTGCTCATATAACCTCTGGCATTCTACTTCAGTGGCCAACTTCCCACCACCAGTACCTTTTCCATTTACTTGAATGCTTTCTCTGAAGTGGCAGAATGTCACTCTTCACATAGATATGACTGACAAGAGAGCTATGGAATTAATACCAGCTATACCCAGCTCCCTTGCCTCTGATAGATCTACACTGCCTCTCAGTTTTCCCAGTGGAATTAAGCTCTAGTTGCCTTATAGTAGAAGAGACCCTATAATCCTTTATTCATGATCCTTTATTCACTGCCTTCTCTTTGTCTCACTTTTCTATTCTCTTTCTATATCCTGCAACAACCAAACAAACTTGCATCCTCTCCATAACATTGTTTTGGAAGAGGACTAAACTAAGAAATGTGAATGTTCCAAGAATGAGAAAAAAATCAAAAAGGTGTGAGAGCATGGCCCATATTAGGATATCACAGGAGATATGACTAGAAAGATAGACTGTACCCATTGGTCCATTATTCAAGCTTTGTATCTACTATATCTCTAGACAAAAACAATACAAAAATATGTATATTTTTTTTAAACTTCAAATTGTAAGAACAGAAACAGCATTTTTTATATGGGCATCAATCAATGTTTTGCCATTGATGAATATACACCAGTCTAGTGATGGAAAGTGAAGGGTATAGGAGTGGAAGGGGGTATAGTGTAAGGATATCAGAAGTTGCTCTTTTTGGTTTCAGTTGGAGTTTTGGTATCTCTTTTTTAAAGATAACTAATATATGAAATGTTCTTTCATTATTTAATAGAGACATACTTTATACTGCTTTTCGAACACAGCAAGTCCTCAATAAATATATTTTTAAATCATCTTTTAAAAATGGTTAATTTTTACTTTTACCATCTACCACAAATGTACCTTTATTTCTTGAGACCATCTTTTAAGCATCTTGGTATCTCCCAGCTAGATAAAATGTAAAGAGACAAATATACATTTTCTGTTATGGTTATTGCCTTTAAGCCCTTGAACAAATGTCTTCCGTCTGCTTATCTTATGTGTTCAAATTTAATTGTCTTTCCCAAAGGTTTGAATGTACCTTAGATTTGATAAATACCAAATTAACATCTATTAGTACCTTCATACATATGCATCAAAAAATATTATCAAATAATCTGTAAACATTTTTCAAAATGATCAGCGAAACTATAGATGATACTTTGGCCCTCAGTGGAAATTGGTTTCTTTGGGAACCACTTTTCTTATCCTTAATTTTAAACAATTCTGAAATCTATATCTCAATATTTTCATCTTTGTAGAAAGGTAATGAAAACAGTGAAAACTCTAATATGGATTAATTTTAAGCTCTTACCAGAAAACAAGTAAAAACCTCCTTATCATTGTACCAGAAGATGCAGGTGTTGGTGAGCCTAAAGGGACATCTAAGAAATGTAGGCTTAAACTTTTCCAAAAATACTTTTACTTAGGAGTATGAAAAGCTTGTGTCATTTTAAAAATTACAATGTGCAAGTTTGATTTACAATAAAACACCTGCAAAAGAAAGCCAGGGTCATTAGGAGGAAATCAACCCAGGAAGTTGTTTCTTTCTATTTGCAGCCTTCACTTTTCTCTTCATCTATTTTGAATTGCTCTTTATATATATTTTAAAGGTCCTCTCTAGAGATGAATGATATAAAAGAGGCTGTATTTAGTTGTGGTTCTAGGTAACGACTTTGCATCTCAGTGCCACAAAGGAAGTTGATTAGAATTGTGTTTACCCTATAGAATTTATAAAGGAAAACATATTTATTTTTTGCTTTTTTCCCTAAATTTTAAAATTATTTTAAATTAATGTGCTTCAGAATCAATTACAGAAGATGCAATAATTGTAGCATATTTCATTTCATCTTTATTATTTGTGAACATCATTAAACCAAACAGGTAAACAAAACACCACACTTTATCCCTGTTGTTCATCACTTTGTAAATGAATTCCGTGACCAAAGCCACAGCTGCTGACACCAAACAGATGTGTTCTGTCAGAGCCTGACTTGGCACTGCAAGTTCAACTTACCCTGAGTTTATTCTCAGGGCATAACGAATAAATTGCTACATTTATGATAATTTCTTTCCAGAAGAGAAGTGATTTTGAATAGAATTGAATAGAAAACTTACCTCCAGGGACTGACAGGACAGTGACAGCATTAGACATCAAAGTCAACCCCTATATTAGGAAAGGCATTTCTTGAACTTAAAAATGAAAGATAATGTGCCTGGGTTCAATAAACATCCATTCCAACTCCCTTTTTAACACAGAGAAAGCTAAAAGTTATATTTCCCATTGAGTCAATGTTAAAATTCTTGGAAGTGTTAAAGGTATTGTGGTTATGTAGGAAAATGTCCTTGTTCTTAGGATATTCATGTTGAATTATTCAGGGGGGAAGTGTCATGATGTGTACACCTTACTTTCAAATGATTCTGCAAAAACTAAATCGTATGTGGAAGGACTTAGAAAAAAGCATGCATTTATGAGACAGAAAGATAAAAAAGAAAGGATAAAGGGAGGTGTTGAATTTAAAAAAGTGAATAGGTAAATGAACAAAAGTATATTTAACTTCATGTCAAATGAGAGTTAAATGAGAGTTCACTAAATGTAAATAATTGCTTCTTTTTTTTTAATCAGCCTTAGGAAAAAAATGTTCTTCAATACTTAGGACTCTAAATTTTTTACCTAATACCACACTTCTAGAAGAAAGACAATATAAAACAAGTGTTATTTTATCAAATTTCTAATTAAATTTTGTTTTTCTTTATTTGTGTGATTAGTGTTGTCAATAGAACACTGTGATTGAATAGCATAATTATTATAAAAATTAAATAAAGACTTTCTATTTAAAAAAAAAAAAGCCTCCCAGATCCTCTTGTAGCTAGGTTTCTCCATGTGACTTATATTCCACCAATCAAATGCCCTTGCATAAACTTTGATTACATGTGAGGAGCTAGCTAGGGAGGAGAGCCCTACTTTGCTGGCACAGAATATAGCAAATATAATACGGCTCTAATTTGCAGCTTATTTTTCTGGTTATGACAGAAGTGCGTTTTGCAGTCAGTGGTAGTGACAGCAACTTCCTGCATTGTCAGCTTTCTCTAAAGGCAAAGCAAATTTAACAATTGCAACAGAAGTAGATCAATTCTGAGCGTAGAAATTTTTCTGAAATTTGGCTTATTTTTCCTGAAATCTGTCCCCAGCATTTTCAATAATTTTTAAGTTTCTATTTCTTTGTTTAAAAATCTCCTTCTGATTAACTAAAATGAGTTATGTTGTCTGCAATTTAATCTTTATCTGTATACCAGTCTTCCTCTTTAGCCATATAAGCTCAATACTAACTAGAATTTCTAAAACCTTGCCAAATTTATTTTGAATGTATGTGTTCCTCAATCTTTTTTTCCTTAGTCTTTCTACTCTGTCTACTAAAAGAATCAATCAGATTTTGTTTAATTAAATAGATATTTACTGTTCTTGGTTATTTTCTTTTCTCCCTTAATGACATATTTCTCCTTATTGACATTAGCTTGACTATCTGATTTGCTTTGGCCAATGGAATGTCGGTAGAACATATGCTATGTAAGAGTAGATGCTTTAATAGTCATTGGCTTCTTCCCACAAGAATGATTTGCCTCATATAAGGGCTGCTCCTTCAGCTTGGAACCAAAAATAGTAAAGCCTCAATGGGACAGAGCCATGGATAACTCAGAGATTAAAGTAATGTGAACAAGATATAAATATTTGTTTTTAAAAAAACAAATTGGGGGACTTAATGAAAGTTGTGCTACCTTAGGTAGAATCTTTGAATTTATTCCTCAGTTATTTCTGTCGCATCTTCTCTAAAATTCGTCTTCTAAGTATATTTTAATTAAATAATCAAGGTCTTTTGTTTTGAACAAATAATATGTGCAAGGAAAATAAATTATCCATTTCTTTATACATTATTCTTATTCTAATAAATATCTTTGGCAATTTTTTCTGTCTGCCTTTTACTCACCTTTGACTTCCTAGCTTTATCTCAGTGTTTGAAAGAAAATAAATAATAATATGTTCAGTGCCTGCAAAAGTTAATTACTTTTCTCTACGATGTGGGACAATCGGTAGAATGCAGGATTTGGGGATCCATTTCTTCTATCTTGATCGTCTTACAAAAGGTTTAATGCAGAGATCAACTCCAAATGATGAAAGAAAACAGTTATCATTGAAATGGGATTTTAAAAGCAGATAACTCAGATTTTTATTTTATATTTATTTCTCTTATTATGGACAAATACAACATTAAAGATCTTCTCCATATCTCCTATCAGATCTCCCTTTTAAGAAGAAGCATATGGAAGATTGTGGTTAAGTTTAGGATTCCTTTTTTTTCTTTTGGTTTTCTCCCACCTTGTATCTCCTTATCTTTTGAAAGAAGGTAGTATGTTACAAAAAATCAGTTGATATTCAAGATGTCATGTTTGTAATTTTATTTCAGTTCTACAAAAATCAAAGATGTGTGGAGGAGTGAAAATCAATGAATTATAGGTCTGAGTTAGATTTTTTTTTTTTAAGTGTTATATTCAGGGCATGAGAAGAAGGAGATGAAAAGAAAAGAAGGCAATGGTTGGAAAGTGGGATGCTTACAAACTCAGATCCTGGAAGAAGTGCATTTATTGTTAACGAAAAAGTCCAGAGTAGAATAATATAATGGCTTTTTGAATTTGGATGAAAGATTAAGATCCTTAGCGGAAAAGAGGTCAAAAAACTGAGAGTCAGGGTACTAAGAGGAACTTTCATGAACCATTCAAATAACCCAGGATTAACAAAAGGGTAGAGTTTGATGAAATGACAGTGAACATATTGCTAAATAATTCATGAATGCAGAAATGTGGCTTGAACATTCTGTTACTGCATATGTAAAAAATTAAGGGTTAATACTAAAATATTGATAATAAATGTATAATTTCCAAACCAGAGAAAGAAGACATGAGAAAAAAAATCACTCTATTGATCTTATGAAGTACAGGAAAGAAAAATCAAAGTAGCAAAGAAAAGCATGTCAAATAAAAAAACAATTTAAGATGGTAGAGATAAGCAAGTATGTCAGCAATAATAATAAATATAAATGAATTAAAAATCACCAGGTATAAAGATTGCTTTAAAAAAACATAAAAATCTATGTATGTATTTCAAATTGACACCTAAAGCAAAAATCAAAACATTTTAATGTAAAAGGATAGACAAAATGTTACCACACAAAACCTAACCAAAAGACATAATATTGCCAGTTAATTTCATAAGCATTTTTATGGATAAATAAAATTATAACAATGATAAAAGACCCTTTGTGTGACTGAATAATCTCACCTTTTAATGTTTCTAAAGCACTAGCAAAGTTTTTTCAGTCACATTGTTAGCTTTCTCTTTATAGCTCAATCCCTGAGAGGATAATCTAATGGAAGCATCCTTTTGAATCTAGATAGAGAACTTCCCAAATCATCAAGTCCTGGTGTTTTTTTGTTTGTTTTGTTTTGTTTTGTTTTGATTAAGAGTCTTCCTCAATCTAACACATTCTTCTTGCATTTTACAATAAGAAACAAGGAGAAATTAAGCCACACCTTTAAACTTTTGCTTGGGAATCTTTACAGCTAAATATTCAAGTGCATCATTTATAAGCTTTGCTCTTCATAGAACTTCAGGACACAATTCAGCCAACTTTCTGCCAATAAATAATAAGGATCCACCTTCCTTAATTCCCAATAACATGCTCCTCATTTTAATTCCATCTGAACTCTCACTGTCAGAGCCTTTAATGTCATATTTCTACTAACAGACTGTTCATGACAGTTTAGATACTTTCTAAAATAATATGTTTTTTCTACCATGCTCTTCACTTCCTTCTGAGTACTTGGTAGCAGAGTTGTTAATTACCATCCATATTTCTGCTAATAGTCTCTGCAAAGCATTCTCGGTTTATTCTACCTTCTTCAAAAATTTTTTCTGCTCCTTCTCACTGCTCAATTCCAAAGCTACTTTCACTCTTCTAGGTTACAGCAGCCCCATTCCAAACACCAAAATAGTAAACTCCTATTGTTGTTGTAAAAGATTATCACAATTTTACTGATTTTAAAAGTAACAAATTTTTATCTTACTGTTTTAGAGGTCAAAAGTTTAAAATGTGTTTTCATTAGCTAAAATTAAGGTGTCAGTAAGGTTGTATTTCTTGCAGAGGTTCTAGGGGAGAAGCAATTTCTTGTCTTTTCCAGCTTCTAGAGGCTGCCCACATTCTTTGATTTGTGGACTCCTTCCATTTTTAAAGCCATCAATAGCCAGTCAAGTCTATCTCATTCTACTTCATTCTGACTAACTAGATAATTCAGGATAACATCTTTATTTTAAAGTCAGATAATTAGAAACCTTAATTTCATCCACAACATTAATTATTTTGTCAAGTAGCAAAATATGCTCATAAGTTCTAAAGATTTGAACATGGACCTCTTTGAGGAAACCAATATTCTGCCCACCATAGACATGATAAGAGGATTTTTTAAATTAAAGGTAGGTTTTTTGAAAGGATTAGTAAAATGAAAATGCACACACAAATCAAGAATGAAGAATGAACAAAGCTCTGGATACACTAAATTTAAATTTTATAAGCGACTCATACAAAGATATCTGGCAACAAGATTAAAATCTGGGATGAAATTAACAGTTCTGTATAACTATATGAAATGTATTATGACAAAAATGACAAAAAGAAATAGAAAAACTAAATAGACCCATAGGAAACCACCTATCCACAGAAACATGAGGCATAAAATATTTCAGTGAATATTATAACAAACTTTTAAAAAACAGCTCTTTCTCATGCAGAACTCAAGAAGAACATAATAGAGGAAGAGTTTTTCAACTAATTTTATGACACTATTAAATTGTTAATATTACTGCCACTATCTGATAAGACAATATTACTATCTGATAAGACAATAATCTAACATCTCCATAAATAGCACATTGTACACTTGCCTTTCCATATCATGAGTGCTCTGTTGGTAACTCAGATTCAACCAATTAAATTCATTACTTTTTACTAAAGATCTGCTTCCTAGCATTGCTTTTCTAATGTTACCTTAAGACCTTGTTTTACATAAATAATCATTACTAATAAAACCATAATTTTTATAGCTACACGGGCAGAAATCTTAGCTTTGTCCTTGATTTATTCTTCCCTACATTCCACTACCAAAGTTATCATGAAATCTTAATTCAACCATACAATGGTTCTATAAAAGACAAAATGGTATTTATCTATTTAAATAGTCATTGATATTCTATAATTTAAACTTTCAATATTGCTTCCTGGGGTAGCTAGTCTCCAAAGATGGTCCATAATGGACCACTTTTTTTTGATGTTCACATATTATGTAGTCTCCTCTCACATTGAACATGGGTTGGTTGGCCCAGTGACACATATTAACTAATACAATTACAGGACTAACCTTTAAGAGAACAAGCCGATTTTATTTTCTTTCTTTTAGTATGCTCACTTTTGGGAACTTTAAATCACTGTATAAAAGGCGCTGCTTTCCTGATGGACAGTCCACATGGAAAAACCATATGAAGAGATAACATGAAGAGGGAGAGTTCCAGCTATCACAGTATCCTTGTCAAACCTACAGATGACTTCAGCCCCAGTCACCTTCTATCCCCATGTGAGGGGCATTACATGAGATCAGAAGAAAGTCTACCCAGTCAACTTAAAAAACAAGTGGGGGTACTCTCTTA
Source organism: Cynopterus sphinx (assembly GCA_030015415.1). Lineage (NCBI taxonomy): Eukaryota > Metazoa > Chordata > Mammalia > Chiroptera > Pteropodidae > Cynopterus > Cynopterus sphinx. The sequence goes on along the minus strand of CM057385.1, from coordinate 93,456,242 downwards.
AACCATTAGGGGGAATTTACTTCACAGTAATACAAATGCTGACCTAAAAATGTGTGAAAATAACAACATTGCTTTACTTCACTAAACAGCAGAAGCTTAGAGTAATCCAGGGTGAGGCTCAGCTCATCTGTAATTCATTTGCAGCATTTATTCTCTAAACGTACCCATATTCTTCATTCCCTAAGTCTACAATCATGTGAGCCTCTGACAGTAAGGTCCTTTAGGCTCCAAGCATAACTGATCCCATATGCCTGTTAGACCCCACCAATCCTTCAAGATCAGGCTCCGTGATTCCCTTATGCTATGAACCTCTCTCAAAGCTTCCAGAGGAATATGATTTTGTCCATCACCAAATCACTTTGCCTCTCATTTACATAGATAATTTATTTTTATTTTAATTATCTTTTTTTTTAAGAATAGATATTTTTTTTGTCTACTGGATCAAAATGTACTTCATCTGTACCTCTCAGCAATGCCTTTTAGAAACAGTAGAATATTTGCTGAATAAAAATATAAATCCTCAGTATGCATCTAATTTTTCAGTGTAAAATATGCTTGTGGAGATTAAAGAAAAAATAATTGAGTTTTAGTTGAACAACATTAATCAAGATCAGATTGAATGAAATGAGGGAATGTCTTTAGGAGCCAAAATTTTCAAGATTATTTTGACATCACATGTTAAAAATTAGCCAATCGTATTTATTAAATTTCTCTGAAAGTATTTTTCTGATTTTATTCTTTATTGCCCTACTAAACCATCAAGCATCTTTACTTATAATAGTCTAACATTTTAGTGTCCTTGCTCTCCAAACAGCCTTTCCAAACCAGAGGAATCACGGTTGTCTCAATTTGTGTTTCCGAGAATGTTGTTACAAAGCAAAGAATAAACTACTTAATTCTTTTCTAGGTCTCATAATCATAAATATTAAAATCTAGATTAAAATATAACAAAAAACCCATGCTTATCTCCAAATAGAAGTAGACGCTCATTTCTTAATACATGAGGGGAAATTTAAAGTACAGATTTAAAGTACAGTGTGAAATTCCCCTCAAAGAATTATGTTATCAGAGTAAAATAATCCTAAACTTAAAATAGTAGTTTTCCAATAATTATGAGTGAGGAAAATTGCATTAGCATCAGTAACACAGCTGTTGACACCTCAAAACACATGACAAGCTAGTTGTTGCACAGCAGCCAGAATGAGTGGGAGCTTAATAAATGCTATCCCTGATAATAAATTAACATCATATTTTGAATATACACAAAAACATTGACCAAACTAAGCAAAAAATTTTTCACTTTCCCCCATGGATTTTTCCTGGCAGTAAAATAAATGAAATCATCATTTGACTCTCTTCACCTGGCACCAGGGTCAGCTCTAGATAAAACATTGCTATACGAAAGCCTCTGGTTTGTTGCTACTTAAAGCAGCATTTGTATCACCCCAGAGCTTGGTAGAAATTCAGAATCTCAGGCCCACCCAGAACTGCTGAATATGAATCTGCGTTTAAACAAGATCCCCCAGGAAATTGACTTGTACATTAAAGTTTGAGAAGCCCTGCTCTAGTTCATCTTGCTTGATGGTTTTCTCTTTTGATCCACTTCCCTACAGGGTGTGCTTGCCTGGATAAATCATCCTTTGTATAGGGCAAGTAGGCAAGTGGCTATTTTACAAGGAGAACAATATGTTCATAACCTGCCCTTGCTGTTACTTTCTTCTTCTAACATTGTACCCATCAATGCCTTCCCCGAGTCATCAAGCATGCTGGCCTGATTCAGGACAAACCAAAAGATTTTCATCTCTCTGTGATGATTCATCCCCTTTTCACTAGAGCACAGAGAAAAGAGAAGGCAATGTTGGCTGTTCTCACTCTTCCTTGCCAACTTCCCTCTCCCCTGCTGCCTTCAGAAATAGGGGCAATTAGCACCCAAGGTGAGTTCAAAGAAAGCCCACTAGTATTTTATCCATTTGCAAAATTATCACAGAAACTTTTTACTTTTAACTGAGTTATAGTAGTAGCTTTAAACAGGCACACACTATCCAGAGGTCTGGACTACCGCAGATGTGAAAATGGTTGAATTTCCAGAGCAAAACAGTCGTTGACTTTGTTTATGTGGAAAAAGAACACATGTCATAAATTACACTTGACAATGTCAAGTTCAGGTAAAATAATAAAGAGCTTAAGTAACTATGATTTATATTAATAACTCTGTAAGATATTTTTCTGAAAAAATAATTAACATGCTTCTGATATAGAAGAGTGAGCTTCATAATACCTATGATGTAATCCAAAACTTACTTGACATACCAATAGCTAGGAAAATGTAACTCATTTTCAAAGGAAAAGACTATTGATAGATGCTAACCCTGAAATTAACCAGCTGCTGGAACCATTAGATGAAGATTTTAAAGTCCTGCTATTTAAACTATAATCAGGGAGGTAAAAGAAAATATAATTGTGTTGAAAAAAAGATAAAAAGGCACATAAGTAGGAAATGTGATAAAAATAACCAAAGGAAAACTCTAGAACTCAAAATATAAGATTAAATGTTCACTGAAGGAGTATAATAGCTGAACAGAAATGCCAAATAAAGAGTTGATAATCTTGAAATAGATCAATAGAAAGCCCAGTATTTGAAGAAGAGAAACTGAAAAAAAAAATAGAGTTTCAGAAATCTGTGGGGGCAGTTTCAAATGGTCTTATATACATGTATTTATCCCGAACAAGAGGGGAAATGGGGCAGAATGAGATATTTAAATACACAATGACAGAAATCTTTCCAATTTGGTGAAAGATATACATTTATAGAATCAAAAGCTTAGCAAACTCCAAATTTGATTAATTCCAAGAACCCATGCCTGGGCATATTATAGCCAAATAAAGGAAAGCTAAAGGAATTTGTTCTGACAAGGCAATGCTACAAGAAATAATAAAAGAAGTTTTTTATGCTGAAGAGAAATTATACCAGAGGAAAACTCGGATCTTCAGAAATGAAGAAAAGCATCCAAAATTGTAATAAATGATCACACAATGAATTCAAAAGCATGGATAATTATAAAAGACTATTTTATATCATAAGTTATATGAAGTACATGCAATTTTAAATTTAAAATGTTTATAATGTATTTAAAGCTAAAATTAAAGTCAATAAAAAATTAAAATAAAAGTCTATAAAATATTCAGAAGAGTAGGAAAAACAAATACAGAAATAGAAAATGGAGGTAACAAATTTAAAAAAAAAACATAATGGTAGACCTAACTCTGAACATACAAATAATGCCATTAAATGTTAATAGATTAACATTCCAATTAAAAGAAAGATTATCAGAATGAATATAAAAACAAGTTAAAATTCTATGCACAGAAAATGTTTAAATAAATGCATAGAAAAAGACATGATGCAAATAGGAAAGATGGCTTGTACTAATGTTACATAAAATAGACTTTAAGACAAAGAGTGTTATCCAGGATAAAGAAGTATATCTCATAATGATGAGTCAATATAGCTGGAAGATATATCAATAATAAATGTATACCTAAAAACCTTCAAAATACATAAAGCCACAATTGACAAAATTTAAAAAGACATAAATAGCTGGGAAATCATAGTAGAAAATTTTGACACCTTCTCTCCACAATTGACAGAAAAATTGTATTTTAAACACTAAAGATAATTAGAATTTGATCAACTGATGAATGAGTAAACAAAAGGTGGTCCATACATACAATGGAAGATTATCTGGCCATGAAAAATAAAGTTCTGATATATGCAATTGTATAGATAAATCTTGAAAACTTGACAAAAGAAGTCATTCACAAAAGAACATATTACATAATTTCATTTATATGAAATTTTTGAAATAGCAAATCTATAGAGATTAGTAGTTATGTAGAGCTGAGGGAAATAAAGGATGGGGAGTGATAGCTAAATAGTATTGGGTTTCTTTTTGCAGCAATAAAAAATGTTCTTAAATTTATTTTTGTGATGTTTTCACACATCTGTGAACATAACAAAACCAATGAATTATATACTTTAAATGGTTAAATTATATAAATCATATCTCAATAAAGCTGTTTTTTAAAGCAAACAAAATGGTATAAGGAATTTGAATATTAAGAATTCACTTTGATAGACATTTATGAAACATTACACGTTTGCACAACCTGTATGACATACAGGTTGTTAACATTTATGTGATAGGAGCTATGATAGACTCATGGAGTATTTAGATGACTAAGACACAATTACTGGTCACATGGGACTGAGAGTACACAGCAGTGATCCTCAGTGGTGGATTTTGGATATCAGTGGGACATTTTTGGTTGTTGTAATGATTACAAGGTACCATTAGAATCCAGTGGGTAGAGGCTCAACATGTCAGACAGTTAGTTAGTTACAGAATATTTTACCTGTGAAGAAATCTCTCTTATCCCATGTGACTTCCCAATCTCTTATCAAACATTCATGTGCTGAAGCCTTTTTGACCTTATCTGAGTCCAGATATTAACCAACAAACACAAAGAATTTTCGTACAGTTTAATTTATAAGGAATTTTCTAAGAATGCATTTACCATGAAAATCAGGGGATGTTTATGCTTTTGGGGGGTTATTTTTTAGGAGGGAAAGTTATCAAGAGAGTTCTACAAAACAAATGACATGCACAGTAATGACTCTTTTTGGTATTTGAATAACCTACAAAACATACCTGTATTGGTCTTCATATGTAGCTGTCATATTCATAATGAATTTATTATAGAAGCCAGTGTCTTACTATCTTAGTTGTCTTAATATAATCATGTCCAAATATTTACACACAGAAATAAATGTATTATAAATTATATTCACTGTATTATAAATTATATTGTATTATAAATTATATTATAAATGTATTGTAAATTATATTCACTGTATTACTCCATATATTATAGGTAGAGCATTGTATTAATTTTTCGAATCACAAGTGTAGGTAAGTTTTACTTCAAAATAATAAAAGGTGCATGACAAGATACATTGTTGGATCTGATAGAGATTTGCTGATCTGGAGGGTACAGTACACAAATGATTACAAAAGTGTGAAACTCTTGCTAAAATGGAAAATTGTACAGTACAGAGACGGTGTATTAGTTTCTAATTGCTACTATAACAAACTACCACAAAGTTAGGGATTTGAAAAACCAAAAATTTACTTCTTGTAGTTCTGGAGACCAGAAGTCCAAAATGGGTTTCACTGAGCTGAAATCAGTGTTGGCAAGGCTGTACTCCCTCTGGAGGTTCTAGGCGAGAATTCATTTCGTGGCCGCCTCCAGCTTCTTGAAGTAGCTGCCTGTATTCCCTGGTTTGTGACCCCTTCCTCCACCCTTAAAGCTCACCACTCCAGTCTCTGCTTCTGTTATTGAATAGCCATTTTCTCTAACATCTAATCTCTCTGCCTCCCTTTTACAAGGATACAAGGGATTACATTAAGACCACTTGGCTAATCCAGAATAAAATCTCATTTTAAGATCTTTAACTTAATCGTACCAGCAAAGTCATACCTGTCATATAAAGTAAGATTCACAGGTTCCAGGGATCAGGACCTGGATATTCTTGAAGGATATTATTCAGCCTCCCACAGTGGGGTATATAAATAAGGAAGTCTTCCAAAGTTGACCTGGGTAGCTAAGAAAAGCTACACGAAGGAGAAAGTTTTAGTAAAGACCCAATAAGCATTTGGCTTGTTAAAAATTTATAACAACAACAAAGTAGGGCAGGGACTAGACAGAGTTTGGAATAAAAGGATTTTTCTGAAGTGGAGAAAGCTAAGGGAAACCCATAAGGAGGCACAAGGAAGAATGTCATGTTTGAGGGAAGGGTAGTGAGCTCAATATTACTGCAAGTTACAAAAAAATAGACATCTATATGAGTTGCATGCAACTATGTATGAGATACAAAACAAAGTTTAGTAATTTTTTTCTTTCTGTAGATAATTGTAAATTATTGAGGAATATAAGCAAGGCAGTAATACAATCATATTAGGAAAGGCACTCAAATGGAGGTCATTTAGGCAGGAGGCTGGTAAGCATAATGGACAGTAGTCCAGGCTAGAGATAACGAGAACACAAATAATATTCTGTAAAAATGTCTTTTTTTTCTTTTATGCTATTTTTGTTTTTAAATAATTATCTTATTTACAACCCTGTGTCTTTTAATGACAGCCCATATATTGTGGAGTTTTCTTTTTTAAATTCATTATCTCAGAATTTTAATATGCTGAGGGTCACACTATACCTGGTCACACTACCTCTGAAGATAGAGAGCAGTAACAGGCCAATTCTCAGAAACCTCTAAGAAAATAAAAATAAATCTCAATCTCAGAAAGATCCACATTGCTGAACCTTTGGCCTACATGATGGAAAATCACCTTTGAAAAACTTTATTTCAGTCCTGAAAGCCCAAATGTGGGGGAAGAAAGCTATTTTTTCATATTACTGTATTGATTAAGTATTATACTATTTTGCCTTTCAAAAAATTTAAAAGAAAAAACTATATTACAACATTCTCATTAACAGCATCTGAGAATTAAAATATAATTTTAAAAATCCTCCATAGGCCTGTTTTCTATTCCCTTTGTAGGAAAATTAAGGTTAAAAGTTATGCAACTTGTTCTTGACAGACCAATTTTTCATTCATTCAGCATGATATTAAAAAGCATACTTGTGAGTCTCAAGTAAAATTAAGCATGCAGAGCCACTTTTTTCATCCATAAAGTTAAAATAGAATAAATATTTTATATTCTCCTCAATTGGTCTAAAATTTTACCACTGGGCAATAGTGGATCATGATTTAACATTCTCAATTGTTTCCTACTATTATTAGAATGTAACAATATAAAATAATACAGGCTTCTTCACAAGACTCCCTTTCTTCCTTTTCTTTCTTTCTTTCTTTTTCTTTCTTTTTTCTTTCTTTTTTCTTTCTTCTTTCTTTCTTTCTTTCTTTCTTTCTTTCTTTCTTTCTTTCTTTCTTTCTTTCTTTCTTTCCTTCCTTCCTTCCTTCCTTCCTTCCTTCCTTCCTTCCTTCTCTCTCTCTCTCTCTCTCTCTCTCTCTCTCTCTCTCTGTGTTCTTTTCTCTAACTTATCTTTAATCTAATAAAATTAAATATCAGTTACCAAAAAGTCAGTTTGGAATTGGAGGAATTTACTATTTATTTTGATCATGTAAAATCCACCATTGCCCTTATGCTCTATCTCATTCAATGAAATGGAAGCAGGAAGGCAGCAGCCATGTCAAAGACCAGTGGTCTCAATACATAGTTCCTGGAAGAGCAGACCTATACCACCTGGGAACTTGATAGAAATGCAAATTCTTAGACCCACCCTAGATTACGGGTCAGAAATTATGGGACCCAGTGTTTTAAGGAGTCCTCCAGACAATATGAATACACTCTAAAGTTGGATAAGCACTGTCAGAGACAAGACAAGAAGTTTCAGATTGTCCTCTGAAAAATGAGGATAATAACAATAATTACACAAGACTAGTGTCATGTTTTAATCAAGTGGCATTCTGAAAAGTACCAAATGAATTAGAAAGTGTAATAGGTGCTAAATACCTAATGAGGGTGCAGATAAAGAGTTGGCATGGGAGGGATTAGGATAAGAGGTCTCATTTAGATAGAAGGCATTATTGAGTGAGGCTTCAAAGGATTGGAAAGATTTGAAAATGTGAAGATAGAAGCTAGGGCACCTCAGATTTCTGAAATGGCTGTTCAAAGATATGTTGGTTAAAGAATATGACATATACAGAAAATAAATTACTTGGCTAAAATGTATGGGGCATACTTTAGAAGATTGGAAAATGAAGTTAGAAAGTCAGATTAGCAACAGATTGTTGCAAGGTATCAGGCTGATGATTGTGAACTTTAGTATTTAGATGACAGATCCAATCAAAAGGATTTGAACAGTGGAGTGATATATACAGGAGAATTTCCAGTGCCAATCTTAAGATTTGATTTAAAAATAAAGAGACCAGTAAGTAGGCTGATTTTCTAGTCAACAGAATTTTAGCAAATATCTACTGTTTACTGAGGTATACCCATGGACACAAAGATTGAATGTCACAATATTTGCCTTCAGTGACTGAACAATCAAGTGGTGAAGATGGACTATTGGATGTTAAGCAAGAAGGAAGTATAGGTAGCCCATAAGAAAAATATTTGACTACTATAAGATGTCAGACAAGAAGAAATTATTTTGGAGTCTTCCAAATTAAGATTGCCTCTTTTTGTTCTGTGAAGTCCCCAATGAGACAAAAAATAAAAAATAAAAATAAAAAAATGGAGAAGGGATTATCTTGCTCAATGAAGAAAGTATTTTTTGTGACTTACAATCTTATCTTCTTTTACCTTCTTTGTGACAGTGAAAGGCAACTTGTTCTTTTGTTTTCCAGAAAACAAAAACAAACAAACAAAAAAAGATAGTTCATATAGGTATACCAAAAGAGCAAGCAAGTAATAAATGAACAACAGGGTATTTATAGACATAATCTGTTCTCCTCCCTAATTACAAATAGAGAGTCTCTCTCTGGAAAGAATTAGAGATTTTTGTATAGGCTACTTGTGCATAATAATTAGTCTTTTCATTTGACCTGCTTCTCATGAGAAGGAAAAATAGAGGTCAGGAGTCTCTCAAGCTCCAAGTAAGGGATTTTCTTAAGGGTCTACCTTAATTGAAATTTTACTCTAAAGGAGACTATTTCAGCTTAGATAGATAGTAAGCAGCTACTTTTCACCAGCTGATTCCATGTGAAATGTAAGGATAAAAATATGTTTCCGGGATTTAAGCTCTAAATGCCATAATTTCCATTACTAAAAATATGAAATATTTGATGTTTATAGAATCCACTCAAAATTCATCACTTAATAACACAACCTCAAAATATATAAGGCAAACTGGTAAAATCACAAGAAAAACAAAACTGACAAAAACACTGCTTTAAACTAAATGCTGTATCCCCTCAAAATACATATGTTGAAACCTAATCTCCAGTGTAAGGGCATTTGAAAGTGGGGCTGTTAGGAGGTGATTGGATCATGATGGTAGAGCTTCAAGAATGGGATTAGTCCTCTTATAAAAGAGACCCCAGAGAGTGCCATATCTCTCTTCTGCCATGTTGAGAAAACAGCAAGAAGACCTCGACCTATGAACCACGAAATGGCCTCTCACCAGACATTGACTTGCCAGTGCCTCAATCTTGGATCCCCATCCTCCAGAACTATTGGAAGTAAAATGTTATTGTTTATAAGTTATCTAATCCATGGTAGTTTGTTATCGTAGCCTGAATAGACTGAGATAAACACCATTGTCATTAAAATTTTAGTATATTTCTTTTTGCAATTGCTATATTAAACAAACAAAAAGTGATAAGGGTAAACACAATTTGAACAACTTGATTAAGTAATTATAGATAGATTTTTGGCTCCCACAAATGGGGAATATACGTTTCTTTAAAAAACACAATGAACTTTTGCAACTGACTTTCTATAAGGTAAGTTTCAACAAATTTCAAAAAAATTAAAATTATAAAGTCTGTATTCTCTGACCACATTGTATTAAATTGTAAACCAACTACAGAAAGATACCTTTAAAATGTCCATACAAAAAGTAATATAAAGAGTTTCTTCAAAATAATCCAGTGGAATATTGGCCAAAAATAATAACTTTTAATATACATGATGGCAACGTGGGTTCATTATAATAGTCTACTACATAGACAATAGGTAGATGAATGATAGATGATAGATAATAGATGATAGATGAATGATAGAGAGAAGCATTCTTTAAAATAATAAACATATCAGAAGCATTCTAAATGGCCATTAACAGTAAATAGATTAATAATTTTGGTATAGTCATCTAAAATAATATTACAAAGAATAAAAATAAAGGAGACTTCTATCTTAATATGGAAAAAATACATAAACAAAATGTTGAGCAAAGAGAGTAAGAAAAAATGCAGAATGACTATGTTTATTAAAAGTTTAAAAGGAAACAAAACTGCCTATAGAGATACATCTGTACATATATATGTCATTAATGTGGGCTGCATATATATATGGTATATCCATAAAGTGAAACATGTGACTTCTCAGGTTGCTGGAAGAGGGGTACATAAAGGCTAAAAGATGCTTTTAATACTTTCTCTTAAACTAGATAGAATAGACACAAATATTTATTTTGTCATTTTTGTAATTATTACACTTAAATTATATACATCCCCATGTATTTTTGCTATCTTCCACAGAAAGAACAGAGGCAGAATTAATTTCCTAACAATGCATTCATAAAACAAGCTGTATAAATTTTTCACTTTAGTTCAGGAAAGAACATACGAAAGTTTAATTATCACAAGGCATCTAATAAATGATTTTTAAAATAGATGAATGGCATAGCAATGTAATAGCCCATTACAAATATCAATTTTATTCCAACAAATTATTGATCAATATGTGAAATTTCTGTCAAATGTTTTAAACCAGTAATATTGCCATATATATATATATACATATGTATGTAAACACACACACACACACACACACACACACACACACACACATTTGTATAGGAGCTAAAATCCTAAAATATTTTTGGCTTTTTTTTGGTTAGATAATTGCAAAAAAACTATAACCCTAATAAATTTATATTTATTTTTATATTGTTATTGCTGTATAAAATTGGGTATTATTAGAATAAAATAATATTGGATAATAAAGAACTAAATGAATAAAAATAAAAGGAAACAAAAGGGAAGGGTAGAAAAAGGAAAATTGGGAGAAAGGGATGTTTAGTGAAGAGGTGTTAAGTTCTACTTTCCAGGTAAAGAATCTGATGTCCTGATGGGCTGCCTGAATGAAGATAAGTAGTTTACAAACAAATTTAAGTTGGAAGTCTGGGAGAGAACTTTTGCTAAAGATACAGACTTGTGGATTATTCACAGAAATGATGCAAATGTAGGAAATTGTCAAAGAGAGGGTATAGAGGGGCTGAATTAGAGCCTAGAGAAAGAGAGTGGGGACAGTCTTACAGGGTAGAAAAGGAGAACATAAAGAAAAAGACTGCAAGGAGGACCCACAGAGTATGTACACGTGTCATGGAAATCCAGGTAGGAGATAACATTAAAGAAGATGTGATTACTGCATTTAGCAACTGAGAAGTTGCCAATCATTACTGAAGCATTTTAATGTATCTTAAAACATTTTTGTAAACCTGATCAGAGTAACTTTCTCTAAAGGAAACCATTGTCATTGTTGTTGTTGTTGCTGTTGTTGTTGTTGTTGTTGTTGTTTATGATAATGATGACATCAGAAATGACTTTGGAGGAAGAAGCACATAAAACTTAATTTCTTCTGAGTGTTCCATCTTTGGATGGATACAGGGTAGGATAAATGGCAGTGCAATCTTTCAAGCTTTGAAAGTGAGCAGAAAAATATCAAGTGATTTTAACATGGCCTTAGTGCAAAGCAAACATTCAAGAAAAATTAAAATTAAACTCTTTAGGGAATATTGGGCTCAACGCAATCAATTATGATTCAGGAATGAAAACAAAGAGTTATCATAAATATTTGCTCAAGATGAAGCTTTATTTAAAAAAAAGACAAAAAAGAAACCCACAAATCTTCTAATATTTAGTACTAAAGTTTAGAAGGAAAACAAAATGTTATTGTATTTTATAACATGATTGCAATTCCAATACTATATACTCTGTGGTATTCTGATTGCTTTAATGTCAAGTAAAACATAGAACAGCCATAGAAGATAAGCAAAAGATACCTGCAGTGGGCCAAATATTTTTGCTGGTTTGTTTTGTTTGCTTGGCATCTCTTTGGGGAAATCATCTTTTTTATATTTTTAAAACACATAGTTTTTTCTTGTAAACCAGAATTAATTCTATGCCATCTCTAATGTGAGGATCTGCTATCCAATTAGTGTCCAATGCCACAGTAACTGGTCCAAAGAAAGAAATGAGACACAACTAGACCAATGAGTCATCTACATGACTTGTGCTTATGCTACAAGGGAAAGAAACAAGATTTTTCACTAGGATCACTTACTAGAAACACTAAAGGAACATAAAGTTGCCAGTGGCAGTCTTTGCTATCATCTGAATATTTCTTAACTGGGAATGAAAACACACACACACACACACACACACACACACACACACACACACCCCAAAATAGGCAGAAATAAGAGAAATAGAAAACATGTGAGATTTCTGATGACATCATTTGAACTCTTGGATACATCTTTGGCCAGGATTCCAAATTGCATGTATCAGTCAGTTCCCATTAACTTGATCAACACACAGTTTAAAAGTAATGATTTTTCAGTCTTCCAAAGGGATAAAATGTAATCAGAAAACCATGAAGGGCCAAAATAGTATAAGACTGCACTGGATGTATTGAGCAGATTTTAGAAATTGGTGTTATTCTCTGAAGCTACACACACACCCCTAAAATTTTTTTAGATGAATTAAACATCTACAAAGTGTGAAATAAACATGTATATTTTATTATCCAAAGAGGCTGGGTTGGCTAAAAATATCTATGTCATAAAAATGTTAGTTATATTTATGGACGCTATTTTTACAATCCTTTAACAAGGGAAACAAGAGTTATTGGGTATATCTTCTTTTAGAGGTTTAGTCTATTGACCAAGGCAGAATTCTGGCCACATTTATTCAGTAAATAATTATTAAATACCTACCATCATGCCAGGGAATGTGGTTAGCTCTAGAAATGAGCAATGACAGATACATTTACTGCTTTCACGGGGCTCTCCCTCTGGGACAGAAGACAGACATCTGCAATAAACATTATTGAGTGCAAAGATTATGGAGAAAATACAGGAAATGGTGGCAGAACAAAGAAAGAAGAGAGACAATTCTCTAGGGACAACAGGGATGTCAGAGAAGGCTTCACAGAAGAAACAATAAAGCCTAAGGTCTTGAGAAATAAAAAAGTTGGTCAGGCAGGCAAAGTGTAAGGAGAGAAGGAGCAACCTAAAAAGCTCTACGGCTGGAGAAGAATGAAGTTTGGGGCAGTTGGGTGGGTTGACAGTAGAAGAAGCTGGAAAAGTGACCCAGGTGCAGGTCATGAAAGGCTGGACATGTCTGACAAAGAGTGTGAAACTTACTCTCCATGATGCGCAGCTGTTCAAATATTTTAATCAGGGGGGTACTCTGATTTGTGAGCCTGACATTATGTGACATTTCTACTCCTCCATTGTTTGGATTTTTGCTGCTTCTCTCTCTTCCCAGAAAGTAGGAATCTTGGAGTTTTCTGTAGCTGGCAGTCCCAGCAGCTTCAGCAATCTTATTTTGGGGTATGTGATTATCTAGAAATGAAATCTGAATAGTACATTTCTTCTTTGACTACCTAAAGGGTCTACTTTGGAAAAACAGTTAAAGATTGGTAATGTATGACCCACATAATTATGTATATTATTTTCATATTGCCAATTAATAAAACTGTAGATTATGTTCTACCCTGTGGTCTGAGGTCTGTGTATTCCCCTAAAGATCATAACAAGGTTCCTCATGAGTTTTGACAGCAAGTTCTCGGTTCTGGGGACACAAAGAGGATTGAGGGGGAATGTGAACCCCAACATAAGAGGAGAATTTCTCTTGCCTGAAATATTTTTCCCTAGTCCTAAACACATTTCTTCCAATAGTTTTCAGTGAGAAAAAGCAAAGCTGAAGGAGTTATGAAGTGAAAGTGTTTCAGTCATTAGGCAATTCAAGGTGTTCACTAAAATGCAACTGGTCCACAAAATATAAGGGGTCTGCCTGGGTTAAATAAATTAAGAGGTAGTGGTACCTGTAAAAGGCCTTAGTTCTAGGCAAGCAGCTTCTTCACACTGCCTCTGCCACTGACTGGGTAAAATAACTATATTTGAGGTAGAGGAAATATTTTGCTCTTGACATTTTGAAATAACTTACTAACAATTTATTTTAATCTTCTCCCCAACTCCCCACCACCCTTTTTCAAAAAAGAACTTTTATGTCATCAGTCTTTACTTACTGGGCTTTTGTGAGCATGGAAGACCAAGGTGATATGCTTATCAGCTCTATTTTGAGTTTTTGTCAGGCTTTCTTTTAATAGCTTTTGAATCTTCAGGTGTTCATCTGTATTGCTCAGCACCAAATTTGAAACTTTTACTAACATTGAATCCATTGTCTCAAATTAAATTTCTTAGTTTTTTTTTTAATCCAGTAAGAAAAGAAAAAATAAATGCACAAAGAGAAGGAATAAAGAAATATCTCTTCTTTGAGATAAGACATATAGGTTTAGGCAGTTCATCTAAATAAATAGTATTCCATCCTCTCAGCTTCTACCTTTCCTTTAGTTTCAAGTTTGTGCAGAATATAGAATGTAAAGTACATAGAGGTAGGAAAATCCTAATGTAACTTGATGAAAAGGAGCATGCTTTCAGGATAAGAGATAATATTTTGATACAGATGATGAAGATTGTTATAATAGATATTAGAACTTACAATAGGCCAGGTAACTTGTCATCCCTTTACTTCAACAATTATTTTCTCCCATTTACAGATCACAAATCTAAAGTTCAAAAAGATTAAACAACTTGTCTAGAGACACATGGTTAATAAGTGGTAAACTGGTATTTCAAAGCAGATCAGTCTGAAAATCAACACTGAATTCTTTGGAAGAAATGAAAATCATTCCTATGATTTTAATATAAGTGACTACTATAAGCCAAATACATTTTATAAATCAAGAATCATGGTGGAACTAAGATGAAACTGAGTTATATAGTCAATCCTTATTATTATAGGATTTCATATTTATAAATTTGCCTAGTCTCTCAAATTTATTTGAAACCACATAATTAATACTCTCAACACTTTCTTGATTATTTTTATATGTGTAGAGTGGCAAAGAATTAAAATTGCCTGGAACATATATTTTCAGCTAAAGCTGGGCAAGGAAATGCTTTGCCTTCTTGCTTGAGCTCTTGCACTGTAAATATGTGTCTTTAAAAAAAAACAGTCTATTTTTTTTAAGAGTAGTTTTAACTTCGAAGTAAATTTGAGGGGAAGGTACAGAGATTTCCCATACACTCCCTGCCTTCTCACACATCCGTAGACTCCTCTATCATGAACATGTGCCACTAGAGTACTACATTAGTTACAACTGATGAACCACACTGACATATCATTACCACCAAGAGTCCATAGTTTACATTAGGGATAACTCCTGGTGCTGCATATTCTGTGGGGTAGGACAAATTTATAATGGCATGTGCCTGCCAGTATAATATCATATGGAGTACTTTCTACCACCCTAAAAATCCTGTTATCTGCCTGTCCATCCTGTCCTCTCCTCACTGGCAACCACAGATATTTTTACTATCTTCAGAGTTTTGTAATATTCCAGAATGTCATATAGTTAGAATTATACAGTTGTTAGCCTTTTCAGATTGGCTTCCTTCACTTAATAATGTTTATTTGTCTTCCATGTCTTTCAATGGTTTAATAGTTCATTTCTTTCTAGTATTGAATAATATTCCATTGTCTGTATGAACCACAGTTTATTTATCTCTTTAACTACTGAAGGACATCTTGTTGCCTCCAAGTTTTGGCAATTATGATGAAAGCTTCTGTAAACATCTGCGGGTGAACGTTAAGTTTTCAATTCCTTTGGGTAAATACCAAGGAGCATGATTCTGGATCATATGGTAAGATTATGTTTATTTTTGTTACAAACTGCAAAACTGTCTTCCAAAGTGGCTGTACCATTTTGTATTCCCTATGAAATAAATAAAAGTTCTTGTTGCTCTACATTCTCACAGGCATTCGATATTGTCAGTGTTCTGAATTTTCTCCATTTTAACAGGTATGTAGACATGATCTTTTTGTGGTCTATTTAGTGCTAAATTTTTCTCATTTCTGTGCTTGTGATTGGTGATTTCACTGATTAAAGTGTTGCCCAAGCATAGTGCTATAAGTGCTGTCCAAGAGCTCCTGATCACAAGAAAACTGTAATATACCTTATAGGAAAAAATACATATGTCATATAAGCTTTGTTCATACATGAGTTATATATAGTACTGTTGGCCATAAGTACAATGTTAATGCATCAATAATATTCATTAAAGAATGCATCTTCAAATGAAATCATACAAAAACAGGCTATGTTTTGATTGGTTGACAAAAAGAATATGACTAGAGGTTCATAGGAATCTAACCTTATATCTCCTCTAGAAACAATGTTTTAGTATTCATGAATTTTATATTCCCAATAACATTATATAACCACCATGAATAATGAGAACTGATTGTATACTCTACAGCCTACAGTATAATTTTCAGTTTTTAACTTTACTTTCTCTGTGAAAAAAGAAAGAATAAAAAGTATCAAATAAGAATGCATGATTTTCTTTCTGCTTTGAGGCCTTGCCTGAGGGAAAGTTTCCAAGTCTGTGCATTATAGTCATTCATGCTCTTCAAAGACTATTTCTCCCTCACTCTTCCCCTGGGATACAGTAGAATTTTACTTCCTGGGCCCTGATAGTTGGTGAGATAATTTAGTTCTAGAAGGTATCACTTTCAGAAGATTCCTCAATTTTTCATGGAGATCCTTCAAAGCTCTCTTTCCCTCTGTCAAGGTTTCTTATAAAGTCAAATATGGTGTTTGTTCCAATAGCCTATGACTTTGAGTAAAGATGAGATGAAGGACAGACCTCAATTAATCTACAGCAGGCATGTAGCATGAATGAAAAATAAAATTTTGTTCTTTTAAGCCACTAATGTTCAGGGGTTTCTTTTTTTCATATATTATAACTTAGCCTCTTCTAATTGATTACAAAAGTTACTTCAACCATTTATTGGAGATGATTGTATTCTAAAGAGAGCTCAAAGAAAAAATAAAAGTAAGGAATATAAGGTTTCTTGTTAAAAATTCAGATTTTTGAGCACAATCTCAGATACTATAATTCAGGGGATCCGAAATGAACCACAGAAAGCTTCATTTTAACAGTTCTTCATACCTAGGATCCTAATACTAGTGATCTATAGACCATGATTTATTTTGGTAATTATAAAGTATTACGGTCATTTTCTAACGGGTCACTATTTACCACAGATCAGGATGCATAATGGCTGATGGAACACACTTTTAATTCTCATACTGATATATTTTTCAACTGTCTCATTGAAAAAACAAAGACATTTTTTTAACATGTTTTGTGATTTTTGCCTTCCAATCCTAGTAGTCTCTGCTATTAATATGTGGCTCTGAGATGGTTTCAGTGATAACAGAAGTAGGATGCAGCAAATGTAATAGTCTCTACAGCCACTTAACAGACTGTTAAAGGAGAAGTTAAAAAAGAACCCCTTAACCAACTGAAGTGACAGCAGGGTGAGCTTCAGATAATAGGGGTATAATTGCATAAGTTGGAATTGAGCCAGGAAGTAAAGGCCAACAATGAAGGAAGAGTAAGGGTTTGCATGAAATACATAACTGATTCTTTTCGTATTTTACCTAGAAACATGCCTCCAAAATAGATAGTCTATTACCCAGAATTCACTGGGAAGAGCTTAATCAAATGCCAAAAATTCTTAAAATAGAGAACTCTGCTTATAAAGCCATGTAATCTATTTTACTTATACAAGATAGGACTCCTAAATCACACTTCAGAAGAAAAGCATTTTCAAAAATGTTTTTCAATTTTTTTTCTTGTTATCTTTTTGCTATGTTTTTTGTTTTTATTGTGCTTGAACAGCCTAATTCTTCAGAACTATTTTAGAGAAAATAATATTACCACATCCATTTCTAAATGTTCCTTGCACAAATGTGCTCTGTGTTAAGGGCGTGTGAGATAAACTTTTCCCCTTCTTTATTAGGAAGAGTTTCTGCCTTAGCTTATAAGTGCTGATGACATTTGGTTGTATTCTCTGGGTCTACGAGTGGTCTAATAAACAAGAGCCCCCAGAATTTGGAATCTGGAAAGAATAGGGAGAGTTAGTACTAAAAATTTTATACTTCAAAACATAATCTTAGAACAAATAAGAATTTTTCTGATGGCACAACAAATTGGTATGATTCTGAAATTCAAAATATCTTCTTTTTTCGGAACTAAAACTAGACAAAAATGTCCTGTCGATGTACTTCCTAAGTTGAATACCATAAGTAAAGCATTTCCACATTGCAAAGCCATTACCTATTAGTTTATTTCTGTATTTCTACTGTAAGATTATGGGCTAATTTACATGAGTAGTTTCATGCTCACTGCTATGTTCTATTTCATATAACACAATTTTGATTGCAAATATTGGGAACCCATTTGAGATAATAAAAATAATTGTTTAGAAAACTCTAATCTATAGAGAAAAAAGGTGATGACCCAAAAGCATATATTTTAAGGCTTTATTCAAGGACAAACAGTGAAGTACACCTGAGTTTTAGGTGGATTAGAACCAACAGTCAAGAATTAAGATCACTCTTTTTATGTATCCTGACCCCATCATGTCTCTTATTTTTCTGCTTTCAGAGCATAAACACCATTCATTTCCCCCTTTTAATCAGATTTTATTTTATTGTACAAAGTTCCCTTCAGGTCAATTATAATGGGGAGCCAGGAGAGCAGTCATACAGTACATTGCTCACTGCTCAATCAGCAGGAATTGTGAGAATTAGCAGATTCTCTGATAAGCAGGCATAGACAAAGTAGTTCCCTCAGAGGTGACTAGTACTCAATCTAAATGTCTGACACGCAGGGGTCATCAAATTAATTGTTAAATGGACAAATGAATGTGGCAGACATTGCTGGTGACATGTCAATTTCCCCCTTCTCTCTAAAATAATCCTCTTGAACTGGGGATTGGGGTGGCATTAGGTTCAGAAAATATGAACCCAGCCTAGTAGAGTGCTAGAGATATTGGCTTATGGGAGCCAGTTATGCATATATCTTCCCAACTCTGCCTTAGTGAAGTCATGTGGTAGCTTGAAATCACCCATGATGAAAATGCTTGCACCATGGAAATCAGCTAATGCATAATCAGTGCTTGCTTTTTTTTTTCTCTTCCCTGAGAGCAGATTAAACATTGACCAGCATAACACTGGCCCAGGCAGAATCATGGGTATTCTAAGCAATTAATGAAAATCTCAAGCCTCATTTTTCAGGAATTGGTTAAAGGGATGTCCTGTGACTTAGTTCTAGCAATGAAACCTGGGATTTCTTGAATTTTCTTCCAAAATAATAACAGAGATGCTCAGATTTTCTGCTTCTGAATACTGTCTTTTAGAAATGTGAAACTTGTAGCCAGTGTACGATCAATAGAGGCAAAATAGAAATAAAAACAAAGCTTACAATGAATAAAAAAAAATATGAAAATAACCTGTTTTTGTTTTGTGATCTGATTAAGTAATTGCACTTAACATTGAACTAGTCTTCCTCAGAGTTTCTTGTTATAAATTAACAAATGACATTTAATTTTTAGGACAATTTTAGTTGAATATGCTACAACTTACAGCCAAAAAGATTCTAAGACAATGGATAGATGGCTTAATGAATGAAATATGAATGAATGAATGAATGAATGAATTAGACCATTATCTAGTAGTGTGCTGGGCAAAAAATCCTTGGGACAATTACATGCATGCATAAGTGTGTGACACATGTCCTGCTGGGTTCTATTTTATCTTTTAACATTGCGATATATTACAAACTTTATTTTTCTAATATACTTGAATAGAGAATTTCTCACTGAAGAAAAAGTATGAACATTGCTCATTTACATGGCCATACACATTTAAAAACCTTCTTAATGAAGGACAACTTATTTTCTTCCACACAATGCTCACTAGAAACTAAATATTCTAGCTTTAAATAAAAAGATATAAAATTTATGAAATCTTTAATTTTCTCTGCTAGTAGTTTAAAGTCTAAGGGGTTAATGTGTGTGTGCCTGTATGTGTATACATGTTTGATGGGAATTATGGTGGTTTTTGAACTTTATTTTGCATTTATTACACTATAAGCTATTGGTCTTATAGTGAAAAAGATTGAAATGGCAAAAATTAAAACTATTCCATACATTGAGGATGGTTTACAGCACAGCTTTTGACTTTTTTCCCCTCTACTCTTAGTCTAGGAAATAGGCTCAGGCAAACATAAGACTTTGCTGGCAGGAGAGAGAGATCACTAGCTTGTATTTCACCTGGTCAGCTGCAATGAGTCATTGTTTTCATCCTGTGTTCTTGTCAATGAATCCAAGTTCTCTCTAGAAACTCTAGGAGTTGTGATTCCAGAGAAGAGAAAAAGGAGTCCAAAGCATATTTGATGATGGATGCTATCTAAGGGTATCTAATAAAAAAAAATATGCCAATGCCTGGCTACTTTATCCTTGTAGGGGAAAAAAAAATGCCACGTAGCTAAGGTGAAAGGCTCTTTTTAACAACAACCATATTTTCAGTCCCCAATTACCCTTTTCAGGACTAGCTATATGCATAACAATAGCAAAAATGTTCTGGATGTTACTTCTTTCAGTTTCTATTAAAACTGCAATAGTGCCTGCTTCTATTATACATTTCCCTGTATATTTCAATCAAAATGTCACTTAGCCGCTATTCCTAGAGTGCACTTAATATTTTCATTAAAACCAATATAACCAAGAAATGACAAGGGTGCAGGTGGGTGCAGGCAATTAAACTCCTCCTGTATGTATTGTTAAATAGCAGTTGAGGAAAGAAAGAAGACCCATTGAACACCTGTCCCTTCTCTTTGAATGGCAGCTAACAGAGATCCACTTAGCTAGCTATTGTCTGCTTATTTTCCTGACAGATAATGTGAAGAACAGGCAGTTACAGGGCCCGTAATTCAGAATGAATTTTTCCTTCACAAGAGTGCTGTGGACACTGAGTGTAGTAATGGTGCCCGATCAGAATTCAAGGGGGTAAATAAGACAATTTGAGATGGTGGGCAGGAGATAAAAAACAGTCGGGCTGTGGTTTATGATGGCACCTTTTATTACTATTTTTTAAAATCTGTTTTGGATTAAAAAGTTCTGAAGAGTTAATTATTAAAACTTTTCCCTGGTAGTGGTGGTGGTGGTGGTGGTGGTGGTGTGTGTGTGTGTTAAAAGAGGAGACAAATCAGGAAGAACACAATCTTGCTCCCCATCTTTCTCCACTATATTAATAATGTTAGTGGCTGCAAAAGACTGCTGTTAGCCACACATCAAGATTGCTTATGGAGCTTCCTCCTGTGAGTTTCTACCTCAATTGAGAAATCACTACCTTTCCTTTAATAAATTGGAAACTTTTGTTAACCCATTATTATTGTTTCTTTCTTTCTGATAAGAAACACCCACTCTTAAATGCACAACAAAGTTTGTTCCCATCAAACCAAATTAAATTTTTTTCTTGCTTATTCTTTCTACTGCTCTCATTTCCTATATTCCTCTTCTTTCTCTTATCTCTCTTCCATTTTGTTCTTCTTCTTCCTAAGGTTCTATTCCTAAATGCTAGCCACTCAAGTCATTTAACAGATTAATTGAAGACTCTCTTAAAAAGAAAGATTAGATACAATTATTTTCTGGCCAGCCTCTGAGACCCCTTAGCAGACAAATGGCAGACGTGTTGTGAATTATCTCTCAGTCTCTGACATACACCATTCAGAATAAATCAGGATCAAAGATTGATTTCCACAAAATTGCTTTATCACTCAGGTAAATTTTATCGCTCTATTATGGAAAAGAAAAAAAAAGCAAAAAAGGACTAGTCATGCTAAAATAGCAAACATAAACCACCCATAAATCCTCTCATTTCAAATATTCAATATTTAGAGTAGAATAAGTTCTTGGAGAAGTTTGTCTTTGTGCAGTTTATGTTGTTTGGGAGGAAATGTATAGAACCCAAGCATCTTAAATCCCATTAGTTAGTTATTAAAATATACACTGATTAAGTAGGCCCCAAATCAGAACACATATTTTGACAAGTATAGATACATGATAATTGATAGTCTAGGAAATGTTAGAAGACAGTTTACAATTAGATGAGAGAAGCTTTAACACTAGGAAGAATGAGGACTTAGATCTATGACAGAGTTACCCTCAAGCCTGATGTGTAGTCAGGACATAATTATCAAAAACAATGTGCAAGCAGATAATTTTATGTGCCATCAAACTGTGAGGATATATGTGTGTTTTGGCAATACTACAGAGTCAGTGGAGTATAACATATGACAGTCATAGCACAGAGATTATATACTATGCCCAGCAGGTAAACACTACCCACCACTCATTTACAGATCAAAACTCTACTCAAGCTTACAAGCTTGCTGAAATATAAATGATACAATAAAAATCAGATGAATCAAAACATCTTTAAATTAGTGTGATTACTTGGGATATTACTTCCGTAGTCATTTTAAGAATCTTAAAATTATATGTAAATGAAAAGTATTGTATTTAATTAGAAGGAAATATAGTATGTGGAATATCTATTGGTATGTTTATAAATATAAAGTTATTGATAATTATAGGTCTTGGAAATTTCCACTTTCTAGAATTCTATCTAAAAATTATATATTACAACATTGAAGGCTATAAAATTCATAGTAATAAATCATATTTTAAAGAAAATGGTTAGATCATAAGTGACATATTTTATATCAGGAGTTAATAATAAAATAGTTTTAAACCTTCTCTCTCTAAAAATGATTATGACAAAAAAAGTATTGACTTTGTAAATACATCTTTCCAAGCATCAACACACATTTAGGTAAAGAAGAAATAATAAGGCTATAAATTAGAAAAACAGTCTCCTTAATATGAGAATTTATCTCATCCTTAATTTCATCTTTGCTTATAACACTTGTATGATATTGTGCCTTAAAATAGGAAATATACATTTCGTCTGTCCAAAGGTTCCTGGCTCACAGCTTTCAAAACCCTTGTAATTTCCTAAGTGATTAGAGCAATAGGGTCTATCTTTTGATATAACATCCGGGTTTTGTCCTAACTTCCTAAAATAGCTTCAGAGTCATAAAGGGGAAATGGGTATGTTTCGTTATTCATAACAAACTCTTTTCATCCACACCTGAGTTTAGTTAGTGAGGTGACTCTTGAACAGCCCCTAAGGAGGGAGCCTGGTTGTCAGGGGAACCCACCTTGTGATTAGAAGTTTAGAACTTTCAGCTCCACATAAACACCAGAACCTCTCGTGGGGAAATGGAGCTAGAGCTTGATTCAATCACTAATGGTCAATGATTCAATCAAACATGTTTACTTAATAAAACCTTCATAAAAATCCCTGAACTACAGGATTCGAGGAGCTTCTGGGTTAGTGAACAGTGGAGATGTGTGGAGAGTGGTACACCTGGAGAGGGCTGGCATAAAAGCTCAGTGCCCTTTCCTACGTACCTTGCCTTATGCTTCTCTTTCAATCTGACTGACTCTGAATTTATTCTTTTATAATAAATCAGTAATGTTCTAAGTACTCTTTTTTCCTAAGTTCTGTGAGTCACTCTAGCAAATTAATTGAATCTGAAACAGGGGTTGTACAAACTTCTGATTCACGGCCAGTCATTAAAAGCACAGATAAAAACCTGGACTTGCAATTGGCATCTGAACTTGGGATGGGATGCAGGCTTGTGGGGCTGAACTGTTAATCTGATGTTAACTCCAGGTAGATAGTATTAGAATTGAGTTAGACTATATGTTACCCAGCTGGTATTGAAAAATTGCTTAGTGTATGGGAAATTCATATATCTGGTGCCAGAAGTGTAGTTGATAATGGAGAAGAAACACACGAAGTGAATTTTTCCTCAGAACTTTCATGGAGGGTGAATTTTTGTGGGCAAAATAATAACATTATTCTATATTGAATAGAATATGCTTCAATTTTTCTTAATAATCAAATGCAATGTCTATGGATATCTAAATCTGTGTTGATCATAAGAAATAACCTTGCTTCCAGTAACGAAGCCATACCAAAATCTTTTGTGATAATTCGCTCTGATGAAGATAGAAAAGGTAGCGAGAGACGAGCTAAATCTTGGCCAGAATTCATTACTCCTAAGTGCAATTATTCATAAAATATTAGGTTTTTTTTTTTGGTGTGTGTATATGTATGTGTGTACATTTAATTTATCTGAGGGTTTCCAAGACTCTCAGACATTGAGTATAAGAAACAGAGAACAGTTGATTGCTGAATGGTTTTTAGCAACTCTTAGTTCTTAGAAATCTCCAGGAGAATGATGATCACAATTTCTCGTTTCCATGCTTCTTTCACAGACTTTGAAAGTTATGCATGTAAATCAAAGTTGATCCCAAAACACTTGGTTTATCTATGCTGTTCAAAAACATGGCAGTGAGAGAAAGAAAATATGCTAAAATATGCTTGGGACCTCATGGACTCACTGTTTTCCTTTTTACCTTAGTTTGAAATCTCAGTCATCATGGCATTTTGATTACTGTTTTCTCGAACACTTCTGAACTACTTTTTCATTCCCCCTTTTTATGGTCTCAAGAATCACCTCTTCCCCCTTTATCATTTCTGGGTCAAGCATCTTTCTGACCAAAATTTTTCTTCTACTTGCTTGTCTAAACCTACTGATTTTATAAGATCTACTTCTATCAAAAAGACATAACATAAAAAATATTAATCATCAAATACAGAAGTGTCATAAAGAAAATTTTTCCCTTCTACCATTCTAGGTTCTTTGGTTGGTCTAATAATAAAATAAGCATAATACAGATTATCAGGAGAAAAAAATTAGTTTTGTATATACAGTTGTGCTCTACAGATATGAGCCCAAGGACAAGTCAGGCAATTGAGGCTTATATGCCATTCAGAGCTAAGGAATAGGATAGAGGTCTGGGACTTCAAAAGTGAGAAAGATAATTTACAAGAAGATGGGAAGACCAAATGTTCGGCAAACAAATGTTTGCTATGCCATGCAGAGACAAGAGGGCACAGAGAGGACTCTGAACCAGCAGACCTTGCTAAATCTCGTCCCCCGACACATCCCTAGTCCACAATACCTCCATCCTATATTTTGTATCTAATAATAGCTCTCTTCTGGGAACAATCCCTCTATCTAAATTCTTCTAAGAGTTAAGGGGGAGGTAAAACAAAAAAGCTGAGTTTCCTGTTTCTTAAAAATAATCAGCCTAAAATAATCCTCATGTCAAAGAGAAGCTTTTACTATAAAAAATATTTTCTATGTATACTTATGCTAACAATTTTTCTATATTTTAATGCAACAAATTGGAGCTGGCTTCATGGTGAGTCCTCCTGTATAAAGCCTGTACCCTCTTCTTTACCCTGAGGCAAAGCCTTCCATTCACACCCCTACCCAAACACATACAAAAAAATCGCTGTCAAACTTTCTTGTGTTTCAGTCTCATATATGAGTATTTAACCAGGTGTATTATTTACAATTGCAAAGGTATCTAAATAAAAATAAAACTTAATAATTACTATATAATATGTAATATATTATAACATATATTCAATATATATTATATTATATTTAATATATAATATGTTATGATATTGATAACTATGATTAATATATAATAGTTTTTATATTATATAATATCTAATATTATAAATCTTATTTTAAAAGCAGAGAAAAGGAATTGAGATAATATAGAAGGTAGTAAAAGTGGGTTTCATTCCTTATTTTATAATACAATTCTTAAAATTTATAAATATATAAATTAAAGGGTAGAGTTAAAGTATGGTGATAAGCACCAGGTTAACTAAAATAAGATACAGTGAAAACAATTAAAGTTTAAGAAAAAGAATGAGCATGAGAAAGTGAGATGAGAAAATAATTTAGCTTACATTTTATAGCCTTCTGTATTATTTGGACTAATAAAAAAAAAGAAAAAAAATGTACATATTTTATGGTATCCAAAAAATTAAACTAAGAAAAGTATAATCACTATAACAAAACTGTATCCTATCTGATAAGTTTACACTTACTTGTCAAGTGTCATGCTGATTTCACTGATGGCTTGAAGTTAGACATTAAATTTGCTCTCACCCTCATCTTCAAATGTCATCAACTCTGTGATATCTAATACACAGAAGAGAGACAAACCTCTCCACCAACTGGTCTTGAATATACTTCCTCACCTGGCTTTCTCTGAGAATGGACTCAAGACATTTCAGTAGCTGCAGGATAGCACAGATCACAGATTCAGAAGTTTCGAATTCAAGATTTGGCCCAACTGTGCAACACCCAATCTGTCACTTAATTTCTCCTAGCTTCAGTTTCTTTTGTGTAACGTAGTTATAATACCACTCAGAGTTGTTGAGGGGATTAATGAAGGTAATATATAGAAGAATGTTTTTTGTTATAAGTAATGAAAAAATATTTAAAATACTAGCTCGTGCCATTCATTTTCCCATGTAACCTGCTTCTTGGCAATCGTTGCAGCAATTTTGTGTTGCTTCTTTTTTTTTCATTATTTATTATTATTTACACCTATAGCACCTGGTCTTCGTTGGTGGTCTCCCATCCAAATATTAACCATGCCTGATCCTGCTTAGCTTCTGAGATCAGACATCGGGCTTGTTCAGGGTGGCATGGCCATAAACTGTGGGCTGTGGCTCCTTCTGTGTGTAAAGTAGACATGCTAACCACTACACTATGGAACGACGTCCAATTTCACATAGCTTCTGACCTTTCCATTTCCAATACCAGCTAATAAACAGGTTTCTCAGTTCAACCACAGCATTGTTATTCTTTCTGTTTCTAGCATAATATAAGGTAAATGACGGCTTTTTCTCTTCTTAGCCCCATACACTAAAGTGAGAGAGAAAATCCATTCATCTTGTTATGTTTTCAATCTAAATGATTTACATTACCTAGATGAAACATTGCTGTGAGGGCATGAAAGGTTAACTCCTGCCCCCTTACAGAGAGTTGGACACTGGTTTAAATTATTGAACAGGGATGGCTTTTAAGGGTCATCTAAACAGTAAGTTGTGAATTGTAGCCTCCTTGTCTGAGCCCAAAGGCTGACTGTCTTCTTAAAAGTGGCTAAGTGAAAGTTATTGATGAGAGCTTGAGTGAGATTTGACATCAAGCTTTAATTATACCTTGAAAGGCAAGGAAAATGGAAAACAAAGTCTAATTCAATTGAACAGTTGATCACTAAGCAATAATCACACACAAAAATGTATTTTTATTTCACTCAAGTGCTGCCCACATGGAAGACTGGCATCAGGAATTAGATTTATACTACTCTTAAGATATTTTATTTGGACCAAGAGAGGGAGGCTTTATTCATCCTATTTGAAAATGTTTTTACGTGGATATACAGGCATAGATTTCCTTAAAATGTAAAAAGGTGGGACTAAAGAAACTTCAGTATTATTTGGACCCTGCAGAGAAAAATAATTTACAGTTCCTGGTCAGTGCTATCTGTATTAGCAGTAGAGCACAAAACAGACAGACACCACCAATCAAAGCTCATGTTTAGAAATATAGTATCTAAGGCCACAATTACCAAATACTTTAAAAGTATATTGAAATATACTTAGCACATCAACATTTATGCAAAAGATGTGATCTTTTCAGTCTTTGTGTTTTCTTCATTAAAAAACATAGGTATGGGTACCTTATATGTTTCCAGTCTACCATTCTTCTGCCAAACAGAGCTTCTTATATCAAAAACAGAACTGTCTTAAAATGGTCACGTAATTTAAGAAATTTTGTGAGTGCAACAAATTTACTATTCCATATGATATTGCCAATATTAAACCAATTTTACCTACAAATATGGTAGTGTTATATGGTTTTATCTAATAAATACAAATTATATATTAGATTTTTCTAATGCTTGCATAATGAGTTATTAGTCATGTCCACCATGAGCATTGTTCAGGAAAGATTTTTTGGTTGAAGAAAGTCAGTGGCATTTATCTTTGGCAATTAAAGGTGAGTATTATAAAGCAGTGTTAATTAGAGTGACTATTCCATTATGCTAAAGCAATTTCAAATGAAAAGCATTGACACTAAACAAAACTTGACAGTAGTTATCTCTGCAGACGTAGGTTAATTTTTCTTTAAACTTTGCCATATTTTCCAAGTTTCTACAATGAACAAGTATTTTAAAATCAGAGACATGTAGATTTTAGAAATTAAAAGGAGTTGAATTTTAAATATCACATTAAAATCTAAAGAGAGCAAGTTGTATAATAAATAAGCCTATTCCTTCAGACAAAATACCTATGAATAATTCTAAAAAATGACTTGTTTATTACCACCACCACCCCAATTTCTCCTCCTGTTGACAAGTAGTCAGGGTAGTTGACACTTCCAGTTTCACTTGAGCTGATTTGTGACACTTATTAGTCAACCAATTTAGAACTACAACGTGCTTTGGCGGTCTAATGCCACCTCTGGTCACATATTAACCTCATTTTCGCTTAAATGCTCCATTAAAATGGGAAACCCTGTTCAGCTGGCAGGGAAATAGCACTTGCTTTAAATTGGATATTATTCTGAATTACAGTCAACTCTGTAATTCAGTGTGATGTGGCCGCTAAAAAGCCAAGGATCTTAGACTGCATTAATAAAAGTGTAATTTCTGGTTTATGGGAAGTAATCGTCTTTCTATATTCTGACCAAGCTACATCTGGAATATTACGTTCAATTATAGGTCAACATTTGAAGGGCCACTGCAAATTAGAATACGACCAGGAGAGAAAATCAAGATGGGGAAGAGTCTGAAAGCCACTGCCATTTTTGAGGAATAGGCAAAGGAAAGCAGACTAGGTGGTGTAGGCTACATAATAGCTATTCAAATATTTGAACTGATTGAATAAAAATGAGAAATAGAAGTCTGCATTTTTTTAGAAACAATGTGAATATGGATTTTCTATGAATGTGAGAGGACATAAAAATTGAGCTTATAAAAAAATCTCCATTTCAACTGAGTTCCCAAGACTGGGAACAAACCACTAAGTGACAACATTTTCCAAATTCCAAAGTGAGGTGCCTGACCATCTGAGCTCAACTTGCAAAGAAAGTGGCCTGACATAGTTTGATAAGCCTAGCATTACCTCAAGGACACAAAATAGTTCATATTATAGAATCTAAGAGCAAAATTATTTTTTCAGAGAGAGAAAGTTTTTGAAGAGCAGTGATGTTCATTTTATCTTAGCAAGGAGACGAGACCTCAGTCTTTCAGAGGAAGCAAAGTAATACAAGTGGAAGTGCTTGGAGAACTTGATTTGTGCCTTTGGAGTATGGAGAACACAGAGACTGGTGCCAGATCCACATCTGCAAAATCCCAAAGGTGCATGACTGTGGCTAGCAAGCCACTCTGACTTTGATGATAGAACAAGGAGAGGAGGTGGGACTGGCCTACCTACATCTGGCCTTCTAAGTAGAAGGTTGCATGGTGTGTATGCTATACAAAGGCACTTGGCAGAGGCGACAAATGGAGAATGAAATACACCCTCTCTCATCCACAAGGGTGGGGACACATCTTCTCACTCAGTGGGGTGTATTTTTCTTTCCACAGTCTCACTGGTGCCTTGCCTAGCCATGTACTCTGCAAGGATGTATCTTTCCAGAGAGGTGACCTTTCTCTAATTGGCCAAAATGTACCATACAAGCTAGAGGCAGCTCTAGCAGAAAGATAAGTTTTACATATAGACCAGATGTGGGCCTTGCAGAAGAGAAAATAAGCTTGGAGTCATTTTAAAAAGAATTTGTCTAAGAGAGCCACCTAGTGAGTAGGTGGGACTTTAAGAAAGGACCTGAGTTGGTGGCATCATCAGATATCTGGAGAGTTGTGAATGGCCAACCAGAGAAAATATTGCCTGTGCTAAGGGAAGTACAAGTAAGAAAATACCAGTAAGTGTGTAATTTCCAAGTGAAAGCCCATTTAAGAGAAAGAATCAGATTCAATACTCTCCTGACTAAAAGCATCAATTCTAAACCATAATAGTACCTGTTAGGTAAGAACTATCCTACACCTTCACATTTCTCCTTACAATTGATCCAGTTCTAGCAGGTGTCAGATGGAGTTGGAGGAAGGAGAAGTTCAAGTGGGAGAAAGAAAAAAAAAGCAAAATCCTTTGCAGAATTTCAGAGCCTGGGGTAGCCGTGCAGTTCAGAAGATAGGGCAGTGTTAATTTGAGAGTTTTGAATATTGCTTGAGAATAGACATTTAACTGCTGAAATGTGACTTTTAATTACTACTAATAATCAGAGGGAGTTTTATTTCTACAATTGACAAAAAAAAAAAAGACAGGAGCCACCTGAAATGCCATCTAAGTAGCAAAATAACTGGTTCCAAAACACAGGTTGAAAAGCCAGAGATGGGGGGAAGAATAAACTGTCACTTGCATCTGTGGAATTTCATATAGCAGATTTTCATCCCTCTCTCTTTCTCTCTCTTTCACACACACACACACACACACACACACACACACACACACACACACACACTTCATGAAAAAGACATAAGGGCATAGATTTCCTATAAACATAAGAAATTTCCACCACCAGACTACTATCAACAAAATGGGCTGCCTCAAAATATGTTTCTCTCCCAACCTATGAAGCCTGGGAAGACAAATGCCAAGGACAGAAGATTTCTGAGAATACTCTTATCTCCCCTTCTATGGCACATTTAGAGTCCATGCTAATGAAAGAGAGACAGGGAAGAAATAACCTAGAAAAACTATGAATTCTCACATCAACAATACTGCTTTTTGTTTTTGCAAGCAGGGAGATTCTTACTGAAGGGGAGAGGAAAAAAATTCCACAACCTTTTGTGTGGGTTGCATCAAGGGAGATTGGTGATAGGGTTAAAAATCAGAGATACAGGTACAGACAGATGATTAGATTTTTGTAAAATTCTTCTTGTCCAAGCTGAGTACATGCATCAAAACAACTTTGGGTCTGATCTCCTTTAATCTTGCCAGGAGATATAGAGTTGTCGATTTAATTAGAATGTGAAAGATTTTGGCCTGAGCTCCAAAATAGATGAGGCCATGATGAAATAGGCATTCATTTATTCAATTTCATTCATTCAATACTTATTGGGTACTTATTTGTTCTTTGGAAAGTACTGTGGTAGTTATTGGTGATAAATTCATAAATGAAATACATACAAACCCTCCTATCACAGAGCTTAGAGTACAGCTGATAATATAAGTATAGAACAAGGAATTACAAGCACAATAAGGATAACAAAGGTAACGAGAAACTATAATTAAATTAGACATTACTGAGAAACTGGTATGTTTCAAACCTAAAAATTATTAGATACAGATAATAGGGTAAGAAGTGAGAGAGAGAGAGAGAGAGAGAGAGAGAGAGAGAGAGAGAGAGAGAGAGAGAGAGAGAGAGAGAGAGAGATGCTAATGAGTCATTCTCCTGAGTAATAGCCTGACTGTATCAAGTCAGTAAGCCTACAAAGCAATACAGAATTTATATTGAATTTATGAAGTGAGCTTTATTCCTTTACCACATATCTGTATTTTATTTTATCAAGGCAAGTTTAAGGAAGCATCACAACATGTAAAAAGTTACCTGAAAGGCATTCTGTTATTCTCTTAGAAGCCTTACTTCTGCAAATGCTCATCGATTTTCATGTGACAAAGAATAAGAAGTTTGCTCTCTCTGTGTTGCATTATCTTAGCCCCAGTTGCTATCACAAAATACCATAGACTGGTTCTGAAGACTAGAAGTCTGAGATCAGGGGGCCAGTATGGTTAGTTTCTGTAGAGGACTTCCTCCTGGTTTGCAGATATGTCCTCACACCAGAGTGAGAGAATCGTTGTGTCTCTTACTCTTTCTATTAGAGCACCAACCCTACCAGATTAGGGTCCCAATCTTTATCACCTCCTCCTAGGCCCTATATCCAAATATAGTCAAAGTGGGCTCCAACATATGAATTTTGGAGGAAGTGAGACAATTCATGTATAAAAAGATGAAGAAAAATAGCCATCTTAGAATAGTCTGAAAATAAACCAAGATAACAAACACTAATCAAAACCAAAGAGACATGTGTCATTGTTGTGCCTTCAGATACAGAGTGGAGCTGGGAAGCTGCTCTAGTAATACATTTGCACACACACACACACACACACACACACACACACACACACACACACAAAAGCCTTGGAAAACAAATTCAAAATTTGTTAAAGTGCTCCAGCTTTTATTAATTATAATATTTTTCTTGATGGAAGCATGAGGTGGAGGTGGGAAGGTGGCATAGCATCTCCATGGAAACTCTTCTGCTGACCTATTCCTAAGGACACCTACCATGCCTCATTGTCAAGGCCTGGTATGCATGGTTCATACCTTCCTCTTGCATTATTACTAGTGAACTGTGAGTGAAAACAGATTTTCTATTTGATTATAAGAGCAGAGCATGAAGACATCTTTTAAGCATGATTTGTGTGTGACAAAGCATTTTGAAGTCATTAATGAGAGTGATGATTGGGCAATAGGCATAATTTAGAGGAAGATGGTTGTGCAGCTCTCCATAAAAGCTGTAAAGCCACTCTGTTTTTGTGACAAAGTTGGTGTGCACTAGCTTAGCAATTTATGAAGTAACAGAAAGATTAAGAGGGTTTAAAGAGTATAATATTGGTTAATCAGCATGAAGACAATTCAGTATTTGGAGGTCAAATCAAGCATTTGTCGAGTACGCTTTTTAAATGGTTTCTTTTTAAAAAAAAATGAGTGACAAAATGATCAAGAGCAAATTTTATATATATATATATATTTTTTTTTCCAATTTCACAATTATAAAAATTCAATTCAGTATCTCTTTCTTCTTGTCCATTTGAACAAGAAAATGCGATAAGTCTTTGAGAAGAAAACGGAAAAAGTTTTAGGATTTGGCTAAGTGCACTGAGAAGTGAGTAATAAAGAGTTGTGATATTGGATGTAAAGAGTTAAAGGGATAGTGGAACTACTGTAACTTAGTGGAACCATGTGAAAGAATGACTCCAACTTCTTTTAAACTTTGAGAAATTATGTTACATCTTCTTTATGCATTCATTTATAGATGGACTCTTTTGTTTCCATATCTTGGCTACTGAGTGATGATACAATGAACATGGGAGTACAAATATCTTTTCTAGTTCTTGATTTAATTTTCTTTAGATATGTACCCAAAAGTGGGGGTTACTGAATCATATAGTAGTTTCATTTTTAATTTTTTGAGGAAATTCCATACTGTTTTTCTACAGCAGCTGTACCCATTTGTATTCTCGCCAGCAATGCACAAAGGTTCCCTTTTCTCAACATCCTTGCCAATACTTATCTCTTGTGTTTTTGATGCTAGTCATTCTAACAGGTGTGAGATGCTCTCATTATGGTTTTGATTTGCATTTCCCTGATAATTAGTGATGCTGAGCATTTTTTCATGTGTCTTTTGGCCTTCTGTATGTCTTTTGAGAAATGTCTATTCAGTCCTCTGCCCATGTTTTAAATTAGATTGCATGTTTTTTTTTGTTTGTTTGTTTGTTTTTTGGCTATTGAGTTATATAAGATCTCCTTGTCAGATACAGTTTTCAAATATTTTCTTCCATTCAGTAGGTTACCTTTTTGTTGGTTATTTCTTTTCTTGTGCAGAAGCTTTTTAGTTTGATGTAGTTCCACAAATTTATTTTTTATATTATTGTTTGTGCTTTTAAGTGTCATATCTAAAAAAATAATTACCAAGATCAATGTTAATGAGATTTTTTCCTATGTTTTCTTTTAGGAGTTTTATAGTTTCCAGTCTCACAATTAGTCTTTAATCCATTTTGAGTTAATTTTTTGAGTAGTATTAAGTAAGGTCCAAATTCTGCATGTTGATTATCCAGTTTTCTCAATACCATTTTTAAAAAGTTTATCCTTTCCCATTGAGTATTTTTGGTTTACTTGTCAAATATTAGTTGTCTGTATATGTGAGAGTTTACTTCTGGGCTCTCCATTGAATCCTGATGTTCTATATGTCTATTTCTATGCCAGTATCTTATAGCAGCAACCTTCAGCTACCACCACCCTGATCACTCCTTATCTTTGCCTTACACATACTCTCTAATCTTATTCCAGCCTATTGCCTCCATAATCCATGGTGCTCAAGCCTATCCTTGCCTTTCTATTCCTGGCTTGCACTCTGCTTGTGTCCATCTTATATCTTTTCATAGGTATTATCTCTACTGACAATGCATCCCCTTTGATATCTTGCATGGAGGGCCCTGTTGTCATTCTGATCTCAGCTCCTCAGGGGAGCCTTGACTGACTACCTTATCTAAGGTAGTCCCCTAATAAATTTTGTATCACATCATTCTAATTTTATTCTATACATAAAATCCATGCTATCTGTGATCTTCATTATTTATTTATCTACCATCTAAGTCCCTCACTACAATGTAATTTCCATGAGTACAGTGACCTTAATTGCTTTGTTTATCTCTGAAATCCCAGTGTCTGGCACATAATAGGTATTCAGTGAATATTTACAATTTTTTTTAATGAATTGGATTTGGTAGAATGAAAGTCAAAACCAATTTTATCATTTCTCTTTTTGCTCTTCTACCCTTGTTCTATGAGTTTATTCTTTCCCATTCCTTGGATAAAATCTCAGGTCACAAGCAGTTTTTAAAAGTCTTTTTAGAGAGAAAAAAAAAATGGCATAGATGATAGATGCTCTGTTCATCCTTCTGGTGACCAAATCAAAGTTGTGATGGAAACAAGGAGCAAGCTGGAAGAAAAAAATCACCCAGGATCTAGATGAACAAGTCATACAAGTAGGAAGAAATAACTCTGCAATGGCAGACGTTGAGAAAGGGCTAGGACGCAAGGCTACACAGTCTCAAGCGGCTGAGCGACAGAGAGGCTGCGGCAGTGGCAGAAGGCTCTTAAAGGGCCCGCTTCTAAGAGCAGATTTTCATGGTGATCGATGTGCTCCCTCTGAGCACCAGTGCCCATTCAGCTGTGCACAAGGGGCACTGAGGACTTACAGGGAGACAATGTCACAGTGAGGGCCAAGGTGAGACTTGCTCGGTACAGAAGTGCTGGCAGTATCCATTGCTCCTTGTTGAGCTCTCCCACTTCCCAGGGTGCAGACATAGCACCACCATAGTTGTGAAGTCATCAAACTGGGTAACACAGGTCATTCTGCCCAGAGGATTCCCTGAAACCTCGCCTCCCCCAGCTCACAGCCCCACTCAAGCAACATCCAGGTTTATCCTCAGCGAGTCAGGTGCTCCTTGCTGAGCAGCACCTAGACTCACACTGGATGCAGCTGGCCTAGGTTTCTGGTGTGGCCTTTTGAGATAACTATAAGCATAGCATCTGTGGACTGCTTGCTGAATATTAATAGGTGGCCCTGGAGGGATAGAGGCTTGGGCTAAGTTTGGCCTGCAGCTGAACCCCTCTCTGGGCTGTGCCACTAGACACCTACTTCACAAATGCACACTACAAGACCAGGAGACTTAGGAGCTCTGCTTAGTACATAGAAACAGACACAGAAAGGAAGTCAAATAGGGAAGACAAAGAAGCAGAAACCATATGACAGAACAAAACAGAGGTCCAGATATAATGGAGTCAAGTGATCTAACAGATGCAGAGTTCAAAACGATGGTTTTAAAGAAGCTCAATGAACTTTTAGGAAGTGTAGATAAATTCAGTGAGAACTTCAATGAAGAGATAAAAAAATACTAAAAAATGGAAATGGAAATCATAAAAGGGAACCAATTTGAAATGAAGAACACATTATCTGAGATGAGAAGTATATTAATATTAAATAGAATAAACAAAGAAATAAACAAAGTGAATTAAAAAAGGATCAAATGCCCTATCTAGAGGACAGGAAAGCCAAGGACACACAATCAAAATGGCAAGAGATAAGATTCCAAGACTATAAAAATAATTTAAGCACCATACGGGACACAATTAAGAATACAAATATCTGTCTGATCAGTGTACCTGAAGAAAATCAAGATGTTGAACAGCCGTTTGAAGAAATCATGATGGAAAAATTCCCTAACCTGATGAAGAAAATGAATATAAAGCCTTAGGAAGTTCAGATAATTCCAAAAATCAGGGATCCAAAGAGACTCACACCAAGACACATCATAATTAAAATGCCAAAGGTTATATACAAAGAAAGAATATTAAAAGCAGCAAGAGAAAAAAGGGTAGTTACCTATAAGGGCACACTCATAAGTCAGGCAGCTGATTTCTCAAAAGGAACTATGAAGAACAGAAGGGCTTGGCAAAAATTATTCAATTGGATGAAGACCCAGGATCTACATCCAAGAATACTTTATCCAGCAAAGCTTTCATTCAGAGTTGAAGGACAGATAGCTTCCCAGACAAAAATAAGCTAAAGGAATTTATCATCAAAAGCCAGTATTACAAGAAATGTTGGAGTAACTTCTTTAAGAAAAAAAACCATATATCAAAAACAGGAATAAAGAATGGTAACAATTACATTTCCATCAATAAGTACATTAAATGGAAAAGAATTAAGTCTTCCAACCAAAAAATAGAGTGGCTGAAAGGAAAAGAAAAGCAAGACCCCTACATATGCTGCCTACAAAAGACTCACTTCAGATTAAAAGGCACACACAGACTAAAAGGAAGGGGATGGAAATAGATATTGCTTTGATGGACCTAGAAGGTATTTAAGTCAGACAGGGAAAGATAAACACTATATGATTTCATTATATGTGGAACCTAAGGAATAAAAAAGAATAAACTAGTCAAAAACTGACTCACAAATATGGTGAAAATTTGGTATCAGAGAGAGGGGAGGGAAGTTTGGAGGGCTGGGAGAATGGAAGGAAGGGTTAAAGAAGTACAAATAGATGGTCATGGGGATGGGGAGCACGGCATAGGGAATGCAGTTAGCATTAACATGCTCGCTAGATGGATGGTCAGAGGAGGGAGGAGGCAATTGGGGATCATTTTATAAACTTTACAGATGTCTAATCAATGTACTGTATACTTGAAAATAATTAAAATAAATAATTTTAAAGCCTTTTTAGCAATAAGATCTATCTTATTTCTGTAATTAACAACATCCATCCAACATAATATGAAAAGCCTGGACTCTTATCCTAATTGTAGCTTTTTCCTTTCTCTAGATTCCAACTGTCCTAGACTAGAGCCTTCTCTCCACCTCTTCATTCACTCCCTATCAGTTGCCTTGGTCCCGTTATGTCTAGGACAGAGAAAGAAGAAGAGAAAAAGAGCAGACAAAGTAAAGTTTATCAAAGCAATGATAAGCTGGGGTGGGTTGGTGTCATCTGGGCATAGGAGGT
Organism: Cynopterus sphinx; assembly: GCA_030015415.1. Taxonomy (NCBI): domain Eukaryota; kingdom Metazoa; phylum Chordata; class Mammalia; order Chiroptera; family Pteropodidae; genus Cynopterus; species Cynopterus sphinx. The sequence goes on along the minus strand of CM057385.1, from coordinate 93,418,929 downwards.
GTATAAAGCTGATTCCTTCTCCCTTGGGCATTTGGGTGGGTTTCTTGGGGATCCCTTGCTGGGATTTTAACTAAAGCTGTTTGGTGAGGACAAGACTTTCTATCTGGCTTTCACTTAGAACTTTCCAGCTGTCCCTAGTCTACCAACTAGCCACCCCTTGTTAGGATCTTGTCACCACTTAAAGCAGCCCTTCTTGAATGGGATTTCTTTTACAATGAACCCTGCTTCCTTCTTCAGTACACATAGCTGTACCATGGAAATTTTCCCTTTCTTCTGTCAATGAAGTTTAGTGGCAAAGGAACTTGTTTCCCATGCATTCTTTTCTGTTATCATTATTGTTGCAAGTTCCAACTAGATTTTCCTTTTTAGATTACTTCTTAGTAAAATCTGGACCTATAACTTGTGATCCACAAAAGCCTACTTCTTGCTCTTAAATAAAATTTCTCTCTAAAATATATCATTTCCTTCAAATTCTCTGATGACAAGGCACCTCACCTCCCAAATTTGTCATATATGAATGCAATGTTACTTAAAGACTCATGGAATCTTCAAATAAAAATATTTTTCTTTAAGTTTTATGTGAACACTCACTATCATTATAAGCTTAGCTCAGTCACTTTTCAAAACCTCTGGGTAAGAAAGTCACCATCTACCCTAACACCATCTACCCTAGCACCAGCCATCATATGGGGAACTTACTGTGCCGTCCGCATGGCTGACACTCACAAAAATTCAATCCAACCACACTTCTACCTTTTGACCTTCTTTACTCCATTACTTTTTTATAGCAGGTTCAACTTCAACAAGGTCTCTGCTTCAACTACCTACCCTCCCTCAACCAAACTAACTGATTTCTATGCTAGTATTACCTCTAGTTCCTGCACTCACTTGCAGAGTACTGCTAGAGAAATTTACATACAACCACGAAGGCTGATGCTGTTATAGATCCTATGTGTTAACTAGATGTGAGACACAGAGCTATGTGACGTGTTCTATGCAAGTTCACACGAAATTAAAGTGTTAGAATTAAGCAAAACTAAATCCGAATCCTATCTCTACCATTTCCCAATTGTGATATCTTAAGCAACTTACCCAATAGAATTAAGCTTTAGTTTCCTATAGAAACTGGTTTGAAAATTTCAATTATTCTTTTTTAAAAATTCTTTTTCTTTTTTTCTTTCTTTCTTTTCTTTTCTTTTCTTTTTTTTCTTTCTTTTTCTTTTTTGAAGTTAGGTAATAATACTTAAGACTGTGTTCCTGGCAGTCAGTTTAAGTATAGTTGCATTACTAACCAGATGTGTTATCTTACATGTTTTTAGAGATGTGAGTTATGAAAACATATTAGATTTTAAAAATTTTATATCAAATTTTCTATATGCATTTTTATTTTCATGTGTTCTCAACAAAATATGGATGTGTTAATTCAACTTTATATTCTAATTAAATAATTTCTGATTTCATCATATTCTCCTTTTCCTTAGATAAGTTTGCTAGTTTTTTTTTTTTTTACAATTTCTTGATTATTTTAATCCCCTCTATCACTCTTTATTTTCAAATAATAAAAACACTTAAAGCCATGCATTTTTATTTCTGCTATTTTGGTCATATCTCATAAAAGTTGATATATGGAATTTCAATTTTAATTATTTTTCTAAAAGTATGTATTTGTAAATTCAGTTCTTTGCTCCCAGAGTTATTTAAGATTGTTTATTTTTTAAAAATTTACTTTTGCTGTTTTGTGAATTTAAATATTTTTTTGTTTATTTCTAATTTACATTTTTTAAAGATAGGTATATGATTGATTTTGAAATGTTTATAGCATCTTGAAAAGAATATGTAGCCTCACTAGATATGTATGTGTGTATGTGTGTGTATGTGTGTGATCATGTGGATATAGAATTGTTATTCAATTTTTAACTCCTTAAAATCTCTTGCAACAATTATGCTAGAATAAGTTACTTTTATTTCAATTTTTACTTTTGAATTATTAATGCTATGTTGCATGATAAACTGGCATTCCATATTCATTGCAAATTGTATTTTTATTTTTGAAATATATTTCTTAATGCTCTAAACCCAGGTAATTTCTATTAAATTATTCTTTAAGAATATATCAATTTAATATCACACATTCAAATTTTAGCCACATGTGAATCTCTGTCTTTTATCAAGGTAATTTAAACTACTTGTAATTACTTTTACATAATATTTTTAAAACTTTTCTCTTTTTACTCTCCTTTTGTCTCCCTCTCTCTTACTATATGCCTGCCACTATTCATCTTCAATGATTTGAACGCTATAAATCTTAATGTATTTATGGTCACTTTTAAGGTTTTTCAAAATATAATCCTAGCCTATATTTCAAAATATAATCCTAGCCAAAATATAATCCTAGTCATGACAAAATAAAAAATGATTGTCCCCTATATAAAATGAAAAATTTACCAAGTTTTATTTCTATCCTACAAACTTTTTTCTATTTCATGATCTGTATTAAAACAAATAAAATCTGGAATTAGAGTCAAATTATAGTTCCAAATTATTTTCTATACATATATATTCTATTCTGACTAATTTTGAAATTAAAATCATATTTATAATTTTTAGTGCTAATTCTATTTTAACTGGTTTTACTCTTCAGCAGGCAAATTTGTATACCACTTCTGTCTTCCTAAATTTTCAGTGTTGATCCATTTCTTAATCAATTGTTTTTCATCTATACATTATTATTTTACAAATTATTTGTTGGTGGTATACAGCATGCCCACTTCCCTCTGCCACCAACTCACTTCCCAGAATCCTTCTCTTTTACACATAAACAACTACTTGACTCAGTACAAAACCATGAAGTTGGTATTGATGGCCTTATATAAAGTATATTCTTTGCAATAGAAAAATTGCCACTCATATTTCTAGATAGCATAAATGATAAATCTTGCCTTTTCAATTCCAGGAATAGGCAGCATATAATTGGTGAAAACTCTCCAAGTTGTCTTTTAATACAGCAATTATGCAGAAGGAGCCATCAATGGTTTGTTAGTTCCATTTTATAGAACTAGTAAACATCTCTACTTCAATAGGTTGAATATTACTCTTACTTGGAATACTGCTGCAAATTTTCTTTTTTTTTCCCCCCCTGTTTTTAGAATTTTATCAACACTGGACCAGTGATTGCAAACATAGTGCTATTTTTCAAGACTCAATTTTAGTCTTTTTTAATCATGGTTGTTTAATAGAGTGCCCGAAGCCTCACTTCTACTGTCCCTACCCCATAACCTTTTGAGAGGACAAAACAAAAACAAAAACAAAAACAAAAAACCTAAAAAACAAAAAAACATGCAGAGCCCTAGGCCTGAATAAGTTGAGTAAAACATCCACCTACTAGGTGAAGATTAACATTAGCAATGTTTATTTGCCAATCCAAATAAAATCTTTGATTTAGAGTCAAAGGTAGGAGCTTGAAAGAATAAAAATAAACTTTAAGATCATAGGGGCTTTTACATGTTAGGGGACACCTGGAATAAAAACTGGAAAGGAAACAATTTAATCAAAAGCAGGTTACAAACAAGCAAATTCTGGATAGTCCAGAATTATTACCACAAAAATAATTGGAGCATTCTCATCTTAACTTTATTAGTAAGTGTATATTTGAGTAGCATTTTTAGGTGCACAGTTACCTGGCTGTGATAGTATTCCACTGGTAGCTTAACCTGTCAAAAAGCAAACCCTGAGATGAGGGTGCCTGTGCAAGTGACTTATTAGAAAGTGGTTTCAAGAGATATCAAAGTGGAGCAATAGGACAGAAAGGGAAGCTAAGAAAAGATATAATTGGGGGTACTTTCCAGACCTGGCCTAATTCCTCAGGAAGATCTGAATATAAGTGATATCACAGTGTTTGTCCTGCCTCAAGACAAGAAGATGGATTTTCAAACCTACCACAGTTAGTCATTTGGCTACAGGCTACTCTTATAGGATTATAAACTCCCAGATACTTCCAGCTGTGTCTGAGGTAAGCATTCCAGTGAACCAAGAATAACTTTGGAAGAAGGTTGCAGGTACAATATTTGTAGGTGAAGCCAGGGATTGGAGGACTAGTGTAGGGAAAAAGTGAAAGGAATCTATAAGTATCTGGTTGGTGCAACAGCAGTATTCATGGAATTTCAAAAATGTTGGTAATTGTTGAATGAATGTGGATGACCAGTCAGAAATGTTTCAGGATTCTTGGAAGAATTTAACGCAGTTAAAAGGGAGAAGTCAGGATTTAGAGGGGAAAAAAGTAAAAAGAAAAAAAACATTAAAGGAGAAAAAAAGGTACAGAAATAATCCTTATCTTCCTCAAATTTATGCTATATTATAGACGAATTGACATAATTTTCATAAGAACACCCGATATGCTGGGTTCTTCCTTAACTCAAAAACCTGTCTTTTATTCCTTAAATTTACTTAAGGAAATATATTAATATCATTATATCAAACCAAATTCACTTCTTCTGTAATTTTCTTCTTCATTTTCTATGGTTATTCTTGCAGGCTACCCAAACTAAGTACAACTCACATTGAAAACTGATAGATTTTCTCTCTACTTGGGAACATGCAAAACCAATTCACTGTAGGTTGGACTGGATCATTATTTTTATTCTTTAATTCATCATTTTACTTATTTATTCATTTAATGACAAATATATATTGAATTCCTATTGTGAGACAGGGGCTAGGAATAAAAGAGTGAATGAAGCTTGTTCCTTCTCTAAGTTGCCTAGAGAGACACAGTTGTTTGTCATAACATTCTCAGTGGCAGGGAAAACTTAACAACCACTGCAACAAGTTTATTTCATGAACTTACTGAAAAAAAAGCTTATTGAGCAAGTACTAGATCAAGACTGAAAAGTGCTATAGAAAATACAAAAAATCAATTCATCATGGACACGGCTCTTTAGGTTGTTAAATTTATTTGTAAGTATGAGAGTGGAAGCTAAGAAGCATAAAACAGTCTTAGCTCAATCTCTAATACCTAAGTTGATAATAAGAGAAAATAGAATATGGAATTAGTATTTTTGACCACCTATTACATGCCAAATTGTGTTAAAAAGGAATCCTTTGCATGTGTTCTGTCATTTAATATTAATAACCTGTGAATTAGGTTATTTTATCACTGTTCAGCAAATAAGAGACCAAAAGCTGAAAAAATAAGTCATTTCTCCAACTTTATGCTGTACTTCAAACTATGGTATTTGGACACAATCTCATGTTCTTTCTAATACATCATGTTAGACTGTGAAGACTATTTGAAATAATATTTTTTACCCTCCCAGTAATAAAAAAAAAAAGAATTTTTCTGTTAAAGAGCTCTCTTGAATAAATTGGGCTGAAACTTCAGAATTAACCAAAGAAAGTATAGCAAAGAAATTTATAAATGAGGTAATGATGCAATTGAACAGAAACATTGGGAGAAAGGAAAAGAAATACCACTAAGGAAACTGGCCAAGAATAAGAAACAGATCTTCGCTTTCCCTGGTACATGTGCACATCTTATGAATATCCAGGCTGGAGTACTTGACACTCAACCAAAGCTCTGAACTTTCTGAACTTCAACCACTACTAATGATTAGTCGGGCTAATACATATAAGGTCTGGGTTACCACACCCCCACTACGTGGAAGAAAATTCAATAACATCAGCTTTATATTAAATGAAAGCCCTTTGCCTCTCAAACACAGCCCAAGGGCAAATGTGTTTATGAACTGGAAATGTGATGAATTCAGTGTTGGTCAAGGGATCATCGGATTCAAGATATTCTAGAAGCACCACATTGTTTACCACTTTTTACTAAAAATATTCTATCTAGGTTACAAAAAAAAGTATATAAAAATCAAATAATCCAGCAACATTTCATGTAGGAATAGGTCAGAACATGTGGCCTTTAGTTTAGACCATCAGTTGCTGAATTTCACACAAGTGCATTTGAGCTCATCAAACAACATTACTGGGCATTTAACATATGCTTAACTCTGTGCTTTGTGCTGTGAAAGATAGCATGATATACACCTTTTAGGGGCTTACAATACTATTAGAAAGATCATTGTAAATATCAAACATCCTGGATTTTTCCAAGCTAGTTATGATTTCAAGCATTTTGCCCCATTCTGAACAATGGGTATTTGTTCTGGGTCCAGAATATATGAGCAGCATAGAATTAAATATATGAACAATTATTATTCGATCTGCATAATGTATATTAAGTGACAAATAGTCCTACCTCTTAAAAAACCTCTTGAATACATCCATTTCTCCATCTTGATTACCAGAATTCAACCCTGACCATAGCTAATTGTTTTATTTGAATTGCTGTAAAGGATATCTTTCTTATCTCCCTACTTTTCAAAAAAAACTCAAAACCATCTTTCACTCTAGAAAGATCTAAGAATGACAATCTTTGCTGAGAATAATGTCCCTTTGCCTTTAGAATACATTTTAAACTTCACATGTTTTACAAAGCCATTCAAGAGTCTTGCCACTATGTAGCTTTTTAGCCTTTTCTGGTGACAATCCACCTTTCTCAGTGTCCCCTCTAGTCTTTATGAACTCTTACATCACTGTTCCTTCCATCATATCTTGGTACATATTGTTCCCTATGACTAGAATTGCCACCCTTTCTTCCCCTAGCCATAAAACACATATTTTAGATAGCACAGACATTTTCTAGATAACTTCCACTCATTCACCAAATTTCATCTTGAATGTCATTTACATAAGAAGGCATTCTCTGTTTTCTATGTTACATTACACTACCTTCCATATGGAAGTGTGCTTCTATAATATCCACCCCCTTCCGTAACAAAATATTTGCATTATTTTTTAATACTGTTTTCTGTCTGTGGTGGTAAAAATTATGCGTGTCTTATTTAACAATGTATCACCAGCACATGCAGTACATGATACATTTTAGGAACTCAATGACTGTAATTGTTGGCAAGGATTGGGGATATTCAAAATACTAGATGACTAGTTTGATATGGGCACCACCTCTTCGATGCATGGGAGCATTACAGTTGAAAATCAGCTCTGAACACCTGACTATAAGAATTTATGAATACATTATAGCAAATTAGAATGGTTGGGCAGGATTTTATGTATAATAAAGTATATTTCTGTTACAAGAGATTTGCATATGAACATGAAGAGAGTATAGATTCTCTTTTTTAGGTCATTAACAGGAGGTTGATTGCAGGGGAGTGGGGGTGTTAAGAAGGGAGAATTCAAATGAGTGACTGACTAAATGCATGATGCTCTGGATGCAGAAGTGTTACCTGGAGATAAGTCCATGGCCATGGTGAACTATTCTGATGAGTAATAGATACATTTCCAGGAAAGAAGCCCAAGCATCTTTTCCTCTGCCCTCTTGGTCAGAACCCTATCAACTGAAACACTCCTGTATCCCCCATTCAATGCTCATCAATATATACAGAATATCTAGCCAAACCCTTGACAATTCAACATGAATAATTTCAAAACACGGTTTGTACCTAATTTGTCCTGAGATTGAAGCAATGGGTACACTTTGCTGAAGTCTTGTGAAAATAACGTTTGTCATTGAAAGTTTCATTGACTGAATTGGCTATGTATTATCACCATTGCTCAAAGTGGAAGAGAGATGGTACACAGTCCTCAGGGAACTGAGAATGGGGAGATAACAATATTGAAAATGAAAGTTTCTTCCTAAGTATTTAGTTATGTCTTGATGGAGAGAATCGTGTGTGAATTTATTTTTTAAATGAGACACAACATGACCCAGGACATCGAGTGTTTAAGGGTTAAATAAAGGGCTTGTTATTGAATTACAAAGCTTACTTGATTATAAAAATCTATACAACTTTAGGCCTTGACGTGCAAACAAAGAAAATAGTGCTTCTCTCAGTATTCATACAGGATGTCTGTTTGCAGATGCTAAAGTGAATTTGACATAATGGTAAGTAGTTCAAGCAATCTATATTGCTGGGAGCTTCTTTTCACAAGAGATTGATTTTCCAACACCATCAGCGGCAGTCCCAGAAACACATTTCTCTTTTGTTTACCATCCTGTAGGCCTGGGATATTGTGTTTCACAATGTCCGACAACATTAGCAAACTTTAAGACATTTAAATAGAAAATTTAATGACTCATTTTACTCTTCATTATGAAATAAGACTCATCTTGCCAAATTACTAGTCACTAAGAGAGGCATGGTTTGAGTAGCCAGGAAAAACAAGAATATTAAAGAGCTGGGGGGCCTGGATAACCTTATGCTGAGGCAAGTGGCAGAACAGCAACAGCAGAAATCACTTACCACTTCTAAGACTGGAGAAACAAAATAAGAAGATGTAGTTACCTGAGACAATGAATTGAGGCCACTAGCATGTGCTGGAACCATAGCAAGAGCAACCCAGTAGGAACTATAATCATGTTGGAGGTGGCAGCCTCCTGTAGCAGAAAAAAAGGAATACACATATACTGGGCTCCTTTCTTCCTTCAATATCCAAATTCTGTCTTCATACTCGTTCACCTCAAATGGAAGCCAGTTAACCATGGCACCTGGGAAATCTAGTTGGCATGGCCTAGTCCTTTGCAATACAGAACAGAATGAGGAAAGGATGGGAAATGGATGTGAGAGCCAAAAAAAGAGAATAGTACCACATATACCCAGCATAGAAGAAGACAGCTAGGAATTCAAAGGCAAGGCCCAAGATACAATAGGTCTATGGCTAAGAGGAGCTGGCCATAAATTTAAATGAATGCTTGAAATCAAGCTGCTGTATGCAGTCATTTTTAGTGGATCAGGGAGATTGAAGAAAGATCCTAGGCAATAGTTGAGGATACAGCCCTCAATAAGAAAGAGAAAGATGTAAGCTGGGAGCAGAAGGAGAGACTCCTACTAAACAGGCCATAAGCTCCAAAAGTAATTACAGCATACCCAGAAAATCATGTGTATTTAGAGGAAGAACTTTACCCATTATCTAACCTTATACCTAGAGCAGTGACATGAACAGAGTTGTGTTTTGAAAGGATTGATCTGGCGGCATCATAGCTTCAAGAACAGAGAGGCCAGGGATTGTTCCAGTGATAACATCTTCAAGATTTGTTCTTTTGAGGGCATATTCCACTCCAGCAACTCAGAAGGGAACACAAGATACATTGGCAGTGGTGAGAAGTCTATTCTTTGGTGTAATTCTTCTTACCAGAGATCTGGACCCAAAATAAGTCTAATTCTAAAATTATCAGACTGGATCTGATGGGCTCCTGTCAGTCAATACCTGAACCATCACTCACTGTGAGGGTGATTTCATGTAGGAGGAGGCAGTTCTGTACCTGCCATACTCCAGACCTTTTGTCCCAATAGAGTGCCTGGAGACTTAGGTCTTTTTCTCCATGCCTTTTTAGCAAATGGGGAAAAGAAAAACTGATCCAACCTTTTACCATCGGACATTGGAATATAATTTGGATTTATACCCAGAGATATGCTAGCTCAGAGTTCAACCCCTAAATGTGGTCCTGGAGCTAGCAGATATTTTATATTATCATGAATTTAAGAAAACACTTTCTCCCTAAGGGTATGTATAATAAGCTTTATATCCAATTACAGCGTGATGAGTTTTATTCTCTGAGGAATTTTAGGGGAAGAAGGGAGAGACAGTTTTGAAGGCAAAGGCTTTTAATGTGTTAGACTAGCTCCTTCAACAATTTCTAGGATGAAATTGCAGACCACTTACTGACTTGAATTTTGTGTTCTCAACTGACATTATAATAATATTATATTCATCCACTAAATTTTCATTCTCCACTTTAAATTTACAATATAAAGAAAAATTCAAAGGAATATTCAAAAGAAAACAATGTTTTTTTCTTTAAGACTGACTTTTTTTTTTGTATAACTTCGGAAACTTCAAGCAATTTGCTGTCAAGGTGTAAAGGACTTTGGTAGAAGCAGATGATTTGCTGAAAGCTGCTGCAGGCTTTTATAGTGGCCATGAATTCATTTCAAACAAAAGAAAAGGAAGGAAAAATAAACAACGGAGAAATTTTTAAATATTAACTTCCGTGACTTTGTACAGTATCCTTAGGGGTAGGGCAATCATACTATAAGTTAGAAGAGATTTTGTTTTTTAATGAACAATCATTCTGCACACACACACAAAGGATGCATCAGACAACTTATTTTCATGATGGAGGTGCTGTCTGGAATTACAGGATTCTGTATAATTTAAAGGTTTTCAGCACTTTTCATGTATACATCTTATCACTCAATTGAATGACACCTTCTCATGATGATACAGGATGTTCTGCAAACATTTCTGGGAGTGAAAATTGTGTGAAGGAGCTTACATATGTATTGATAAAGGCATTACTCATTGTTAATCATGGAATAGAAGAGAAATATACAAATTTACTTGCATTATTACTAAGAAATCAGGCCACATGGAACCCTACATTTGTACTAACTTTGAGGTGTTTAATTATTTTGCCTCTTCCTTCTACCTTTTCTCTTTTTTCCTTTTTCACTTTTTCTTCCTCCATCTTTTCCATTTATACTTGACCTTGTTCTTAAACACATACAAGGTGATGCTTAGATACATATCATATTCAATAATATATTACATATTATTTCAACAATAACATTGAAATAAGTGGATGATATATTAAACAAAAAGGAAATGGGAGTAAGAATAAAATTATAAAATTAAATATGTAAATGCATAGTGCAAAATATCAATACATTTGCTAAAGATAGTCATGAATTTGACTCTGGATTTTCTAGATATTTGCACAAAATAGGAATAAAAATCAGTTCTGAATAAACAAAAAAATACAAGAAGAAATTTCTCTCATTGATTCTTATAAGTAGTATTTTGAGTGCATACTGAATAAATAGGGCAACAAGTCTCATAGAATTGTTTGTGATGACATTCCTCAATCGAGGGCACTAACATATACCAGAAATTATTTTGAAAAGAGCGATTCCAGAATGATAGTGAAACTCATTAGCAGTATTAGCTTTAACTTGAGTTAAGCAGAACAAGTTATTTCCCAAAACTAGATCAGTAAATGAAACTAGAAGGTGCTCTGTAAATGGATATTAAATTGTAACAAAGGCGAATGGTTGGAAGTGGTCAGTTCTTTTTAACTTGTCAAATGTAGTCAAGTAAGTCCTCAAATCTGAATGTCTCATAACTGCATAGCAAGGATTTCAATACTTTTTTACACTGTTTATTTTCAAAGAAACATAACTTCACAATTTACAACTAAAATCTAGGTCCTCTCATTGGTTTTAAGTAGATTAACATGGCTCTCCTCATTTATTCTTACATTTTGAAGATAGATATGTACATATTTCAGTAAGAAATGTCAGGTACACTCTAGAAGTATTATATGTTTCTCATCTAAAAAAGAACACTGTGAACAAATGAAAGTCAAATTTATTATGTTGAGTTTCTTTAAATTATGTTGAGCTTCTGCATGCAACTTGACATGTCAGTTAAGAAGCAAATAATATTAGTAATATAAATACTTGCAAACTATTATGTATCACCTACTATATATACAAGGCACTATTCTAGGAGGTTTACATATATTCACTGCTTTATTCTCACCACAGCCTACACAGCAAATATTATGCTCATTTCATAGATGAACAAACTAAACCACAGAGTGGTTAAGTAAATTGCCCAAGGTCACATAGCTGATAAGGGCAAAACTGGTATTTATCAAAGAATATCCAATTCTACAGCATGTTCATGACCACTGTTATTTACTTATAAAGCATAATTTGTCAAAATATTTCTTTCCAGTAGCAGTACTAATATTTAGCTATGACAACAATACTACAGGTAATTATGAAACATCTCAACTGATTTTTATAAGTATTTTAAAAACAACCAAATTAATATTATCTTTATTCTAATAATGTTATACTTGAGAGAGTTTTCAGGAATAATAACTCACATTGAGCTTATTCTGCAAAACATTGTTACTTTTAGCCATATGAGATTTTATTTTACCAAAAATCATTTGATACAACTTTATGATCAATGCCTTTATTAATCTTTTTCAAATAATTTATGACTATTTCTAAAAAAAAAATCTACCTCAAAGAAATAATGGTTAGCAATCATCAATACCACCCAAAATATTAGTGCCATGGCCCATGAATCAAATATTTACCTGGCCATTAGAATGCGACAAGCACCATGAAGGATGCTGGCTACTGAAATTAATAATAAATAATTACTTCCTAAAGTCATTATGTGATTACCACCTCCATGACTCCAAAGAGGTCATATTTTATTGGTCTCGGCAGGCCCAGATTATTACTGTACCTAGCATAAGACAGAAAAGTGAAGACGACATGGAAAAACTGTAAGGTGCTGATAACTTAAAGTGAGGACAACAATGATAGGAAAGGCTTCCTGGCAAGGCATTGCTGGAGCTGAAGTTTGAATGATGCAGGGGATGTGGCCAAGCCAAGGCAAGGAAATCAGCTCACTTATCAAGACACCGCTTGTACAAAGGTATGGAGGCAAAATATAGATTGATGCTTTCAAGGAATCTCAAAGAGTGAAGGCACAAGACAGAGTTCTGGGATGAAGACAGAGAAGCGAAGACTGGCTAGGTCACAGAAGGCCTCATGTAAGAAGTTTCAGCTTCTCAGCATTGGAGGGAGTGAAGCACTATCGTGAAGTTTTAGGCAGAGGAACAACAAAGAGGCTTGCACTTTATGGAGAAATTATTCTGGCAGTAGGATGAATAAAAAAGAAAAAGGTGGTGGGGGAACATGACTGGAAAATGTGAGATGTGTTTGAAGGCTATGAAGACAATCCAGCAAGAAACGAGGGTGATTCTGAAGGCTTTTCAAAGAGAACTATGAAAAATGCTTTGAGAAATGAAAAGTCCTGTTGACGAACACATAGTGCACCCCTGAAGAGTGCTTTCAAGTACCTGTAATTCATTTAGAATAGTGTGCAGACAGTTTTGCATGTGTGGCAAGGATGGTTTTCTAAACAATAGTCTTTGACTAGAAAATTTATTTCTTGGAATGTGCATGATACTTATCATCACACAGATCACACTCTCTCTAAACCCTTCAAGAAAGAAGCTACTTCTTCCTGAAAATCCCTTTACAAGCTCTTCTGTTTCTTAAGAAGATATATAGCACCCCAGAGGTTGGCAGAGTGGGATGTTCTCTTTTATCTCTATCCATAATATTATTGAGTCGTACTGAGATCTACCTTAAAGCAATGGCAAGAATCAAATTAAATTAACTTCTGTCGCACCCCACTCCAGTCAGGACTGTTGCAGTCAACCTGCAGCGCCAACCTACACTGCAAATTTGCTTGGCACTGAGGCCCTTTGCTTTCCAGAGCCGGGGCTCCTCCAGCAGCTTGGGAGACTCATTAACATTCACATGTTTTGCAGCCTCATTATCTCACCCAGATGTTTCATGACTGCCCCTTTAAAGCATCTCTTTCTATATTTTATTTACATTTGTTCGGCAATATTGGTGCTTAATGAATAAATGCACTAAACTGTCAGTACTGGAGACTAATTAAATATGTGTATGAGCCTGAGAAGCTGATTGAAAAATTTGCAGTAACTAAACTGAGTTTAAATAAACACTTTAGTGTAGTGCTTTAATTACACTTTAGTTTGTAATGTAATTTTTGGCTGTTTAAACTATGATTTAGGCTGAGCTAATTACAAATGATTTTCTACTCTGTAATTAATAATAACAAAATTGTAATTAGACAGCTGCTCTGGATCAGGGCGACAGTTTGTGTGTGCTGGCTCATGATGTTCGGTCTGGCAGAGACACAAGAGGAGCACTTGGGGACTGGGGAAGCTTGCACCTCCCAGACATTCATTGGTAAAGACCAAGGCCAGAGTGTCGTGGTGAGTTTCATAATCCCAGTCAGTGCCACAGAAAGAGGTCTCTAATTTGTTTTAGACTAAGTGTCCATAGACATTTCTGTCCTGAAAACTCACTCTTAAAAAAAAGCACTGATACCAAATTTCCTTTATTTCCTGACTATAGCTTCTAACTCATTCAGCTTTGTTTTTTGTCAAAGATTAAATCAAGTGATACTAGTGTGTTTTCCAAAGCCAATTGATCCTAATAATAATGATTGCCATATCTTAAGTTCTTTTATGATTACATTTGCTGCATGACAAACCATTCCAAACTTTAGGCCATAAAATAATAACTATTTCATTATAGTCAAAGATACTATGAGTCAAGAATCTGAACAGAACACAGTGAGCATTGCTTGCTTGTCTCTGCTACACGATGTCTGGGGCCTCAACTGAGAATTACAAAATCGATGATGGAGGATTGGAATCATTTGGAAGCATCCTCAATTAGCACCTACATGCCCTCTCCATGTAATCAGTGCTTCTTCAAAACATGGCAGCCTCAGAGTAGTTAAACTTCCTACACAAAAGCTCAGGGCTCTCATGGGTGTTTTATGGAAAATAAGGCAAAATCTGCATTGCCTCTCACAGCTTAACCTTGCAAGTCACATAGCATCATGTCTACCAACCTCTCTTGGAAGTACTCACAAGCCCACCCAGATACAAAGGGAAAAACCTAGACCCCCCACCTCTTGAAAGAAGAGTAGTAAGGTTGCATTGTCTATGATCAGGTGGGATCGGAGATGCTGCATGGCCATCTTTGAAAAATGTATTCTGCCACAAATTTGCAGTTTATGGATTGCAAAGTATATTTGTTACATAGTTGGGTATTTAAGCTACACTGATGTAAATAGGACAATAAATATTGCCTCCACTTCACAGACTGAGGTCTATTACATGTAAATGATTAGTATGTTTCCTTCTAGTGTGTGTCCTAGTGGGGATGGGTACCAAAATTCAGATCCTTTATACCTCAAACTGCTAACCAGTTATGTAAAAAGAAAACTCTGGTTCTTAGTCTCTAACCATAGACTTAATCCTGAATAGTTTACCTCAATCCATTTGTCTCATCTAATGCATTTCTGCTTCTAGACCTCCAGCTCTTTTCTTGGTTGCTCCCTGCTCCATTTTTTGTCTACATGTCATCCTTCTCACACATGGTAGCAGCGACTCTAATAGAGTAATAAACATGATGTTTGTGTTCAAATGTAAATTAAGTTGACAAAAGTTAATTTGCCAAGTGATACTTGGCAAATTTATTCTGGGACTTGGATGTAGTGATAGCCTTACGTATATTAAAAAATCAGAACTACTCTGCCTAGTCCTTACCTTCCCATCTCTTGTTCATACACACAGAACTCCTGTAAGTGAAAATTGAAGTTCTTCAAAGAGGTGATGATGCTTTACACAATGTAATAATACTGAGTCAGTTGAGGGTTATAGAAGAAGCCTATTTCTTGCCTAATAGATCTTATCATTAACACGCATACAATTTTGAATAATTGAAAACCAAATGTAATTCAGTACCAAAATGCATGGGGGAAATGGCTACATCAATTCAGATAGGCAGATACTAATGAAAAAAAAGAAATGGACAAGTTTTATTGAGAAGTTAGTTTAGATTTGTATCTTACTCTGCTTGAATTGAACATGAAAGACAATAGAGAAAAATACTTTTCATGGGAAGAGACCAACATCAGTGAGAACAAAAAGGAGAAAGTGAGCATGGCATGTAGGAATAAATGTTTTAATATTATAATGGCAAAAATTGGGAACAGTCTAAATGTTCAACCATAAAGAATTTTTAAAATAAATTAATGCATATCCATTGAATACAGTATTATGTAGATATTATCATGATATATTTATTGGTGAGGAAAGATGTCCAAACTATGTTATTCATCTAAAA
The DNA here is from genome assembly GCA_030015415.1 of Cynopterus sphinx. Taxonomy (NCBI): domain Eukaryota; kingdom Metazoa; phylum Chordata; class Mammalia; order Chiroptera; family Pteropodidae; genus Cynopterus; species Cynopterus sphinx. Next base: position 93,403,084 of record CM057385.1, on the reverse strand, counting down.
AGCAAAAATATAAGACATATGTAGCATGATTTTATTATGTTAAAAAATATAAAAATATATATAATTATGAATATTAAGGTGCACACTAAGTATATATAATACACAAACTATAATTTTATGTTACCTATAAAATATTTAGTGCCAAATATTTATAATAAGTATACACCAAATATTATATATCTTAATGTATAATAGATACTAAATATTATAAATATTAGGATATATTAAATATTATATATAAATAATAATAAATACAAATATTATTTATATATGACATATATAACATTTGGTGTATATCATAATATTTATAATAGGATATGTATTCTGTAATATTTATATATATATTCTATGTACATGTATCATCTATGATATATTAGGGATTATGTCTTTTATATTTAGTTTTTTTGGAATTAACATTTATTATTTAATAATCGGGGACAACAAAAAATGATATTTTCAAAGGTCAATTTCAATAACATAATTACAATGGAAGACTTTTCATAGGACACTATTTGAAGAGTGAGTGAGAAGGAAATTGAGACAGTATACATAGCCCATCATTTGAGTAGTTTGACACAAAAGACAATGAAGATATGGGACCAGAGTATACTTAACAGAAGATTTCATTATCCAGTTTAAGGAGAACTACGCATGTTTGAAGCATGCAGGAAGGGTACTGTGCAAAAAGGAGATAAGGGCTAGGTTATATAATTTAATTAAGAAGGGATACGATTGAGGGTATATGTGGAAGAGTGGGCTTTGTTAAGAATAAAATGTTTGGTTTTTCTGAACTGAGAGGGATGGACAAACAGGTACAGACAAAGGCAAATGTAAAAGGATTCTCTAATAGTTAACTTCCCATGGAAACAGATGAGAAAGCTTCTGCTTAGGGAGAAATATCTAGAGGTATATTAGGTTTTTGAGAATACCTTTTTCAAAGTATTTATTAGACTACAGGTTTGGCTGCTGTAAGAAGCCCACAATATACAAAATTAAAATATATTCCACTTTAATAAAAGAATCTGAGTGTGTAGATCATTGGCAACTCAAGAATATAGAGAAGACAGGCTGATATCATCACACTCATGTTCTGCACAGTCGAAGATGGTTTACCACCATGTCCATGTTCAATCATCAGTTAAAGAAATTGCAGCAAGAAGGCACAACCTTATTACTCTTGAAAGAATTCATGAATCACTTTTACTCATGTTAAATTGGCCAAAACCTAGTAGTATGATTGTACCTAGCCATATAGAAATTTGGGGAAAATAATCTTAACTGGATATTTATATAAATAAAAATGTAATGCTATGGAAAAAAGGAGATAGGTACTGAGAGACAATGAGGAGCTCCTGCCTCAGCACCACAACCAGATGATTCAGTACAAGGAACAAAAAAATATTCTAAGAGCTCAAGCCTCTGTCTCTCATGAAAAAATTCATTAGAGTCACTTCATAATCAGAATCCTCTCATGCAGGTAGGGCATCTTTAAAAAGAAGTACAACACACACACAAACACACATACAAGAATTAATGAATCACTAAAAGTGCTGATCCTAAATTCCAGTAATAAATCGAGCCACATGAATAGCAAATGCAGCAGAAGTGTTGGACTATAATTATATAAGTAGTTTGAATGACACACTCTAGCTGATGTGTTATGAATAAAACCTCAATTGAAGCTTGTTTGCTCTCTACCCTGTAATGTTTATATGTTGCTTTAGAAGTTTCACATCAATTTCTGAACATGAGTTCTCATTTCCATTTATTTCCTATATTCCTTTACTCTGCAGTTCTTAATAACACCCTTTCAAAAATTTAACATTTAATATTTTCCCCAACTTCTCACCTTCTTTAGGTATGCACATATTTATTGTCTCTCAGCCAAAGACTGGATTTTCTTTATTTTCTGTCAATATCATTAATGATATTAACATATCTCCAGATATAATGGGGCAGTATTCTCAAGTATCATTTCTCACCATCCACTAACTCTCCTCACTTACCAATTTTTGTCACAAAAATATTTTTCACTTCCTCTTGTGTCACAACTTTTAGATTTTATTGGCTATCTTCTTGGCCTCAAACATATTTATGTATCTCCAAATCCTATCAAGTCTTTTAAATTCTCAGGAATCTATCCCTTTCTGTATGATCCCTTTGTTGACTTTTTTTTTTTCTTTTGGCTGTTCCTACCATCATGACATTTTAGGGCTGTTCATCTAAACCCATTAATAGTTACCCAATTTTCTATATTTAAAAGTCTAACTCTTCAAGAACCTTTATAATTTGCTCTAAACTTGTCTTTTACATCTCACTCTAATTTACCATGTTAAGCATTTAGCCCCTTACTACTCAAAGACGGGCAGCATCCACCTTATCTTGGAAACTTGCTGACTCAGAATTTGCATTTGAACAAGAACCCTCCCTCCCTAGGTGATTAGAGTTTACTGGTTTTAGCAGCACACAAGTTCTTCACACACAATAAGACCTTACTCAATGTCATTATTACTACCCTTGAATTTATTCTCCTATTTCTGTGTTTCACGCTATTGTTCTGAATAGACTCTCATCCACTCGTCTCATCCCCCAATATGCTTTTCCTAAAAGTAAATTCAAGCGTCACTTCTAAAACTTTTAATATGAGATACACACAACACACACACACGTGTGTGTATGTGTGTGTGTATATATATAATATATACATTATATAATTATATATATATATATATATATATATATATATATAATATATACATTATATAATTATATATATATAATTGTTAATAGAATTCTTTCACAGCATAATATTGGAAAAGGCAGCAAGCCTGGAACTTCGGTGCTCTCATGATCTGAGAGACTCCTCACTCCGCACTAGCTGCTGAGTCCACAGAAATTGGGCTTACTCCTGTAAAGAGCAAAATTTACTTGTAACCCTGACCTATTACCTGTTCTTTGCTTTGCTTATTTGCATATTTGGTTATAATCTAAAGTAAACAACTATTTTAATTTTGCCCATTTATTATTCTAACCTATATTTGAATCTAGACTAGTCTATGTCAGTGCCAGCTCAAGACCTACCTTATTTTAATCCCTTTAACACCTAAACCTAGCAGTAGGCAATGTGCGTGGTTGGCAATTAACACTAAAATAGTTGACATTGATACCCATTGCAGAAGAAAGAAAGATAAAAGTATACTCACTAGTGATTTTATATTTAGCAACTTCAATACATTGACGTTAAGAACTAACATAACTAGAATCATGATTAACATTATCATAACTATAATTTAAGACCAAAATGCCATCATCTTGAGCAAGAGTAAAAGTTGACTTTCTATTCCATATTGACATGTCACAGTCAGGACTGATTATCCGTTAACAATAATGATCTGGTTTCCAAAGTAAAAAAGCTTTTTAGGGAAAGCTCCCTTACCTGTTTTAGCTGAATTATTTCTACAAGAGGTATGAGTGTGTCATCTCATTATAATTGTGTAATAATGGTCATATTCTCCTTACAAGAGCAATACAGCTACAGAAGAAATGTCCTGCCTTTTTAGAAAAAGCACAAATTATAATTATGTATTATTTTTATGAAGAATGCTTTGAAGTCAAAAATGTATAATATTCTTAAGTATAGCCTATCTGTTAAAAACAATAAATACTACCAAATGTGATGAAATTCACATGGTATAACCTTCAGTCTTTGGACCACTGTCTGGCTCCACTTATTCTCTCAAACCCACTCTGGTCATACTTTCCTTTCCCAAATTACAAGGAAACTATTCTCATAAAAGTCTACATATTACCACATCAAATCAAAGTCATTAATCTTCACCTTACTGGAAATTTTAGTAGCATTTGATATTCTTAATCACTCTTTTCTTCTTGAGATTTTTTTTCTTTTCTTGACTTTATAACATCAAATCATCTTGGTTTTACCCTTGCCTCACTGGCTTCCCTTTTTAAGGCTTCTTTGTCAACTCTTCCTCTTATTTCTAAGCTCTAAATGTTGATGTTCCTTAGATCGAGCCCTGAACTCTTTCCTTCCTTCTTTTGACTAACCCAGCCAATCCTACGGTTTTAAATACTATCAATACAAACACCAATGACTCTTCGATTTACATCTTTAGCCTAAGTATTTCCCCTAAGCCCTGGATTTTTGTAGGGAATAGCTTATCTGATTTTACTTGAATTTCTAACAAATGTGTCAAACTTAATGTGCTCACAACAAATTCTTGATTTACCCCTACATCAATTCTCCTTTTAGCATTTGCCATCTAAATAAAAGGCAATATAATACGAATTACCAAATTTCTCAGGCAAAAACCTTGTAAAAATCTTGTTTCCTCTTTTTATCATACCCTGCATCCCATGAATGCCTAAATCCTTAGTTCTATATCAAAATATATTCCAATCCAACTCCATCTTAACAAATGCACCACTACCTATAATGACTCCTGAACTTCCACAAGGACACTTTAGCTGTCATCTTATTTCTACTCTTGCCTTAACGGCAGTCTGTCTTCCACCCTCAGCCAGAGGAATCCTATTAAAACATAAGTCAAACCATGTCACACACAGTTTAACACCTTCCGAGGGCTTTCCTTTGTTCTTACAACATAACCTAACATCCTTTCTTTACTACTCTGGTGCTTTTTTCAAGGTATATAAATCCCTTGTTCCCTTACTTCATTGCAATGAAGCCACTTAGGTGAGATGGTAGAAATGGCTCAGTGTTGTTTCTGGTTGAAGTTAAGGGTAAAAGTAAGCATTCTTTCCAGGGAAGCCTTCAGAAGACACCATTTTTTTTTATAGTAACCAACTTCTGCCAGTTTTCCCAGGATGGTCCTGGTTTTAGCACTGAAATTCTTGTGTTCCAAGAAATCCATCAGTCCTGTGTTAACTGGGACAGTTGATCACCCTACAGTGTGTTTACAAACTATAACTACTAAGTCCACTTTCTTATGATGGCTCACTTCAGTCACTTTCACATTTCAACCATAAATTTAAAGAGGCTTTTGTGGGATCTAACCACAATTTTGCTGTAATTGAAACTACCAACTACTCTAGATTGTAAATGACCATTTTCAAACTAACAGAAAGACCACAATTATATTGCCTGAATACGAACGTACAAAATCTAAAGGTATATTCTTACCATATCCTGCAGGAATAATACTTACCCATTAGGACTCGTGAATATGGTGTTCTTTGTAAGCATACCTTTGAATATTGAGATGAGAAAACACTGTTTATGTTAGTGCAATATTTAATATAACTATGTTTATAGGAAGTTAGATACATATCATGTGTGCTAATATACTTTAAATAAAACTCTCTAAATAAAAATAAAATAAATATAAAATTATGCTGGTATAGAGCTTTTATTTTCATTGTTTTCTGCCCATAAGAAGTACTTTCTGAGTTGAAGAAAAGTAATTTCTTAGAAGGCTACAATTAAAGATTAAGTTTTATTTATTTTTGCCAGTTTAATAATTGAACTTCAAGAACACATTGATCTCCTATTTTCAGATTTATAATATAAAATAAAAACAATGCAAATAATGATAGCAGATATTTGTTCCCAGACGATGAAAATATTTCTGTATTATTTAAATAAAATGCCTATTTACAAAGCATTTACTTTATTACAATTACTTGTTTAGATAGTACTTTTTATAAATAATATTTTCTCTCTAAATATGCATATAGTTTACTCTTTATTTGCTGATTGACAAAAATTGAAATTTTTCTCATTTTGGGGAGGGAGTAGCAATAATCACTTTTGGTTAAGATTGCCACCTTAAAATATTTATTAAACAAATTCTACATGGTCAATTCTTCCTTCTATCTAAATAAGCAGGAAAAATGCCTAATTCTGATGACACAATCTGCAGTCTTTACTGATTTTGCCTTAGTGGCTTATCATCCTTAGCCAGTGAATAATTCTTTCATTCTGAGCTAATCTTGTCCCTGATGACCCAATTATTGCTTCTGGGTAATGACCCATTCAGATCTTATTTAGAAAGAAACTTACTCCTAAACAGCTCACAGTGATGCCTTTTTGACCTCAAAAAAGCCATAAAGGACATCTGCATTATCATAAAGAGTAAAATGGGTCCAGTAAAATTAGGTTCCAGCTGAGAAGAAAGCTTCCTGAAGGCATTTCGTGCCTCAGAATCATCGACTAGATCAAATGTTCCATTAGAAATTATAATTGGTTTCATTCTTCATTCTCTCAGATGTCATTTATAAAAAAAATTATTAGGTGGCCATGTTTGACCACAAGGTAGGCCCTTATATGCAACCTTGAAACTGCTCTGTTACTTAGCTAAACAATCCAGCTCTTTAAATGGTCCCCTTTGTGATCTGTTTTCACCCTTTCATCATTAATCTGTGTTTTTTTAATTCTGTTTTGTTTTTTCAAATTTTAAAAAGCAAAGATCAAACCTGGCTATCATAAAAAATGTTTTCTCTGTGCACTGAAGAAAAATACTCTCTAGTATAGAATTCACAAAGAAAGAAGTACTTGACTATTGTTTTTATTATGAAGAGATATTAACTGGAAAGACAGATTTACAGAGGAACATGTTCAATTTGTGTTGAAACTTATTTTTTTCCTTAATTCAGACAAGTTAAACAAAAATGCAAGATAAAGTTGAAAACAGGAGTATCATCTGATTATGGGGACAGCTGATGTATTTAGGTTGTGAGGAACATAGGATACATACAGTATATTTTATATTATATTGTTTGGAGATAATAGGTAATATTGGTGGGGTGCAGAGAAAGGGGGATAATCACAGGCCAGACAAAATCTACATTCAGCAGTAAGATCATGGATTCCAAATGAGAACTCATGGCCAGTCTCTTGATTCTTAGTGCCACCTGTATAGTTTTGTGCCTTGGCAAGAACTGCATTTATATCCTTTCTCCTCCCCCAGCTTTTTACAACACATCACTATTTTCACTCAAATGATAGTGGAACCCACTAAGAGAATAATCAATTAATGGCTGGATGCCACTGTTAAATTATTAATTTTTCTCTGTGAAAGGCCATCATAACTCATTTAACCCCAATAATTTTCTTTTCACCTTTCTTGTTTGGTAAAAGGTTGTCTTTTCAGCCCTAGCTCATGAATGAGTAAGAACAAAGTCTCCCAGCTCTCTTTGCTGAAGTATGGTTAATTAACCTGAAAGGACAAAACAAATCATAATTATGGGCAAGGTGAAGACATTTCCCTCCAACTCTGATCAAATTCATTTCTCTTCTTCTTATAACCTCATAACTCCAACTGAAGGTGTGTGTTTCTGAAGAAGGTCATGTTTTAAAATACGACTTCAGGCCCATAGATTTTACACAATTGTCGCATAGTGAGCAAGAACACTAAATAAATCCAGGTATTACTGCTGTTATTAAATCATGTTGATGGCTTAAGGCAACATTTCTCAAAATGCTGTCACCTGACCAGCAATGTTAGTATCATTTGAAAACTTGTTAGAGTACAAATCCTCACCCAAGACTGACTGAATTGTAAGCTCTGGGAGTAAGAACCAGCAATCTCTGTTTTCACAAGCTTTCCAGGTAATTCTGACATGCACTAACATTTTAACAACCACTGTCTTAAGAAGTAACACTTGATATATTTGATTCAGGTAACAGGAATTATGACTAAGAGCTATAGAATTAAGAAAAAACATCTAAAGGAAAACAAATTAATGATATTTATTCAGAGCTTTCTGTGCAAGGGATTCAGCTACTGTCAACTGCATTTGGCTGAGACTCAAGGAAGGCACTGAAATGGGAAAGCTTTATAGTTAAAAATGTTTGGTGAGGGGAGGGGGGCTTCAGGTGTACCTGCTTAGAGATTATTGTCATGGAGGTAAACTAACTACAAGACATGGAAACAACCAAAGTGTCCTTTGATAGATGATTGGATAAAGAAGCTTTGGTACATATATACAATGGAATATTAGTCAGCCATAAGTAAAGATGAAATACTGTCATTTGCAACAACATGGATGAGTCTTGAGATTATCATGCTGAGTGAAGTAAGTCAAACAGAAAAAGTTGAGACCCATATGATTTTACTCATATGTGGAATATAAAACTGAAAGCAACAAACAAACAAGACAAACTAGCAGAGACTCATGGACACAGACAACAGTTTAGCGGTTACCAGAGGGAAGGAGGTAGCGGGGCAGGTAGATAAATTTAAAGGGGTCAAATATATGGTGATGAAAGAAGACTTAACTTTGGGTGGTGAACACATAATGTAATATATATATAAAGTATTAATGAATTTTACAATTGAAACCTATATAATTTTATTAACCAATGTCATTCCACTAAATTTAATTTTTTTTAAAAGACAAAAAAAGTGGAATATCTTATGTGACTGGTTTCAAAAATATATTCAACTTTCTCTGCTTGGTTTTGAGTTGGAAGTAGAGTCAAATTTTTTTTAAAAAAGGAAATAGACAATCATTGACCAAGTCCTGACCATTCTGGGCCAAGAGCTGCGACTTGACTTACTGATCTGGATGATAGCAAAATTATTAACCAACAACAAATCTAAATGCAATCGTCTCTCATTATGCATGCCCACAAGTTAAGACTGATCTCTATTCCATGTAGGGTCATGGTGGTGTCATGAAAACTTATCTTAGTGATAAGTTTTTACTTCTTTTCTATTTGTATGATTGCAATCATTGGGAACACTGCTTACATAAACAGTGTCAAAAATTCTCTCATGTGGCGTGCCTTAATAATCAAAGGTGTTCTCCTTTTGGAGCTCACATGAGTCAGAATCCCCAGCCTTTGATTAATAGAATCAGGTTCTCTACACACAAAGAAGGCTTTGGATTACTGAGGTGCATAAAATATTAGTGTAAGGCAAAGAGGATTAGGCATCTTTGGCCCACAGAGGAAGTAGTATGCAGTAGAAGTATATGGAGGTCCAGGAAAAAAGTATTTGTACATGACACTAGGTCAGAACCAAGATCTTACATTAGCTAGATTACATATTTGAATCTTTATTATTCTCTTTCACATGACAAGTATTTAGCTCATTGCCTTATAATGGTTGAATTCAAATTTAGATTACCTATGGTCTGATAATAGATAATAATAGTTCTTTTTCAGAGACAGAGAGAGAGACACTAGCAGAGTTGCAGTTTGATTTTCTGAAGGTTGTTTTCCATATAGATTCAGGTAGAAATTCCATCAGCTATAGTTCTATATGAGTCATTTATTGAGACCAGAATTGCCCAGAAGTTTTTATCAAGGGGATCAAGTGATAGATGACATACACAGAAGCTGATAAGATTGAAGGCAGTGACTACTATTTGGGAAATCTAAGAATAGCATTAGAATAAATATGTTCTAACTTAAGAATTATAATACAAAGAAAAGAAAAGAGAGAGACTATCACAGTCGTCTACAATCAAGGAAAATAAAGAGAAATTATTATTATATGCAATTATATAAAAACAACATAGAAATTATATAGAGCTCTTGGTTTGATATCTTGGACAGAAGCTGTCTGCTATCCAAGGTCATTGGCTTATTCAAAGGTCTTGAGTTAGCTGTCTACCTCTGAAGATAGCTGCTTCTAGAAGATTTTTGAGAATCTTCCATATGAGCTCTCCTGCTAGAGTAGCTTTCTAATTGTGTGAATTCTGGACTGTTTTTTTAGTTATGCAACATAAATCCAAGGGTTGACATTCTGGAGTTTCACTGCTGCATTTGTTATTAACAGTATATAATTAAGTTACTTCCTCTGAGGTTCAAGAGAAGTTTTCTCTGACATCTACCCCAATAGAAAAATCTCCTGATTGAAGTTCATGAAGACTAAAGATTGTTTTTGATAATAAGATTGGGTACAGTACCCAAGTTCTCTGAAATATTTTGCCATGCCTGTATTCATCAAAGCAGAGTCCAAGAGCAGAAGTAAAATTCATAAATGCATGGTCCCTCCAGTTTCAGGTCATAGGGAGATAAGTGATGTGTTGTACCCAAAAGAGTGAACCACATAGCATACAGGATAGTGGGAATAACTTTAGCCAAGGGAACTCAGGGTTTCTTTAAGTTTTACTAGATATACTTGATATATGTCAATGGTTCTTTCAACTTTTTTTCAGAAGATTGTATGTAGCCAGGGTATTTTTTTTTTATGTGGTAACACTTTACACAGTTTTTTTATGTTTCTCATAAATTTGTACCTCTATCACCTGATATAAAGTTGGTAAACCCAGGTTAGAAACAGAAAATCAAATAGCATTTTGGAGACTGTATCTTTTGAGCAAAGAAAAGATTTATTCTGATAAGAGACATACAATAATGAAAACATATTTAAATCTCATGAAGGATGAGAGCTAAATAAAATTCACCCAAGGGGGTCAAAAGGCCCTAAAAGCTTTGGTTCATGTTCATGCTCTCTTTTTAAAGTTTTTCTTGTATTATATTGTTGACACATGGCATATGACTTGACTATAAATCTTTCTGTTTTTTTTTTTAATTTCCCAACCAATGCCAATTTAAGATAATAGGCAATTTGTCTATAATATGATGTAGTTTCGTGGAGAAATTTAGTTAATATATATTTGAAATCATCTCATGCTACCATCCAGACATCTTGTGAGAAGAGTACAACTAGATTTTTCTCCTTCTTCCCTTTCAAAATAAGAAGCTATATATTGATATTGCCTAATTATCTCTTTGAACCCCTCTAGACACTTATCTTTAAAGGGCTTAGACATAATCATAACCTTAGTAAAGGCTGCTTGTTTTGAATAATCATCTGACAGAGATTTTCCTTTAGCTTTAATACTTCATCCTTTTGCATGGTCTCAAACTTTATAACAGCCAGCTCTCTAGGAAGTAGAAGTGCACATAAAGTTTTTTGACTTGTCCATTATGTGGATCTTGCAGCAGAGGTGAGAAGCCCCTTTTGTTTCTAAGGCATTCCAAAGTCATGCACTATTCCAAAGCATACTTGCTATCTGTATAAATGTTTACTCTCTGTTCTTTAGCTAGTTTACAAGTTCTAAAAAGTATCAAAAATTCTGCCTTCTGAGCCGATTTTACCTCATATAGAGAACTGTATTTAAGAAGAAGACCTCAATTTAGTGCAAGCACATCCTGCTTCATAGCTTCCAGTTTCAACTTTGAGGTGTGATCCATCAATAAATAATAGGTCACAGTTCCCAATGAAAGTCTCTACATATCTGTTCAAAGTACAGAAAGTTTCCCATCTGAGATAAGACTACTATGAGGTTCCCTTTTTTCCTGATAGGAACAAGAGAGTGAAGAGTGTTAGGATTTAGGATGGTGCAACAGTGAATGGCAACATGGGAAGGAAAGAACAACAGAATCTTGAGAGGTTAATTGGATTACTGAAAAGTGTTATATGTTCTCAATGAATAGTGATGCTGTATTGTGTGAGGAACCATGAGGTCAAATGGGGTACCTAGAACTAGTTTAACAAAAGCATAAACCAGTTTTAAAGTGGAAGTTGTTGCTCTAAGACAAGGGGAATAACTCTTACAACCAGGACAACGGTGAAGATATTGTTGTAAAGATAAGTTCTTTATGGTTCCCATAATGTTGAGTTAAAATTCCAAGGACTTGCTCAAATAATACATAGACAAAAAAGCTTTTTGTAAGAATAAAAGGCCTGTTCATGTTTCCATTTCCTGAGGACAGGTTCTCTTATTGATGACTTAGTGAATTCATAAAGAGGTGTTGCAATCTCACTTGACACCCATTGACTGAAATAACAAGATAAGCCTAGAAATTTCCTTAGATATCTCTTTACAAAGGGGTCTGCACTATGTTTGAACTGTTTTTTGGCAGATTTGTAATTTATCCTTTGAAACTCTATGCCCTTTTTCTGCAAAGGCTGAGAATAAGTAAATAAAATCTTTTTTACAGGCTTTCTTGTTCTCTGAACAGGCTTTCTTGAACATATTATCTACTTACTGTATCAGAACTCAGTCACATAGGAAATTTGGATCATCTAAGTCTTGAATAAAGACTGTGAAAATAAGAGGGGCTTTAGTGAACCCCTGTTGCTTAACTTTACACATATATCATTGTCCTCCACAGGTTAAGACAAAGGGTTTTAACTATCCTGGACTAAGGGCACAATGAAAAGGACATAGAAAAGTTCTCTATGGTGAAATTGGTGGCTTTGGGCAGAGCTGATGCCAGGATGGTATTCGTGTTAGGAACTATCAGGAAGAGAGATATATGGAATACTTTGAGATCTTTAACAAATAGATACCCTCATTTATTTAGTTTACAGGATCGTTACAAGACCAAGTGCAGAGTATGAGGAGGTGTTTGAATATAAGGCCTTCAACTATAGGTTTGAGGACTTTATGGCTTTAAGGGCTATTGAGAAAGTTTGTGCAACAGTTTGGTAGGATCTATCTAAACTTTAATATCTGCTCCAATTATTTTCCCTATGTTAGTGGAATTTTTAGTTTGTAGAGTCTCCAGTATGGTGTTAAGATCTTTAATTGGGTGTGCATCAAATTCAATGAGGAAGCAAAAGTATACTCAGAGAAGACAAAACTTGATACTAAATATTGGATCCCTCTAGAACCTCCAGAAATAACCCTTCTTGTGTGTATTTAATATTAAGATTCCCTTTGCAAAGTAAATCTCTCCCTGTTAAATGTTCAGGGGTGATATTACAGAGAAAGAAATAATGCTTCTTAGTCAAAGGTTCAAGGACTAAAAGATAGGGAAAATCTGTGAGCTATTGTAAAAACCTAGTCCCTGTGCACATGTAGAAAGAGTAGTACCCATATCTACCAGCAATTGAAGTAATTGACTGTATAGACTTATAGTTAATTCACTTTGAATAACGCAGGATACTGAATATTTTTTTTATCCTTAGGCATCATCTTTGACATGAGTTGAAAGATTTTTCTTCGTCTTGGTTTATCTTTTGTAAGATGAGATAGCCTTTTCTTCGAAATATTCCTTCTGTTTAAAATATCTACAAAGGTCTTTGTCAATAGGTGGTCCTTGGAAAATGTACCACCAGCTGTTTGATCTGCAGGTCCATAAATTTATTTTGAATCTTGTCTCATTATTCTTTAAAAAAAAGTTCAAAATGTTCTGCCACGTGTTACAATACCTGTAGTTCAAGTAAAAAGATACTCCCCATTCTAATTTCAGTTTTTCTCTATTTACACAATTGAATTATGTTCCAACTGAATTTTATTGGAAATGTTTCAGTATAACCTTTAGGACATGTTTCCCTACTTTGGGGCCTTTTTTCACCTTCAGGTTTATTATAAAATGAAGATTTCCTTTGCAGAAAGATGGTCCCTTTCTGGGTCAAGTCAATCATCTTTTGCCATTTAAGACTTAGCATCTGAGGTTCTGACCAGTATGTGTACAAGTTGACACATATCAGGAAACCCTGGGTCATACACATCCAAAAGAATTCCAGATTCCTCTATAAATAGCTGCTGGTCTTCTCTGCATTTAGGAAAGTTTTTAATATGGCCTCAAATTTAACATGAGTTTAATGTTTGAATTCTACAGTTGTCTATAAACCTAGCTGATGGAAGATATATCTGTAGAGGCAACTGGTATTCAGGGGTCTTAGGAGAGTCACAGAGAAAAGGTAAAATATCAGGACAAGCAGATAGGAAGAAAAAGAAAGGAGTCAATGGATATGTGGGAGGAGCAGTCAGAAGAACAAAAATGAAAAGGAGAGGCAGAAAGAGGGAATCAAATAGAGAACAAGGAGAGTAAAGATTTATAAGAGAAATAAGTCAAGATTGTTATTGCCTAAATTTGTCAAATTGCTCATTAGATTTAGCCAAGGAACCTTTTAGTAAAGCCATTTTTGAATCAGAAAGTTGGTAGTTAGCTGCAATATACCAATAAAAAAATGCTTCTCATATTCCCTTTATTTTTTAAGATGAATTTCAAAGAATCATTTTGTTCTAATCAACAATTCCACAGGGTGGACACTGAAGACCCAAATCATTCTTGGTAGAGTTATGCCATTTAGAGAGATAGGCATAAGAATTAGGATTGTAATGAGAATATGTATAAGAAGCAGATATTTTCCTACAGAATGAGAGGATTTAGATTTAGATGATCCCATGAGAGCGAGCAACACTTGGACATAAGAGACACTTGTGCACTTTATATTTTATAGGGAAGCTGTAGGTAGGCTAAGTAGAAATAAGACATCTCATATGATTGGTTTCAGAGGCAAATTTGTCTGTCCCTAATTGGTTCTGATTTGGAAGGGAGGGCAAAAGATAGAGAAGGTTTTTGTCACTGACTAAGCCCTGACCATTCTGGGCTGATTCTACAGAAGTTGTGGTTTGGGTTACTGTACTGGTTACTGCTAAGGTTGTATAGTCATATAAGATCTGTCTTATAATCCAATTTGTATCTTTGTTTACTTATCTTTTCTTGAGGATAATGGGAAGTGAGAACAGGAAGTAGAAATAATGAAAGTAATCATTAAAAGGCAGTAGTCTACTGGTGAATCGTTCATTGATGTGCCTTCTTCCCATTGGAATGATTAGCCATTGACTAGAGAGTGACCAAAAGTGATGAGATGAATAGTTCAAAAGTTAAGTCCTAGAACTTCATACTAACTGATATTTTATTCCTTATTTTGTGTCATAGACTCTCCTCCTATCATGTACTAGACAACCAATGGAACATTTACATAGTACAGAGTTGAGAATATGTAACAGAGAGCCCCACTCTCTGCCATTTTTATTTTATCCTTAGGGGCCTTGCCCCCCACTCTTTTATTCCACTCAAGTATATGTACACAATTATAAGGATTTGAGTCCATTCACATTCTGAATCCAGTTCCATGTCTATAGGTTAACTTTTATCTAGATCTATGATCTCTCATGTTTCTACCCACTAGAGTCAGTTTATATCCTGAACCACCTAGAATTATTTTCCCAAGTGGCCTCAAGCTTGTCTCTAGGGCCTGAATGAACATCGTTCCCAGGTCAGTCTTCTCAAGGGGTGAGCCAAAGGGCTATTTTCATGTGGTGATAACAGGGCCCAGAGCTACAGGTTACCGTATCTTCATTTGTACATTTTAGTGAGGAAATGTATTGTATTTGTCCTTTGCATACTTCAAATCCCTGAGAAATTCAGAAAACCAAACATCTTTCTTTCTTTTTGTTTTCTATTTTCTCATTACTTATGTTGTGGTCTATGGATAAGCAAGATCACCAGAGAGCTTGTTTGAACTGTTCAGTCCCCACCACAGACTTATTAAATCAATAATCATTTTAACAAGATTTCTCACCAGTGATTCAGATGATCATTAAAATTTAAGAAACACTCCTATGCACCTAGCTTTCTTTCTTATATTCACTGAGGATATTTGGCCCATGATACACTCAGAAGAGCAATTTCTATGACGGCTACTCACTTATCTCCAAAGCTTAGAATTTTTTGACTCACAGCATGCATTCCATGTTAAATAAATTAACAAACTAATAAAGGAGCTAGACAATGAGTGAGTGTAGGGTTTATATAAAGTTATACTTACACTGCCCCTCAACATTGGTCTGTTAAGAAATTATAAAATTGCCCATTTAAATGTTAAAATGCCAATTGCAGACTTACAGGTGGACTACTCTAAGATCCTCTGAATAGTTTTCTGCACAGAATTTGTTGAGATGAGGCAATCTTTAGTTTTTCCCCATACTACTCATAATAAAATATGCCTGTGAACACCTGCCAGTAATCATAACTGCTTTCTGCCCTAAGAACTTCAGCAGAATACTAATATATAAAAGTAAAATCCACCTGGAACTGATAACTTTGTCTCTGTGTTCTTTTTTTTTCCTGTAACAGTACCAGTTTTATGTAGTTCTCTTATACTAAATAGGCAATCCAACTTTTTTAAATATAATAATGTTTCTCTCCTTGAGTCTCACACAATATCCTAGATGATAAGATGATTTGTTGCTTCATACTGGTATTACTCTATAATCAGCTTATTATAAAACTAATTATATGCTCCTTAACTCTCTAGTTAGAACCTAGGAGGGAATGCTAATGTCTTCAAGCCCCAAAGTTGCTTTAAAAATCAGGCATATTTAGTCACATGTGCTGATTCTTATTTTTTAAAGTAGCACCCACAGTGAAATGCTGGGTTAGGAAAAATATGGTAACAAATCTGAAGTATGCCTTAGTTTTAACATATTTAATTAATTTACCCATTTATTTATAAATTTATTCAATCAATATCAACCAAAATGCTTTTATCTACAAAACACTGTGCTAGTTAATGTAAAAAATACAAAGCAACATAAATGACTCTTTCCCTCAGTGAGTCACTAACAGTACAATGCTTCTAAGATACTTATAATTTCATTCTTCTATATATTGAAGAATTTCTGAATATGATTAAATATATGATATGGGTTGCCAGTTTAGTGTCCTTACCATTTCCTTATCTTATACGCATGCATTCATTCAACAAATCGTAATGGCTGTGGACACAACAAATACTAATACACAATGATAACTGAAACTACTAATATCGTTAACCTCATACAACTAGTGGATAGAGACAAAAATTAAACAAATGAAACCATATGTAAGATAATCATAGAGAGTGATACAGTCTATGAAGAAAAAATTAAGACAATAGAAATGAAAATGACTGGAGATATGGGCTCTTTCAGGAAGGGCAGTCAAGCCTATCAGATGAAGTTAAATTTAAGCAGATATAAAAAAAAAATAACAAAACAAGAAGCCAGGCATGTATATATTTGAAAAAAAAAAAAAAAAAAAAAAAAAGGTAGGCCAAGCAGAGAAAGCAAGTGTAAATACATTAAAGTGAAAACAAGCTTAGTATAAAAATGTTCAAAACTGCAAACCCAGCTACACTAGTGTCACAGTGAAATACCCTAAGAAGAGAGTCTTAAAAAGTTATTTAAAATTTTCTAAACATAAAAAAGTCCTCTATTTCTTCTTATGAAGCACCTATGATTTTTACTGCCAAACCAAATAAAGGGAGTACAAAAACACAAAATTATCATCAGAATAGAAGACATTCCAAATCTATCTCATTTACCAACCTACTTGTATCTGTATCTATATACCCCACCTTCTCTACCATTAGAAATGCACTGTCTCCTCTCCCAACCAAAACAGCTCCACTTATACACCAATTTGATCTATAATGTCTGGCTTATCCAAGGCTTTAGTTTCAGAAACTCTGCCTTTCCCTCATATACCATCAGGTTTCCATATGCTCTTGAAACATTCCCATCTGCATATAAAAATGCTGTTATATCGTCTATCTTTAAAAAAAAAAATGTATAAAGCTCTTGGCTTTGGTGTTCTCTAGCTAATGTCTTATTTTTGTTTCCCTTTATGTAAAAACTCAACAGATTTTTGCTTACCATGTCTAGTTCCTCTCCTTTTATTCTTTCCTGAACTAACTCTCATAAGGCTTAATATCCATACCACTTCACCAAATGCCTCTTATCAAGATTATGAATGATCCTCACCTTGTCAAGTTCAATGGCCAATTCTCTGTCCTCTTCTTACTTGACTAGTAGACAGCATTTGACACAGAAGATCAATTCCTAGTCCTCAGAATACATATTTTACTTAGTCTCCAGAACAGCATTCACTCCTGGTTCATTTCTAAATTTATCAGACTCCCATCTTCCTTTGCTGATTTATACATTTTCAACCAACCTATAAATTTTGGAACATCTCAAGGCTCAGTCCTTGGTTCAATTTTTTTTCACCACACTCACTTCTGAGGTGAAGTCATCAAGTCTTATAACTTTAAATATTGTCTACATCCCAGCAACTCCAACTTGTATCTCTAGCCCAGTGAACACTATGCTTATATAAAGTAAATTCAACTGCATTTTAATCTCATAGATGTTTATAACTCGACATGTTCAAATATACATCTTACTTTTCCCTAATTCAAACCTATTTCTCTGAAGTCCTCCTCATCTCAGTATAATTAGAAACTTCATCTTATAATTGAAAATGTGACTCTCCAAAGATGTTTACTAAGTAATTAGTGATAATATATAGGCTTTTAGTCATGGGGTTTTATGTTTGTTTTGTTTTGTTTTGTTTTGTTTTATAACTTACTGAATAATGTTTAGCTTACAGTTGATTTTCTTGAGTTTGCAGGTTGGCAGTTTTTGTCTTCATATATCTCACATGCTAACCTTTTTACTTCCTTCTTTTCAATATTAAAGCTCATTTCTTTTGCTTTTCAAGTTTTTACAATAAAACCTTTAAAACAATGTAAAATAATAGCATCCTTTTTGACTTGTTAGCATTTAAAGGGAATACTGTGGGTTTTAACTTTTAAATACAATGTTGACTATTAATGTAAGATAATCTTATAATATTGAGGCAGTCTTCTATTCTTTATTTTCTAAGAATTTTATTAGAAACAGATGCTGAATGACATTAAAGGCATTGTTTTGATGGAGATCATATGTTCTTTTATTTTGGATTAATGGCTTAAATTTTAATAATTTAAGTCTTTCTTTGTCATTGTATATTTTATTTGAATCAACATACCTAAATAGATACCATTTGAGAGTATTTCATGAACATGAATTGATTGGCTGATAGGTTTTTTGATCTGTCTTTGTCTGGTTTCAGTGGGGTTTATGTTAGCTTTACAGATTGAATTCAGATCATGCCATCATTTTCCACGCACACACAAAAAAGCCTTTTTTGAATGTGCATCAAGTGTGTAGGTAAGGATCTCACTTATAAAATAACATAGGCAAGAGATTTTGGGGGGAAATAATTATTAGTAATTTTTCTAGCACTTTCATGATTATTAGTCTGTTCTTCTAATATACTTCTTGGGATCATTTTGTTCACTTTCATATTTCTTAAAACTCTCTATTTTATCAAAACTGTTGTTTGCTAATATAAGCTTTAAATACTTCTCACAAATATTTTAATATCTTTCCTACTTATGGCTCTACCTTCTCTCCATTTTAATGTATTTTTCCTAATTTTTTTCCCTTGAGTAATTTCCATGAGTTTGAGTATGTTAACTTTACAATAACTTATCGATCTCTTTTTCTTTTGTTTCCATAACTAATCCATTTTCATTTACTAATTCATTCTTTATGCTTTAGGATATTTTAATTTTTTTTTTGCAGCATCTTTCATTTGAATATATTGGTTTATTTTTCATTTTATAATAAAAAGATACCAGGCTATAATTTTCCTTCTGAGTATATCTTAGATTAAAGTGGTTATTATTTTTTCATAGTATACAATTAAAGTTTTGATGTCATTTTGTTAAAGAATTATTCTGGAGAGTAATTTTTTATTTCTAGATGATTGAGTTTTGTCGTTGTGTTTGTTCTTTTCATTTGTGATTTTCCAAAGAAGATCATACAATTAAATGCTATTATATTATAAATCCATATAAATAGGCTTGATCATTAACCTGAGAGTGATTGAGAAAACCACTAAATGATTTAAATTGTGGGCAGAACCATCACATTTTCACTATAAAAAAGTTTTCTGATTTCTATGTGAAGAAGGCAGTTCGGAGCAGCAATGTTAGATAGAGGAAGACTTGTTAAGAATATGTGGAGTAATCCAGGCAAGAGATCTGAGGGAGGTATTAGTTTCCTGTGGCTACTGGAACAAATTACCACAAACTCCATGGCTTTAAAACAAAAGCAAACAAACAAACAAACAAAAACAGAAATATAGTCTCTTATACTTCTAATGGGCCAGAAGTTTAAAGTGGGTCTTACAGGGCAAAAATCAAGCAGGGCCACCGTCCCTCCAAGGCTCTAGGGAAATTCTGTTTTTCTCCCTTTTCTAGTGTCTAGAGCATTTTGTGGTTCATGGCGCCTTCCTCCATCTTTAAAGCTCGTGGCATAGAATTTCTCTAACTCCATTTCCTTCTGTTTCTGTCACATGTCTCTCTTCTGTATACCAAAATTTCCTATGTCTCCTTATAAAGATACATGTGATTGCGTTTAAGGCTCACCCTAATCTAAATTTTTCCATTTCAAGATCCTTAATTTAATCACATCTGCAAAATCTTATGTTCATGTTCCAAGGATTAGGACACATGTATTTGACATGGGGCAGGGTTGTTTTTTTTTGCCTACCACAGGGGTGATGACATTTTCAATGTCTTGATTGTGAGGTAATATTAAAAGTTTACATAAATGTTTAAATTGCATACTTTAAATGAGTATACTTTTTTAATGTTGGAGAAAAATAGAAAGAAAAGAAACAAACAAACAAAGTAAGAAAATTACCTCAAAAATGTCAAAGGCGTGAGCAATTTGTAAAAGAGAAATGGCCAGAAAACAACACACTAAGCAAAAAAAAGAAGTAAATTAAAACAAAAGATACAGTTAGAATGTTTAAATGACAATATTCAAGATTGAAGAGTGTTGGAAAACAAACTGTCATAAATAAAATAATAATTTAGTACAGTACTTTTGGAAAACATTTGGTTAGAATGTAATCAAGAAATATAATGAGTATCATTTTTTTTGACCATTAAGTCACTTTAAGAAATCTGTTTTAAAGAAATTCTACATACATAAAAAGCTTTACTAAAATAAATGTTTATAACAGCAATTTTATATTGAGAAATTCTAATCAACTTAATAATAGAACACAACTAGAATTGAATATTCAAAAACAAATAAAAGTGTGTATAATATGTATTTGATAGAAATAAAATTTAAAACAATATATCTATAGCAGAATATAATTTTCCCAAAACCCTCCACATTTGTGCATAGAGAAATATTGCTTACATACATTATTTCCTCTTTTGCTTATCTTTATTTTCCAAATTTTCAACATAGAGTATATTTTTACAGTAAAAAAAATAATATTTTAAACATTTCCCTGCCTGTATAAATACTGGTTTAATTTTTCTGCCACTTTGTCTTTCTAGTGAGAACCATGAGAAAATAATGGTCAGAGAGTCAAGACTAAAACTTATTAGATTCATTTTTAAAAATTCAAAATCAGAAATTCCTTGGGCAGAAGTGTATAATTTTTGCAGCAACAGACCAACTCACTATTACTTCAGTCCTTGTTCAGAAAACAGACTGCTGCTTTAAACCAAACTAAAGCTTTCCAAACAAGGCTTTGTTTTCTTTAGGGAAGGGACATGTGTTGCATTTGTCACTATTAACTTTCTTTTTATACTGATCCTCTGTAGAGTGTTATCACTTCATAGACATTTTATCTCGGGGTGGCGGAGGTGCGGGGGTAGGGGGAGTCTCAGTATTCTTTGGCCCCAGCAATTGCTACAGATATTCTGTCAATACATTTAATGTTTCTTTGGTAGAAAAAAAATATATATATACTTAAAGAAAGCGTTAAAAATAGATGTCATGAACTAAAACTGTTAGAGAGTGCCTTTCCTGAAGACCATTGTACATAAATATTTTCTTCCAGGAGGAATTTAAGACTAGAAATTTATTGGTACCTCTACACAGACTTAAAATGTTAAATTATTATATTATTAGTCTAAAATTCAAACTAGGATACTCTTCTAATATAATGGAGACTTATGTTTGGGTTTGATTTCCAAACAAGTCAATGCAACAGATGTCTGAATCAAAATCAATTAGAAGATTTTCCCTAGAGTAAATATTAACACTATGGAAGATATATTTTCAAATTTGGTTGGGAGACATTGGAGGGTGGTGTCAATTCTCCAGATACCTCTGGCTGTTCATGATTCATGATCCTGTCACTTTCACTTCTTTCGTTGCTAAACATTTCTAAATTTAGTCCTCACACATTCTCTACTCTGACTCACTGTACTTTGGCAATCTAGGTCCTAATTCTACTATTCAGTAAATTAACTCAATATTTGTTATGTACTTTAAAGGTAATACTAGCTATTGTAAAAAATAAACTCACAAATTTAGTGGCTATCATAATGGGAGTTTTGGGTTACTTTTCCTCCTTAGCAGACTATGTGTTTCTACTTGATGGTGCTTAGTCTAATTCAAGAATTCAATTTTCTCCTGCCTTGAAAAAAAAAAAAAAAGAGGCCTTATAATAGTGGTATTTAATCACCAGAAAGAGAACAAGTAGTATGATAATGATACACTTGGCCCAAAGTAATTCTCATTTTATTGATAAGAACTACTTATAGGCCACACCTAAAAACAAGGGGTTTTGGGAACTGTAGTCTTTGAATAAAAGCTGCTCCTCAGGACATCTCTACACTATAGACTAAAACAGTGCAATAGCCAAATCTAAAACAAATGAAAAACAATAAGGAATAAGCCAAAGTCAGAGAAATTGTTAAGAGGAAATACATAATTTTACAATAATATATCAGTTAGTTCATTAAAGCTCTTGGATCTCTAGTCACATTCCACATGACTCATGGTGTTTATTCTCCATTGCATGTGCAAATATATTGCCTCAAGGCTGATGTAGAGGCAGGAATTTTACAAAGACCTAGCATGCTAGTATCTTATCTTAATTTCCTTCATCTCTCACATGTTCTCAATTGCTCACAGTCTATTAAGAAAGGATCAGTTTTTCCAAGTCTATGAACAAAGGAGATCAGAAAATATACTCACAGTCTATCTTTTCCTTAATTTCTTCAAATTCTAAGGTTTTTGGCACCATTCAATATTTTCTGATGCCAAACTGGTCATGGAGCCATACTTATCTAAATTTTACTACCAAGGCCTTGATTTCCCTATGCAAGGGGCATGTAAAAGTCTAACCATCTGCTCTATGGAGAGAAATCAAGATTTCTAACATATAATAAAAAGGAAGCCAGAATAAAAAATTTGCCCACCTGACTTTCATTCTACAGGAGACACATTAGTCTTCTACAAACTGAACTAGTTAATACAAAAGACAACAGCAGAACAGAGAATAAAGGTTTCTGTAATTATCATTATATTTCTGAATGTAAATTATAAAGAATAGAATCTCACTATATGTGATTTCTCTGGCTTTGATATTTGGTAGTTTCTGCCCAGTCTGGGAATACAGCTTTAGCCTCTCACATGCTCATATTTCTTCAAAAATACAGATATCACATATAAAATATCACACCAGAAAATTAACCAAACACTTCCATGGGAGCATATAGAGCTCCTCAATCTGAGAGGGAGTCAAATTTCCAGAAAACACACAGGAAGAAAAAGCCATTTTTACCTCCATTTGAAGTACCAGAGGCAGCATCAGAATTTATACAAATATGTAGTAAGAAAAATTTTGACTAACTATATCATAAAAAATGATTTAAACAGAGTCTTTGTTTTTAAAGACATACCTTAGTTTTAAGAGTCTGGTCATCCAAACTATGTATGTGTACACACACACACACACACACACACACACACACACACCTTCTAACTATAAATTTATACATACCCATTTATATTACTCTATATGAGTAATATGGATGAGATTTGAAAATTATCTAAATACACCTTAATTTATATCAACATACTCTGTAGAGTTAAAATGCATACCAATAATTAGTCTAGAGTTTATTAGGTTACTGTTCATTGCTCCCTTTATTCTATAGTGTGGGCAGGTCAGGGTACACCTTGGCACAGAACCATCACATTCTGTATTCCTTGTGAATGATGCCTCGCTCCGAGAGTTGTGCTCAGAATTGAGAACAGGAGCAGCACCTAAGATAGTGGTGAGATGGATGAAGAAAATAAAATTTTTTCTCCTTGTTGCTTTCATGATCATTCAATTATTCATATGGCACCTATGATGTGACCATTGGACATTTAGTTGGGACATTAGTTCTCAAAATATGGCTTGGCCTTGTACTAGATATTATAAAACTCATTTAAACTTTCTGATCTTTTTTATCCAGTTTTCACACAAGAATGATAGTGTCTTCTGTATACACTATTTTGAGGCTTGGATTAGCCTAAATCTATTAAGCCAAATAACCATGTTCAAATTCTTAGTACCCATAGAATCTACTTCAGAGTTGAGGGCATATACCCATAGAAGGACAAGAACATGGGTCAAGCAAAAAGGATGCCTTGGGGTCATTTTCCTTTGCAGACTTACCCTAGGGGAACACAATCCTTCAGAAACACACAAATTATACAAACAGGCAAATGGAATGGAAAACTATCACTTCTGATTAGTGTCTGTACTCCACAACTGGAGATTTAGACTATCTCGAATGTCAGTGTGCCAGTACTGAGCTCGCTACTTTCAACTTTTTGTATTCTGTCTGCATTACTATCAAAGTATATAACAAAACTCCATCTTGTGTTAACTATACACACACCTTTTGCCTTCTCAAAACAAAAGCTTCTTCCAATCTTTGATCATATCTTTCTCATTTTGCATGTATCCAACACCCAACATATATCCCTTGTGTATAGTAATTGCCCAATAAATGTTGGTTGCAGTGAGGAGTGACCAAAAGGCAAAGTAAATAAAATATTGGTGATTAAATATATATGTATGAGATATTCTATCCTTTTAAGGACTTGGAATAAAACAAAGAACCTAAGGACATTTAGTAATACAATTGGGGCTTTAGCTATGAGAGGGTTGTACACACAGAATCAAATCACATAGATGAGAGGCAGCAGCAGCCTAGCAGGAAAGAACAGCCCATGTTCTCCAGACACAGAACAAATAAGCTTGAATATATATGGTAATTGTTAATAATATGAAATTGACAAGAGAATGGGGAACTAACTTGACATTTGATTATTACTTAGTCAATATTCTAGCTCATAAGAAAGTGAGCAGATGTTATCCAAGCAGATGTGAACACATATACAGTAAAATAAAGACTTAAGGTATTTGTTTGCTTGCTATATTTATTTGATTGGAAAAAGACCTTCAAATTTAATCCAACTAAAATGAGTCATATTTGGTTCATTTCCTTCAGTTTTTCTCTATTTTCCTCCAAGAAAATTTATCAAAACTTTGATATGAGGCAGTGGACAAAACTTTTCACAATTTTTGCAGCTCAGTTGTCCAAAATCATCGCTCTCTCTCCTTTCAAGTTCCAAGAATGAACCTAGTGGGCATTTCTCATTTGTAGCATGGAAGAATATCAAAGCAAGTATGATTCAGAGAGTTCAATATATCAAAAACCTGAAGTCCTGAAGCCAGGGGCTCACAAGAACATGTGTCTCAAACATCAGTAATTTTTCAAAAACCCAGGTAATTCTAATGTACAGTCATGCATTGCTTAATGACAGAGATACATTATGAGAAATGTATCTTTAGGTAATTTTGTCGAGCAAACATCCTAGAGTATACTCACACAAACCTAGATGGTATTACCTACTACACACGTAGGCTATATGGCATAGCCTATTGCTCTTAAGCTACAAACCTGTATAGCATGTTACAGTACTGAATATTGCAGGCAATTGTAATACAATGGTATTTGCATATCTAAACATTTAAACATTGAAAAGTTACAGCAAAAAATATGGTATAAAAGATAAAAAATGGTATGCCTGTATAGAGCGTTTATCATGAATGGAGTATGCAGGACTGGAAGTTGCTCTGGGTGAATCTGTGAGTGAGTGATGAGTGAATATGAAGGCCTAGTACATAACTACACACTGCTGTTGACTTTATGTATATAATACTGTATATTTAGGTTATATTAAACTTATAGGAAATAGTTTATTTTTTAACAATAAATTAACCTTAACTTACTGTGACATTTTTGCTTTATAAACTTTCTTTTTTATCTTTTTAACTCTTTTGCAATTATACTAACCTGCCTTAAAAGCTTAGTAGAATTCTTACCTGTTTGATAATATTTGACAGTAGTCAGATCATGAGCCAAAAGCCACACTCACAGTTGTTATTTTTTGTTTTTTTTTTTCCATAACGGAGTCCTTAATTTGCTATATATTTTTTCCAACCCCTTACCTTTACACTGAATGGTTATCACTTTGGGCTCATCATCTTCTTGGAAGAGCTATAGTTTCAATCTTTTGTTTTTTTTTAAAGTTGTTCAACTAAAATCATTTGCTGCTCATCATTTTGTCCACTTAAATGTTTAACAGTAAGTAGGTCAGCTATACTCTTAATCATTGCTGTAAGTCTCAATGTTAATTAAATTTTATCTCTCAAAGCATTTCTAAATTTTATCTTTTACTATTTGTTGTTGAGAATGAGTACCTTCCAACTCTACAAACTGCCAAATTTATGAACACTTTCTGATTTCTTTTATTCATGCTTACAAATCAAGATATTCTGAGGTCATTTCTTTCTGTAATGTTTCATGAAATGTAGCCAACATCAATCAATACACACTACTAATATTTAGTTTTCCAACACTTAGACTTGCTTTTCCTATTATCAAAATAGCTTCTTTCCAGATTCTGATAATAGCCTTGCCTTCCACATCCATCCCTAAGACAAAATTGTATGTTTTGTGTTATGGTAGCATCCTACTTCAAGTTACCAATTAATCACTTAAATGCTCAGTGGCTTAAAACAGTAAGCAAATTAAAGAAAAAAAAAAGTTTATTACTTACATTTTATGTTCATTGCAGGTCAGCCAGAAGTTCTGTTCTATGTGTTCTTCACACTTGATGACAGGGCAGTCACAATTTAGATTCTTGACAGTTGCTATGGCAAAGTAAAATTACAGTTTCACACAACAGAAATCAGACTCTCCAATTACCACATGGCTCCACCTACAGCTGGGCCAGGATGTGCTATCCTACCATTAGTTGAACAACAGTACCCCTTCAATCTAATCTTCACACTACAGCCAAGTGAGCTATAAAAATTATGTCAGATATGGATCTGCTCTGGTCAAAACTCTCCAATGGCTTTCCATCTCAGTCAGTAAAAGAGCCAAAGTTCATGCAATAGCCTCCAGACCTTCCATTATTTGGCAGCCTTCTGTCTCTCTGCCTCATCCATTCTTTTCCCTTCTCTCACTCTGCTCCAGCCACAGTAGGCTCTTTGTTAGTCCTTGTACATGTCAAGCTTCCAAATGACTCAGGCTTGGCACTTTGTATTCCCTTGGTCTGGAAGATTCTTTCCATGGATATCTTCATGGCTCACTCCTTTACTTTTTTCACATGTCCACTCTAATGTCACCCTTCAGAGAAACCTTCCCTAACAGCCTTATATAAAATGACACCTTCTTCTGCTGATGTTATCCTCTAACCTCCTTGTTCTGCTTTACTTTTCTTTAGTGCTAAATACTGTCTGACATAATATATGTTTATTGTCTGTATTCCCCCAGAAAATATAAGGTTCTTGAAAGAAATTATTTTCTTTTTTATTTACTATACAATCTTAGGAACCTAAAATAAGCATAGCACCTAGTAGATGTTCAGTAAATACTTCATGAATAAAAAAGTAAGTGGATCAATAAATACTGCTGGTCCCAAAGAAGCAAAGCATGGACTAAGACACAATTATACCAAAAGTGTTAGATTTTTAGAGAAGAAAGAAAAAGAAAAAAAAAAAAGTTATCAAAGTCAAGTTTTTCTTCTCAATCTCTTCTGAAATTTGTCTGCATTTATAAAAGAATCAGTATTTCAGAGGACACAATATAATAAGGAAATTACTTGGACCTAAATTTCTCTCTTAATTTTCTTGCTGTAACTTTTGAAGATCCAGTGGTTTTAAAGGACACTGTGCTTACATTATTAACACTGAAAAGTATGATTATAGGAAATTGAGATGTTCCTAAGTTAAAAACTAAAGGGAAAATCTGTAAACATATAGACAATAAAGTGAAATATGGAGTCAAAAACTACTTTTGCCTTGAAGGTCTATTATGAAACTTTCAACTTGAGATATAAGGGATTTAGATAAAAAAGTCATCAACCTTCCTAACATACTAGGTGGTATTTTCCTAATTCAACAAAATTGAAAACTAAGTCACAGAGCAGTGTAATTAATTGCCTAGATCACAGGAATTATGAGCAGTAGAAATAAGTATATTAGTAGAGTTTCTGACCCCTGGTTTATTTGTTTCCTTCCTGTCCTGTATCATCCACAGATTAGGTCTTATTCTAAGTTTGGTTGGGGGCAAGATAAGGTAATCTGTCATTGGCAGCAGAGTTTGCATTTGAAAAAAAGTCACACTTTAAAATAAGAGATAAAAATATTTCATCTAACTATAAATGTCAAATGCAAAAATCTATATAGAATAGGAATTGGAAGAATGTAAGTGAATAGTTTTATGTTGTTTTTCCTAAGAGAGCAAAAATGACTACAATTATGTTTATTGCTTTTCTTCCTTTCTCTTTCTTGACAACAAGCTGAGTTTCTGCTAGGCCAAAAAATTATCTTAAATATATACCCAAATGAAGACTTAGAAACTGTTTGGTTCAGTATTATCTAAACAGTTCAACTCGCAAATCCCCTTGCAAAACACACATTTTCAAAATCATTTCTAATTTTTCCTTGGTATCCAAAAAATGTAAAATGGGGTTTAAAAATTCAATTTTTACACAATAACCAAGTGGGATTTATCCCAAGTATGCAAGGCTAAATTAACATTTTGAACTAGATTAGTATAACACATCATATAAACAGACTAAAACCAAAATCACATGATCATATTAATAGATGCAAAAAACAGATTTGACAAAATTCAGGATAAAAAAAAACCTTCAGTAAACTAGGGTTGAAGGAAACTTTCTCAACTTGATAAATACTATGAATAACCTACAGTTAACATCATATTTAATGATGAGAAACTTAAAGCTTTCCTTCTAGAATCAGGTAGCAGAAAAGATGTGCCCTTTTACAACTTCTTTTCAACATTATACCAGCAGTTCTTCCTACTACAATAATGCAAGAAAATAAGGTAAAAGGTATATAGATTGGAAAAGAAGAAATAAAACTGACACAGATAATATAATTGCCTATGTAGAAAATCTCAAAAAATCAACACAAAACAACCTCCTGAAACTCTTAAGTGATTAAAGCAAAGTTGTAAGATATGAATGAGGTTAATATAAAAAAGTCAATTGCTTTCTTATATGCCAACAATGAAAAAGTAGAACTTATAATTAAAACACAATACAATTTACATTATCACACAACAAAAGAAATACTTAGGTATAAATCAAACAAAATAGGCACCTGATCTATATGAAGAAACTATAAAATTCCAATGGGTGCAATCAAGGAAGAACTAAATACATAGAGAGATATCCCATGTTCATGAATAGGAAGACTCAATATCGTTGACATCAGTTCTTCCTAACTTTATCTAGAGAGTCAATGCAATCCCAAACAAAATCTCAGAAAATTATTTTATGGATATAAACAAACTGATTCCAATGTTTATATGGAGAAGTAAATGACCCAGAATAACCAAAAGGGTATTGAAGAAGAGCAAAGTTAGAAGACCGACACTACCCAACTTCAAGACTTATTATAAAGCCACAATACTCAAGAGTGTGTAATATTTGCAAAATAAGAGACAAAAAGATAAGTGGAAAAGAGCAGTAAGTTCAGAAATAGACCACATAAATATAAGTCAACTGTCCTTTGACAAAGGTGCAATGGCAATACAATGGAGCAAAGACAGTTTTTTCAATAAATGGTGCTGGAACATTTATTGGATATTTTTTTTTGTAAAAATATATAAATATATAAAGCTATAAAATAATGCCAAGAGATAATATAGGAGAAAACTTAAATGACCTTGGGTATTGTAATGCTTTTTCTGTTACAACACATAATAATGAAGCATATAAAAAGATGCTCCACATTATATATTATCAATAAAATGCAAATTAAAACAATGAGATACTATAACACACATAAGAATGGGCAAAATCTGGAATGCTGACAATCCCAAATGCTGACAAGCATGTGGAGCAACGACTCTTAAACACTGCTGGTAGAAATGCAAAATGGTACAGGTGCTTTGAAAGATAGTTTGGCAGTTTCTTACAAAACTAAATATACTCGTACCATATGATTCAGCAATTATGCTTCATGGATTTACTCAAAGGAGATGAAAACATGTCCACACAAAAATCTGCACATGAATGTTTATAGCAACTTTCTTCATAATTACTAAAACTGGGAGGAAACCAAAATGTTCTTTAATAGTTGAACAGATAAGTAAACTGTGATACATCCAGACAACAGAATTATTCAGTACTATAAATAAATGAGCTATGAAGCCATGAAAAGACATGGAAGAATCTTAAATGTATATTACTAAGTGAAAGAAGCCAATCTGAAAAGTCTATACGTTTTATGATTCCAACTATATGACATTCAGGAAAAGGCAAAACTATGGAAACAATGTTAAAAAGATCCATGGTTGTCAGCTTGAGGATGGGGTGAATAGGTAGAATACAGAGGATTCTTAGGCAGTGAAAAAATTCTATATGAT
Source organism: Cynopterus sphinx (assembly GCA_030015415.1). Classification (NCBI taxonomy): domain Eukaryota; kingdom Metazoa; phylum Chordata; class Mammalia; order Chiroptera; family Pteropodidae; genus Cynopterus; species Cynopterus sphinx. Next base: position 93,372,689 of record CM057385.1, on the reverse strand, counting down.
TCCATAATGATGGATATATGTTATACATCTGTTCAAACCCATAGAATGTACAATACTGAAAGTGAACCATAAAATGAACTTTGGATGCTTATGATACGTCAGTATAGGTTCATCTTTGGTAAAAAATGTACCATTCTGGTGAGTGATGTTAATAATGGAGGAAGCTCCATTATGTGTATAGGAAATTTTGTACATTCCTCGCAACTTTTTTGTAAACTTCAAACTGCTCTAAAAAATTATCTTTAAAAAATAAAAGTGATTCCATAAAGAATTCAATTTGTAGATTAGTAAAAATTTTATTATGTAATATATTATTCATTATTATAAATAGTATATAATAAAGGCTCTACAACAGTATATAGCCTTCTCAAGGGCATGTAAAACATTCTCAAAGATTGGTCATATGTGGTTCTGAATAATAAGCCTTTATATATATATTTTAAAAAATTGAAATGATGCAAAGTATGACCAAAATAAAACTAAATAAAGAATCAACAAAAAGATTTAGGCAATTAACTAAATACATAAAGATGAATGTACTAACTCACAAATAGGTCAAGAAATCACTATTTAACATACTCTGAAAGAAAATATAGTGTAACATGGCAAAACTAAAGGGATGTAGAAAAAGCAGTACTCAGAGGTTACATATGTAGTGACCACAGGTTTTGAGTTAATGATAAACTATGTCATGAGAACACCTCATTTCAACTATTTCTTCAACATAAACGTGAATAATCTCAAGCTGTTTTATCTAAAGTAGCCCATTATCTACTTTAATGACTTGCACTACTTCCTACCTCTATCCCCTGAGAATTTCAAATTGTTGATCTAGGTATAAAGAGAATGACACTTTCCATTGTCACACATATGAGTGGTGACAGAGCCAATATGCCCTTTGCATCAGACCATGCTTAAACCAGTCTCATTTCACACACACACTGCTGCCAACTCACGACTTTGGTAGTATTAATAAAGTAGGATAGTATTAGTTAATTATGTTTATTTCTACATCATGTTCTTAGGTTAGAAAAAACTGCAAAAGAACTCAAAATATATATAAACCATGTTCAGCTTTGTGAGGTTAATAAGTCACAATAAATTTTCTTCTTGTAGAGTTATCATTATTTTCTTAATTTCAGAAATTGTTTCCCATCAGTACAGCCCCTTAGGATGGAATCTTGCTAACTCCACAATTATATGCAAAAGTACAGATAAAATGTGTCCTGAAATTTGTCCAACTGATCTTGCGAAGTTATCTCTAGAGTTGATTATCCAGTATCACTTCTGCATAAAGATGGCAAGATAAAACTACGTATCTCTTTTAATTAGTAACTAGGACAACTGTGTCTTGAACAGGCACAGGGAATGTGATCCAAAAATCAATCTACTTTCTTGCTCTCTTTTCCTTGCTCTCTTATATAGGGTACAGCTGCCAGTGTCTGCCACAGTGTGGTTTAGCTTTTTTATTCGAGGAAGGCACACAGGACTTGTAATAAGCTATTCAAATCAAGAAGAACTTATTTTGTCTCAGTTATATAGGAAAGAGAGTACACTGAAACTCAGTGGAATTTGGTGTCAGTTCCTTCACAATAAACCACCATGAGGTTCCTATAGCTACTTTCGGCACAAAAGCCACAGACATCTTTCCTCCAGGATATTTGAAAGGTCAAAAAAGTATTGATTTCTGATTCTTCCCATGAAAGATAAACAGCTACAACAATGTCACTCTCACAGTAAAAACCAGAAAACTGAACAAAATATACTACATAACTGTTTTCAGACATTGGATATAGGCAACTCAGAACAGAAATCCCTGAGAAAATAAAGGTGAGCTTAAAGATTATACCACCTTACTGCACAAAGAGGAGGAACCCAAAAGAGCCCAGTGAACTTGGTAAGTTGAAGAAACAGAGATGGGTAAAATTTGTAAGGCAGAACTTTTCGAAAGGAGAAAACTGTACAAAGAAAGACAAGTTCTCCTCAAAGTTTTAGATGACTACTGACCTGTGAATGAGAGAGAGAGAACTACCTTATGCCAGAGAAAAAACAATGAGAAAGTAGTAAGAACAACAATTTCCAGAGCTCATATTGTGCTCTAGGAATAATGCACTTTCAAACTAGCTAGAGTTGAAAGACTTTGTGATACATGAAGCATTGATAAAATCCTCAGAGGAGTATCACCCTAGTGTGGGGATAAAGCCTTGGACTAAAGGTCACTTTGGAAATACCCTAAGAAAGATTTAAAACAATTTTCAAAAAGATCTTTTTAAATAAAACAAAATCTAGTCAAAATTCAAAATCCAAAACTAAAACAAAACCCAACACTTTTTGAAGGCATACAACAAAATTCAGCAATAAATGATATAATATTTATATTATACAAAAATCAATTGTATTTCTGCTTCTAGCAACAAATAATTGGATATTGAAATTGACAAACACTTCCATAAATCAAACACTTCTAAAACATCAAAAATTTAAAATATTTTGGAATATAGCTTTAAAAATACATGTAAGACCTAGTCACTAAAAGCTATAAAACATTGCTGGGAGAAATTTTTAAAAACCTGAAATAAATGGAGAGGTATATCATGTTTCTGAATCAGACGCAATCCTCCCAGATTGATATATAGATTCAGTACAATCTCAAATAAAGGTCTCTGTTGACCTCATAAAACTTAACACTATGATTCTAAAATTCATGTAGAAATGCAAAGAACTTAGACTAACAGAATAATTTGGAAAAAATGAAATTGAAACACTCAAATATTGGATATTAAGACGTATTTTAAAACCACAGTAGTCAAAAATGTGTTTTAGGTACAAAAAAAAAAGATGTATATATGTAGCAGTGGAAAAGAACTGAGTCTAGGAGTAGATTAATACATGTATGGTGAATTACTATGCAACAGAGGTGCCAAAGTAATCCAATAGTTTAGAATTTTTTTCAACAAACAATGCTGGAACAATTGTCATCCATGTAAAAACAAACAAAAAACTAACAAAGATACATCTTGTACTGTATATTGAAATAACTTAAAATACATCATAGAACTAAATATAAAAGCCAAAATTTTAAAACCTTTAGAAGAAAAGGTAGGCAAAAACCTTTGAACTTTTGGGTAACATATTCTCTTAGATATGAAAAAATAGCATAAAACCACAAGAAATGATAAATTTGCATTTATCAAAACTATATTTATGAATATATATGACAAAGGGCTTGTATTCAGAATACATATTTTTAAAAATCTCTTAATAATAGGAAGATAAGTTACACAATTTTTTAAAAGACAGAGATTTGAATAGGCACTTTGACAAGACTTATGCACATACATGAAAAGCTGTGAAAGTTCTTTAGTTATTAGGTACATGTATTTTAAAATCACTTTAAGATAACTCTATACACTACTACATTAAAACCAACATAGCACTATGTGACTACTACTACATTAAAACTACCATAATACTATGTAACTACTAAAACAGCAAAATTTAAAAAGCTCATATTATAAAGTACTTGTAAAAATGTAGAAAAACTGGAAATTTCATGCAATGGTGGTGGAAACTGAACATGGTGAATCTATTTTAAAAATCAGTTTGAAACTCCTCATAACATTAAATACAATTATCACATGACCCAGCTTTTCTACTCTAGGAGTTTATCCAAGAGAAATAAAAAAAAAAATAATCACACAAAGACTTGTACATGAATATTTATAGTAGAATTATTTATAATAGCTGAAAATGTGAAATAACCAATGTCCATCAACTTGTGAATGGATAAACAAATTATAGTACATGTTTACAATGAAACTGTGTACAGCAATAAAAAGGAAAATTACTGATACATACAACATGAATGTACCTCAAAAACATTATTCTAACTGAGAGAACCCAAACTAAAAGATACATAATGTATACCATTCGGGACATCTAGTGACATTCTGGAAAAGACAAAATGATTGAAACAGTGGTTTCTTAGAACTAGGAGTGGGAGTAAGAGATTGGTTGCATGTAGCATAAAAAAGGAGCTTTTGGGGGTGATTGAAGCCTATTATCTTGATAGTGGTGGTGGCTATCATGAGTGTGTACGTACACATGTCAAAATTAATCAAATTGTACATTGAAAAATTTATAAATTTTATCATATGTAAATTATACTCAATATCAAAAGAGTATCCATTGATGTCTTGTGAAAATTAAATAAAAGTGAAGTCCAGACAGACTTTATTGGAGAAACTTTTAAGTCAAGGGTTGTTATAATAAGACTCCAGATGAGTCCTAATGCAGGGGACTGTGTTCTTCCTTTTCTTATGAGACAAGCTCAAGAATACACACAGGTGACAAGGAGGATAGCAGAGTGTTCAGGTGTGAGATAATCTTGGTTTAGATGTTAGCCATTCAGAGGAATTGCTGGTAAGATCAATAAATCACCACACAGAAAACTTGGCTTTCAAAGAAAGTGGCACCCATCTGGCTAGAGATAAAAATTTCTGTCTGATGAGAAACTAAACTCAAGTGCAAGATCCTCTCCCTGAGACAAGAGAGAGTGGCAATTTCTAACATGCAACTGGGTGTAAGTTCTCAGAGTCATTCTAATCCTGTATGTGGAAACATGGGGCCTTTTAGCACTTCAGTGGTGATACCTCTCACCCTCACCTGGTTTCCGTGTAAACTGAAAAGAAAAAAAGTTAAGATGAATGGAAGGTCAAATCATGACTATCATATCTGCTAATGATTATGTGTAAGATATAGTTTAGAATGAGGACATATGGGTTTCCTAATATATGAACTTCTAAATTTAAATAGCCTTTCTCACCCTCTCAGAAGCAATTCTTGACCTAGGAAGACTATCCACAATGGGGCCAACTTATAGCAGCAAGGAGCCAAGAAGGGTGCCTGGCCCCTGTGACCACATCTAATTATAAGAGACAGAAGCAGGTGTTGAACCAAGTATGTTTGGCTTTTTCTTCTCAATTTTACCAGTTTGGGAAATTATTTATACATTCTCTGGGACAAAGTTAGCAAAAGGAGGAGGAAAGTGAGAAGTAATACACAGATCAGGCTTATTTCCCATGGAAGGTGGCATCACAAACAGGAAATAAGCATCTTATACCAAGAGTTTTTACCTCATTACTAACCTTTATTAAATTATTCTACACCACAGGAGCTCATTCACTAGGCCAGTTTTATATGTATGAATCATATCTGTGTATAAATATATGTATAAATTTCATATGTATAGATCATGTGTTTGATCCTTATATTCAGCCAGCTCTGTGTTCTACACAGATGAAACATTTCTTGATAAACAGTTCCCTCACCCCCATAGCACACCTGTATGCAGGCTGTGATCATTCTTCCACAGGAAGTCATAGTCAGGAACTTGTGCCTCTTGATGGCTCCTTATCACCATTATCATCTCCTTTAAAATATGTAATCACAACTGGAAAGTTGTTATATTGTTTAGTTTTTAGGGTGCCACACAAGGATATAGGCTAATGGCAGAGCCAGAGCTTAGGCAATTAAGAAATGTCTAGATAATGCCAACATCTGCCCTAGTCCCATGACACAAAGCAAAAACATGCACATAAAGGTGCAGTGTATGGGAATTTAGAAACAGGTGACTCATTTTTTGAGTCAGCAATTATAACACTATATTTTTCATCTTGCAGTTTTTCAGAATTATCGTTCCTCTAAAATTAATATTCTCAAATCTGCTTCCCCTTTAATAACTTCAACTCCTGCTCCCTTGCCATTTGGGAATTGTCTTTCAGACTACCTACAAGCGTTTAGGTCTTCCCTAGGATGTCAAATCACATCTAATTTACCTGAAACATAGAAACTTCTTTCTCACTTCCCTACCCCTTAGAGATTAATAAAATAGCTCTACAATTCTGGGCGGAAATGACATTTATATTACAGTATGGGTGTTTTCTTGAAGCAGTTATCAAAATCTCAACAATGAATTAGCAATAGAAAGAACTTTACATTAAAGATTCAGGATTGGAAGATGTCATCTGTTTTTCTAGTGTGGGTGATCATAGGGGACAATATTTATGTTGGTATCAGAATAGCTTTTCTGTTTCCAATTATCTGAGTTATTTAGGTACCTAATTTAAGATGATTCACCAAGAACCACAGAAAAAAAATCATTATTCCAAGATCACTCAATGAATATAGCTATTGAGACTTAAACTTTTACCAATTAAAAAAAAATTATCTCTCAATATAAAAACTTTAGTACCACTGGGAAAATCACATCAAATTAAGCTGTTCCTAAAACAGGCACGACTTAACTTGTATAGTCATAGACTACTAAAGATGAGAGGTTTTACTGGGCTCTTCATTCCATCCTGTCTCAGGTTAAGAAATTCAGCAACATCCCTGGCAGGTGTTAAGCAATAGAGAGACTACAATCCACAGCCCACAATCCATTTTGTTAAAAATAATATTAATAATAATAATAATAATTATAAAATATCATCTTACTATTATCTAACCCCATTTTTTACCTATTAACTTTCCTAGTTGTGGTTTCTGAAACAACAAAAGTAATTCTTCTTTTATTAACATAACGGGGTCCTGTCTCTGCTAAGTCTTATCTTCTCCAAATATTCTGCTTCTTTAAATGCTCGGGAGACTCAAATGGTAGTCATCATCATCAGTCTAATTGCTTTTTAAAAATCAATAAATGTTTTCACATTTTATAAGTTTCTTGGGAAAACTTTTTCTCCCAAAAATTTATTTTCTTTGAAATCATTCCATTTTATTTCTCCAAGATTCCACTGTTTGAGTGAATTAGACAACAGTTTTCCTGGCATTCCTTTCAAACTTTTCCCTTCATTTGGGAAATAATCATCCCAATTTTTCTAATTTTCCCTTGGAGATACAATACTATCCCACTCTAACTCAATACCATTCAGATTTTATGTTGTAGATCTAAAGTGAATATCTAGATCTATATCTACATACATAGAGGACTTTATACATAAACTTTACATATATATATAGAGAGAGATGATAGATGATAGATGATAGATAGATAGATAGATAGATAGATAGATAGATAGATAGATAGATGAATGATAGGTGATGATAGATAGATAGATAGATAGATGATTGATAGATAGATAGATAGATAGATAGATAGATAGATAGATAGATAGATGACAGATAATAGATAGATAGATGATAGATGATAGATGATAGATAGATAGATAGATAGATAGATAGATAGATAGATGATAGACAGACAGATAGACAGATGATAGGTGATGATAGATGATAGATAGATGATAGATAGATAGATAGGTAGATAGACAGATGATAGACGATATCCTTTAATGTACCTACATATCTATAGCTATACAGATATCACATATATGTATGATATAGATGTAATTTGACTAGTTCTGGTATACAGAACTAGATTTATCTTTTTCATTTGTAACATTAAATCAGTAATATATAATCATTGGTTCAAATTTGTTCTTTTTAATGTTTTATTTCATTTTATATTTCCCCCTCAATGTTAGACTTTTGGCTTGTTTACTTCAGATCCACCTCCCACAAATTTTATTTTTTATGTATATGCATATCAATATGTAATATCTAGAAATGCTTTGTATATGTTTTATTTATTTTCATAAACAGCATTGAGCTATATAGCTATTTAGTTTATTGTTAATAATATTTTTATACATTCACATTAATATATGTAGCAGTTCATTTCTTTGGAGCTCTATGTAGCAGGCTCACATAAAAATATTTTATACTTTATTTATTTTATTTATTTATCTCTAGTTTGTTTTCATCCCTTTGCTACTCCAAATAATGCTACCATTAACATTCTCACATGTGCCGCTTTGTGTACCTAGGCACGGCATTTTCTCAAGTACATACTGGATTGTGCAATTGCTGGGCCTTACAATATGCACATATCCAATTTTTCTCAGTGCTGTTAAATTGTTCTTCAAAATAGCTGAGCCATTTTCTCTTCGACAGAAGTGCATGAAGTTCTCATTTCTCTACATCTTCCCTATCCCTTCATTTATCTTATCTTGCCATTCTTTCTTCCCTTCTGATCCCATATTAGTTATTGAAATCATTCTCATAATTTGAATTTTGTTTTCTAATTTGTTGGTCATAACTCTGATTATATTTTGTACCCTCAGAAAGTAATTTTTCCCAACCAGTCTCAGGTTATGACAGACAGCCTGCATTATTTCTTATTTAATTCCATTTGAAATTTATCACTATCTTTTCAAGAAAAAGAGGAACAACTATATAAATGGTGCAATTTCCTGTGATAGCGTTTTCTAAAAACCTATGAAAATAGATCTTCATACTTCTCAAACTCTTGCTAACAGCATTTTTCTCTAAATGATCTTTGATGATTTATCATTTTTTATTGAATGATTCCCTCACACCTCATTTCCTTCATTGTACATAATGCTATTTGACCATGTGTAACATAAATTCCCCTAGCAAAGGAAAAATAAAAGCAGCAGGAAAAATTAATATTACTTTTCTAACAATCACTTTGCCAATTCTTATGTAGCAGACGTGTATAAGGGCCCCAATATTCCTAGCCTGTGTGGGGGACAGGGGCATGTTCTCCTTTTATTTTGGCGGTGAAACAAAGGAAATAGCCCGTCTTGTTAAACACTCATTCAGATTCTATTCTCTATGTGATGGGCTTCCTACAACTGCGACATAAAGTGTCAATTGAAACCAGCCCTGTCATGGAGACTTTTACAAAATATGAACAGTGCTAAATACCTTAAAGTGAATCGATTTCCACTGAAAGTGTTTTAACCTCCTTTTAGGTCAAGAAATAGCAATTTTCTGAGCTTCACTGTAACGTGAGAATTAATCCTAAGAGGCGGGTGTGCACTGCATACCTCATTTGTTCCATAAAATTCATTGAAAATGCCTTTATATAAGAATGTCCCCAAAACTCATCTCCCCACCTTCAGGCTGAGGTGTCCTTCTCAATGGCAGTGGGGTGATTACTTTTTGAGGGTATCCTTTTACAGTTGAGACTGCTAATCTGTTACTTCCCATAGAAACAAAATTAGGTTAGAGAAGGGCAAAATGAAAGGTAAGACTTTTATATTTATTAAGACAAGAGTGGGCATTGGGTAAATTTTACAAATGAGCAAACTGAGGCTCTGAAAGGTTTGCGACTTTAGCAAAGATTCACAGCTGAGGTTATAATTGTGTTAGACCTGGGCACTGAGCATAATCACAAAAGAAGGACAAAGTACATGAAAAAGCATAAAGCGACACAAAAACATGTTGGGCAATGGTGGTTACTGCCAAACTGCCTGTGTTTTATATCAATAACATCTCTGTGTGGGGTCTTCCATGTAAGGGACAGCAACAAAGTGATGGTAGCAATTATTTCACTAAAAGTGACTGCTTGTTATGTAACAGAAACTAGTACTATTTCAGATATGCTATTAGCTTATTTAACCTTTCCAACATCCCTATAAATTAACATTAATATATCTCTATTTTAATGATAAAGAAACTCAAAGACTTTAATCCAAGATCACAATAAGCAGCAGAGCTCAGCCTATAATCACAGCCAAACACCAGTGCCTATCTGCTTAAAAACTATACTCTCTTGTCTCCACAACTTAAATAGTACCACATAAAAACCTTTCTACATGTATTCTTGGATGGAGAGGTATCTCTATCCAAATACAGGCATTATAAATCATTGTTCCCACAATCAAGCCACCTGGGATTTCTGCTCTTTTATTCAGGGTCAACAGTCTCCCTATGTCTAGAACCATAAGGGGTACATGGTTTTTTCTTTCTTTATCTGTGTCAAGAATGAAAGACCGACCTATATTTTTTTTCATATTTCACTCTTCATCATATAATATTAAACAACCATTTCAGAATCTATACAGAACTCATATTGTAAAACAATATCTTGGCTTCTTTATACACTGGTCATTGAAATACTTTTACTAATGAAAGCCTGTCTTAATAGCACTGACACCAGTAGAGATGGAATGAGGTGCTGGCCATATAAAATCAATCAGTTCTTTGACCCCCTCCCCCCACCCTAGATTCTCAGATGACTTTTGTTCTTTCTGGCACATTATGTCATTTTTTTCCTTCTGAATGTGAAGCATTTACTGATCACTAATATAATTCTTCATTTCTGGGTTCAAGGGGAACTTTTTGCTGACAGATCGGTTGGAAGAAGGAATGGGAACAATTATTTATTTAGAAGGATGATTCAAACTCTCATGTTTTCATTTATTTTTTCCACTGCCCTCGCCAAAGTTCTGAAATGATGTCTTAAGAAGGCTATAAGGGCAAACAGACACAAGTTATCTCTGCTATTTGCTCTCAGTTGTACCTTTTTTTTCTCATTTACTCATGAAAAAATAACTCATTCCTGGTCCATGCAGAGAATCCAACAGAATGAGGAATATGTGTTGCACCTGGGAAAATGGAATATGAAAAACAATGTACTGAGGACAATGAGATGCTTATTTGCCAAAGCAACTGGGGAGATAAAGCATTGCAAGTTCAAATAAATAATGGTTATTTTCATAAGGTAGGTGACAGTACTGTATAATAAATTTTAAAGAACAAAAGATATGGCTCCGCTATCAGTGCAGGCCTACTAAAAGTCAGAAGGATGGCTCATTCTACCATGACACAAGATATTGAAAGTCTCTGGAATGATGCTGCAACCACGTCTGTAAATCTAGACCTAATGCAACCTCTAAGCACTTCGAGTGAATAATAGGTACTATAAGGGCCAAATTTGGATAAAGCCAGGAACTGACACAAAGATGCGTGCTTGGCAATGGCAGTATTTGCTGGAACACAGCTGATTCCCGCTTTCTGAGTTCTTGAAGGAAAACAACACGGTGCTTAAGGCTGCAGGCTCAAATTCCAGAACACCCAGTATCATCAAATCTTGGTCTTACCTTCCATTACTTGCCTGACCTTGAGAAAGTTATTGAAACATATCATTCCTCAGTGTCTCATCTGAAAAATGGTGAAATAAATTGATGAAGGGAAACCACTGAAATGAAAGAACCAGACAAATAGACTGATGTTCACTGCTGGGAATGAACACTAGAAAAACATCAATTAGAGAAAGGATCTTAAGTGTAAGGTTTTCCCTCTCCATGCAAATAGGTCATGGATCCTTGACTGGATACTATAGAACGTGGAATGAAACCTTCAACAAAATTTCAGAAGAGAAAGCAGAGCCCAGATATTTTACCAAAATCTCCACCCCCATCAAATGAGCTTTTCCATTATGCCATGGAAATTAACTGTTTGCTCTTAAGAACTATTGAGTGATTATTCTTTTAAATAGGTTTTAAGTCTGGATCTAATTTTTACTTTGTAATGGTCTATTATATTTAACTAATAACAATGCTTTTGCTGCGGATTTATTTCTCCAACAAATATAAGATGAATAACTGAGGAGGCAATCTCCTTCAAAACTGCCCTTTTGATAGTCTCTAAGGAGAGTCTGAAGAGAAAAAAAAGTTAAGAAAATTGCTTTAACTCTAAGAGTATTTATTTAATTCAGTTAGACTTCTTTTCTTTTCTTTCTTTTTCTTTTCTTTTCTTTTCTTTACTCTTCTTTTTGTTGTTGTTGTTGTTATTATTGACACATTGTTCAGAATGGTTTGTGCTTTCATTTTAGTTGCTTTTATCCAGTTACTGCTCCAAAGCTGGAGGTGGAGGAACTAACATGAGTACTTTCTAATTTTTGCACGCTTTGACTGTGAAAGTAGAGAAGAAAATTTGATGAGATCAACAAGAGACAATTTTTAATGACAAGGTCCTTGGGAAGCTGGGAAGTCAGAGCATCAGGAATAAGGTGACTAATTTTAGAAGTCAAGGGCAGTGTGAGGTTATGTGTTTCAGACAGTAAGCAGGGCATACAACTGAGCCTGGAATTCTGTTTCTGTTAGCCACAAACCTCCCAGGGCATATGCCCAATTCAGAACTGCAAGAGGATACAGGAAGCCTTGCTGTTCACAAAAGAATGAAAGCAAGAATGGGCCAGAAGTTTCAATGTGGGGTTATTTGAGATCATGGATTCCAATGATTTAGCAAGAAATTCAGAAGACACCCTGACAAGTCCAATCTGTTTCTTCATCAACTTTGATATTGGCTGTGTCCCTCAGGCACTGAAGGAAGCAGCAGTCTTTGTTCTGCTACTATTTGCTTTGTCAAAAGCCAAGAGGGGAGGTGAAACTCAGGCTTCAGCAGAAACAGTGAGTCCTGAAGCAATATTTGAGCTTTCAATCATTCCCACTTTGATTTCTATTACTCAGCCTGTCTTTCTAGGCCCATTACCACACCCTTCTTCATCAGGGCCAACTGGATGATGAGAAGTAGACACCTGGAGATCAATTTTACCCATAAGAATGATCCATTGACTGAGCTCATTTTCCCCTGCTCTTCAGAAAAGACTGTAGCTCATCTCCTCACCATTCCCAGTGCAGACACCCCTACAACGTCTCCAGGCTTTCCTCCTTCTGTCATTCTACTCAACTATCTTCTAAGACCCAATTCAAATTATGCCATTTTCTGCATTGAAGGTAGATAGCCACATGTTCAGCTCCATCACTTCCTAGCTGTGAAACTCTGGTCAAGTTACTCAACCTCTCTGAGCCTATTGTAAGGCATGGACCATAGTAGTAACCTCATAAGGTTGCTATGAGGATTAAATGAGAAAATGTGTAAATGGTGTCTGGTATGTTTGGAGGTACTCACTAAATTCTTACTTTGCCCTGATGTGTGTGACTCTCTAATTATTCCAGGCAAGCGCTCAATCTCATCTGTTGCTAAAGATGAAAACTGTAGGTCAGGAAGGATTTTATCTCTCTAAATTATTTAAAAGAAGTCAAGTTTTATTTATACACACACACACACACACATATGTATATACATACATACATACACACATACATATACATATATATGTATGTGTGTATATATGTATGTGTGTGTATATATATATATATAATTAGGCAAGGCTAGGGCATGTTCCTTTTTATTAGTATTATCATCGTTATGAAAATAGCACTAAAATCTACCCTTTAAAGAACAACTTTATTATTCCACTTGATCATTTCAATGGCTTTGTGGTAAATGTTTTGGTTATTAGTTGAAATTATCCCAAAGCTTAACAGCTTAACACAGCAACTAATTTAATATACCTCATGAATATGTGCCCAAGAAATTTGAACAGGGTTCAGCAGAGTAGTTCTGCTCTTGTGGTATCAATTGAGGTCATGTGAGGTATTTGTCTGGTGGGTAGGCTTATTTAGAGGATCAAAGATGGCTTTATTCACAAGCTTCATGCATTGGGATGGCTGGAAGAATAAGCTCTATTGGGACAGTCAGTTGAAATGCCAACATATGGCCTCTCCAGCTTGGTATTTTCAGCACAGTCAGACTTCTTAAATGGCAGCTCCGGCTTCCCAGCAAGCCAGAAAGTAGAAGCTGCATTCTTTTAAGGCCTATGCCCAGAAATTGCCAGAGTGTCACTTCTGCCATATTCAATCAGTCAAAGCAGTCACAGCACCCATTTAGATTTAAGGAGAGGGAACACAGACTTTACCTCTTGATGTGAAGAGAGTTAAAGAGTTTGTGTTTCTATTTAATCCACTAGTCAGTATTATCATTATTAGACTTATTTTGCAAATACAGTTTAACTTTCAAAACAGCTGACTGACTTGCCACAACATCACCCAACTAGTGGTGAAAGATTGACTCAGAAATGTCAAGCCCTCCATGCCTCCTCTCGTTTTAACCAGTAATCTGTGTTTTAGTCCTTCTACTGTCTCTCTCTCTCTCATTCACACACACACACACACACACACACACACACACACACACACACTCTAGCAGGGCTAGAAATGAATGCTCATTCAAGCAGTTCTGTTACCTTCATGGAGGAGTGCCGTGGGAATTGTAATGGCAATCAGTTTCCCCGCTGCAATTGGAAAGTTGGTTAATGTATTGGCACTAATACAGCGCCTCTTCCCATCACAGCAGAATTGGCTGTTACTGTTATACTTGGATTATGGCCACTTCTCCCTCCTTTGCAAAATTTAAGTCTGTGATGTACTCGTCAAGGGAAATGATGATGGAGTTACAGCAGGCCAGTGATTAAATTTGCTCAGCAACAATCCGTAAATAACCTACACATTCCATTTGACAGCTTTGATTTAGTCCCTAACTTGTACAAAGGGCTGACTTCCAGGTACTGCAATGGAAAACAAGCCAGGGTGTAGGCAGAGGGCCATGATGGCATGGGGAGGAGAGGGAAAGCCTGTGTGGGGGCCAGATTGGTCTCAGAACTTAAATGAGAAATGATAAGCAGACAAGCATCTTAAGAAATCTCTCTCTCTCACACACACACACACACACACACGCACGCACGCACGCACGCACGCACACATTAAATTGGTTGGCCTCTCATTTGCCCTTTTAAACTGTCTATTCCAAATCTCTTTCCTTCTCTGCCCATGTTCCGCCTGTGGCAGGTGAGCTGAGAAAACTCACTTCCATTCTGCTGGATTCTGACTATGGAATTTAGCTGGTGCTTTCTCTCATTGCAGGTGATTTCAGTAGAGTAAGGAGAGGATGAGCAATGCCATTATTCCTGGATAATAAGAATCGATGAATCTTATTATGAGGATTTTCTTCCATTTTTGTTCTCTTATTGTGCAGGGCCTCAAACTCTGTTTAAACTTACATATGGAATATGCATTGGCGCCCAGTTCTAAATGCCACCAAATCGTCACCAGGTGAGAGACATAGTGAGAGAACTAAGGAAAGCCAGACTAAGAAAAAGGAATTTATGCCATCCAAAATACATTGACAGAGAATGTCTGTCAATTAGCACAGGTTCATTTCTTTTTGTAAAATAATAACCATGACAAAAGATACAAGGATTTTGTAACAATCCCTTCACATACAAGAGGATTTTAGTATTTAGTATTTTAAGTCTTGCTGGCTTTTTTTGGCTCTATGTTGTTTCAAAGAAAGTAATTTGAGGTGAACGTATTTTCTTTTTCTCAAAAAAAAAAAAACTGTATAAGGTATATTGTTTTGTTCCACACCATAAAATTCACCTGTTTTAAGTACATGATTTCATAATTTTCAATAAATTTAGAGAGTTGTGCAATCTTCACAGCAATCTAATTTTAGAATATTTTTATCACCCTGAGAAAGACCTTTTGTCCACTTGCAGTCACTCCCTGTTCATATGGCCAGCCTCGGGCAATAACTAATCTATTCTTTGTCTCTCTAGATTTTCTTTTTCTGAACATTTGCTATAACTAAAATCATTCAACATGTGATCTCTTGTGTCTGCCTTCTCTCACTTAGCATAATATTTTTCAGGTTCAACGATGTTATAGCATGTATCAATATGTTGTTTCTTTTTATTGCAAATAGTATTGCATTGTATGGATATATCACATTTTGTTTATTCATTCACCAGCCAATAAACATTTGGGTTGTTTTTACTTTTTAGCTATTATGAACAATGCTGCTATGCACATTTCTCTGCAAGTCTTTGTGCAGACTTGAATTTTTATTTCTCTTGGGTAGATACGCAAGAGCAGAATTGCTGGGTAATATTAAATATCTATTTTTTACATTTTAAGAAACTATCAAACTATTTTCCAAAATGGCTGCACCATTTTAAATTCCTAACATCAATCTAGAAGGATTCAAATTTCTCTATATTCCTACCAGTTATTGTCTGACTTTTCAATTATAGTGATTCTCTTGTATGTGAAGTGATAGGATTCTCAGGCAAATACTTTTAATATTAGTGCTATAAATCAAGAAGATAGAAAAATTTTACATTTTAATGAAAACATGACTCTTTTCTAGGCACTTGAAGGTTCAAGGTGGAATTTCACAAACTTTGAGGGTTAGTTCTAGTTTTCTTCACGAACTGATCCAATTATCTCAAAAACATGCTTATGAATAGACCAGAATTTTGTGTCTGGTGGTATTGCGACATGTTAAATAAATGAACATTGTCCATCACTGAAAACATATTTCACACATATGGGAGATGTGGCATTATCACCTGCTACTTGCTCATGACCCCTTGTGTTGTTTTCTCATATTTTATAAAACTCTGACTGTAGGCAGATTTTCATTCCTGGTAACCAAGAGTCATTTAGGAAATATTTAAGTAAGCTGAAGAAATGCTCTAAGGTTAATCCCAAAGAAAGGACCCAAACGAATAGAGAACAGCATCCTGACAAGAGAAAATCACTAATAGGAAATCGACTGGAAAAGACAGATAAAGCTAACCAGCAATAATGGAGATAGGAAGAATTTTAAGCAGACCATTAAACAGAGGCTCAAGTTTCATCAATTGACCTCACACTAGTAAGATAAAAACAAAAGCTCATTTCCAGTGAACATGCTCAAGAAAACTAGTGAATGCCATAAAGTCTTATTATCGGGTATACTTATCCATATAACAAATACTTCTATGTGTCTCAGCAATTTAGAATGACCAACTGTCCTAGTTTGCTGGGGCTGAAGGGTTCCCTACAATGTGAGACTGACAGTTCTAAAACTGAGAAAGTCCAGACAAACTATTTGGTCACCTTACTTGTCAGAAAGCATAAAGCTCTGTGAGGAAGAAAGATAAGAAATTTGGTAGAAAAGTCAACCTATATGGGAGTCAGGATATTTGAGGTTTCATATATTTTTCACTCTCTTAGTAACTGGCTCTGACCTAAGGAGTGGGTTGGCCCCTCTGATCCTGAGGGGTATGAAATAGGATATCTCAAAGATCTTTTCCAATTCTGATATAATTCTTTAGATGTATATGATTATAATTAGAACCGGTTTTCTTTTTCTTTCTTTCTTTCTTTCTTTTTTTTTGTTGATCCCTAACCCCCAAGCCCAGTCACAAAAAATATAGATAATTAGGTATAGGAATATGACATTTAAATTCAGAATTTTGCCACTTCTGATACTTTAGCAATGTTCGTTAATAAATTGTCTGTTGTGCCCCATAGTTATTTTCACATCCTAAACTGTATAAAATTGAATAACATTATGTTATTAATATATTAAATATAAATATTTTTCTGGTTCTGGAATTCCTCAAAGAACCCAAATTCTAATCCTAATGAGCTGAAGCTTTTTTCATGGGATTCAAAACAGACTCTGGCTCTAATTTCAGAAGTTAGAATAGCATCTTGTCACAGTAACTGGAACTTTGTAGAAACTTAATAAATATTCATTGAATGCAAATGAACAAATAAATCTTCAATTTTATTTTAAAGCTAATATGCCCCAAATAGGTGGGGGAGTTTTTCTTGTCTATTTTCTTATCTTTTTATTTTTAAAAATGTTATGAGAATAATAACTAACACTGGGTTTATAAGCATTAAAGGGGAAAGTATATATGAAAATTGTAAATAATAATGCAATTTATAAATGTACCCTATTAAGGTGTCCTGTTAAAAAAAGAAGGACACCGAGTTTATAGACATCAGGACTCATTCAAGAGTCAATAATTTATATGGGCATTCAGTGAAGCTCTAAATTTCCATTCTGAGAACCAAAGCTGTTTTTAGGGTTTATTAAAACCTCTGATTGTTTAAACATATATGTGTCTAAAAATACACTTAAAGAAAATAAACTGCTGATATAGCTTAATTTCATCTAAATCCAGATGTGTAAGGTATGAAGTTCAATTAATTGAAAATAACAATAACCTTAGGTAAAAACAAGCAAACATAGGCACACACCACCACCACTTTCACCACACCAAGTAACTGGTGAGGGAGGAATTTGATCCAAACTTGATAATCAATTCAGGAGATTGGTTCTTTTCTTTTTAAGGCAAATGGCACTTGTTTTATTATGATTTTAGGATTTTCAGCCTCTGAACTATTGACATTTCAGCTGGATCATTCTTTGTTGTAGGATGTTACCAGCACACTGCAAGATGTTGAGCAGCATCCATGGCCTCTATCCACTAGATGCCTGGAACACCACCCTCAATCTCCTACCTCCTGCCACATTGTGACAGACAGAAAACATCTCCAAACATTGTCAAATGTTCCCTGGGGGTTGAGGGTGGGGGAATTGCCTTGTTTAGTAACCACTGATTTATCCTGAGGGTATAGGAACTAGCTGGGAGAAGTATAAATAATAAAACATTAGATACTTATATAAAAATTATATTGTGACCACTCTGTTAAGAGTTTACATCCTTACCTACGATTACTGCTCACCATAAAGTAATGTCACTTTTGCCCTTAAACAAAATTGAGACATTGTGCCCATCACACTTCTCTTCCCTGGAAATAATATTGTTTCTTTGACCCTTGTTCTCTCTTGTAGTTCAAATTCAGCTTTGTTTACCAAAGTCACATTTGGGAAAGCACCCATCTGTAACAAGTAGTCAGGCCTTTTGGTAATGTTTGCTATTTCAAAAGGTTTTGCTTGTCACATTTTAGAAACTTCTCTGATACTGAAACTCCCCATTATTGTGTGTTAGTTTCATTCATTCCAGTGAATTTTTCTGCTAACAAAGTAACACTATTCCTTGCAATAAGTGAAACTTATAAATTTTAATTTTTAGGGTGTGTGATAAAATACATCATGAGAAGCTGAGGCAAAGTAGTTTCAACAATTTATCTAAATCAATGAGAGTTAGGGAAAGCAAATAGTTCCTGAAACATCATAAAGATTTGTGGATTTTTCTCCTCCAAGAAACCCCTTCTACCTATGCATATTTGGTTGCTGCCCATTTACCAGAAATAGCTCAATGAAATTATTGAGGAAAAATTACTAAATATAAGTAATATCTAAAGTATTATTACATAGTTTCATTTTTACTGAGCCTACTACATATAAGACAACTCCCTCAAAATCTTATTGTCTAAAACTCAACCTAGCCAAAGATGAAGTAAACATATTCCCTCTCCCACACTGCAAAAAACAAACAAACAAACAAACAAAAAACATAAAAACACTTGTTTCTTTTCTGAATGATGATCTCATTGGAAGCACCTTTTATATCTTCTTGCCCAAGCTAGTAACCTCAGGATTGTATAAGCCCAATGTATTACTCATAAACATCTTCATCTTTCCATCCTACTGCTATGCATTTGGTCCAAGCCTCATATTAAGTTTTTGTAATGCTGAAAAAAATTAATAGTGTTTTGTTATGGGCTGAGTTATGTTTCCCCAAAATTCATATGTTGAAGCTATAATCCCCAGTACCCTAGAATGTGACCACATTTTAAGATACATACTTTAAAGAGGTAATTAAGTTAAAATGAGGCCTTCAGGAATGGTACTAATTCAGTATGACTGGTTTCCCTTCTAAGAGGAGTTTAGGACACACAAAAGGATACAAGGGACGCATGCACAGAGGAAAGGCCATGTGAAGACACCAAAACTAGGTGGTCATCTGCAAGATGGTGATCATCAAGGAGAGAGATCTCAGAAGAAACTAAACCTACCAACACCTTGATCCATGAACTTCTAGCCTCCAGAACTGTGAGCAATAAATTTCCACTATTTAAGCCACATCCTCTGTCCACACCCTTGACCAGGGTACATGCTAAAATACCTCTTTAGCTTGGTGTACCAACAACTCCACCATCTAGACTTGTGAACCTCTACCACTTTTCTAAATGTACTAGCACTGGTACTTTACACTCTAACCATTCTCATATTCTTTGGAGATGTTATGTGGTTCCATGACCCCACAGTTCAGCCTCTGTTTCACTTCCTACTGGGAATACCTTCTCCACAGTATTTACCTTTTGGATATTTATTTTAAGTCCAATTCATGAAAAAAAAATTTTTTTTAATGTTGAGCCTTCCTCAATATAGAAAACCACTCTTACGTTGTTGCCTCATTGTACTTCATTTATCCCAACACCAATGACACTTCACTGCACTTTATTTCTACAGGACTGTCTATACCACTGAAAAATCAGGGGTTATATTTTATTTATCTTTAAATCCCCTTGTGCTCACTGATGTATTTTAAAAAGTAGAATGAATGAAGACTGCAGGAGTAAATGAACATATAGATTTAGGCTAAGTAAGGAATAAAAGTATTTCTGATAAATATCTACAGACAATTATTGTGACACCAAATCAGGAGGTCTTCACACTTGTGAAGTACAAGAAAGGCTATGTTAATGAGTGGGTTGAATTCATTGCTAATAAAGAAAATATTAAAATAAGAAATGACATCCATTGGGCCAGATAAATTCAGACATACTTTCATTCTTTGATCATAATAAAACAGAAATTTGAAGACATCAAGAGAAAGTAACCAACCAAAGTGGTTTTTTATTAGCCGTTCAGTATAGCTCCTTGCCAAAAGAGAATCTCTTCTAACTTTCAAGTGAACCTGAAAACCCAGGCTGTCTTATGCTACTTGACCCTAGGTATGAACAAAGAAGGATTATTTTTAAGATGACTTTGCTGAATATAACAGGGTTATGCTGCTTCAAAGTGGTGAAAATATTCTAAATCTTATTATTGCTTACCCTGAGGCATAAACTGTAACATCCTCCCACAATAGTATTACCTCATTTTGGGCTCTAGAAAAAAAAAATCTTATAAAATAGGAATTTTCATGGAAATTTTATAAACATGGGATGTTCATTTCTCTTATTTCATAGTGTATAATTTATCTTCTTGGAAGGGGGCCCACACATCTTAGTGAACTTGCTTAATACTCAGTGAGTTATTTTCATATTCTTAAAAAAATAAAAAGTGATATTATTACATGGTGAAGTTAAAAGGCCTCCTGGGCAAACAAATCCTCCAGTTTCCTTGAATTTTGTCTTCTATATACACACGAAAGGCAGCTCTACAAGGTAGCAGGGGTTGTGAGTTGATGTAAATCTGTGTGCTTCCATTGCCCTCACTTCTATTTTTCTTTCCACCACTCAAGCAGCCCTAATAGCTTTATAGAGGCACTGCACTCTGAGGGAGGACAGATACCCTCCCGGAACAATAATCAGTTAAATGACTAAATATAGTTCCTAAAACCACAATAAAGTCTAAAGGATACATGCTTTAGATGGGCAAGGGCTATGCTTTACTGAGAGAAAAGGGGAAATCCTGGCTTCTCAGAATTTCCAAAGATAAATATCACTAACCAAGTTTAAAAGATTGAACAGAGACTTCATGTTAAAAACCATAAAGCAGAGAATGCACCATGAGTAAAGCAATTTACCTTCCCTGACCCCAAAAGGAACTATGTTTTCAGGCAGCAGGCAAGAAAAAGACTGTGCTGGAGAGACTGGGATAAAGAGGCTGGTGCTTAAGATCTCCCCACCAACTCCATATGTAAAACTCTCCTTAGACACATAAGGAACAGCAGAGTGAAAGAGACATTGAGTGCAGGGTAAGGAGGATCCCAGAGCAGTACTGTCAGTGCTACGCTTCTCAGAGCTCACTCCAGAATAATTTCATGCCTCTGAGAAAATCCCTGAGATGAGACGGGCAGCCTAATGCACAGGGAGAGATTTGGTAATGACAGAGGGAAATGCCCCAGCAGACTAGCTTGAAGAGAAGCTCCACAGAATCCCTTACACACTGAAGCACAGCTAAGAAATTTCCAAACTTCCAAAGATCTGATAAGGGGCTCTGAGGACCACACTGTAGGATCATCCTGGGTTTGAACTCAAGATGCAGAGTGTGTGGGCCTCATAATTTGGGGGCTATGGCAGCAACCATAGTCAGAGTCCAGGCAGTTCCTGAAGCTATGAGGGTCAAGGCAGCCCAAGAAGGCACCAGAGACTATTTCCTCAACACTCCCCTGGGAAAACTGATTATGTCTTGGGAGAAGAGAAGCTGAAGTACAGGGGCAAAATTTCAATTTAACTGATTATTTACATAAAAGAGACAGGGTTTTAAACCAAAGCTATCTAAGCTTCCCTGAAGGGAACAAATAGTTTTCCAACAACAGTGCACATGTTGACTTGAGAGCAAATATAGAAAAGTAAAGAAAATTGCCTTTTTGAGTATCTGGGTTGGTACTGTAAAATTAAATCCACTATAATACAAAAATCTGTATATATATTGTCAGTGAGAAGAAACTTTTACGGGCCCAAGCAATTTTCACCAATCATGTTCTAATAAATGATTCTCTAGTACTGATGTATCCTCAATAAAGACTGATGCATGGAAACCTAATGGCAGCCATCGTCTTTCTTTCCCCCAATATCTGACTTCCAGACTCAACATAAACCTCAGTTTGCTTCTACTGTTCCTCTTCTCATGAATCCATCTATTAATAAAGCAGAAAGTAATCTGGGAAACCAAGAGCCATCACTGTGCCTTGTGTTCTGAACTCTGAGATGAATAAGAAAACAGCAATGTCCCCAAGCACCTCAAAAATTCCTA
This sequence comes from Cynopterus sphinx, assembly GCA_030015415.1. NCBI lineage: Eukaryota > Metazoa > Chordata > Mammalia > Chiroptera > Pteropodidae > Cynopterus > Cynopterus sphinx. Next base: position 93,350,243 of record CM057385.1, on the reverse strand, counting down.
GCAGCTACACACACATACCAAGTGTGGTAAGGCACCTGAAACCCTCATCAACTGCTGGCAAGAGGGTAAAGAGCAACCATTCTGGAGATCCGTTGGGCAATATTTACTCAAGATGAAATTACCCATATCTTACAACCCAGCAGTTCCACTCATAGATATATATCCAACAGAAAAATGTATCTCCATTACTTCAAAAGATCCATACCAGAATGTTCAAACAGCACTGTTTGCAGGAGAAAAAACAGCCTAAATATTCAAGGATGGATAAATTGTATAATCACACAATGGAAAAATATATAGCAATGCAGATGAATAAATAAAATGAAATAGATAATTATGGGTGAATTTTATAATGCTGAGTGTAGGATTCCATTTTTAGAAAGTACTCAAAAGACAAAACAAATCTAGAAGACAGAAGAGTGATTACCCTTAACAGGGAGTAGAGGCTAGAAGGGAGGCGTGAGGCTTCCGGATTGTTATATCTTGATCTTATGGCTTCATATAGGCATGTGTCTGTTTGTGAAAATTCACTGGGTTGTATATTTATGATCTGTTTATCATTTAAAATACTTTACATTGTATTATATATTTTACTATGTTCTATTAATACCTATTACATTCCAGCAAAAATTTATAAAAATTTATAAACATTCCAAAAAACAAATATATATTCATGGAGGACCCCAGATCTATTTCCATCACTTGCTAATACAGAAACCGAGTTTGCTTTTTCCTGAGATTTCCACAGCTTCCAACTAAAACTGTCAAAGTTCTCCACAGCCAGCTGCATGAATATACAAAGGTTCTTGGAAGCAAAAATAGGTAGGAAATGTCAGAATACTCATATTGCACTTCCTACTGTCCCCTTTTACTGACTAAAAAAAAAACTTTGAGAACCCCAAACTGTAATTTCTCCTTCCCATCTTAAATGCTCTAAAATCACAATCTTAAAAAGCATCATTTCAGAGGCAGACAGGCACACCAGCAGGTGCTATTTCTAATTCCTCACGGCTACCGTCTGCACAGAGTGCTGAGGGATAAAAGCAGTGATGAGAGCATTCTTTCCACAATTTCATATTCATGGAATTTGTTGTTACTTAACTTTTCACAAATCATTAGGCTGAAGTACCTCTCCATTTTTCCCCCAAATAGTGTCATTTGACCTGGTATCCAGATTAATACAGCCTCTGCTTTTGAATAGATTTCCTCACAAGTGGCAATCTCTAATAGGGTCACGTTGAGAGGCAACTCTACTGCATGCTACCCATTGCACGTTAACATGATGAGGGTAATTTCAAATGGCATTCAATCAAAAACCCTGAAAGTTTTATTAGTGAGGTTGGGGGCTTTCTCGTGTTCAGATGAGGCTCATTGCAACTCGACTTTGACATTTTCAACTAAGATTTCAAAGGATGAGAATTTTTTAAACCGTGCACGTACCCAATGGTCTACATTGCCTTACAGATCAAATGGTTGGTTGTGTTTTTAGAATATTGAATGCAAATTCCTTTTTTTCTTCCAAATAAAAACAATAGACCAGTTGCCATTTAACCATCAATATGTAAGATAAATCACACATTAAACCATGAAGAACAAAATCTGTGTCTTGCTGGAAAAAAAAAAAAACATTAGTCTTGGACTGCTTTAAAAATATGCACCTGTATTTTGTTACAACATATACCCTTTTTCAGGATAGAACTACTTATATAAAAAGTGAGACCCAGAAAGAACTTTGGGGGCTAGGATGGAATTGCTTACCTCTTCCCATTTTCTGCAGTCAAAAAGATTTTGGGTAGAGTCTTGTCTTAATTGAAAAACATATAGAAATACATAAGCCATTATACCTTGGTTGGGATGGTGTTGGGCAGGGGGAGTAGCAGCATATCTGAGAATTAAAAAAAAAAAAAAAACTCAACCAAGACCAGTTATCACTTTCCAAGAAATTCATGATCTTGAATAGTCTAGACAAAAATTAAAATGATAAAAAAATTGTGGTTAAATCGTTATTCCAAAATGAGGCATTTTAAAGATTGAGACCCTGTGAAGAGTGTGTTATTCTGACCTAAGTAAAGCAAGATTGTTAAATTATTAGATTTAATTTCTTTGTAACTTTACCACTCAAGTGACCCAACATGGAGTCAGGCTGAGAATTTAGACAATAATCCAAATATCCAACTGTCTTGCTTCTACCATCAATTTCTTTAGAAAAAAGAAGAAGAAAGGATGAGAGCAAAATCCCCCAGTGCTTTTACTATGTTCTTGCTACAGTTTTTATGGTCATTGGATATTTTCCCAGTCTGTGACTTTTCCTTCCTGTGAGCTAATCCAGGTACATCTAAGGCGTGGTTCATCTCAAGTCCGAACTTTATTTTTCCAACATCAAAAATACTTGTTTTTCTACTTTTTACTATAAAAGAAGTTATGCAATTGTTAAAATCTGAATTGCTAGGGGAAGGAGAGAAGAGATTTCTCCCCATTTCCAAAAAATAAAACACTTAGTAGCACTTTGGCAGCTGGATTTTCATTCTTCTTTTATATACACATATAATCTTATAGTCATTACATAAATTATATAAAATTTTATCCAATAATCAGAAATATATCTGAGGGCATTTCTAGAGCAAGTAGAAGCTCAACACCGAAATCTCACTAATGGTCTCTAAATGTTTTAGACATGGTATCATAATACAATGGAATTCTTATTCTTCAATGAACTCACAGTTATTAGTTATCATGACTTGGTGCAAACCAACTCCATAGAATTTTCTCCTCAGTTGAAATTTGGAAAGCAGGTAGACATCAGAACAAAGATTCCTCAAAAGAAAGGTCACATAGGTGCTAGATAGCCTTCTTCTGTGTTTGCCCTGCCTATATTTGTCCTTCCCACATAGAAAAATAATTCTGAACACGAATATTCACTTTCCCTTTCTGGGGATTTATTTATTCCTGAATTCTGAGTATATGCTATTCTGCAATGCCTTCTTTGCTAATACCGATTTTCTCCTTCCTTACCTAATTTTGCTTCTCCCACAAAGACCAAAGTAGCACACACACAAAAAAAGATTATGGGGATGCAAGAAGAAGTGATAAAGGAGCAGAGGTAGGAAGCAATGATCAATATTGAGAGATTCCAGCCTGAAATCTTTTGAGTCCTGGGAAAACCTATCTGTATATTCAAGAATAAAATTACACTTATTTATTTAAGTAGGTTTGTGCTAATGAAAAGGGAGTATTTATCCTCAAACAACTGGACTGAGTTAGCAGCTCATTTTCTAGCTTGCTTTTTAATTGAAAATTATTATTAGTATCATTTGATTTACTTTTACTGTTCATAACCAACATCACAAAAAAGCTCAGATTTGAACAGTTTAAGGGAAATAATTAGAAAACAACTTCAGATTTTTTTAATTGCTTTCACTCTATTAAGCAAAGTAGTGTTGTGAAATATTGGACTCTATCACTGATGTTTGTTTAATAGACCATGCCTCCATTTTGTTTTATTGTTTATGCATAACATTTTCACTTTCTGTGAGAAGAGGTTTTCACAAATGCTATTAAAAATGCTTTGTGAAAAGAGGTTATTTTGAGCTCCCAAACCAAAAGTTTGGCTTGGAAAGTCAGTTAAGTATGCCTTAAAGAAATTAAAATAAGTATTGCCATCATACCATGTATGACAATAGTCTCTGGATCAAAATTCTTTAAAAAGATGGACTTTAAAATAATTAAGCCTAGTCATGTAACGAAAATAAAGAAAATTTGCTCAGGGTCAAAATATGAGGTTTTTAAAAAGAATGATACATGTCTTGAGTTAAATATCTCTAAGCCCAAACTTTAATTTTAACATATTCCTTGTGCTCAAGATGTTGTTCCCTCAGAACAAAGAGATTCCAAGTCTTGAATCATGCAGGATCCAGTGCTTGCTTAAAACAGTAGCCCTGTAATCAAAAGCCATCCTGTGATTTGCAGAGTATCATATGAAAGAAAAGATTATGATGCCTCTTGCAAGGAGTCCATCAGCCATTAATCCCTGGGCATAAATGTTCCCATCTCTTCTAAGCACCCATAGTAATATTCAAACTCATTGCAAAACAAATTTCACAATACATTGTTCCCCAAATTACTTTTTAAAGCACAAATACAGGCTTATAAATATCCATTATCACTTTCACATACTTTTTTTATGTCTGCTTTAGTGTATAGACTATTAAAAACTCAAAGCATCTAGACATTTCTTCACATTTTCTTTTGTAAAGTCAGGAATTAAATATCATGACAGACATAATGAAATCTTGAGGTCAATTAATTATTTCCAGAACTCAAAATAAAATTATGACAGTACTGATTTGTCTCAGACCTCAGTTTTTTTCTGCCAATCCTGTGCCACCAATAGGGGTCTACAACATGTTATTTAAATGATGGGTTTCATTTCTTCTATATTTTGGCCAGTGATTTCCCACCATCCTTAGCCCATTCTCATGCCTACAATAAAAGTGAACTGACAGTATTATCTTCCCATTGCACACCAACTATTTTTTCATATTTGATTCTATTGAATCTTCTAAACAAATCTACGTGGTAGAAGCTATGATTCCCATCTTACAAGAGTATTAAATGAGGCTAAGGTGTATAGTGATTTAAAGTGATAAAAGTTACTGGGCACAAATTTAAATATTGATTTGTCTAATTCCAAACCCTGTGCTCTGTTACAAGGCTATAAAAAGAGGCTTAATGTCTTTTCTATTCCAAAGAAGTGTTTATTGCACTTTCAGAATTATTCATGGTAGATATTATGCCACATGGAAATCTCCTAGCAAGGTCACTCCACATTTGCTTTCATGGCCTCGAGCTTTAGGACACCATCATTGTCATTAGAAACAACAGGCCTCTGTAGGTTGCTCTGGGAAAATTGAGAATGTAAATTACAAAACGAATCTTCTTCCCTTCTAAATATTCTAACCAATTAATAAGAGGATGAAATTAGAACATATTTTTTTATATAATATCATCTTTGATATTATGTGGCACACTTTGCTGGTTGACTGTCCATTATCTATTCTCTTTCTTCTTCCTAGCAGAACCTCAGTTTTGTTTAGTTATCCATGTCTCCTTTGCACTGCCTCAAAAGGAAAAGTAAACTCATCCCATTCAAGGAGTGGTAGTAAATGGCCTAAAAGTTATTTTTCCTGTTGTTAATGATTAGTTAAGGAATGTCCATGAAATACAATTAAGGTCATTGAGACTTCCCTGTTAAAAGAACTATTTCCATTTTATGAGCAAAGGCAGGAACATAGAAAAATACTAATGACCCCCTTCTGCATACTTCATCAGGACACTGATGAAAGACATTGGAGGCACTCAGTATTTCTATCAAGGTATAATTACATGATGAGTAAGAAAGAGAGACAGACAGACAGAGACAGAAAGGGACTGAGAGAAAATTTGGTTGTCAGCTAGAATCAATTGCTAAGAGCTTTTCTTACAAAGACAGTTCCTTCAAATTAAAGGTGATTTGGTTATTGTCCATGTAATGCTCTCTGGAGGAAAATTAGACTCTCCGAAAACATGAAAATCTCTTTTCTCCACAAATGGTAGACTCTCTACTGAAACCCAGAGTCTCTGCATCAGCTGGCTTATGGTCCTTTATTAAGGCTTCAGAAGTGTACAGTAAGCCAGTTTTCCACACTGACTTCCACTGTACATGGTATTATGGTGAGCTGGTTGCCTTTTTAAGCTTCACATAGAGCTCCAAATGCCTCTTAGGAATAAGCACGACTGTGAGTTGAACAGAAATCAGAAATTATTTCTCTATTCTCCACTCAGAATTTGTGATTATAGTTTAAATAGATGTTATGGGTCTGAGAGAAAGAGCCAAGACATATGATGTTTAAGATGGAAACCTCTTGAAACTGGAGAGGGGACATTGTTCATAGAGTCAAGAGAACAGGAGGAAATCTATTTAAAAAAATCACTTGAGTTTGCCAATATTGAAGAAGAATGTGGTACAACTGAAATACTGTGAAATTAGGCTTCACATAACCTGAGTCAGAACCCCAGGTCTACCATTTACTTGCTGTGGAACTTAGATTAATTTATATGACCTTTGGTTTTTTCACATATTTACCAATATTTAGCAAGAATCTTGAAAGAGTCTAGACAGTCAACCATTCTCCTTCCAAGTTTATTTTTATGCCTATCCTCTTTATTTTCCTATGTGTACATCACTGGCCTTGTGCTTATGACATCTGTAGTCAAACTTGATATCTGGACCAGAATTTCCATAGCATTATGGGGTACCACCTACTGGCTGCCTCTGGCCCATGGAAGTAAGACACAGCAAACACAATACCACAAGCAACATTCATATTCTGCTTTAGTTTACAAAATGAATTCACATACATTCTCAATTTCGTCTTCACAACAATCTCATGAGACTAGTAGCACTGAGACTCCCATTACATAGATAATGAAAATGAGGCTCAAGACTTTTAAGTAATTTTCCCAAAGCCAGTAATCTAAGAAAATGCAGATCAGATAAAAAGCTAGTATGCTTGACAAAAATCCTGTGCTCTTCATCAGGGCTTGGAAGTTAAGAGAACTATTATGGAAGCAGGTTCTGTGGTAGACACTCACTGGTGCCCTGCCCTGATTTCCTGTAGCTGAGAAGTACACTCATCCTCCATTCTTTTGTGAGAGTTGGTTGTAACAGCTAAGAAACAAACTTGTCCCAGAACTGGCCTGAGCTGAAAGGAGCTGCCTCCCATTAGAACATACCTGTAAGGTTATGCCTTTTTCCCCAGGGTTCTCTGACAGCCCATCAGAGACAGATCCCTAGGCTATAAATTCCTGCCCCCATGTCTAAAGATGGGCCTACTCTCTGGTATCACTTACGCTCCAGAGCTCCCTGTACAATCAGACTGAGGTCACAGCTTAGCCTCACTTCTTGCCCCTACCCTACATTATTTATCTCTCCCTCTTACACATTTCCCCTGAGAACATGCCCTCATAAGCCATTTGTACAAGTGACTCCATCTTAAGATCTGTTTCAAGAGAACTCTGTCTCTGGCAAAAATGGGCTCTGCCTTTGCGGATACCTGAAATTATATCCTGGTTCTACAACTCGTTACCAGTATGACCTTGGGAAAATATGTAACTGCTCTAAGCCTCAGTTTTCCCCATTTGAAAAACAAAAGTAAGAGTAGGATCTACTTCATAGCATTATTGACAATATAAATGGCAGTAATCAATGAAGAGCTTCTCTCTATTCCAGGAAAATAGTAAACCCTTAATAAATTTTTACAGGTATTTATTGTGATTATCATCATTATTATAATTCCCACAGCACTCTCAATCTATGCTAGTCCTTTGGGGATAAAATTTCCCTACCCCTATTCAACAATGCTGCTGGCTGGAGGAAAGAAACACACAGAACAGCACAGGCAGTGATGGTAGCTAGAAGATTGCAATAAAATGAGGATAAACAGAATTATATACTTCAGGAAACATCTAGACTTTCTGATTCTGCTCATTCGAATCAATTTAGTAAATGTTTATGGAGTGCCATGTGCCAGGAATTGTAGTAGGTTTTAGGCATCCAAGAAGGGACTCTATTTCTTCCTTCACAAGTTGACACTAAAAGGGGGAGAAGCATTTTTATTTTGTAATACACTAGTAATCCCTTCAAGTGCTGAATATATAAATGTATAAATGTTGGCTTATTAAGTCAAAATACATTTGAAATCTCAGATAATTGTCTAAGAGGTAAAATAAGCAGACTTGGGGATAAATCGTTGTAATATAATTAAGTTAGTTACATAAGCTTTTAATGGATTTTATTTTTAAGTACTGATACTTGTAAATTTTTGCTTTTAGCAAATTAGGTATCATTTGAACACATTGGTTGATGCTTAATAAGAATTAGAATTACATTTTGCTTGTAATAGAAGTAAATATCTTGTTATATGCCTGTTTAATGCTTGCAAAAAACATTCTTAACAATCTCTTTAGAATAAGAGTCTAATTACACATTTATCATTAAAATTACAGTGAGTTAATTGCCTTGGAGATATCTTTATCTCTCTTGCAGCTTGCTTAATCCTAATACATGTTTTCAATAATCATTTGTTACTTAATTAACTTATTAACAAACAATACCTGTCCTATGGAAAATCCTAAATTAAACACTTGAGGCTCTTTAATTGAATGCTCAGTAATCCAAGTTCTTAATATTAAAACTTTTAAATATTGCAAAGATTCTATTGAACCACACATTAGTTTGTTCCTGTTATCTTTGGGCTTAATTGGTAGAAAAAGGACACTTAATAATACACAAGGGGTAGCCAGAACAGCAAGGCTCTGATGAAGCAGAAAATATCTATTAATAGCTGCTGAGCAACAGCCAAAGTTGGCCAGCCACACATACCAGAAACAAAGGCAGACCATTCATTTAGAATACAAATGTTCTTGCTCCATGAAATTAGGAAGCACAGTTTGGAAGATGAGTATATAACAGACCCAAAAGTCAATAGTTCCTGATACAAAGCAGTCATCTCTGATATCCTGTGCCCACAACTCTACTCTGTGCTGCTTTGAACTCACCTGAAGGGCAGTATTGTCTTCTGTAGTTGTAGTATTTGTAGACAAGCTCAAAAGTTGTCCTTGGTACCATATTTCCTCATATTGCTTTCTAAGTCTCTAGTCTAGCCCTCTCCAATTTAACTTTGAATATGCTACTAGAAAGAACTTTCTAAAATGCAAATGAAATTATTAACTTTCCATTTATGATTCTCCACTACATTTCTCAGGATTGCTTTCTGGCCTCCTTGCTGTTCGCAACTCTCCATATTCTAATCTCTCATTTTCTATTGATCTCTTGATACCTCCAGCCACCTCTCGCTGTACCTTATGCTCTATTAATGTAGGCTACAAAGTAAGAACTGAATAGTTAAAAGCACAGACTATAGAATCTAGCAAATATAGGTTCAAATTTGTTTCACCATGGCATACGTATAGAGGCATAATAGTAAATTTTTCCAATCCTCATTTTTAGACCTGTAAAATGGAGAGAAAAATTGTACTTCACTCACTAGGTTATTGTGACAATTATGACATAATGCATGTAAAATTCCAATTGCAATGGTAAGGGATAAATCATTGTGAGTTCATTTTAATGTTATTTTGTATACTTAATATTGTCTTTCTTCAACACAAAGCAGCTTATGGCATAATGTATTTGTATACACTCAATAAATGTTGCTAAATGACTGGGTGTGTGAGGAATTGCATGAATAAATAACAACAGGAATGCTTAAAGCATAGAGAGAAAATTAAGAAGGTAATATAGAAGTTTTTTTGTATATATTTGAAATTATGTCTTTCAGCAAAGGGATTAGAATTTTCCTTGTGGTTATAGAGGGAGATCCATGACCATAAAGTAAATCAATAGAGAGGAGGAGGTGTGTTAAATGTTAAATTTTTCTAAGAACTAGAACATATTTAAAATCTAATGGGATTTCTAATTTTCTATCTATTTCATGTGTCCAAGCAGACATCAAACAATAAAATTGCTAGCGTACTATAGAGTTTTAGGGCTGGACTGTATGACACCAAATGCCCTGATGTCTTTATGCTTTTGTGACTTTATTAAAATTCCTAGGTACCCTACATGTTTTACAATAGTGCATGTGTTCACTGTTCTATTGGATGAAGCATTCACCCATTTATCCCCTATATTGTTTAATGTTCAAACTTATGAAAACATTGCTAAGGTTCCAATGAGCCAACTTCTAAGTTTACTTAGTGATTCAAGTAATAGCTATAATGACACTAAAGTTACACTTTCCTTGCATTGGGAAGAGTCTAAGCTTCACAGCAAGTACCAGATACGGTACATTTTAAGACAGTGACTTTGGCTCATCTCTTTCCTCGCAAAATATTTTCAATGTCTGTTTTCAAGTTTTGATATTATTGTTTATATATTGGGGCTTTTTCCTCCAGGAAATGAAATTCATAATCTCCCAAGATTTGGGTGGCAATAATTTCATGTAACTATTTTTATGGTTATGCTGAAGCATTAGAAAATTAGTAGCTTTAAAAATATTGATTGGAAGTATCTTACATGAAAATTGATGTAAATGAAACCCCACCTTGAAAGCTTTAAAGGGGGTTGAACTCTAAGAAATGGCTGTCTCATAAGGAAGCACCGTGTTCTTATCTGACCCTCGTTTCTTTGTACTTATTATCACTATCTGTAAGACAAATGCTAAAATCACCTTTCAAATGAAGAAGCAGTAGCTTCCCTCCCTTCCAATAGTTAGACACACATTTATAAAGATAAAAGCCCTACAGATGTCTGAACTTATTTCAAATTAACATTATGAACCCAAGTTTTGTTACAAATGTTCATAACTTACCTGTCAGAGATGGTGAGAGATGTCATTATAATTCCATTCAAAGAATTTTCCTTTGCATGTGTTTTGAATGATTTTTCCTTATTTTGATAATGTCTTTTATCAAATCCCATAGAAAGAGAAATAATAATAGGATATTACTTAATTGAATATATCATGACTGAAGGTACAATAATCCATTCAAAACACAATGGTCTTGCCAGATACCAGACTGGGTTGACTGTCTTCACTATGTACATGGTTTATGTTTCCCTGTGCTTACTCCACCCTCTCCAGGACACCAGTTCCACTGAGCTGGTGAAATCTTATTACAAATTAGCCATGAATTTTTTATTCTTCACCCTTCTGCACTCAAATTGTTGGGCTATTTCAAATGCTAAGAGACGGGACAGAATTCTGAAAATGTACTTTGTAAACTATTTTTTAAATAATTTAACATAAAGATCACAGCCTTTTCATCAAGGTAGCAATTAAGTCTTCACTGCTCCTGGCCCTATAAAAATTGATTAGGCTTGTTTTTATCACCCATACTTTCTAAAATGCTTTTCTGTACAATCAGACATCAAAGTTAGAAATCACAGCTCATACTACTAGTAACAGGAAAGAGAGAAAATGTCATTAAGTAAAACTCATATTTTTAAATATGTTTCACTGATATCAACCCTGATGAAAATGACCAGGCAGGTAATGTTTCACGTATCCATACTGACCAGGAAAAACACACTAACTTCTACTTTAGGGACATCTCATTTTTCAAGACAGCTCAGCTGGAAAGACCTTTCCATGCCTATTTTTTAAAATCCTTAATTTGCCAATGAGCAATATTTATACACACCAGCTTTTCTGATATGTGCTATCCTTCAATCCTTCCCTAGCCCCCACCCCCATCCTCAACCATGAATGTCTCTGTCCTATTATATAACAAACTGCCTTGGAAAGTCTGCTTATTATCCTGGCAGGTGTTTTGCTCTTTTTATTCTGTGGCTGCAGCTCTCTGTTTTCTAAGTTCTGTGGCTTTCAGGGACTAGTAAGCAAAAGAACATCAGCTGAAGCAGACCTGGAGCCTGGCCCTCAATGCTTGGGTAACTTCCACCGAGAGCCCCAACTTGGGCCTGACATTTACAACACATAATTCTTTAGAAATGTAGGCACAGGTAAGAGGAGGACTGGGAACTGGGTGCAGAGTGTTTTCAATAGACAAAAGCTTACATTTTACCACTGCAAAAGTTAGAGTGGCCCACCTTTCTTGAAAATATCTCTGTGAAAAGCAGCTATCATTTGGCTAAACACAACATTTTTCTTGAATTGCTGTTTCTGTTTTTCCTCTATTTCACCTTCTAGTTTTTACTGCGACCCTGCAAAGTACATTTCATTAGCCCTACATTTTGGATTGGGAAACAGATTCAGAAATGAAAAGTCACATTCTCAAAGACTGCAAAGCAGAGAAAGGGACTTCTAATTTGTAAAAGTATAAATCAGTGGTTCTCAAAATCCAATGAACTTAGAAATCACCTTAGAAGCTTGTTGGAATGAAGCCTTCGAAGATGTGGGGTAGGGCCCAGGATTCTGCAGTTTTAACGAGCTTCCACTGATGTTTTGCTGCTGTTTCCTGGACCACACTTTGTTTAGTAAGGGTATAGGTTATCTTTTTTTAATGAAAGTAAACCTTTAATGGTGAATAAAAGAAGATCTGTGCAAAGATGCTGTGCATTTGCCCTATGGGCACATAAAATTTTGAATCTATGATGCCAAACAAAGTATAGGCAGGTTGTGCTGGGAATCAGGCCAGTATCCATGTCCAACAGGCATTTTGCTCTCTGCCAGCAGGTTCTTTGGAAGAAGTGCCAAACGCACATTTTTTTCTGGCCAGAATTTGAAAAATTTTTTCCTCACTATTTTGTTCTGGTGAATGCCTTACAGGTATCTTTTCTACTTACAGATAATTCAATGGTTTTTTTTAAAGAGTTGTTACATAAAGAAGCTGTAATATGGAGAGAGCTGTCCTTGGACTCAAAAGACCCAGGTGTTACTCCCATTTACGGCCTTTTCTAGATGTGTGCTACATACAAGCACTAAACCTCTCTCTAATCAATTTCTTCATTTCTAAAGTAGGGGAATAACCCTTATTTCCCTAGTGGTGGATTTGTGGATACTTTTTAAATTATCAAAAACAATTAAATAAATAAAAGTAGAGTATGTTGGCAAAACCACTATGGAAAACAGTTTGGCAGAAGGATGCCCCCAAGAGCATCACCCCTATGTATATTCTCAAAGAAAATGAAAGCATGTTGTCTACAGGAACCTACATTAATGCTTCACTCAAACAGTGGAAACAACCCAAAGTCCACTGGTTTCTGAATGGATAAACTACTGCATAGTTATATAAATAATACTACACAGCAGCAAAATAGAACACACTACCTCTACACGCAATAGCTTGTATGAATTTAATACACAACTTAAGAAAAAGAAACCTTGCTCAAAAGAGTACCTACTATATGATTTCATTTATACAAAGTTTAAGAACATGTAAGGCTAATCTGTGTTGACAGAGGTCAGAATAGCGGTTACCTCTAAATGGGGAGTGGGGGCAAGCCTTGATGTAGAAGAACATGAAGGAAGCTTCTGAGGTGTCAAAAGCTTTGTACATCTTTATTTGCATGGTGGTTATCAGGGAGTATACATATGTAATGTTGACAGAAGAGGTTTATGATTCGTATCGAGGGCAGGACTCAGGATCAGGAAACAGGGAGTATATTGTTTGTAGAGAATTCACAACAGTACTAACACCAACCAAAATCAGGACTTCTCTATATTAATTTCCATATCATTACAATTCTCAACAATACCAGTGATAAAATACTTCTTCCTATTGGGGACAAACAGTCCCAACTGCCCTGCCTTTGGCATGTCACTGAGGCCTGTTAATGGAGGCATGCATCTTTAACAATGAAGGATGGGAAAAGCCAGCTGTGTATGGATGAATGATGAGTGTGTCATCAGCCATACTAATATTATGTTAATGAAGTACATCGAGAAATAGAATAAATAACACTGATTTATAAAGTTAAGGTCATCAGAAGAGATTATATGTTTTTTTATTTTTAATTGAGATGTAACTGACATGTAACATTGTATAAATTAAAGGAGTACCACATGTTTATTTGATATATTTAAATATTGTAATATGATTGCCAGTGTAGCATTAGCTAACAGCTCTATCACATCATATAATTATTTCTTTCTTGGGGGAGGGATAATTAAGATGTATGTTCATAGCAAATTTGATGTATATGACATAATATTATTTTCTATAATCACTATTTTGTGCATTGGATCTCTAGGATTTATCTACTATTTTAAACATCTCCCATCCCCATCCCCTGGTAACCATGATTCTATCCTTTGTTTTTACAAATTCAGCTTTTTTAGATTCCACATAAAACTAATATCATACAGTATTTGTCTTTCTCTGACTTAGCTTCACTTAGCAAAACGCCCTCAAGGTCCATCGATATGTGTTATTTAAATAGTAAGAAGTTTATAGATGTTCTGAAAACCAGAGGAGTAAAACTATACTGACACTTTTTAAATACCTCATACAACAGCAATTTTCTGTGTTGTTTCTGTTTTAATTATGGACACAATGAGCACAGTTGGGAAGGAGCTTGTCAGCTGAAGACCTCCATCTAAATGTCTCATTTCATTTATACATGCAGTCTTATTTGAGGACTAAGTCATGGACTTCCCATCCTTAAATACTTTATCTTTGCTGTATTAATAATTCATATGGATGACATGGGGACAGAAAAGAGAAAAAGGTAAATTTGTGGGGAGAGGAATTAAATGGCATGATTTCTAGGGTGCTATTGGCCGATTAATAAAAGCAGACATGTATTGAAAGCTCATTCTGAGCATGCAAACTTTGTAATAATCCTCTAAGGCAGGGATCATTATTATCCCCATTTCACAATTGAGGAAGCTGACACAGAGAACAAAGTGATGAGTAACTTTCCCAAAGTCTCATGATCCATGAGTGGAGAAGGTACGGTTTGCACTCAATTGGCTTGACTCCATAATCTGGTCTGCTTCACTGCTAGTAGCTCCAAATTCTGCAGACAGATGCAACAAGCACTTGCACAAACCTGAAGAGTTCTTGAACTAATTTGGGAGCTCTACCTCAATCTCACAGATCCACCCTACTCAGACTACATGCTCCCCAGATCTAAATCCTTTCTCTGGGGAGTGGAAGAAGGTTGATCTTTGGACAAAATCAATGGAAAGTTTTGACTAGGGATTCTCAACCTTTTTGGATTTGCAAAACATTAAACATTTTGTCAGCTGACATAAAAATGGAGAAGACTGAAAATAACACTAAAGATATCCTCCATAGTTACCATAAGTGAATCTTTTCTAACATTTAATATTATCTCCATGTTTATGAAACTATTTACAATTGTGACATCATTCATTTGTGACTACTCTTCAGGTCTGGCCACTCCTCACTTTCTGCATTGGCCATTATCTACACAGGACACAGTAAAACAGGAAAGCCAGTCTGCAGTAATAACTTTGGAGAGGGCATTGGATTTAAATATGGGTTCTTCTACTTACTAGCTATATGGGCTGGGAGTAGAGAAACTGGGAGATGTATTGTAAGGATATAACCTGCAGCTAGAGATGAATAAATCCTGGTGATCTAATGAACAGCATAGTGATTACAGACAGCAACACTGTATTATAGACATCAGACTTGCTAAGAGAATAGATTTTAATTATCCCACTACAAAAAAAAAAAGAAGAAGAAAGAAAGAAACAATTATGTGATATAATAGAGGTGTTAGCAAAAGCTGTGATGGCGACCACAGAAGTGACTTATAACATCTCTGTTCTTCATTTTCCACATCTGCACAACACACATAATTATAACACTTCCTCACGGGTATATTAGAAAGAATTAATTAATTGATTGATGCTTGTACAACATTTAGACAAATACCTGGCACACAATAAGCAATGAATTTTTTAAATAAATTTCACCAGATGTGGATGTGTCATTTTCCTTTGTATCAGCTTTGATATAATGCTATTCATCTATTACTTTCAATAAATTGTACCCCACTCCACATAATTCTCACAATCCAATGAAATCCATTCAACTCAATAGTCTCATATGATAGAACAAAAATTACAGTTAACAGTATTAAAACTCAGGGGAAAATAATTTCATATACTTATCAAAATTTCATAACATACCACTGAAGGCTGAGATGCCCAGCTGAGATAAGCACAGACCCACAGTGGAGAATTTGTGGAGATGCTGGTAATAAGCCTCACTGGCACTTTCCCTGCCTTCCTTCCCAGTGCATGGTTGCATGGCTCTTTTCTATATAGTTTTAGCTCTTTTCTACAACAGTCCTGTATTTATGCCATTCTATTTATACTTTACCCAAGCCACATATCTTAGGGGCATTCTCAGGATTCTCTCACTCAACTCATCCCCCACAGCCAACCGAGCACCATAGATTCATCCAAAAATATCTCTCCAATCTGTGTCCTCTTTTGTACTCCCAAGGATATGTTTTTCTTTCAGTCTTTCCTGTCTTCCTTCTCCTGGTTTATTTCACCTGGTCTCCTTACCCTTAGTATCCCCACAAAGGTGGAACATTCTCCACATTATCTACCAGTTACAGTCCTTGTTTGAAAAATCTTATCACAATACTCCTTATTAACATTCAGGTTCCTCATTCATTTATCTTTCTACTCATTCATTAAGTAACATTTATTGAGCATCTACTGTGCCCAGTATTACACAAGTTTTGGTGCTAAAATGGATGCAGACATGTCCTCGACCTCATCCTAGACCTCTTGTCATCTGATTGCTGTCTGCCTTGCTGATGATATTTCTCAGGATGGCTGGACCACAGCCAAGTGCTCACTGACTTCATGTGCTTTTTCAGGACTTTGTACATTTCCTTTCCTCTGCAAAGAATTCACATCCAATCCATCTTTTCCTGCTAAATTCCTACTTATCCTTCAAGGACACAATTTTCTGTGAAGCATTCCTCATCTACTAAGGCAGAATTCAGGCTCCTTCTATCCTTCTACAGCAACCCCAGAAGTTCTTCCTACCTTATGTATTATGATGCATCAGAATTATTTTCCCAGACATTGGGAGAACCTAAGGTCTGGACACTGTCATGTCAATTCTGCATGGCCTTTTCCCAACTAAGGTGTGTAGATGAAAGAAAATGTAAATTACCTTGCCATTAGTTTAAACAATGGTAGTATTATGTTGGAAATGACAGATATCCATTTTCTAGAGACTGCAACTTCTGAAGCCATGTATCTTTTTGGGTAGGGGAACAGGTAGCCCTTAACCTTCCAGATCCCTGAGGAACCCTTAGGTCATGTGACTGGAGAACATTCAGTTACAGCAGCCAATCTCTAAGGAGAATAAGACTGGGCAGAAGGATCCCATAAATTAGAATGGAACAGCCTCTCCACCCAACATTCTGTGGTATAAATAGATGTGCTTAGGGAAATGAGCAACCACTTGAAGTGGGTTTGTTTTCACCAGCAGGCAGGCACATGTGGTACAAGCCATAAAGGCTTCAATTGACCAAGCCATCTAGCAAATATAGAAGGACAAGGACAATCAAAGAATGTAAGAAGGTCCTCTAAGTAACAACCAGGTCTCATTTTCATGTGGGAGTGGGGGGAGGGGCAGGGGATAAAATGCCATATGAAAAAAAAAGAAAAAAGATAATTCTAATTATAGGCTTTTCTGAAATCATAAACTATCACTAAAAATAGTAATCATATCAGCCATTCTGATTTGGGGCATTTAAAAAGAGAAACTAGTAAACTCAAGGCCAAAAAGGGGAGGGAGAAAGAAAGGGAGAGGAAAGAGGTTTAAAAAAAAAAAAAGAAGAGCCACATGAGGAGAAACAGGAAAAAGAAGAATAAGAAACACTAAGTTATCTACTTTCAGGAATAGATTGTGTACCCCTGGCTGTTTCCCACCCATTTCTCTGTAATCTTAGTTCCTCCATCTAGCCTTCTTTTCTCCACAAACGACATAAAAAAGAGAAAAAATAATGTCTTAATTGCTAACGCAGTTCTAAGGGACAAAAAAGTTTATCTGTCTAAATACAAGTTTAAGTCAGAAAACACCCTGCTGGGAAAAAAACAAAATCCTACCGGGTTAATTGAATAAAATGCAGAAAATGCATGTGTGCTCCAATGGCACCTTCCAGCCCGGCATGAAATGGTGTGGAGGGGCTCAGCTGTGCTGCCCCTGCTATACAGGTAGAAGCACCTGACAACCGCAGCAGCTCTGCCTAGCTGGCCCTGTGGCACAAAAAGCAGGCGACTAGAGAAAACCATTCTCCAGTGACCAGTCACCTCGTGGTTGCACCTCTGTCCCCATCAGTATTCCCTTTCCCCGTCATCCTCATACATGGCTTCATGCCCCGGAATCCCTCACTCCCCAAAAGAACCGACAAAAAGCCCCATCACAGTTTCTTTGCAGGAGGCGGCCCAGGAGCATACCAAAGTGCGTGGGCTTTTGGGGAGCTGGGGGCCGGGGGCAGAAAGGGTGGCGGGGTCAAAAGTAAAGTCTTTGGAAATAATGCGCTGTTCCTCCCAGTCCCAGGCGGCCAGGGGAGCGGAGTGTCCTTTCCAACTGGGTGTCCCAGCTTGGCGGCTGAAATAACTGGTCACGGAGAGCTGCGAGCAAATGGCTCTGACAAGGCTGTTACTGTTGTAAGGGTTCAGGGGTGCCGGCCACTAGGTCAGCGGCTGCCAATCAAGCAGACAGAAAGAGCCGCTCATGGAGCCTGTGATTTCTACCTAGGCCGCAATTATCCCTGACTATTCCTGTACCTCGGCAGCGACTCTGATTAAACCTGCCTCTTTTTTACATCTCTTTCAGAGTGCGCTTCACACACTAATTAGTTGCCTGCTCTCCACTGAGATGTCAGACCCTCCGTCAATTTATCTCTATTTCAGCCTGCTCAGAGTGACTTCCCCAGTTATCAAAATTTAATCATGCCTTCAAAAATGTTGAAAAGTGGTCATTAGAGGCAAAAGGCCACAGGATACAATATTCATTTTTCTCTATCTTCCAGCCATCCAGCTGGCATCTATAATGGATATCCTGGGGGCTGTGAGAACACGTTGATTTATGCAACCTCGGCCCTGCTCTCACTGTGCTCCACCAGGCTGCTTGAGAGAACAGGTTTTAACAAGGTCTGAGGTGGGAGGACATTAATCACGGCCGCATTGTATGTGGAAAAGGGTGCTGTGTAGTCAAAGAACCCCCTACCGTACGGCAGTTAGATTTTTTTTTTTTTACCACCTTCTCAGTGATAAAAGAGAGTCTGACAATTGATTAGACCTTTCTGTAACCTTGCAGCCCTGTGAAATGATGAGGGAGAGAAAAGAGGGAGAGAATGATTCTCATACCAACGGTTTTCAATGTGCAATAACTTTATGATTCTTGACTGAAACTGGCTATCAAAATCAGTCCCAACTCAATACCATCTAAAAAAGAAGATCGTTCTTGGAATAAGAGCCCTTTTGGCTGGATGTGTCAGAGCCAATCACAGGCACTAGGATCCCGCAGTGACTGCTGGCCGCCTCATACGGTGGGTCCTGATAAAAATCACATCTGATAAATTCACCTCTGCTTGCCTGCTTGGCTGGAAAAAAGATTTTAGCCCCAAATCAGCGATGATGTACTAAAATCTATCTGCCACTGGGAACTGCTTGTCACCTCCCCCCCCCCACTCTGTTTTGTTTCATAGCTGCCCATTTCATGACTTTGCTTCTCCTTCCTAGTTCCCACACTGTTCTCAAGCCTAAGGAAAAGAAGGGTGGACACTGGGCCCCCACCATCTAGCTGCCCCACATCTCTATCCCCAGACATAATCTGACCTTATAATACCTGAGCCCTCTCTAGGGTTTTCTTGCCCCTGTTGCTGGAAGCTAAGTTTCTCATCACTACAGAACATGCATGGTGATTTTTCTGCCTTTTTATTTGTGTAGAAACACCTTATGTTAAAACTTTTTAAAATCCTCATTCTTGTCTTACTTCCATGTGTGTGGTAGTGGGAGAAACAGTCAAATAAAAAGCCTTTAGAAAATCTTTAAAAGGACATGGGTAGCGTAGAGATGGTTCATAATGATGATGTGACTGTGAGCCTTTCATATCCACTCTCGTGTTCTTTCCTACTCTTATATGCTCATGTTTTCTGAGGCCCAAAATGACTTCTTCTTCTCTGGGTTTTCAGTCTAGTCAGAAACAGGGAGGGGACTGCCACTTAAAGAATATTCAGAAGCATGTCTTTACTTCTGTGTTAAGACCAGAGAAGCAGGGGAATTTCTTCTGTTTATATTGGAGTGTTAGGGAGGGTGATTCATCTGAAATGATGTGTAATAATTGTAGAGGTCATATCCCATCCAGATTTCTCCCAGTGCCATTCTCAGTCTAGAGGAGGATCAGGGTTATGATCAACCCCAGACAAAGTCCAGGCTAGGAAAGAAGGAGGCAAATGAGTAGGAAGCCAGGTGTCGTCTCACCTATTTTACTGATTCCTCACCCAATGTCGGCTATCCCACTATGGAATAAATTACAGATATAAAGGCAAGAATGTGTAGCTGATAATAACAATTGTTCAGAATAGAGAAAAGTAATAAGAAAGGTTGGCACATATCTATTTTGAAATAACACATATCAACAGTGGATTTTGGCACCATTGTTTTCAGGACCCAATCATGAAGAGCCCAACACGCATCCAGATGCATTTGTTATCAACTCAGAGCCTGTCACTGGTTCCTGTGTTAGGCTTCACTTTCTAGCCCATAACTGCATCTTTCCAGACACTTTACCTTACATTTTTAATCTCCCATTCAACACAGACCATTGGCTCTCTATAGTAACATGGGGTGTCCATCCTTGCTGCTTCTAGTTCTCCTAGACCTTGAGGACATACCTCAGCACTGGGTAATGTGGTTAGTATTTACTTTGGTCATAACCTTAATCCTGAGAAAGGAAAAAATACACATAATATTATAAACACCTATGATCCTTTGATCCAATAAAGAACCAAAATGTTTGGATGAATGATGTCATTTGTTACTATGTATGAGTAGAGTCTCTCAAGCTTGTGAACCCTTTGAGATCTGAATGAAGAAGATGGCAACATGGAAGAATGTTGCCATCATAGCTCTATATAAAAATGGAAGGAATTTTATATAATCTGTTTGCAACAAAATTGTAAAATTGAATGCGCATAAAGATATTTTTTTGTAAAAACATATGATTTTTTTACTCTACCAAGAAGCATGCTTTTACTTTATTTGAGCTGTTTTACTGCTTTAGCACTTAAATAGGTATGAAAGATAATCTGTTCTTTAAAAAATTATTTAATTTTATATTAGAGTAGGGGTACTTAACTTAGGGCCCAGAGACACTCCTTTGGACCTCCCTCCAGCCAAGAGGTCCTTTGATATAATTCAAAGAGTCTGAGAATTTGGGTGAAAAAGTATTACATTTTCATTTTCACTACCCTCCAGCTATTATTTAGCATTTTATACAATTATGGAATGTAGATCATAGAGTATATTAGCATTAGCAGAACGTGTGACTTTGTCACCAGTAGAAATCACAGGTATTTTCACATCACATTACAGTTGTTACAGAGATCTCAAAACATCATTTTTGTTTATTGCTTCTCTAAAATTATAGGTGTTATTATACCTGCTGATTAATCTTGCAATTTAATGCATTCATAAAGAAATACATATATTACTGTATCACATATTTTTAGTATTTATAATGGCATTTCAATATAATTGATTTCTTTTGAAATTCTACGAATTCTATTGTGCATATTTACAACACTATTCTGAAAAAGGCTCATTGGCTCTCTTGACTGTTACAGGATCTATGATGCCCCCCCCAAAAAAAAGTTAATAATATTTGTTGTAAATAAATTCTGGTATTATTCAGTCTCTCTTTTAATTTAGGCAGTAGGAAAGATAGGTTGTAGGGATTCCTCTTATTCAAATGTGTTTCACTAAATTCTTGCTTCCTCATTCCACATCTGGCCAAAAATCAAACTGGACACACACACACACACACACACACACACACACACACACACACACATTGCATCTTATAGTGTATAGTAGTACTGGAATGATCAGAAATTTGTTATAATTCT
Organism: Cynopterus sphinx; assembly: GCA_030015415.1. Taxonomy (NCBI): domain Eukaryota; kingdom Metazoa; phylum Chordata; class Mammalia; order Chiroptera; family Pteropodidae; genus Cynopterus; species Cynopterus sphinx. Next base: position 93,328,606 of record CM057385.1, on the reverse strand, counting down.
AATTATTCAAGTTTTAGATGTTTTTCATGGAATCTGTGGCTGGAAAAAAATAAACAAACACACAGGCAAAGCACAATAATTGGGTGAGCATATATTTTGTCTGAATAAGAACACTTTGAAAGTAAAAAAATGCACTATTAATAATACACCAAGACAATAGTTGTAAACTGGAATTACCCCCAGTCTACAATGCAATATGTCCACATTAACAATAATTTAATTTCGTGTAATATTAATAACATTTTTGCCTATTTTCATCTTTGAGCCGTTGAGACAAGCCTACCCATCCTAAAATATATTATGAGAAGCAGTAAGGAAAGTCCACTGATTAGTTCTGCAGATCTCTCATGTGAGTAAGTCTTAACTGCAGAGTTCCAGATCTAAGTTATGTGGAATCAAGAAGACAGAGTGTAGTATCTATGTCTTGAGTTTCAACAGTAGCTAGATTTTGATCTAAGACAGCTGTACAAATCCAGTGATTACCCTCAATTCAGAGGAGAGTACATGGGATATTTTTTAACACCTGGCATCAAAGATTCTTTGATAGTGGCTTATGTATAATAGCTTAGTATGCTGTTGTGATCACTATAAGGCATATAAACAAACAAGATTCTAAAACTGCACTGTTATGTCATTAAAATCTTTAGTTTTTCTATCATATCATTGTTGGCAAGAATTACCCCCCACAAAAAGTCATAAAATTAATCATATAGCATAAAGTTGTTTGTATGTAACACATTTGATGTCCCATTACTCTCAACTATAGGTATTAAAAATGTGAAGAAAAAGGTGGGAAACATTGAGAAATTGAGTTACAGTATACTCATCCCACTAGCCAACAAATCATATTACAACATACAAAAAACATTTAATAGTAAAATAAATTAAATTAAAAAGTATATAAAGCATTGTAAATTATGTCTACAGCTGAACAATATTTGCTAGAGTTTTGGGGATGTCACTTCCAGGAATATACAATAAGAGCATGTTCCCCTGTGCCTCTCACTAAGTACAACTAAAAATACCGGCTGTGATACATAAGAAAAACATAAGAGGACTCTGTAAGTTGGAGAGAAGATAAACTGGCTAGGAAACTCAGTGCCAGGTATACACTGATGATGAGTTACTCAGGTTTTTTCTTTGCCTCACACATCTCAGACTTAAAGCAGAAGGGGCCAGAAACCCAGAAATGCCAGAAATCACATTTAAAAAGCCCCAATGAAAACCAGCTGTCTTTAACCAAAAGACCAGAAAGGGGTCATTCTATTAAGAAAGAAAACTTTTAAACAATAATCATTCTACACCAACCCACGCCAAAGTTAGTACTTTTCCCATCTTCCAACAGCAATGAGTCCAGCTCCCACCATAGTATCTGTGGATGCCACACAGGAGACAGAACTCCCACTCCAGCCTAGCACAAACAAGGAGGCTCCTGCTCTGACTTAAGGGAGTCTGAGTGGGGAACTTAGACTTCTATCTCCATCCACAAGTAACAAAGTGCTGTTCCTGTTTCCTCTGCTAAATCAGTGTTAGAGAAAGCTAACTAAAAACAAAAGGTTTAAATAAGATTACAAAATATCATAACATAACTGTCTAAAGTTCAACCAAAAATCACTGATCATACAAAGTCTCAAGATCTAAAAATGAGTGAAAAAAAAAAAACAATCTAAAGATCCCAACATTGAGGAGTGATGGTAGAATTATCAGACAAAGATTTTAAAGTAGCCAGACAAAAATGCCTTAAAGAGCAATTACAAAAGAAATAATAGGAAAAAATCAGAAAGCCTCAACAAAGAAAATATCAGCAAAGAAATAAAAGATATAAAGAATGAAATGGAAATTTTAGAACTAAAAAGTACAATAACCAATATAATATCCTCAGTGGATAGACTGAACAGCTAAATAGACAAGACAGAAGAAAAAATTATTTAACTGAATGATAGAAAAAGAGAAATTACCCAATCCGAATAATAGAGAAAATATACTGAGAAAAAGTGAACAGAGGTTCAGAAACCTGGAGCACTATAGCAAAGATTTAACATTCATGTCATCAACTCCCAGGCAAGGAAACAGAGAACAGCTGAAAAAGTACTCAACGAAGTAATGGTTGAAAACTTCCCATATTTATAAGAGACATAAATCTTCAAAAAGCTGAGCAAACCCAGACATATAAAACCAAAGAAATCTATGCCAAGACATCACAATTAGACTTCTGAAAAGTAAACTCGAAGTCTTAAAAGCAGTCAGAAAAAAACTGACACCTTATTGTCAGGGGAATTAATTTTTAAATAATATCAGAATCCATATGGGCCAGAAGGAAGTGGCACAATGATCTTCAAGTACTGAAAGAACTATCAACTCAGAAACTCATTCCTAAAAAAATATTCCTCATAAATAAAAAGGAATTTATTTATAAGAGAAAAATTCCTATAAAATTACTATAAAAGAATAACCAAAGCAAATTCTTCAAACCGAAAGGAAATGATAAAAGAAAAACCTTGGAATATCAGGAATGAAGAAAGGACAAAATAAGCAAAAATGTGAGTAAATACAATAGGGTTTTTCTCTCCTCTTGAATTTTCTAAAGTATTTTTGATGGTTAAAAAATTATAACACTGTATGATAAGGTTCTAAATGCATATGGAAAAAATATTTAACACATATAAATGGGATTAAAAAGGGAAAAATTAAAAATGGTAGAAGAGCACAAGGATGTATAGAGAGGTAAGATATCTAGATTTAGGTTAAACTGATAAAATAATGACACTAGTAGAAAGAGGTAAGTTATGTGTATATGAAATGTACTGCCTAAAACAGACACCAAAAATTATAGAAAAAGATACATTCAAATGCTATAGAATAATCAAAATGAAGTTCAAAAATAAATTTTCAAGCAAACCACAGGAATGTAGTAGAAAAAAGAGAACAGAAAGCAAAAAATAAATAAAAGGCATACTTAACTCAACATATAATTACATTAAATGTAATAGGTTTATATACAGCAACTAAAAGACAGAGATTAGCAAAATTGATTTTTAAAATGGCTAATTGTATGTTATCTATTAGAAACAATTTTAATAAAATGATATAGTCAAAATAGAAGTAAAAAGTAGGAAAAATATATACCATGCAAACATTAATCAAAGGAAAGGGAAAATGGTTATATAAATATCAGATAGAGTAGACTTCTCAGTAACAATAATGACCAAATATAAAGAGGGACATTATGTAATGATAAAGGGTCAATCCACCAAGAAGACACAGCAATACTAAGTGTATATGCACCAAGCAACAGAGGTACAAAATACATAAAGTAAAAACTGATATGACCGAAAGAAAAAGCAAGAAAATACAATAATTATAAGCAGAGACTTCATCATGCCTCTAGAATTGATAAAGCAGCTAAACAGAAAATCAGCAATGATATAAAGGAACTGAACAACACTGTTGACCAATCGACCAATAAGATCTAATTGACAATTCTAGAACTGTGCACCCCCAAACAACAAAATACACAGTATTTTCAAGTCCCCATGGAACATATATCAAATAAAACCTATCGTGGGCCATAAAACAAACCTTAACAAATTTAAAACAGTTGAAATAACATATAGTGTGTTATCTGACCATGATGGAATCAGAGCTGAAATCAATAACAAAAACACAACAGGAAAATCTCCAAACATACAGAAACTAAGCAACATACTTCCAAATAATCTGTAGCTTGAGGAGGCAGTCCCAGGGAAATTTTTTAAATACATCAAACTGAATGAAAATATAAATTAAAATCAAGCATATCAAAATTTGTAGGACACAGCTAAAACATTGCTGAGAAGAAAATGGATAACAATATATACATTACAAAAGAGGGAAAATCTCCAATTAACAACCTCTCTCCTCAATAACCTAGACAAAGAAGAACAAATAAAACCAAACCAAACTGAGTGAAGAAATAATAAAGAGCATAAATCAATGAAATTTTAAACAAAAAAAAAATAGAGAAAATAGATGAATCAAAGAGCTAGTTATTGAAAAGTATCAATAAAATTGACAAACCCCTAATAAGACTGACAAAGAAAAGAAGAAGACATAAATTAACAATATCAAGAATGAAACAGGGATATCACTACAAACACTGCAGGCATGTAAAAAAAAATAAAGAAATACTATGAACAATTATACATATATAAAATTGATCACTTAAATAAAATGGACCAATCCTTTTTGAAAAATATAACCTACCATAACTCACCCAATGTGAAGTAACATAAATAGACCTATAACTCTAAAAATTTAATAATTTAGAATTTTAAAACTTCCAAAAAATAAATCTCCAAGCCTAGATGGTTTCCCTAGAGAATTATACCAAATATTCTAAAAAGAATTAACACCAATTATGTAAATATATCTTCCAGAAATTGGAAGAGGAAGAAATACTTTCTAATTCATTTTATGAAGATCAAAATACCCATATTAAAACCTAATAAAGATAGTACAAAAATAACTATAGGCCAATGTCTTTATTAACGTCTCTATTAATATAGACATAAGACTCCTTAACAAAGTATTAGCAAACAGAATTCAACAATACATTTTAAAAAATTATATACCATGACCAAGTGGGGTTCATTTCAAGAATGCAAGGGTGGTTTAATATTTTAAATCTATTAATGTATATACCACATTAATCGGCTAAAGGAAAAAAGTCACATGATCATAACAATCAATGCATGAAAAGCATTTGAGAAAAATTCAGCAATAAACCATAATAAAAACTCTCAGAAAACAAGAATAGAGGATTTCCTCAATTTGATATAAAAAAGCATTTATGAACACCTACAGCTAATATTATTCTTAATGGTGAAAGACTAAAAAATTTCTCTCTAAGGCCAAGAATAAGGCTTATTTAACATACTGCTAGAAATTTTAGCTCTTGCAATTACACAAAAAAGGAAATAAATTACATGGAGATTATAGAGGAAGAAGTAATTTGCAGATAACGATTGTCTAAATAGAAAATCCCATGGAATTTAAAAACAAATGAACAACAAAAATTCTAAAACTAGTGAGTTTAAGGTAACAGAATACAAGTTAAACATAAAAAAATTAATTGTATTTATATATGCTAAAAATGAACATGTAGAGACAAATTATAAATGCAATACCATTTATACTCACTCACAATAATAAAATACTTTGGTATAAACCTAATAAAACATGCACAGAACTTATATGCTGAAAACTACAGAATGTAGATAAGAAAAATCAAAAATTAAATAGACAAAGCAAGCTTGTGAATCAGAAGAATGAACATACTAAAGATGTCAATCCTTCTTAAAATAACATTGAAACAATGTCCATCAAAACCCCAGCAAGACTCTCTGTGTATATGTAAATACATGTAGATATAGAATGAATATATATGTATGTGTATATATACGCATACATAAAACACAAAATTATTATAAAATTTATATAGAAAAGCTAAGCCATTTAAATAGCTAAAACAATTCTGAAAAAGAAGAATAAAGCAGAAGGAATCAGTCTACCTGATTTTAAGAATTATTATATAGCTACAGTGACCAAGACGGTGTAATAACAGCAGGGGGACTGACACAAAGATTAATGGAAAAGGACAAAGAACCCAGAAACAGACCCACACAAATATGCTCAACTGAGTTTGACAAAAGTGCAAAACAACACAAGAGAGAAAATATAGTCATTTCTACAAATGGCCCTAGAGCAACTGGACATCCATAGTCAAAAAAATTAACCTCAACTTTATTTTAAAAGTTAACTCAAAGTAATAATGGGCTTAAAGGTAAAACTGTAAAACTTATAAGAAATAGAAGAACATATTTAGGATATAAAGGTAGGCAAAGAGTGCTTAGAACATAAAAAGAAATCTGATAAATAGACTTCATCATAATTAAAATCTTTTGCTTTCTGAAAGACCTCAGTAAGAGGATAAAAAGGTTATAGAATGGGAGAAAATATTTTTTCCAGCCACAGCTCTGATGAAGGACTAGTATCAGAAATAAATTCTAGGTATAAAATTAGCCAAAGGCATGAACAAAGGTGATATGCAGATAAAATTAAGTATATTAAAAGAAATTTAGCATGATTAGAAAAGTGCAAATTAAAACTGTTAGCTACCACTACACATCTATCAGGATGGCTAGCCAAAAAAAATTATGACAACACCAAATGCTGGCGATGGATGAGGAGAAACTGGATCACACATAAATTTCTTTACATAAATGTAAAAGCACACAGCCACCCTGTAAAACAGTTTATAGTTTCTTATAAAACTATACAGCTACCATACAAACCACCAAGTCCACTGTATGATATATGCCAGAAAAATGAAGACTAAGACTGACATAAAAATCTTTACAAAAATGTTTATAGCAGCTTTATTCATAATAGATGAAAATTATGACAACTTTCAATAGGTGAATGGTTAAAGTATGGTATATCCATGCCATGTAATCCTACTCAACAATCAAAAGGAACAAATTACTGATATGAGTAGCACCCTTAATGACTCTCTAAAGAATTATATTAAGTAAAAAAAAAATGGTTACGTTTCCTCAAAATGACAAAATGATAGATATGGAGAACAGATTAGTAGACTCAAGAGGTTAGAGAGAGTGAGGGCTGGAGAGAAGTGGGTGTGGCAGTAAAGTGGTCAGACAAGGGATCCTTGTGATAATAGAAATGTTCTGCATCCTGAACCTATCAATATCAATATTTTGGTTCTGATATTGTACTGTAGTTTTTCAAGACATTATTACTATTGGGGGAAACTGGGTAAAGCATATACGCGATTGCTGTTCTTTCTTTCAACTGCATGTGAACCTACAGTGATCTCAAAATGAAAAATTAATTAAATTTTCAAATATTTATCAGCCAGGAGATTGAACAGAAGAGTATTTTAGTCTACAATCAGATTGTTTAAAATATTGTCAAATCAATGAAAATAAATGGTTATAACATTAAATTTACTTTAAAGTTGTTCCCATTTAATTTCTCTTCGGTTGAATAAGCTAGACCTCTAATCCTAGCTACAATAAAATAGCTTGTGATCCTGCTGAGATATAAACAATTTAGATTTTTTTAAACATCTATTTGAAGTCATCATAGAACTGAAACAGCCAGAACTTATGTAATCAGATCCTGGGGAAAAGGAAACTCACAGAGAAAAGTCAAACTTTCCGTGTTCCATTCTTTTTTGTGGTGTGTAGTTTATTCTTCAGGCAGTCAAGACACTAAGAAACCAGCTAATCTCAATGCCATTTCATACAACAAAGAGGCAATAAAAGGAGTTCAGAACTACCAACATAGGAAGAACTTAAGCAACCAAGATCTTGAAAAGACAGCAAATACAGAAATGTGAGTTGGATGCTCAGTTTTCCCCTGGAGACATTTGCTTATGAGCTACACAAAGCAAGAGACTAAGAACTCAAGTAAAAATTAGCTGAAAAACATGTGGAATTTGAGGAGTCTTACTGCGTTAGGGATGCATAAATGAAAGTCTTAGACCTACTAAAGAGATGAGAACATTGTCTCAGCTGGGAAGCTTGGAAAGTTATATCATACAGGTGCCAGTAAACTAGAGACAGACTGAGCCTTACAAAGACCAAAAATCAGCCTCAGGTCAGCTCAGTCTCTGCTTGGACTGAGGTGGTCTGCCCTCTACTACCTATGAGAAGATTGAACAATCCTGCCACATTATAAGCTACCAGACATTCTATATTTTTCATAATCAATGCTAGGAATTCAATAAAATAAAATAAAATAAAGCAGTAAGAAATAAAATAACCAGAGGGAAACACAGAAACAAGCCTACAAGTATCCCATATATTGATGTTATCAGATACAGATATTTAAAAAATCATGACTGTGAAAGAAAAAAAAAAGGCAAAATGGAAAATGTCATCAGAAAATCAAAGTCCATAGAAAAAATGAAATGGAGCTCCATAATTTAAAAATGCAATGATTGGTGATGACAGAAGAAATCTATGGGCAACGAACATACAATGCAAAATATATATGACTTACTGTTGAATTGTACACTTGTAACTTACTGGATTTCATTAACCAATGTCATTACAATAAAAAATTTAAAAATTTCAAAACTTTTTAAAATAAATAAATAAATAAATAAATAAATAAATAAATAAATAAAATGTAATGGTTGTAATTAAGGTGATCACAAAAGATAGTTTGAAAAGCAGATTGGATCCAAAAGAGATAATTATTTAACTAGAATGCTCAATTAAAAAATATCCATACAGAAACATTAAGAATTCAAAAAATGAGAAGTACAGAAAAGAGCATATGTGTGACACTGTGTTAAAAATCTAATATATATGTAGTTAGAGTTCCAAAAGCAGAGGTGAGAGAAGATAGGACAGAATACAATTTCAAGGGATAAAAACTGACTCTTTTTCAAAACCAATGAAAGATATAGAACCATATGTCTAAGAAATTGATAGTAAATACAAAGAACACCATATCAAAGAGCTAAAAATAAAAGATAAGAAACAGTTAAAAGCAATAAGGAAAAAGACTATCTTTAAAAAAAAATAGAAGCTTCATAGTTGTATTCTTTCAAAGGAGAAAAAAAAACAAAATGTCTTTAAAATGCCCACCTTGAATTGTAAACTCAGTAAAACCTATTTTTCAAAGGTGGAAGAGGAATAAGATTTCCAGACAAACTAGAAGATTTGCACTAAAATATATATAAAGGGAGTTGTTCTAGAAGAAAAATTATCTCAGACAGAAATAAAGAGATGCAAGAATTAAAGCACAACAAGATACATGTGTGGATGAATCTGAACATTTATTTTTAAAATTAATCTTTTGTGAGATTTAAATATAAGTCAAACTTCAAAGTATGAGAACAGTAATAAAAAAGTAAGAAAAGGATTAACTAAGGTGTATTGTTTTTAAAACATGGCCACAAATCTTTGATGTTCCTTCAAGATCTATAAATTATATCCCCTTTCTTTGAGTCTGGGTGGATTTGTGATTGCATAAAGCAACAGAGTGTCGTAGAAGTAATAACAGGTGACTTTCAATGCTAAGTTTAAAAGGGCCACATGACTTTCACCTTGCTCTCTTGGTCTTTGAACCCTGAGTCACCACATATAAAATCTGACTATTCAGCTATTATGCTGAGCAGACCAAAAAAAGTATTTCTGATCAGTAACTACATCTGGGCCAGTCCTTTATCCCAGATACCATACATGTGGGTTAAAATGACACCTCTTCAGGTCACCCCAGCCATTCGAGTGATATCAGCAGAGGCTCCAAATATCATGGAGCACAGACAAGCTATCCTCACAGTATCTTTTCAAAATTTCTGACAATCTAGGAACATAATAAATTTATTATTATTAATGCTAACTTTTGGGTGCCCTGTTACATTCCAAAGATAATTCAATAAACATAGAATTAAGTTGCCTATTATCCCATAGCTGTCTGAGAAATAGTAAAAAAAATTTATATATATATATATATGTATATATATAAATGTATATATATGTATATATATGTATACATATACATATATATATGTATGTATATATATATATATACATATATATACACACACCCACACACATACGTACACATTAGAGTCTGATAAATTAAGGATGTGTCTTGTCCTCCATAGGTAATCTTTTAAAATATTCAGAATGTGTGTATAATTAAGTTGTACATACCAATATTTCTTATCACCTCTTCATAAATTGTATTTACTACTAAAGTTGTTTTGTTCTGGCTTTGAGAAGCTTCTTGGGAGAAATCAGTGCAATATTTTGGAGGAATTGTCAGTGTCATGACCTGTACTACCTCCATGTCTGTCACCACTACCCAACTGCATGCACTCTCTCATTCTAGAAAGACATATTAAGTATGAATGACATAAGTGGTGTAGAAATCCCCAATGACCACTACATTTTTGTTTTAGATCCCATGGAAAATAAGTCCCTAAAATAAATATTGGAAAATCTCATTCCAGTTTTTACTCCCACAGAAAAATAAATCTTGACATATTGAAACAGTTCTAGCTCCACCTCTGCCACTATTCCATTATGTAACTTGGAATTAAAAAAAAATTATTTAAAGTGTAAGATTCAGCTTTGTAGAACTGAGAACTTTAAGAGTAAAAGAGATTAATTTCCCAACCCATTATACAATGTAAACCATAAAATAAAGGGGTTGCACAAGATTATCTCTAAACCTCTGCAGATTTTAAAATTCAGTAGAAAAATATTTGCCTTTGCAAAGAATATAGGTTCTACTCCACAGACATAAAGCATTGAGAATTACAGTTAGGTATTTAAACAAAAAGGTCTTTTTTTCTTCTTCTACCAATTACTCTCTTGCTTACTTCTCTTCATTTTCTCTCTCCTACCCCACAACTACAGATATATATGAAAGCTATAATTTTCATTAAAAGATGCATGCAGACTCATAGCTCAAGTTATTCAGATGCTAAAATTAAAATGCAAAACAGACAATTAACCCACAAAATAGAGCTCATATAATATTTGTTTCTAGTTAAATATCAGTAAAATGAAACTGTGGCAATGTTTTGGGTAATGTCTGCATTAAAAAATTGGTACAAACAAGAAAAAGTACTATTTTCTATGTCTCCTTTTTCCCCCAAAGCACAGCAGATATGTAGGTTCGAAATTACATACAAAATATTCAGTATAGACTAGGCCAAGTGGAGACTAAGAATACTAAATAGCACAGCCATTTAAATAAATTAATTCTTCAAAAATGTACAACTCAACACAATAGAATATTGAAGGTCTTCTTGTCTCGGTTTCATCAAAGGTGTGAAAATAAGATGCCAACAGGGGTTGTAGGGCTGAAGGGGCTTGCATAGTAACAGAAATTCTATGATGACTCTTTAACCCCCCACCTATAATGAAGGTATAGTATTTGTCAGGATATGTAAGAGCCTGATTGTTCCTGTGGCTGGTGAACTTAATGAGTGAATATTGAATCAGAGAATGGATTTTTATAGTGTTGCAGGGACCAAAAAAAAAAAAAGAGATGTTCTCTTAGACCGGATGTTAGTCCAAGCATAAAATAAAGTTGTGTTAGTCTTTTTAGTGTCAGTACAGAGAAATCTGCTTAAGAGGAATCTCAGAAGATGGAAGGAAGCCAAAGAATTTCTAAAGGCTTTAAAAGGAGCAAGCAGCCAGACAGAAGAGAGATGAATCAATAAAATAGTGATAACACCCCCCCAAAACGGGGAGGAGCATATTCCCTACCGTACTCATAAAAGCACTCAAGAGAAAAGGTTTTTCATAACTGCCTGAGAGTGCCAAGCATACTTGACTTAAGAGTATCAGTCAAGTGTGAACTTTCTGGCATCCCTTAGGTCTCCTCCCATCTGTCATTCAAACCCAAACAGATCAGAAAACACAGGAAGTGAGCTGGAGAAAGAAGAATAGGGAAAGAATGAAGAAGCCCTAGCTAGAGTCAGGGAGAAACTAATTTTAAATCAAGTTTGGAATTTTAATTATTTTGTTACCTGGATTTTCAAAAATCTAAGAGCAGTAAGAAAAGTTATAAGACTTCATCCAGGGCAGGAAAAGAACTTCCATACTAAATATATTTTTAAGGAGTAGTCAAGATTACATTGTCTCATGATTATAAGCCAAGAATTCAACCTACAAGTGCCATTAATTACCTTCATATTCTAAGCCTTGTTGCCAAAATTATCCAAATAATTGTCAATTCCTCCTCATTCTACTGATTCAAACGTAAACTAAAAGACTTTGTTATTTCATTTTTTAATTCTAGGAAATGTTTTATTATAAATGTTATAAGTTAGTATATAAAAATAGTGAAAAAATGTAAGAAACTAATCTTAGGCAATATGTATCTAAAGATTGATAACTTTCTATTTAATCATTTTCATCAATAATTGTTAATAAATTAATTGACAACACAATGTACATCTACTACATGCTAGGTGTTATATTAATCTTTGAAGATGCTATAAAAAAATACAGGATATTTGTTGTGCTCACAGAGCTGATCATCTATTTCTAAAATCATTGTTTAATAATATGTCAGCCACATGAGAATAAGACCCTGACCACGTAGCATCATTTCTCCAGTGGCTTTTTGTTAGACATTCTCTGTGGATCATTTGATATGCCCAAGGAATCAACAGGATGCTTGGCACAAAGACGAGCTAGAATGGGCCAATCCTTATGGTCAGGGGTTCAGATGAAAAGGAACTCTTCATTCACACTGGGGCAGTGTGCTATAGAAAAACCAGTATCCAAGAAAGACTACCCCGATTTCTATGTGGACTTTGCTTAAATTCTCTTGTACTTTTTCCTGAAACCAATATAATTCTTCCTGAGAGGAATGATCATGTATATTGATATATACTTCTGGGAAAACAAAATCTGTTTTGACTATATATGTATTGTGTTGAAAGACTGAGGGTATCATTTTAGCTACAGAAAAATAATTCAATGTGAGTGCTGTCTATCTAAATAGCTTCTTAATGCTAGTATATAGTATTTCCCAGTTTGTGGCTTCTATTTTTATTGTCGCCAAATAATAGAATTTGTGTCAGAATATTTTCTTTCTCATTAAAGGAATGGGCTAGAATTCACTGGTCAAATGCAGTGACACCTATTTATAATAACTGTGTTTTATATCCATGTAATGAAAAATGTATCTCAATTTTATATTAGTTCCACTGCTTATATTCCTGGAATCCAATGGTCTGGGCTGATTATTTTTCTTCTCTCTCTCTCTCTCTCTCTCTCACACACACACACACACACACACACACACACACACACACACCCCACAAATCACATTTCAAACGAGCAGATCTACATAAAATTCCATTGTAGAGAGCACATAGTAGGATTCAATTAACGCTTGCTGAACTGTGAAGAGTACTGTATTAGTATATAAACACAATATATTAAAAGTGATTTACACACTATATATAGGAGTAAACAAATTCATTTTTGATTCTCCATTTGCTTGTGACGAGTAAGTGATTTTATGTGTTTTTATTAAGTTGGTATCTTCTTGATGTATTATTCCTAATGGAGATATGAAAGAGTATCCTGTATGGAATTAGCCCACAGTTTACTAAGGTCATATTTATTTTGTGAATGAGAAAAAAATAACCAGTCTTCTCTATTTAGAAGCCCTGCACACCCCTGGAGTAAAGCCAATTTGTATATGCAGAAGGTTTATTTGAAAGTACCTCAGCAACAATGTGAGTCAAATCATGTTCTTCCCCTACGTAGCAATGCTATGAGAGAAAACTTACGGCCTAAGCTTAACTAAAATTTTTAAAAAAGTTTTTCTTTGGGCTTGGTTATGTGTTTGATTTGAGCAACAGCTCAGCAAACTGAAATACCCAGGTGCATATTTTAGACGCAGCTCTCCTGCATCCCCCTCTACCAGGCTGGAAATTGGTTGAGTTCCTTCTGGGTAAACAGAAATAGGAGGATGCAACTTCAATGCCTGCCCACCTCCCAAGTGAGATAAAAGGACACTTGAATCACATCAAGAGAGAAAGGATAACAGCATCACCTGCAACAAAGGAAAATCTCGAGAAAGAGAGAGAAAATAAGCCCCATGTTCCAAAGTAATCCACCCACAGCAAAATTATGGCCCTGCTCTATTTATACACATGGGTGCAGTTTTCATACACTCTATGGTCTCATATTATATATCTTTAAATCATCCAGCAAAAGTTTCTGCCTCTGCCTAATGCTGGCTCTAATTTAGGATGAACAACTACTCTCATAAAGAAAAACTGCTGCTGCTGCTGTTATTAGGCTGCAGAAAGGTCTCACTGACTAATGTCCCAGGATTAAATGAATGTGGAATAATAAGGGCTGATTTATTTGTGCTCTGCTAGGATAAAGCTGCCACTGATTTTACAAGAAACTATTCATCTGAGGCCCACTATAGCTAGTAAATTGTGACTATTGCTGAAATTAGTCTCCAGACCTTCGTGTAATCTACAGTGTGAAGTAGCAGTGTGGTAATAAAGCCATTGTGGGCACTTGGTTTACTTAAAAGGTCCCTCTTTTATTCCCATCTTCAGGGATCCTAAAAATCAACCTTCCAAGATCACTTTTGGAAATTCACCTGTCCCTTGCCCCCAAACTGCATTTCTAGCTGTGAAATTTAAAGCTAGAATTAAAAGTATATAGACCCCAATAAACAAACACCAGAGCAGTCATATCTCTCAGCTCAGGTTTTTCTTTCTGGCCCAGCATACAAGGACAGCATTTCTCAGGCTCTAGGCAAGTACACGGTGGCAATTGGAATGTGACAGGCCCAGGACAGAAAGAAAGTAGCAACAGAGAATGCCCGTTCCACCTCTAAAATGTGTTTAGAGTTTCTGCACTCTAATACCATCCTACCAAATTTACTAAAGGCCATTTTACAAAGGGCCTTAGTCTAGACACCTCTGTTAAATAAAACAGTAAAAAAAAAAAAAAAGGAAAATTCAAGCTAACAGAAATTAGCAAAAAGAGGCACAATTGCAGAAGCTGTGACATTGCAAATGCTACAGAGCACTTTGGAAAGAGTCATAATTGCCCTATATCCCACTCTAGAATCAATGTTTCACAAGCAAAAATAGTAGTTTAGAGATTATGGTCTAATTTACTCTGGTTCACCATAGTTATTCAATTGTTGAACTGAAAAAACAAACAATATGTTAACATAAGACCCAATCAAAATAACAATTGCTTCTCTAGAGAACAGTTTCCTCCATGTTATAATTAACAGTACTATCAGAAATCATTTTCAAGTTATCTTCATTGTATCTGGCCTTGCCTGTTAGATTGTTTATGGAAGCATGATGCTCTGCATGCTTAATCATCAATATGATGAAAATAATAAGAAAACAACAATGACAATAATAACAGCTAACCCAAATAGTGCTTACCCAGTTCTAGGCATTGTTTTAAGCACTTTATGTAATCCTACCTCATGAACCCTTCATAACAATCTTATTGGGAAGAGGCCATTATTGTTTCCATTTTTCAAAAGAGGAGATTTGAACACAAGAAAGCAGAAAACACATTCACGTTTTCTCAGTCTGTAAGTGGTGGAAACTGGATTTGAACCTAGAGGGCCTAGCTTTCAAGCTAGTGCTAACCCCTTGAGTGTTCTTAACCGCTAGACTACAAAAAACAAAAGTATAGAAAACAAGCATGTGTAGCTTGTAGGGTTTCTGAGGACTTATTTTTTCTAGAAAGGACCAGGAAATTTGGTCAACTTTATTAAATGTCACTAGAATATGGAATAATTTAACTCTCACCCTACCAAAGGAAGTGCCATTGTATCTGATTTTGATTCTCCTAATTTGACTTTCTCCGGATGCAGAATTGTCATCAAAATTCACTAATATTTCCTTTTTCTAAAATACTCTTTTATGAGAAATAGGAATCTTGCCTGCCTTGGTTTTGCCAATAACCTTCCTAACTTACTTGCTTCCTTTTCTCAGTTGTCCACTTGGCACCATGATCTAGAACCTCGTGGTGCGAAGTTTTTGTTTTTACTGCACAGGCCTTGCTACAGTAGCACCCTGAATGACTTGCCTGATGGGAAAAAATGAAGTTGGAAGAATACCACATCCTAATTCTTGTTTGTGCCTTTACCTCCTTGCCTATTCTGACATTTTGACTCAAGTCTCATGTTCCAAGAAAGACAAATCAGCTGATAACTGCACTGGCTACAGACTTCTCTTCTTAGCTGGCTAGGATGAACATAAGCCTCAATGTGCTTTTCTCTAAACATGTAATAAATTTATCGTTACCTTTCATGGGTAAGATAATTTATTAATTCTATGATGGTTTATTCTGGTTTGTGTTAGATGCTATAATTTCATTCCCAGCCTTGGAAGGATGGGATCAAGGGAGAAAGTGGAATCTACTTAGCAGTTGCTAAGAAATTTGGCCTGGGATTTATTTGTAACTACCATACGTGCAAAATGTTTGCTGTGCTTTATGACATACTCCTTCTCTAAAACCAGTTCAGATTTCTGTAGATAACACTTGCCACCCCACTGCAGAAGTTGTCTGTTGGTTTTGACTAATGTGACTAAGATAGAAGTTTAGTAGGAATGTTGTTTCATTGTTGTTTTGCTCTTTCTCATTAATTCTGCCTTCTGATATTTATAAACAAAGACTGTGTTTCTAAGACCCAGTTTTCCTATCACTCTCCTAAATTTCAGAATCTCAATTTGAACATTGCATGCTTAGGTAAAAGCTGTTGCCTTGGTCCGTGGTACTCAAAATGTGGTCTTGAGATCAGCAGAAATGGCATCAACCAGGAGTTTGTTAGACATGTACAATTTAAGGCCCTATTAAATTAGAGGATATATTTTAACAAGACCTCTATGTGATTCATATGCACACTAGTGTTTGAGAAGTATATGTGGAGATAACTAGAAGTTTTAAGTCCCTAATTAGAGACTGAGAAAGTCAGTGCTTTAACAACATTGGACCTGTTATAAAACAATCTGTTGTCTTAGAAAATTTAGGTTTCCAAACGTTGCAAGAAGCACAGAAAGTGCAGATCATTTTCAGAAGCATTATTCCCAAAGTTTTAGATCTTCCACAAAAGAAGTAAAAAGGAAAGAAAAGGAGTATTATATCCTTTATATTATCTTCTAAGGATACCAATTCATACTTCACAAAAGTTATTTTTGAAAATCAGTGGAGATAATAATTTAAAGGAGCAGGACAACCCATTGATTTTTTTCCCTCTTGCATCACTGCAAGTGTGTAGCATGTGAGCATTTCTAAAACCTACCTTCATCCTAGTGAGGAGAAGGGCCATGTACTCCAGCCATACAATCAACTACTCTTGAGGTTTTTAAGAGTTTTTAGAAGAGCTACCACCTCACCAAGAGAAAATTATGAACATGCTCCTCTCTTTTATGAAAGGGCCACATACACAACTGCTTAGAATTATCTTGGCAATATTTTATATTTCTGCTGGGTCTTCATTTTTATTATCATTTGACCATATTTCTTAAAGTCATTTTGAATTAGTTCATCTCTCCTAGGTTTCTCACTTAACTATTTTAATCTTTCAAGCAAGCCCTCCTTAAGATATTGTGTAGGAAAAATATATGCTATTATAAAAGAGTCATTAGGCTTTCATATAGTCAAAACTGAGAAATAAAATAATCAATATTTTCTTTGAGGTTAGTATTAGGGTCAATCTATTGAGTCACAGAATGAAACAGTATAAACATTTGTCTTGACACATCCAAGTCAGAAAACATATTTGATAAACATACTTATTATTCAGGATTTTCATAACCCCTCTTGAAAACTAATCCATTAAGACATAATCCTCGTATAGTCAACATTCAATTATTCAAAAAAGGTTTACTGAATGCTGCACACATGGATGGCATAATACTTATTTTGTTCTTAATACTAGAGCATAGTGATTAAGGGCACAATCTTTGCAGTAAGATAAACCTATTCTTTCACCCCAACCCTTCCCACCTAGCACCTCCCTAACTCTGGGCTAGTTACAGGAGAAACTTGTCTTTCCAATAATTTGGAATTGGAAGTTGGTTAGTTAAATAAAACTTTGATTCAAGAAAAAAATATACTTTGAAATTATAAAAAAAAATTTCTTCCCTGTAAGTCAATAAGTACAAATTCACTTTTCTTATCATAGAGTACATCTATTTCTTAGAATAAGAGTCCATATATTGGAGTTTCTCAATGATTTTTCTGGTATAAGTTATAACCCTAATGTATCATCTATAATTTTAAATTCCTGAACTTGATAAAGAAAATCAGCACTTTGGTAATCCAGCTTAAGTCAGGAAATATTCTTGTTTTTCCTTAAAAATTTTAATATATTTTGCCCACATTTAAGGATGTTTTAACAACTCATGTATAGACTCTTAAAAGTTTCCAACATATTTTTCATAGAAATAGTAGTCATGCTTTTGTATGCTAACAGTTCATCATTGTGCAGAATATTTAATTGAATGGCTATCACTAGCAATACCTTTTCTAGACACAGGAACAGGGACTCCTGTCTTGGCCCATGCTTTAGAAGTGGTTCTTGTTCTTGTCATGTTTTCTTCAGTAGAACCAAGGTGAAATGTCCATCCTGAGGCCATTTCCCCCTTTTTAGATCATGTTTCAAGGCTTGTAGATTACTGACCAAATATCACAGATAGACAGTCCCTTCAATAAATAATGTTGAGAAAACTAGACAGCTATATGCCAAAAAAAGAAAGAAAAAGAAAGAAAGAAAGAAAGAAAGAAAGAAAGAAAGAAAGAAAGAAAGAAGGAAGGAAGGAAGGAAGGAAGGAAGGAAGGAAGGAAGGAAGGAAGGAAGGAATTGTACAGCTATTTTATACCATATATAAAAATTAATTTAGAATGGATTAAAGTGTTGAATGTAAGGCCTGAAACCATGAAACTTCTAGAAGAAAACAGGAAGCAAGCTCCTTGACATGAGTCTTAGCAATTTTTCTCTAGATCTGACTCCAAAAACAAGTGCAACAAAAGAAAAAATAAATAAATGGTACTACATCAAACAAAATAGCTTCTGTACAGTGAAAAAAATCATCAATGAAATGAAAAAGCAATCTACTGAATGGGAGAAGGTATTTGCAAATTATGTATCTAATAAGGGGTTAATATCCAAAACATAAAACTCATTTAAAAAAAAAAACAATTAGAAAGTGGGAAGAGGATCTAAATAGACATTTTTGAAGGAAGGCATACAGATGGCCATGAAGCACAAGGAAAGATGTTCACAATCACTAATCACCGGGAAAATGAAAATTAAAACCACAATGAGATATTACCTCATACCTGTGAGAATAGTAATTATAAGAGACAAGGAATAACAAGTGTTGGCAAAGAAGTGGAGAAAAGGGAATCCTCATACACTGATGGTGGGAATGTAAATTGACACAGCCATTATGGAAAACAATATGGAGGGTCCTCAAAAAATTAAAAGTAGAACCATCATATGATCTAGCAATTCCACTTCTGAGTATCTACTCAAAGAAAATAAAAACACTAATTGGAAAAGGCATATGCACCCCTATGTTCACTGCATCATTGTTTACAATAGTCAAGATATATAAATAACCTAAATGTCCATCAATGGATGTATGAATAAAGAATATGCAGTAAATATATTTTGGAATACTACTCAGTCATAAAAAAGAATAAAACCTCCTCATTTATGATAACATGGGTGAACTTTGAGGTAAACCTCCTCATTTATAACATGGGTAAACTTTGAGGGTATTGTGCTAAGTAAAATAAGTTAATAGAGAAAGACAACTACCATACAATTTCATTTATATGTGGAATCTAAAAAACTAAATAAACTAAATGAAACCAGACCCATAGATCCAGAGAACAGACTGGTGGTTGCCAGAGGGGAGGTGAGCTGTGGAGAGGGCTAAATAAGAGAAGGGAATCAAGAGGTATGAAATAAATAATTCATGGTGATATAATGTACTGCATGGGGAATATAGTCCATAATAATGTTTTAGCTTTGTGCAGTGACAGGTGACAATTAGACATTGGGATGATCATTTTGCAATGTATATCAATGTCAAATCACTATGTTGTACACTTGAAACTGTATAATATTGTATGTCAATTATACCTCAGTTAAAATAAATAGCATAGATAAAATTTCAGCGTAAACCAAGTTTGGAAGCATGGGTTAAGTGATTCATATACTACATAAGACCCCCTCGTAGTGTGAGACAGATTCGAGGTTGTAAAAGATGGCAGAAGGCTGCAGGATGAGCTGGCTAGGATAGAACCTCTTTGTAGTACCATGCTTTGCATGGAACAACAAAGATTTTTGAGAACTGATCATTTGAACCTGGCTTTCTAGATCATATGAAGATTTATTTACCATAAGGAAGATATGGTAAAAGAACATTATTATATGGAAAAGAACATTATTTTCTTTAGAGTTTGTTAGCTTAAATTATACCTTTAAATATTCAGACCCAAGGGACATGAACCTTCATCTGTACTCTTGTCCATGGCCCCATCAATGTTTGAGAAACACACATAGCTGAGTCTTGGCAGATCCACAACTTAATTGATGGGAGCAGAAGTACCCAGAACATGTACCAGAGCATTTTCCTAGCCACAGACATTTGAGAAGCCATGAGTACCAGTGTGTGCTCTACAGATGGAATGGGGAGTACCGATTAACATAGAAAGGCAGTTAAGTGCAAGTTGCTTTAAAGAGTTTCTACTGTACTTAACCTCACTAAGCCTGAGTCTTAGACCTGTAAAATGAGGATACTCATGTCAAACACAGAGCCTTATTGTGAGGAATAAGTAGGTCAATCTATAGAGTGCTTAAACTAAATGCTAAGCACACAATACATAGTAACGAACACGCTTTTTTCTTCCTTTTCGTTCCTTTGCTAAATTATCCTAGTTAACTATATTATATTAATAGTAAGATCAAATAATTATACAGCACCTAGTATGTGTCCTTGAGGATCCTCTTATCATCTCAGTTTAACAGATTGGGAAATCTAAGCATAGAGAGGGTAAGTAACTTGCAGATTAATGGGGAAGCCAGAACCCAAACCCAGGCATTCTGGCTCCAGAGTGCATGCACTTTGGTAAATTCTTCCTTGTGTCCTTTCATTCTCTCTCTTATTTGGATTGGACCCTCTTTTTATTTTTTCTACCTCCTTGAAGTGGTATTGTACCTTAGCTGAGTCTATTAGGAAAACATGCTGGCTACATAAAATGGATTAGTTATGTGGTACAAGTGCTTCATAAACTTTCAAGTATTACAGCATATATGGTTGAAGATAAAGACATTTTCTGACCTCTTCTTATATCCCAACCCACCCTGGGTCATACAATTTATAAAAGATGACATTTAACTTTCAAGTCATTGTGACTTCAAGGATTTTTCTGGCCATTGTTTTTACATACATCAGTTATTTTATGTTTACATAATGGATGTTTCTTTTTCAATTCCTAAGTGAGCAATTCTACTCCTATCAGTGGAACTTTAACTTGTTCATTTCAGCTAAATTTTCACATTTATGGCAAATTCTGAGTTGCTTACTTTACCCACCTAAGTCAAGGTTATCCAAGAATTTACATAGCACCCTCCTATTTCCAAATATAAGAACTATGAGAATTATAAATAACTTGAATAAATTCACTGATTCCGAAACATGATTTCATGTGTATACCCCAAAACTAGTCATTCACTGAGAGTCATGAAGAAACTTTCACCCCAATGAATGACAGTGAAAAGAAAATATTAGCATGATTAAACACATTTTTCACTATAAATTTCTAGTTTAGAGATTTCAAATTTGCAGCCTGAAATCAGTATAGGCAGCTAGACAGCTAACTAGCTAGCCAGTGGTGTTTCAAACTTCATGACAACATTTAAAACTTGGCAGAATTTATATAAAACCTCAGATTTCCAGTTTCTCTTGAAAACTGAAAAATCTGTTCACCTAACCCAGATTCACACAATGGTAACCACTGGCTGGAGTCGGGTAACCACTTGAATTCTCCAGTTCTTCACAGTCACATCATTCCCTATGGCTTTATACTTTCTGGTTCAGATATTTAATCATCTACCTGGACCCACCAAGCATTTGAGTATAAAACTCCTAATCCTGATGGTTTGGTGTAGTATAGATAAAAATAGTTGGATGTTTCAAGAAACTCTTAATCACCTATGGGTGTAGAAGCTAGCCAAGATTTATTGATAATCAAATTATATATTAAAGATAGATTCAGTTATACCAACCTCACTGCCCTTTATCCTTTTTTAAATCACAGGGTTTTCTACTAGATCATAATAAAAAGTTATATTAATCTGACAAGATTTATTATTTACATTGATTGTTTCAATACAACTCATTCCACTGCAATAATTTTTAGAGTTGCCAAATGAACATGCTCTTCTTTTATGTGATCCTGCTAATTCAAATGAGTTACTTCTATCATTATTTCAGTGTTAGAAACAGATGTTACATAGGTGAAAAAAACTAAAGTAAGTTTGGGATAAAACGTTTGTGTGTCATGACTAAGGTACATTTGCATCAGAAATTTAAGTGACTATAATATCTGAACAAATAAGAATTGTGACTTTATAATAGAAATATAAAGCAATAGATTAAAATATGGTATTTTATTCAATAATCATTAATCATATTTATAAATAAATTAATAATATGAATTCATAGAATCACTGAGTTCTGGCCCTAGCTCTGAAATATTTAACACACTTAACCGAGCAATGTATTTAATGTAAATTCTCTCACAGGAATTTTAGGCTGTGAAAGAACAACCCTTTTTGCATAAATACATGTTATAATGCATAGTAGTATACTTTGAGATATAATATACGATAACCTGCTTGGGTATAAAAATAAAAGAAATAAAAAAGAGACAAAATTCTATAGGAAAGCATGTTCATATTTTATCCTCTAAACATCCTCTTTTTTTAAGTGAAGAAACAAACACCCAGCATTCTGGTTTTTCACTAAATTATTTAGATGAACCACATATTATGATCACTACTAACTCTTTTTGAAGGTTGCTGGAATGCTGAGCAAAATATGCTACCAATAATATGCTTTTAGTCTCCAAGATGCCAGAACAACAAACTCATTCAGTTCTCTGATTCAATTGGTTTCATCTAAACAGTTGTCAATGGCACCCAGCCTGACCTTCTGTGGGAAGAACAAGGTGAATGGCTGGATTTCCCATTATTTTACCAATGAAATGAATGCTGTGTGTGTTGGCGGAGGGATGGGGTATGGATTAGGTCTGTTTTACCCATTAGGAAGTGAATTTGGCAAGGAGTGTTTAGAAAAACAGCCCACTAATTTTTATTCCATTTCAAGACACTAAATAAACAATCAAATGACCAAGTGGAAAGGTAAAAACCCCAGTCTCCCCCAAAGAATACTTGCTAACTGTCTCATCATCTTGTCCCAGCTACAGCTGATTTAATTTCTTTACTGTGCAAACCTTCCCACCACACAGGATATCAGCTCTTTAGAAAAAGTTTACCTTCTTGAGAATAAGTCAGAGTCACATTTTCTAAAACTGCAGACCTTCACTCCAGCCTTATATTCAACTATGAAGTGGAACCAAATGAAGAAAATAGGCCTGTGCAAAGACCGATTAGGCTTATTTTCATACCTAAACATGCCTCCACTATTCATCTCATAACACTTATAAGGCCACTAAGCCCTAGGAGTCTTTTTACTGCATTTTAGAATGTTAATCACATGGAGTTCGGTTTTGTTTTAGATAAAATAACTTGCCTAGATGGATAAAATAGACCTAATGATATAAGAATATTCGTTTGGAGGAACAAGTCCTTGGCACAACCTGGAATTCAAAAATCCTTGTGTTCACTGGGGCCTGATGAATTTAAGAGGGTAAAAATTTAAAAAAAATTAAAAAAAGAAAGAGAGTAAGTACAGCCCTAAATCTCATAATTAGCAAAGGGCCATACTACCTACCCCATGCCTTTCAATATAAGTGAAGATGAAATGGTAAAGAAGAGATGAAATCAATGAAAACATTGATGCTGAAAATAAAACTAAGCCTGAAAAGAGGAAAATGATTAGGTTATGGTACAGGCAAAACTGTTATAGAAAAGCACACCACCCAGAATGCAATGGCTTGATCAGTATAGAAAGCTTATTTCTTTCTCGTATAGAAGTTCAGAGATAGGCAATTAGTCCAAGATTGTGAGAGTCATTCTTAATATGTGGTTTCTCGACATGGGTTCAAAGTGGCTACTCCAGAAAGTTGTCCCCTTTTCCCAGTCAGCAAGATAAAAAAGGAAGCCCTTATTAACAACTCAGCCTAGAAGTTGCACCCATCTCTGTTGCTCACATCTTATCAGCTAAGACTTACTATATGGCCATCATACCTATCTGTAAGAGAGACTTGCAATAATGGGTAGTAAATAAATGCCAATTATATCCCAAAAGTAATTTTGTGGGGAGGATCTGCTTCCGTCAGTCTTGGCAAGGCTTCATTCTCTAGCTAAGCTAGGATAAGTTAGAAGAAAAAATGAATATTGGGAGCCAATTAACAGTGTCAGCAACACCAATAAAAATTTAGATTCCTTCGGTCCCTTTTTCAAATCGCTCAAGGCAGACAACAATCTTAGCATACAATTAACAGCCAAGGGAACTAAAGATTCCCACAAGGAAAAAAAGTATCAATATAAAAAATTATTAACTTTGTTTTTTTCTTCAAGTATACAGTAGATATTTTAAAGTTCTTCCCTCTTTTGTCATAGCTATATAATTAGTCTAAGTTCTACGATTATTCTAGTTATCCTCAAATAAGAAAAATATCCTTCCATAAAATTCTCAGATTGTTGCTCCCCCCATCTTCTCATGCTTCATCCTCGTCTAAATTTCCCACAACCGTAAAGAAAGATGAAACTAGGCAGCACTGCTTAACACTGCCCAAAGTAAAATACAGCCTTATTTGCCCATCCTATGAAAATATAAAGTTTTCTTCTCGTGTTCCATATGAAAAAAAATTAATAATAAGAGAAACAAGTCAACAATATTAAAAGTCAACAAAAGAGAGAAAATGACTATTACAATGAAGAGGTAAATACTTTGATATATAGAATATCAAACAGACACTGCAGAAGTCATTAATGCTACTTAAAAAACTGGATTCCCTGTTTAGAGTAAAACTAGAATTTATCTACTGGCTCAATAATGATTGGAAGTAGCCACATGACAACTTTTGGCTAGTGAGTTCTAAGCAGAAAGGACATGCTTCATTTTCAGGCCAGAAATTGCAGTTATTTAATTGCTGTTCCATGACGTCAAGATGGTGGTTGTCCAGTGGGCCTGGACCCCAAATTGAGGACCATGATCATGTCAATAGCAAACTTCAGTGGACACAAAGTATGACAAATATAAGCCTTTCAGTTTAAGTCACTGATATTTGGGGCTTGTATATTACCTCAGAGAAACCTTGCCTATACTGACGGATGCAAGCCCTCCTATGCACAGCTATTTTTTGAGGTTAATGAATATTTAGTGACTACCCATTATAAGCCAGGCACTCTGCTCTTTTCATCTTCACACTAACCCTCAGGTCACAGACCAGAACCAGTCCATGGCCTATTTGGAATCAGGGTGCACAGCAAGAGGTGAGCATTTGAGAGCAAGTAAAGCTTCATCTGAATTTGCAGCCACTCCCCAGCATTAGCATCACTGCCTCAGCTCCACCTCAGATCATCAAGCATTAGATTCTCATAGGAGCACTACTCCCTGGTGCTAAAAAGGTTGGGGGCCACTGTTCTCTTGCATAGATGAGGAAACTGAGACAAGGTTACACAGCAAGTGGATGGTGAATTTAAGATCTGAGAAGGCCCTGACGTGTCTAGCTCTCATTCCATTATATCCACAGCTCCATTTATTCACCTGCCTAAGCCTTTTTAATCAATCTCAAACCACCACATTCGTCTCTAGAAAAATCTATAGTTCCCGGTATTCCTGTGCATTAGAGACATTTCCTTCTCCAAATTGGCACATATCCACAAAATCTAACTTTTAAAAATCACTCTCCTCAGAGAGCACATAAAGAGTTCAAAAGTAGGAGTTAAAAGAACAATTTTCCTTTTAGTAATGTCTTTACTCCCAGACAAGAGCAACAAAGGCAGTGATCTGAACGATCGGCTCTCCTGGAGCCGTTATTAGCTGTCCAGGGTGATCCTGGACACAGGTTTGCAGCACACTGCCATCATCACTATAGAAGCACTCATTCCCCCATTATGTGGCTGAGCAGGTGCTGATGCAAAGCTGGACGCTGACCCAATTTGCTGTACTATAACAACAGAACAGCACCCCAGCTGGAAAGAAGACATTTCAGCTTGCTCTTTTCAAAGATATTTGTATAGATAAATGGAAGTTTTATGTGGGTACAAAGAGAATATATTGTCCTCCCAATGCACATGTGTAACTTCAATTCTGCCAGCAGTCATCATCATAATAAGGGAGGTTTAGAGAAGGTTCTTTATCCAGAAGGATCCCAAAGAGCTTCACAAAAACTTCACAAATTACAGGCAAAAAGACTTCTTTCAGATCCACATGGACAAACTCATTGCTAATATCCTGCTTTCCTGCACAACACCTCCAGATGTCCATGAGAGATTACCTACCCACACGTCAGGAAAATGGAATATTGGAGTCAAACCTATCATGGGGTGGGGAAGAGGGAAATTTTGCCCCCAAAACATATAATAACTGTATCTCTACCCATCTTGAGGATTGAAAATGACAGCTGCTTAACAGCCACCCACAAGCATGGCACACATGGCTCAATGTTAAGAGTCAAAAACAACATTGTTGCACCCACAGGAAAACTTCATGGGGAGTTTCGGCATAAAGAATTGGAATTTGGCCTCCTTCCCTTTGCCAGATGTGCTACAGGCTCACTCATTCCAGATTTAATAACGTGTACAGATTGAGTTGGGAAAAAACCAACAACTCAACTGTGAAACAATTTCTAAAACAAAATGGCTCTATGAATAAATGAATTGGGGATTCCTAGTTGTTCAGTTATGATTTGAGTTTTGATTTTTACCTCCCCAACAGCTATGACTTGAGTTAGAGGAAATTCAAATTAAATCTCGAAGTTCCAGCTAAAGAACTAAGTCGTGTCTTTCTTATGCCCTTTGAGGAAATTCAGATTGAATCAGATCATACCTTAAACCTTAATTCAGCTTTTGAGGAAGGAAATGTATTAGCCCTATTTTCGAGACACAGAAACTAAGGTTCATGCTCACATAGCTGGTAAGCATCAGGGTCGAGATTCAAATTGAGTTCCTCTGACTCAAGCCCAGGATCTTATTGACTGTAACTATTCTGATAAAGTATATTTTGATATATATTAAACATATATCTTTTGTAAAAGAGATATATACTTGAAGGATTCTATGTGTTTTTTTTAACCAAACAATCCCTTGAGGTCCAATTATATTTTATTAGGTACATGTTAGTAGTAGTGAAGTGAGTCTCCGTGTTCAACCAACAAATCAGCAAGTATTTCTAAAGACTGGCACGTTCTGGGTTGTGGCTAAATTATATAAAAAAGCTTAAAATCTTATAAGAAAAGAAATACATATTTTAAGCTCTATCTTAGTATAAAAACTAGATAGTAAAAACTATATGAAAAGAACAAAATTGAGTGGATAATAATGAAAATACCAACACCTCCAGCTATTTGGAAGATCAAATAATCATCCTGGGGATGGAAAAAGGATATGCAACTTAGGCCAGACCTTGAAGAATGATTAAGAGGCAGAGCAACAGAGAGTTATTTAGAGCTTATTGCTGCCGAGGTTGTACTGGCTTCTGGGTCAGTTTACCTATTTATCCATCTGGCTGTCACTTGCCTCCCCCTTTTGCCTTCTCACCAAGCCTCGTTCCTGACTTCACCAAAGTCCCACAAACACCAATGTGAGCAGGGGACCATCCTCGACAACATGAACATAACCTAAAGACCTTTTCCTAATCAGGTCTAATTAAATTTAATTGACTCTTCTGATCTAAAGAGAAAGATCTAAACAATTTTCATTTCAAGTGGCTAACTAAACATCCTTGCTAAAATGCTTGACTATCCCTTTATAAAATAACATTAAGATAATCAAAGATATACAAATAATTGAAAATAATCTGCTTTTGTTTTGAATTCCATATATCAGAATTTTAAACTGGAGGAAGGCTTCCTATATGTAGTATCTATTATGAAATATATATTTTATTTATATATATATATTTAGTAGATGTGACTTCTGAGTGTATAAATTCAAACTCTCTGGACACAATATAAAAGCAAACTAAATTACGAAGATAAGCAAAGAGCTAATGGCAATATTTATAACACAGGTGGAGATGACAGAATAAGGGGTAATAAATATAGGGATTTTACAAACTGGTTAGAAAATAGAAATGCCCTCATTATAACAAATGAACAAGTATTTTAAAATGCTAAACCTCTTATGAGTCAAAGAGATGATCATTAAAACAATGATATGTTATTTTTTACCTGTCTTATTGGTGTTAAAACATTATGCTCAAAAGTACTAGATTATTAGAAGT
The DNA here is from genome assembly GCA_030015415.1 of Cynopterus sphinx. Classification (NCBI taxonomy): domain Eukaryota; kingdom Metazoa; phylum Chordata; class Mammalia; order Chiroptera; family Pteropodidae; genus Cynopterus; species Cynopterus sphinx. Next base: position 93,300,408 of record CM057385.1, on the reverse strand, counting down.
ATAAACCATTAGAATGGAGCTATTTGGAAATAACAAAGAAACACTTTTACCTGACATTTGACCTAGAGATTTTTTTCTATGAATTTATCATAAAAAATAACCAAGAGTACGTGCAAAGATACACTCCAAGAATGTTCATCAAAATACTTTCATAACAGTATAAAATCTGAAACAATTTAACTGTCTAAAAATAGGAGACTGATTAAGTAATTCTGTTTAAAACAATAATTTTTTAGCCTTTTAACATAGTTCTATATTATTAATTTTTTTAAATAAAAAATATTAGGATATTCGTTTTTTACACATAGCACTGTCCCGTCTAGTTCTTAAAAATATATACACATAGGAAAAAAAACTAAGAAAAAATGTTAATTTTTCTAGATGGTGAAATTAGAGATATTATCTATAATAAAAATATATTATTTTTGTTATAAGGAGAAAAAATATCATTTAGGGCAAAAAAAGCACTGGCCTATACAATTCTCTTAGAAGTAAATTCCAGCTATAACCTTATTTCGATGAGAAGCTTTCAAATTTTGTGAGAAGACTACCCTTACAAAAGAGAAGGCCTGAATCTCCAAAGGAAATATTTATAGGTAGAAATCCCAAATTGTTACAGGAAATTAATTTTAAAGAGTAATTTTAAATACTATTTCTATATTCAAACCTTTTAGTCTAAATCAAGCCCCAACCAAGATCATTGGTTATTCATTCAACATTATCTATGAGTGTCATTCCTTCAGACCCTAAGGCTCATCCACAATTAATATTCTCTTTTCCTACAGAACGGTGTATCTTGGTACCCCTGATGACCACAGGGGTACCCGATTTCCAATGTCTGCCTAATTGTCTAATGGGCAATTGGACAATTGGTCGACTGTTTCTGGTATGATGCCTGATATCATATCTCCACAGGAATGTTAACTCTCCCGTTATGGACCAGATTTCCCCTCAAATTCATATTACTCAGCCTTTAAGAAGAGATGAAATATTGCCATTTGCTACAGCATGAATGGACCTTGAGATAATTATGCTAAGCCAGACAGAAAAAGTTGAAAATCACATGATATCACTTATATGTGAGATATAAACCTAAAAGTAACAAATAAACAGAACAAACAGAGACTCACAGTCATAGACAACAGACTAATAGTTACCAGAGGGTAAGGGGGAGAGGAGAGAAGGAAGGTAGCAGGGTAAAAGGGGTCAAATATGTGGTGATAGAAAGAAATCAAACTATGGGAGATGAACACACAGTGTAAATATATATATGCTTTACTGTTAAAGTGTATAGCTGAAATTTATTTTATTTTTGTTAACCAATTGCTAACCAATGTTACCATAAAAAATAAAAAATAAAAAAATTTAAAAAATAAAAAATAAAAATTCACATTCTACTTTCCCTCCCCTACTGTGGTTGTGTTTTGAGATGGGGCCTCTAAGGAAGTAATTAGGGTTAAATTAGGTCATAAGGGTGGGACCTACCTGATAAGATTAGTGTCCTTATAAGAAGACACAGCAGATCACTCTCTGTCCCCAAGGACACATGGAGGAGGAGGCCATATACAGGACAGAAAGAGAGCTCCCACCAGTAAGTGAATCAGCTGGAGCCTTGGCCTTGGTCTTTCCAACCTCAACAACTATGAGAAAATAAATTTCTGTTATTTAGCCACCCAGTCTATGGAATTTTGTTACGGCAGCCTGAGAAGACTAAGACATTGCCCTTGAAACTCTTGAATGGACCGTGTCTGCTTTAGTCTTGTTAGATTGCCCCATAGCCTAACCTTTGTACCTTATGCCCCAAGTCATGTGGTTACTATAAACTCTAACCATATATTTCCTTATGACTTTCTTGTCCTACTCTCACTATTTGAAACATATAGGTATGATCTCCCCTCCAAAATATCTCCTTTACACCACATTCATCCCCATCACCTCCATAACCATACATTTTAGTTTCATATCAAGTCTGGTTTTTCCAGGCCTTCTTAAACTCTGCAACTTGGACTGAGGTTCTCTCAACCCTGAAAACTAATCCTATAATTCTATCAGCTCTTCTTAACCTGAACTATCAAAATCCACATCCTTTCATTTTCTCCCTTCCCTAGCCTGGAGCACTGAGGCCCAACATGAACTGCTATCAAAATATTCAAATTTGGAAAATAGTTCCATTTTCTAACCTTGATGCAATAGCCAATCTGATTATCAAAACTTATTTCACTTCTCTACGAATGAACCTTAGGATTTTATTTTCTTTGGTGGGGGAAAAAAAAAAACAACAGAGGAAGAGGTAGATAGTGACTACTCTGGTTCATACTAATGGATCCCTTCAGGACTATTCAGGACTAGGCTCCATTCTCAGAGCTCTTGGGAATGCTGCCTTCTGATGGCTCCCAGCTGAGTCATCTTCTGAAAACTGTCCTCACTGAAGAAAGCCACCACATTCAGGGTTACTCCCCGCCGACCTGGGGACAGCCTACATTGAATTACAGGTGGATGTAGGGGTATCAAGGCCAGCCCCTTGCTTAAGGTGGCATAAATGTGGAGAGTTATCCAGCTCCAGAGCTCCTTGTGGAGTTGGCCAAGGCTTTGTTGAGACTGCATCTCAGTTCTACTCCTCCTTCTACCCGATCCTGTTTATTTCACTTAGCCACAAGTGCTGATTCCAACAGTGTCCCCAGTTAACCTCGGCAAGCAAATATCCATCTTAGAGTCTGTTTCTTATGGAACCCAAACTTAAGCAGGGTAATTGAAGAATTAATGCATTCCTAATGCATTAAAATTAAATTAATTTTAATTTAAATAAATTAAAATTTTATTTAGGATATTCAAAATTATGTCCTCATTTGGTTAGCAGCCCATTGATCAAGGAACCTATTCCACATCTGTCTTTATATCAATCCTTAGAGGGTGTTAGATTCTCATACTTCAGAATTAAACCATTTCTTTTACGGCTGGCTCAGGTCAGCTGAATTTATGAATAGCTCTTATGTAAGTTAAGTTTACCATAAAATGCAGTGCCCAGTTTGCTCAAGGTGCTTAATAGATACTCCTTTTCTTAACACAACAGACATACAATTAGGATATATATTTCTTATTCTATCACCCTTGTGCTTCATTTATTCATTCAACAACAGTATGACACCTAATATGTGCAAGAAATTGTGCTTGTCAGGAACTATGAAAACACCAAAAATTTGTCGCAAGCTAGATGACTTTTCCCAAAAAGACAGGATGCCATATTAAAACAATGGAGAGACATTCTGTGGCAATTTATAATGATACTGGCTCTAGGTTAGACACCATGTGAGACATCGGGGAGTATAAGTGCCCTCAGATGGAGTATCATCTGGTTGGGGAGAGAAGGTATTCAGAAGGCAATGTATGCCCAGCACCAGATGAATGTGATAGTTAAGTGTGACCATATTAAAAGGGTAGTCTGAATAATACAACAACAGTCTTCGAAAGTCTGCAGCAGTAAAATGTCACCACTGAGAGGTAGCCTGGGTACAAACTGAACTTTTCAGAGCTAACTTCTCACTTATCTGCTCTTTTTTTATATTCCATACAAAAGTAACTTTTGTGTTTTCTCCCACTAGGATGACCCTGCTGACTTCAGATATTGAACATTAACCTCATCCATGATGAAAACTCAAGGTTGGATCTCTAGGAAATTTCTCTCGTTTGGTAGTCTTGTAAAGAAAATGCTTATTTTCAAGGCTGTATTGTCAGTTCCTGCTTTAAGAAATTTTTGTTTTAATCGTGATTTTGGTAGACTTCAAAGTAAATCAGCTCAACAGTTGGATCTAATATTCTATTTATTACACACAAGCACACACAACAATCCCTAGTAGAAATTCATTACCTGAAAAATTAGGTTTAAATGAAGATCAATTTATCCATTTAAAAAATATATTAAATGAGATTTAATTGTCTGCATTATACATGGGCAAATTTTCCATGATGCCCATTACTAAATGGACTAGAAGGGATTGGGGCCTCTTCCGTGGCCAAACTACTGATAGGAGACACCTACTGGTGGTTTTTAGATATTACAATGGCTGGATCTGCACTAAAATCTTTGCGTGACTGATTTGCTCTAAGTCAAAAAGCAATGGCAAGTTTTTCAAGCAGTTTGCATTGATTCTGAGGTTAAGTAAGTTAAGGCAAGATCTTGTACATTTCTCCAAAAATGGAAGTGCAATGTAACTATTTTAATTTCTCTACTATTCTAATCAAAAGCAAAAGAAAATAGATATTTTAAAATACATTCCATCGCTCAGGATCAGCAAAAAATTGTTCCACAATGATGTCACTCTTTCTGAAGATCAGCATTTGGGTTATATTCACATAAAAATATAAAATCAAGATATGGAACTGGCTCTAAGAATATCCTCACCAAAACTATTATAAACTTTCATTTTCCACCTGTGACTCATGAAATATATCTATTCTCTTTGCACCTGATTTTCACATTAGGTTGCACCCCTGCACAGTTTTAATGTCACTGGTGACTGGTCAAATATGGCACTTTTTTCCAATGATAATCTCATTTTTTTCCCATTGCTGAATGTTTTTCATTTCAGCCTCCTACTAAAATGCTTGCTTTATTGAGTTTTTTGAAATATCTGAAACCTCATTCCCCATGCATAGCTCCTCTACAGTAAATGGATGGTAAACCAAGTGAAACATGTGGCACATCCAGACAGAAACGTTCTTGAGCACCAAAATCTTGCCCTCAATTTTCAGGCGAGACCATCTGAACTGAGCTCACTCACGCTAGGGAATGAACAGCATGCAGCTGGCAACAACAGTTAGCTCAAGCACAGATACTTAGTGAAGTTTGTGCTTCTGTAGCTATGTACAGTATAAATAAATAAGCATGAGTCTGTAAATAAATAAGCATGGGTCTGGTATTAACGCAATCTCTTCTCACCAAAAAAAAAATAAATAAATTAGATAATTTCCTTAGGCACTTATAATGAGGTCCAGATCATCTTCCAGAAATACCACCCATCTATCGATTCACTTCTGTGCCCAGATGACTGTCCTGGAATAATGGCTTCCTTGTATTCGGGATTATAGTTATTACCAGGGCAATTACAAGTATTTGTCTTCAATTGTCAAAAGTTCAGTATTTAACTGTTCACTCTTTATCTGCTTTGATACTTTGGGTGAGTCACTAACAATTCTAATTTGCTAACACAGAGTTGTACATAATATGGAAATTAAATGGACTGCTTTTTTTCAATATATACTTTATAAAATACTTGCTATATCTGTCTTATTAGCCTCAGCAGCCTTTTCCATCACTGGGCAGAACACATGTACTATGGTCTGACAGGAAGCCCTTCTAAATGAACTTCATCAGCACCTCTCGATCTCCCTCATTGTGCAGACACCACATTCTTGCAATATCTTCTCTTATCATATGAGATGGGCATCCTGTTGACATTTGGAAGTGGGTAAAAAGATGACAGCTCAGCCACCTTAAGCCTAATTACAGCTACACATGTGTTAGGAAAATAATAGAAGGACCCACAACTAATGTATTCCAGTTCACAATTCGAGAGGCACAAAGACCTGGAGAAGATGTTTTTCCCTCAATGGGTGTTTCTTTAAGGGTCCATCCTGTGTTCAGCAGTGGGACAGAAAGATAGTAAAACAAAATGTTTTTTAAAAAAGTCACATTCTAAGGAAGAAGATAATAAGTTATGCGATAATTATGCCATGACTCAGTAACCATTTCCTTGAGATAGAAATATTTGCATTGTGATCACTATAAAAAAGATTAAAAAACCAATTAATGGAAAGTGGAAACAAAGACAGGGTCTTTGCATTTGCATTCTACTGTGCTTTCCACACCACAAAGGCAACACCAAAAGTTTCACGTTTTGTGATAGACAAGCATGCACACAGCTCAGGGCCCTGAAGCTATAAATGCCGAAAGGTGCTGACAGGAGAATAGCATGCCTGCCATCAACTGCATTAGACTCTCCTAAGACAAGATGAAGTCACAGCCTGAAGACAGTATCTCCTCCCCCACCTTGCCCCAGGGTTACTGCAGCATGCCCTTAAGCAATGTGCTTTGACATAAGACATGGCAACAATAGCAGACAAAAAAAAAAGTGAAGTAATATTACTTTTTTGCTATCATTCCTCTCCTGTATACAAAGAAACCATTTATTAGTTTCTACTAAAATGCAGGGAAAGCACAAGTCGTGCAGTACTGATATTGTGTTTGTGTGACCAAATTACATAAGGGCCGTGCATGTGTATGTGCTGTCTACACACATGTATCTGTGTTAACCTAAAGCATAGCTTGTATAGAACATATATCACCAAGATCTTAGGTGAAAAATGAAATAAACCTTATGGGCAAAAATGAGAAATACGTCATCTTTTTCTGTACAAGTTTTCCATCTTTTCCTCTCATCACCATAAAAAAATTAATTTTTCTCCTAAATTTTTCATATATTACCTTCAAGTATCTTGCAGTTACCAACTAAGAATGATGGTAAAATTAATAACAATAGCCTGGTAGATCCTATATAACACACAGACTCAAAAGACATTTTAGAAAAAGGAAACTTTAACTTTATGCCACCTCAATGACAACCATTAAGGTAAAACTCTTGCATTGGTTGAACCAGTATGCCCAAGTGACACTATTCCCTAGAAATACAATCGAGAATTTTGGAAGCTTCAGTTTCTTTTCCAGTTATTTGTCTAACAGTTCTTAAGTCTCTACACTGCCGCTTACTATCAATCTCAAGAAAATATGAGAAACTGAAAATCTGATGTTTTGTTAATAAGTACAAATTATAAATTCATTGAAAATGCAGCTCTAAATATATAAAAAATATTATACCAATTCTCTAAGATGAAGGCCAAGAATATTATATTAAGGAAGGATTTCTTAAAAGAAACAAAACCCATAATTTGTAAAAGAAATTTTATATATATATATATATATGTGTGTGTGTGTGTGTGTGTGTGTGTGTGTGTGTGTGTGTGTGTGTGTGTGTATATATACATATATATGTATAATACAAACACATATATTTTTACTATTAAATCAAATTATGGAAATTCATCCATTGATATCTAAACCGAGGAAAAAGACAAGGCAAGTAAGTATAGAAAACATAGTTTCTACAAATAAGAGGATAAAATCGAACAGAATAATAGACAAAGGAAATAATATAGAGAGAAGGATATCAAAATAGTCAAGAATATACTTTCAAAAGACACTCAACTATAAGGGAAATAGAAATTAAAGTAACCTATACTAATGCTATCATTTTGACCACAGTTCAAATATCTACAACTATCAAATGTTGCTAACAGTGCAAACAGGCAGAAGCCTCGGCACAATGATAGTGAGTTTAGTAAAAAGAGTGAGAAGGGACTTGAACAATTTGGATACAACAATGAAATTGAAAGTGTACATATCCTTAAAAAAAGAGTATGCTTATTCCACTGAATACAGTTCAGAAAAAGTCTGAGCTTGCCCACAAGAAAAAATACAAAATCTATTAATTGTGGCATTATTTGTAACTGCAACAAAATTTAAAATAATCCAAAAGCTGTGATTAAGGAAATTTATACATAAAATGTAGTATTGTTACATGCTGGAATAAAAAGAATGATTTCTGTCTACATATAATAACATGAATATATCTAAAAAGCAAGTTAAGTCAAAGAGGAAATTATAAAATATTAAGTACAATAACATTTATATAAATATTTAAAATATAAAAACAGCACAGGATCTTAATCATATAACTGTTCTCATTATTTATTACTACAAAAAACACCACCCCAAAACTTAGATGACTGAAAACAAGAACATTTATTTCACTCATTCTATGGACTGAAATGTGTCACCCTAAAAGTTATATGCTGATGCCTTAACCCTCAATGTGACTGTATTTGGAATAAAGAAGAAATTAAATTTAAATAAAGCCATAAAGGTAGAGGCCTGATCTGCTAGGACAACCCCAGAGAGCTTACTCATGCTCTCTGCCATGTGAGCGCACAGCAAGAATAGAGCTGTCTGCTAGCCAGAAAGTTCTCACCAGAACACAACCATGTTGGCATCCTGATCTTGGACTTCCTCAGTCTACAGAACCATGAAAAAATTAATCTCTGTTTGAAGCCACCCACTCTATGGCATTTTGTTATGGCAACCAAGCTAACTGGTAATAGCTCACAGAGGGCAAGTAAGGCAGGGCTTCTCTTTTGAGACATCTCATTTCTGTTTCACTCAGCACCACCTGGAGTGGACAAAGTCTGAAGGCTGAAGTCATCTGAAGGTCAATCATTTATCTACCTGCCACCTAGGGGCTGGAAAAGCTGGGCTTCTTCAGGGATACCTCCACCCCTATGTGGTCTCTCCAGCTTAGCCTGGTGGCTTCAACTAAACTACTACTTCTCCTTTTTCTTTTCTTCCTTCTTCCTTTTTTCCTCTCTCTCTTTTTTTTCTTAAATAACACAAATGTATTATCTTACAACTCTATAGTTTGGAAGTCTGGCACAGGTCACACACTGAGCTTTATTTAAGGTGAAGGCAGAGGTGATTCCTTCTGGAAGCTCAAGAAGAGAATCTATTTCCTTGCCTTTTCTAATTTCTGAAGGCCGCCTACCTCCTTGCCTCATGACCCCCTCCTCTCGTCAATCCAACCACTTATTTTCATCATCACATCTCTCGTTTTCTCCTTTGACTCTTATTGCTCTCAATTTTAAGGACCATTGTGTTACACTGGCCCCACCCAGATTGCTCAAAATAATCTATCCATCTCGTGATCATTAACTTAATCACATCTGCAAATTTTATTTTGCCCTGTATGGCAACATTTCCAACTCCTGGGAATTAGAATGCGGACATATTTGCAGAGCCATTATTCTTTAGATGAACATCTTATGCATTACCTCAGAGTTCCCAGGAGTATATTTTAGTAGGGAGGAAGCCAAGTAGAAGCTGTATCCCCTTTGATGACCTCAACTTTGAACCCATGCAGTTTTCCTTCTATAGTATTCTAATTGCTATCAGTGAGTTATTCTATTTGACTGTAAGTGCTATAAAACACTGTATCTTGATGGGAGGAACGTCAAAAAATTTGCATACATTTTAAAACCACCAGTATATCTGTGTGATGTATGCATATGTGTATAGTACACAGGCGCATGTGCACAAGCACACACAAAAGTATTTTTTTTAATTCATTACAGTGATTGTGACAGTGGGGGAGATGAATGGAACTTGTAAAAAAAAATGACCCAAATGTTTACTTAATATTTTAAAAAATATTGTACTAATATTTTAATTGAGAATTGCAATATAACAAAATGTTAATAGCTATCAATCTTAGGAGGTCTGGAATAATATGTATGATAGGCTAATTGCAATTAAAGTCCTTGCTGTACCCACACCTATTAAAATACCACTTTGTAACTCCTCCCATCAAAAGGGAGAGTCTGTTTCTTCACTCTTGAACTATTGGCCTTGTGACTTGAAAGTAGCAGATATAATGTGTGCTAGTTCTGAGACTAGTCTCAAGAGATCTTGCACACTTCCACTTTCTCCCTTTCAGATTTCTGTCTTCCCCATGAGAACAACCGTGGACTAGCTTATTGGAAGATAAGAGACCATGTGGAGCATAGCTGAGTCAGCCCTGCCAGCCCCTGTCATGTACCAAGCTGATCTACCAACCACCACTGTTACAAACAACACAAAGGCCCCCAAACATAGTCATTTATGCTAAACACCAAACCAAGACTTAATTACAGTTTTGGCTCTCCCATAAATGGAATCTTACACCAGTCAACCAGAAATTGCCTGATCAAGTACTAGCTATGTAATCTGCCTTATAGACTCCTCCCATCCGTAAAAAAAAGTGACTTTGCAATAGCCAGCCTGTTTTCTTGTCTACGACAATTCTCTTGTTCCTGCCCCTTTCTTCCAATAACAGTCTTTCGTTTCATACAGCTCCTCAGAGCTCCACTCTTTCTGCTACATTGAATGCGGCCCAATTTGAATCAATTTTTGCTCAAATAAGCTCTTAAAGTTTTTAATATGCCTCAGCTTATCTTTTAACACCACCCATGCATAAGCACCTAGCCCCAACCAGAACTTTCCATGTAGCGCCTACACTCTTGAGAAATAATAATTAAAGTTTAACCAACTAAATTTTGAACTGGTATGTTATATAACAATATGAAGTGATATTGAAGAGCACTGTTTATATTATTTCCTAAACTCTTCTATATTTTTACAGTTATTCAAGATGAAGAAGAAAGAAAGAGCAAGGGAAAGTGGAAAAGAAAAAAATATTAAAGCCACATTGGTGGAAGTTTCAAAACCTAAAATGGTAAATTGGTCCCTCAATTTGATTGCCGTGAATAGGAAAATTCCACAAGTACTTAACATTAAAGTATTTGTACTTTAATATTTAAAAGTATTTGTTTTTAATATTTAATACAAATATTAAAAACAGAACAAAATAACCAAAATATATTAATTACTGTAAAGAAATTGCACACTAGAAGTTGACTACTAACAGTGTTGCTTTGGTCCAAGGAACAAAAACTACAAAAATTAATCTTCACTTATTCCCTGGGATTAAATGGTCATGAAATAGATAGTTTCTGTTTCTATTTTGCATATTAAATAATGGTAGTTAAAAAAAAAAAAAGTAACAATGCCAAGATTAATGAAGTAGGGTCTTGGTATATTAAATTTTATTAGCCCAAACCTTCCAGGATGGTCAGAGGAGATTTAATAATGGGAATCTTTTTACCTACTGTTATGGACTAAATGTTTGTGCCCCACCCCAAACACCCACACACAAATTTGTATGTTGAAACCTTAATCCCCAATGTGATGATATCTGGAGGTAGATCTTCCAGAGGTAATTAAGTCATGAGGGTGGAGCCATGTGAGAATATAGTAAGTCTGCCATCCATAAACCTGAGTTTCCTTCATTAGAACTCAACCATGCTAGAACTCTGATTTTAGACTTTCCAGTCTCCAGAACTGCTAAAGAATAAAGTTCTCTCGTTTAAGCCACCCTATCTATGGCATTCTGTTATAGCGGCGAAGACATATAACTGACGAAGACATTCACCCAGTAACATCCTTATGTGCTAATCTTTAAAAAAGCCAATATAATTACATAAAGAAATTTGTATAGTATTTATAGTTGGATACTTCATTTTTAAAAACAATATGGAAATTTTCAATATGGAGAGAGTTATAATTGATTATTTCACTACCAATGAGAAAATAAGCATTCCAAATTTTGCACAACCATTGCAACTTCATTTAATTTTATACTTTTCAATTAAGATATCTCATTATATTAAGAACTAAAAATAACTTTAGTGTTTTACTTGTGCAACTCCTTGTTGCACAAAAGTCATAATGAGAAGAAAAACTTTCATCAGACCAGGTGACCTAATTTTTAATTTTAAAAAAATAACTCTGTGTGTGTGTGTGTGTGTGTGTGTGTGTGTGTGTGTGTGTACCCACAAGCACATGCTGACCTGGAAGTCATTCTTTCAAGGGCTTCTGTAAGGCTCATTCCATAGAGCAGATCAAAATTAATTGTTGAAGGAAGCAGCTATTATAGTTCTGTCCTCTTGGACCAATACATATAAAGACAACGGTGAAAAATCAATATGTCAGTAGGTCAAGGGCACTTGATAGTACAGAGCCAATAAATGCAGCTTGTCCATATTTACACAGAGCTAGTCTATAAAAAAAAAAAAAAGAAAAAGAAAAAAAGCTATTTCCAAAGTCATAATCTCTACTCATGTGAAAATCTCAAGGCTTTTGTGGAAGTTACTATCCAGTACATATTTCTGTTGTCAGACTACTTCTGTCACTGCATTTAAACCATGAAGTGCATTTGCTGCTGATTCGACTATTATGGCAGGAAAATGACCTGTAAAGTTCTTTTGAGGAGCCTGGCATTTTGCATACATTATAGAAATACAAGAGGAGAAAAATGTGTTAAAATGAAGTTTATAAAAAGTCATCCAACTAAACTTTACATTTCACAGAATACAGAGGGTACCTGATTTGTGAAACTAGGAGAAAAAAAAAGAAATCTGTCAAGGCAGAAAATCTCCATATTCTCATATTTTCAAGGGCAGTTGTCAACTTTTTTCTGTCTACAAAATCTCAGTGGTGACAAAGTGGAAAATGTGCCAAACTATATTATTTGATCCTTTTTTTTTTTCTTTTTGGTGGTTCTGATGTGCAAAGAACTTAATAGATGGACACATATACTTTATTTGGGGAAGGGGAGACAGGTGAAAAGTGACAAATGTATGTGGACCAAGATTGGAGAACAATCTGTGATTGAAAATAGAGACAAAAGCTTCACATTTTTATGAGATCTCCAAAGGAAAAGACCTTGGTTTTATGTGACAGAGTTTAAAATTTTGTACCTCCCAGGTAACAATGAATATCTCTGCTTAATTCTTGGCAATCAAATAGTCGACTAAAATACAAAATTTCTGAGTCTGTACCACAACCTGGTGCCAGAACATTTATCAACACTGAGCATTTCTTATCACTGATTCTGTAAAATTAAAAAAAAAAAATTACTCAGGGGGCTGAAGGGCATTGCTATTTTCCATATCAAGACGTTTTGCCAAGAGGATGCACAGGCTTAGCAGTGAGAGCACATTTTCCTGCTCTGTTATCCCCAGTTGGGGGGAAGGGAGGAAGAAGAGGCAATTAACCATTTCACTGATGGTCAGAGATAATTGGGCCATTAAAAAGGTTTTGGGTTTTTTGTTGTTATTGTTCTTTTTTTTTCTTTTTTCTTTTTTTTTTTTTTTTTTTTTTTGTCCCAGTGGGGTGCTCAGAAATCAAACCCACAGTTGTGTTTTCTGACCCAGAATGGGAGTTTATTTCTTAATCATATCCCCCTGGCTGCTTCACTGACCAGCTTCAGCGTGAGATGCGAGCACATTATTTATAAGAATTAAAGAGCTTGGGGAGTCCGTGGGCAGAAGGAGGGCATTTTCATCATAGCAACACTCACAAGCATCAATACAGCTAAAGGTCGGTCCACATTTCCATCAAAACCTCCTGATTTCCAGCCATTTATAACTTGGCTATAAAAATCATTCCTGGGCTGCAATTCAGAAAATAGTGCTTCAGCTGAGGGGAAAATTGTCCCCTCTTGGTAGTTGCTGGCCTGTTTTGGTTTGCCTTTTGTTTTACTGATTTGAGGAAATACAGTCATTTGAAAGATGCTCCTTAAATGTAACCCTCAGGCAGAGAAAATGTTAGCACTTTAAGGCATTCATTTGTATTTCTACCTCCAGTGAAAGCAGTGACTTTGACTTCACAGTTAATCCTGTCCTGGTCCCAATTATTTTTGACATTTTCAGGAAACAAAGACAATGGGCAAAGCTTTCCATTCAAAGGCAGTTAGTCAGCAGTAAAGCTCTAAATATGGGTGAGGTTTGTATTCTCACAGCCACCTTGAAGACAGGCTGTTGACTGTTGTCTCCGAACTAATTTCCTCCTATAAAGACCGAATCAGTGTGATAGCACCAGGAAGCTCAGCATTGTTAATTGCTTCAAGGTGCTTATTTGCAGGGAAGGGATAAACTCAGGAGGATCTAATAAGGAAAGGAGAAAAACTTGGCTCAGCCTCTCAAATGAACCCAATCATTTTCTTTTCTCATCACTTTCACATCTGTGATTTTCCTCCTCCTTCACAAGAAGGGGAAATGCTTTTCTGTCTTTAAGGAAAGATGATTACCAGGGCCTGAGTCGGATGTTCCTGGCCTGTTTCTGGAGCCCTGGTCTTCCTTACACTTCTGAGAAGCCAGGCAGCTGGCAGGGCCCTTCTATATCCCTAGTGCAAAGCCACCTGGCCCGCTGGGGCGCGCCTGAGCAGAAAAGCACATTGAGATTGAAAGTGCATCAGGGAAAAATAAGCCCTCGGTATTTAAGTTTCAGGAGGAAGAATGTGACAGGTGGCACCAGCATCCTGGCTCTAAAAAATAAGTGGGTTTCCTGCTGAGAGACCTGTAGCATTCTAGACCCAGGGGAAGGGAGTCCTGGAGCCAGACTTGCTGGGAGCAGAGGAAAGACATTAGCGTTATTCCTTCACATTCATCAACTCAGGGTATACTCCTTCAGATTCTTGAAACTCAACATTTATCTTTTTAAAATATCCCTAGGAGAGGGAACTACTCCCATTTCACCAATAAGAAAAGCGCAAATAGAAAAACGAACTGATGTGTTATCTGATTCAATAATGGATTTTTGTCTCATATGTCCCCACTTGGGATTCTAGCCCTCCTGGTCTGAGGGATGGGGATGGAGACCAAAATGCTCCTTAAATCTTTTATGAGTTCTAATAAAATGAAAAGAAGACATTTTAAGTCCTTTCACTTAGAATACAGCACTTAGAGCGTTACAAAGACCCCTGCCCTGGTACTCATGCATTCAAGAGCCCACTCTATGCCTCCTATGGTTGGGTGCCTAACAAAGGGAGAAGTCTGCAAGATCAAGGGTGCATGGCACCCAGAGTTTCTCCCCCATCTGCTTGAAGACTGTGAACCCAGTAAATCCTGCCCAAACAACCTCCAATTGCTCTGGACCTTGCCAAGAGAAAAATATACTATTAATCAATTTTGAGTTTGATATATTTTTTAATATTACTTTTGAATATGTATTTTATAGACCTATCAGATGTGGGCCTCCATTTGGACTCTAGGTTCTTTGAAGATTTGAGGTGGGCCAGTTGCAGAGCCACACCACGGATGAGCTGAGCTACGTCCAGAGTTTTCATGAGTATACCCATATAACTCTAATTTTATTTTACTGTTATTTTTTCCTTTATATGTGTAGTTCCTACTTTAGTAATTGTCCAGAAGCCTACCTGCGATCTTCTTTTGCTTTTACTATTTTTATTTCTTTATCTCTTTCTTTTCCTGGCTTACTCAAATTTCTATTTATTCCTACCACACTCCTTTTGTTTTATCTAGGAGTTCTAATATTCTATTCAGTTTTCAAATGGTTATTTTTCTATTCACATAAATCATGACAAAATGTATATTGCTCTATTATTATATCAAAATTAAAATTAATCATAAACACATGCACTAACCTGAAACCTTTAAAAGGTTTTTCTTCACCTTCTTTTTCTCTGGCTCATTTCCAAAGTCAGAGTTATATTTAAGCTAGTTTATTTTCAGGCTACTGTTAAACTTTTAATTACTATATGTTCCTTCAAATCCAAAAATTCTTACTTAAAACTTACTGTTAAAATGTACAGCTGAAACCCTGGATTTCGTTAACCAATGTCACCATAAAAAAATAATAATAAACAAAAAAATTTATAGAATTCCATTTGGAAGACAAAATTTAGTTTTTAAACCTCTAGTCAAATTCCACTTGGATTAAAGATTAAATGTACCATGAACCCCATTTATAACTACCTGATCACATTCTTGAAACATTTGCCAAGGAAACTATAGATACCCGAGAAAAAGGGAGCCATAATAAGGGAATAAGACTGGAAGCCAAGAACACCTTAGAGAGTGAAGCAGTTGGGTCTCAGGACATACACAGAAGCCAAACACAGCAATCGGAAGGTGTCCATCCAGAGCCACAAGTCATGCCAAAACCAGAGTTCAGGGAAATGCAGCAGAGTGAGGCCCGATAAGCAAATAGGACAGAAGACACAGCCATGTGAATCCTTATACTCTGACACTGAGACCAAGAAGGAAGCAGTACCTAAAATTTCAGCACATAGCAGGAGACACCAAGTCCTTATATTTCTATAGCACTTGGCAGGTTACAAAGCATTTTCATGTATATGATAGGATTTTATACTCATAAATAGTTATACATTATTTACCCTATTTACAGATGAAGAAACTGAAGCTCAAAGAGTTTCTTTGCCTGAATCAGTGTAAACCTGAAAGAGAGAGGGAAAATTCTTGAGTCCAGATCTTCTTATCTTCCTGACCCAAACACATGTACTTCTATTATACCACAGGGCTTTAAATTCAGCAAATGTGGGGAATGATGACAGCTCTCAGTTCACATAGCAATGCTCAGATTTTCTGGATCCCTTTTGTTACCCACTGTGATTCAGGTGGGAAGACAAGAAGAACTTTCCTACTATTTCTGGTTTTCATTTCTTGGACAACCATTTATGGTGGTTCCATGAGTCGGACCCCTGGCAGCATCCCAGACATGTCTTGCCAGCATCAGATTTATGATGATCCTAAATACTGCTATTCAATCTGCTAAATGTGTGCAGGGCACAGACATCAGGAAATATGTCTTTCTGTAAATACTATACAGGGGAACTTATTTGTTGTGGCAGCAGGGAGCAGAAAAGGACATTGCTCTTGGAGCCCAAAGAGAAAAGAAAGATGATGTATGATATAAGGTAGAGTATTAATCATGCCTGACACCTCTGGATAATCAACTGGAGTCATCCTTGGGAACAATTGCTTTTCAAGGATGGAATTGAGAGAATAAGAAATGGGGAGGGGATTATTAAGTGAGACAGCATAACATGATAAGAAACTGAACTACTATAGTTCAGCATCTTTACTGAAAAGCTGAATGGCAATTAGGATCAAGAGGCTGAGGGCTGTCAAAATGACTGTTGAATGTTTTGTTTTCCATTCATCTCATTTGCACCAGTGTCATCCCAGTAGAAGCTCAAAGCCTGAGTTCAGAAGGCCGACTATACATCTAAGCTATTATCCTTATGATTCATAACATCATGAGGCATTTCCTATATCTCCTAGAGAAGGCTGGCATCATCTTCAAGTCTCCAGGCTAGGTCAAGCAGAGGTGGATCTTATTTCTGCCTGGGTCAAGATAACTGCACTGTGGGATGCCTGATAAAACAAGAAACAAACTCCCATATGGGAACCTGGTGCCCCACAAAGTATGCAAAGAGATACTCTCTTCAATGCTGAGGAATGACTCAAATTAACTTCCATCTCAAGGAAAATATCAATCCCCTCTTCATTAGAGCACAGAGTGAAGGCAAGGAGAAGCCTGTGAAAGTCACTTAATCGGGTATTAAATCTAGTCCTTTCATAGCAAAAAATTACACTACCAGGCAAGTGGCAAGTTGAACGACTTGTGATATTCATGAACATGTGAATATGATCCCTAAATAGCCCAATCAAACTGCAGCTATTTCAATTGCTTAGAATTAATGCCAACCTCTGCCTACACTTACACAACATAAAACACTTCAATATTTCAACCTTTTCGAACTTGAAAGGATTAAAATATAAAGTTGAACAATATCTTTTATTGAATCCTTTATTTCCTTTGTTACAACTCAGTTCTTAGATTTTTATTTTTAATAAAAATAGTCTACAACTATACAGTCCTCTACATATCACAAAGAGCTTTCATCATTTTAATTTTCAAACGTCTGCATTTTATTTCAACAAACAATGATTGATCACCCATTTTGTGCCACTAAGAAATGTAAAGATGAATAAGTTAAGAAAGCTGTCTAGCAATACCCAGAGTCTAAGAAGAGAGACAGATGCAAAAATGGCTCACAATGATATTATGTAAGAGTTGTGATAGAGATATATATGAAACAGTATATGAACACAGATGGGGTTGAGAGACTTTCCCAAGGTCATACCATTGATATGCAATTAAGGAAGGAACTAAATTCCTGGCTTCTGACTCAAATCTAGAATGTTTTCTACTGCACCAAGGCTACTTTCTTATAAATCGTACTCCCCGTCCATCATCAAATTTCTTTTTAATTATTAAAAAATTTTGATTTATAAAATTGTTAATCTGCTCTTCTGTACCTGTCCCTACACTTAAGCTCATAACTGATTTTACTTTTCAATCTGAGCCACTAAGTCCCAGTGGCCACTCTTGACCTTTTATATCTTTAAGTGTAAGAAGATTCACCAACTTCATCCAACTAGGAAATCCTTTCCTCCTTGTTCATGTTCCACCTTCTATACACTGCAGTCTGTTCTGAATCTAGCAGGCATGACTCTTCTTGAATAAGCATATTACAGCTCAGACAGCCACAGGAACACAGAATTCTTTAAGGTAATCACCATAAAGGAGGTTATACATTTATTCTAGCGATGCTGTGATTGTTCATAGTCATATCATATTAGGAACTTTTCTTTTGGAAATTCACTTGGCATTTGCAATTCCTTTTGCTTTGAATAGCTATAATGGTGGAAAAACTTCATCCTTTTGATGTTGGCTTTGATTTTTGAAGATAGTAAAAAAAATCTATCCAGCAAAAATAATTCCATGTGCATTCAAAAGAGGTATTACTTTAATCTATTGATGTTTTCTATAGTGTTCATAAACAAACTCAGTGAGTAGTTCAAATATATTTTGAGCAATGTTACTATGATTGGGATAAAAGTATAACTTCCAATGGTGATCTCTTTAAGAAAGTATAGAATTTTAGGTGTTAAAATTTATTATTAATCAATGGAAATAGATATGCTGTTATTTTCTTTTCTTGTTTATATTGTTTTAACTATTAAAATGTACTAAAAGAATTGTGTAAGTTCTCAGTATATGTTTAAAGCAATGCCTATTTTAACATATAAAGTCTATATTTGTCAAAATATATATATTATATTATCTTAGAAAAGTGCTTTATAGACAATGCTTTAAGCCACACACCCATGGACATCTGAGGCACTTCTCAGAGCCAAAAAGGATACAGATTTGGAAGTTGACTGTAAGAAAAGAATCCAGTTCCCCAGTCCACTCCACCCTGAAGCTACCAACACAAGATACTCTGCTTAACTGTTTATATTTTGTTTGAAGATATAGTTTGCTGCTAAATCAATTTTGAAAGGCACTACTTTAAGCACAAATATTACTCTTTCTGCCAACCACATATTTCATGTATTTACATATTTTACTTATTTATTTCATTTTATTTTACTTTGCTAAGTTACTTTCCTGGAGCTAAAGCTGATTTAAAAGTGATGAGAATGTTCTGGGTTTCAGCTGATTAAATATGTAAAGATTCAAATGCAAAAATATCTGTTCTGACACTGAGCAGTGACAGAAATCAGTTTTAGCATCTCAGTGAAGATTAGAAAGTTCAATAAAGAGCATTCAGGCTACATGGAAAAGTGTAGGTAAACAGTTTAGTCATAAAGAAATGTGATTCAGGCCCAAACACCAACTAGACTAGCAATGAGGTCCTTAAAACCTTTGGATACCACAACACACCAGATAGAATGGCCAAGATCCAGAATACTGACAATACCTAATAATAGTAATAATGTGGAGCAACAGAAACTTTCATTCATTGCTGATGGGAATGCAAAATGGCACATCCACTCTGGAAGACAGTTCAGTGTTTTTTTACAAAACTAAACACGTTCTTACTATGTAATAGAGCAATCAAAATCTTTGGTATTTATCCAAAGGAGTTAAAAGCATACATTCACATGAAATCCTGCACATAGATGTTTATAGCAACTTTATTCCTTAATTGCCAAAACTTGGAAGCACCTAAGATGCCCTTTATTAGGTGAATGGATAAATAAACTGTGTTACATCCAAACAATGGAATACTATTCAGCTATCAAGAAATGAGTTATCAAGCCAGGAAAAGACATGGAAGAAACTTAAATGCATATTACTATGTGAAAAAAAGTCAAACTGAGAAAGCTACATACATACTGTAAGGTTCCAATTATACAACATTCTGGAAAAAACAAAACTACAGAGGCAATAAAAAGATCAATGGTTTCCAGGAGGTGAAGGAGTAAAGGAGTGATAAAGAGGTAGGACACAGAGAATTTGCAGGGCAGTGAAAATACTCAATATGATGCCATAATAATAGATATATGTCATTACACATTTGTCAAAATGCATAAAATCTACAACACAAAGAATGAACCTAATGAAACTCTGGACTTTGAGTGATTAAGATGTGTCACTATAAGTTCACCACTTGTAACAGATGTACCAGTCTGGTGGGGGATGTTGTGAATGGGAGGATGTGCATGTGTGAGAGTAGATGATACATGGGAAATCTCTATACCTTTCTCTCAAATATGCTATGAATGTAAAACTGCTCTAAAAATATAAAGTCTTAATAAAAACAGAATATTAATATCTCCATATCTGGAGAAATATTTAAAATATGATAAAATTCAGCACTTTTTAGTCAGGACAGGGGGTGGGGGGGAAGGGAAAACTTGCATTAGGAAAAGGTGGAAACATCCTTAATCTGATAAAATAAATCTCCTTAAGCCCTATAGCAAACTTACTGGTAAAACATCTGAATAATTCCTTTTAAAAGCAGGTTTCTATTCAATGTCATGTGGAAGACACTAGCCAACTCATTGAGATAACAAAAGGAAATAAACAAATTAAATTGAAAAGAAACAAAGCTGTTATGATTCATTTGTCAAGCTCATTAATTATATTATTCAGATTCTAGTTATCCTTTCTGAAGTAAATATTAAAAATCTTTATCTCTGTAAATTCAGAGTGGATACACAAGAGTCTGTTATATGATTTTCTTTATTTTTTCTTTGGAAAAATTTGTAATTTAAAATTTAACATTCTTTAACTAAAGGAAGTTTAAGAAAAATATTAGCATCTTGCTAAAGTAAAAATAACCTCCAGAGTCATATCTCTAATATATCTAACTGTAATTAAATGAAAAAAATCATATCAATCATTAGTTCTTTAAATTAATATTTAGTATTAGTAATAAAGATCAATGACTATGACACATACTATAGATTAAAACAATGCCTAAGAAAACATTCCCAGGAAAAAGATTAATGTTGAATTTTGTGAATTGTCTCTTTGGCCTAGGCTTACGACATAAAAGTCTAGAACAGAACTGTCCACATTTGGACACATTGGTTCAGCTGGCTTCAAAATATAAAAGGCAAGACTTGTGAGATTGAAAACAAATGTTTATTTACTTGTAGACACTAAAAAATGCACATGAGGCTAAATCTCTTACAAAGCATTTGGGTAATCAGAATGAAAATATAAAGAAAAGATAGTTTATAACTTGGCTAATTGTTTTTCTATCTTAGCAGTCATAGATAAATTCATATACATACATATGTAATATAAAAAAATACTTCACTAGCATAGAAAAGGCCTTATCAGGATATCACAATCTTTCTAATTTCTAGAGCTGTGGTTCTCAGCCTGAACTGAAGTGGCTCCTCCAGGATGTAAGGGAAATCCATGAAAGGAGACTGGACACTGGTAGTCGGTCCTCCACAGCTGATCCTGTCTCTATAGCTTCTGAAGGGAGCATTACCTAAGTAATGAAATGCTCAAGAAAGGGAAACATTAACCTCCAGTTTGAGGAAAGGTCAAACTTCCATGTTTGAAACATTATCTAAGTTATCAAATTATTACTGGGAGTAATGTGGCCTTCTGTAGCTTCGAACCAGAGATGATTGGAACAGGGTAGACATCTGAGTGAGTGATTCCATCACTATGTTTTATATAACTTGGTTTGCTGCCAGTGTTTGTAATAGTCAGATTTAATTTTAGCGACACTATGAAATGTAGTGTGCTGCACATAAAATATTAATGTAGCACATAATTGGGCAGTTCAAAATAACCAAGTGTACATATGCTGATAATATAGCAACTTGGTGAAATGCTCTGTCATGTATAGACCACTCCCCCCACCCAAAAAAAAATAAATTATAATGTCTATTTTAATTTCAACTTTCTTATAATTCCAATGTTTCTTTCCCCTTCAAGTACATTAGAAGGACCAAACCAGTTCATAAAAACAAGCCCTCTTCTTCAGGACAACAAGAGAGTGGCTTTTATAGAATTAGACAAATTAATACACATTATCAAGAAATGGCAAAAAAGCTTTCCCTACAGTCTTTTCATCATAGGTCCATAGGTCAGCCAGCTAAGAGGCCTACTCTCATCATCTGATCTGTGGATTAATCACTGACCTGTGAGTTTACACTGGACTTTATTAAATTTGCTAATAAATAACTACTTTATGGAGCCATAAGAAGGAAATAATAGGGTATTAGTGAGAAACTTTCATTGAGCGAGTAAATTTTTTCAACTTTCTTCTCACTCTCTGGTCTGTGCACTATAGAGCAAAGAAGGGTCATTTTCACAATCCTAAAATTTTCTAAGAAAGCACACTATTGTGGGAGTACCTTAATTTCTGAGGTTTTCACTTTGGATGTTTTTCTCTCTTAGGGAGAAAAATTTCTCATTTATTCCTGGCTTGACTCTTGAGCATTTATCACAGTTTTTGTTTTTGCTTTTCCTGCTATCATCCTTACATACATTAAAGCCATGACTTAATAGGCCATTTGCTTAGGGTTGAAAAAATCACATCTTAAAATGTTTCCCATCCAGTCTGTTGTCTTCCTAGCACATGGGAACATAGGGAAGTCCCTGTGTACACAGACGAGCCTCACATTAGTGCTTCATAAATGCTATGAAAGAAAAATTAGAGAAAAGAATCAAATCCTCAGAAATAAACATCAGTATGCCTGTGGTCCTTTGTCACTAGTGTAGTTCCACATAAACATAAAATTGAATAAGTTCTCACAGATAACATGGTATAATGGGAAAAATACTGATTGTAGACTTATAGAAATGTAAATTCCAATACTGAATTTGGCACATGTGAACTGACAACCTGCCGAAACATATTCCTCTTGAGTTTTTCAAAGAAATGTTCTTAACCTTCTCTACATCTTTGAAACTCCCAAACAGGGGAAGGAAGATAAGACATCTCTGGTGAAGATGGTGGAGTAGGTAAATGCTGTTTTTGCTTACTCTCACGATCACTACAAAACTACAGAACTACCATTAAGAACCACCTATTTGAAGAAATAATAGTGGAAAATTTCCCTAACCTAGCTAAGAAAATAAAAACACAAGCACAGGAAGCACAGAGTCTCAAACAAAATGAACTCAAAGAGGCCCACCCCCAGACGCATGATAATTAAAATACCAAAGCTTAAAGTCAAAGAGAATCTTAAAAGCAGCAAAAGAAAAGCAATTAGTTACCTACAAGGTACCTCCCACAAGACTGTCAGCTAACTTATTAACAGAAATTTTGCAGGCCAGAAGAGATTCAAAGTGATGAAAAGCAAGGACCTACAACCAAGGTGACTCTACACAGCAAACTATCATTTAAAATCAAAGAACGAATAAAGAGCTTCCCAGACAAGAAAAGGTTGAAGGAATTCACCACCAAACCAGTATTATAAAAAATGTTAAAGGGATTTCTTTAAAAAGAAAAAGAAAAAGATCAAATATATAAATAATAAAATGTCAATAACTACATACCTATTGATCAACAATTACTTTAAATGTAAATTGATTAAATGCTTCAATCAAAAGACAGGGTGGCCAAATGGATAAGAAAATCACTTCAGTTTGAAAGACACACACAGACTAAAAGTAAAGGAATTGAAAAGATATTTCATTAAAATGGAAACAAACAAACAAAAAGCTCAGTTAGCAATATTTATACTAGACAAAGTAGACTTTAAAACAAAAGCTATGACAAGTGACAAGGAAGGACCCAGTAATCATACTTTTGGGTATATATCCAAACAAACCCAAAACAATACTTCGAAGAGACATGTGCATCCACATGTTCACTGTAGCATTATTTATAATAGCCAGATATGAAGGCAAGCTGGGTTGAATGAATGGATAAAACCAATGGATGAATGGATAAAAATGAGGTGGTACATATAGATAGTAGACTATTACTTGACCATAAAAAAGAATGAAATCTTGCCATCTGTATAACATGGATGGACCTAGAGAATACTGTGCTGCATGGAGTAAGTCAGACAAAGACAAATGCCATGTGATTTCACTTATATGTGGACATAAAGAACAAAACAAAAGAACAAACAAAACAGAAATAAACTCATAGATACATTTTGATGGTTGCTAAATGAGAAGTGGGTTGAGGGGTTAGGTGAAAATGGGGGCGGGATTAAGAAGCACAAATTTTTAGTTACAAAAGAGTCATGGGGATGTGAAGTACAGCATGAGGAATATAGTCAACATTAAAATAACTATCTATGGTGTAATATGGGTGCTAGTTTTATCAGGATTTTCACTTCATAGGTTATATAAATGTCTAGTCACTGTGTTGTACACCTGAAACCAATATATATCAATTGGAATTAAAAAGTAAAAAATTGTTTTAGAAAAACCCTCTTGACAAATACCCAGCTTCAAACTTCTTAGAGAAAATGAACTTCTCCCAGCTTCTTGCCCTGTCCCCAACCTACTGACTCATGAAAATATTTGCCTTTCCTTCCTCTTGCTTTTTGGTCCTGATGAAAAAAAAGCTGTGAACTTTTTCCTGCCAGTAGGTAAGCCCATAACCCTGGCCCTGGAAACCATTTCTGTCCACTTCTAAGAGTTTCTTCCATCTACTACTCACTTTTATGCACCTTTAACATTTTCTCTCTACAAGTATTTTCCCATCAGAAATGTAAATATCATCCAGTCTCTCTTGTCTTTATTAAAATACATTCACACATAACCCCATCTATTTCTTTTTTCCATTTCACAATCATTTCTCAAAAGAGATGGCAACACCCTCTACTGTCTTCAATTCACTACAAATGTTTTACTCTCCATCACTCCTCTGACAGTGGTCCATCCAGAGGCTCTGACCCAAAAATTAATGGACGCAGTATTAAACACTGTTGATTTTGTCTTTTATTTTTTTTATTTTGGTCTAATCTTCTGTCTTCCATGACATCACTTCTTTGGTTCTTGTATGTCTCTCTAGTACTCCTCCTCAGCTCTCTTCATGGAAACCACTTCCTCTGACTATACCTGGGGTTTCATTCTCAGTCCTCTGCTCTTCTCCTCACTCTTCATAAAGATCTTTTCCACTCCCCTACTTTCAATTAAACTTTAAATGTGGAATACAGCCACATCCATTCATTTATATATAGGTATGTCAATTGCTGCTTTTGTGCTACAATAACAAGCAAGAGAGAAACCATTTGACCCACAAAGCTGAAAATATTTACTACCTGGTCCTTTACAGAAAAATTGCCAAACCCTACTCTAAGCCATTCTCTACCCTTTCCAAAATAGAAATAAATCACTTTTTGCCCAAAATGGCTCCCTAATTTTTACAGGACAAAGTTCAACTCTCTTAGCATATCAATTAAGGTGATTCAAAAATCTAACTATATAGTTTTTCAGACTCTTCTTTCACCATCCCCCATCATATCCACTCTCTAATTTCACTGACTATGTCATGCCCACAGCATGCCTCAGAGACTCATACGTGGAGTCCTTCTCTTGAAGTCTAGCCTCACTTCTCTCTCCCTTTACGTGGGTACCTCTTCCTTTCTTTTTAGGATTCAAATCAGATGTCACTTCCTTAAGGACATTCTTCCTAATTGCTACATTTTAGTCAGGTGTCCCTCTTCCTTGCTTCCGTAATTTCCTATGCTTTTCTCTCAACTTCATTCTATAATGATTGCTTCTTTATTTCTTTTCCTTTGTCCCTTAGCTATAACATTATAGTAGACAGGAACTGTAACTTGTTTAACATTGTATCTATAGCAACTAATAAGTGTTTCGGTGGGCTGTGTTTATGAGATATTTGCTGACTAACTGAATAAATGAATAAATGGTACTTATCATCTCTGAACTTTTTCTCAACTGTGGAATGCTGCTAATAAAATCTAATATAAGGTTATTTGATTGTTTAAGTATCATATACATACCCCGGGAACATGTCTATTACCTATCATTACTTAGCACTCAATAAATGAAAATCTGCCACCCATACCTCTCATAAATGAGGAAGATTTCTACTGACCTAGGTAAAAAGAACACAAATATAAAGATATATAGTATCTGCATCCAAGAAACTTACAAACTGATAGGTAGAGAAAAGAAGTCACCACAATTCAAAGTGCAGAAACATGATTCCCTGAGATATACAAATAAAAGGATATTGCCTGGTGGCTTATTTTAAATAAATTATAACTAGTTCACCATTTTATAATATATGTTGTATTAATGCTGGAATGCTACCTTCTAAAGTTATAACAAACATAACAAATAATAATGATGTGGTTAATGTATGAATAGAAGCGGCAGCTTTGTAAGTATGAGAACTAAATGAGAAGCTTTCCACAGGTGTTTTATCTGAAGCTAGAGAAAACAAAATATATATTGGGCTTAAATTTTGCCTGTCCAAAGGACATAAACAGCAAATTTACAAAAAAAAAATTTAAATACTAGTGGCTTATAAATAAAAAGAAATTTCAAGTATATAAGCAAAGATTCTGGGCTTTTATGGAACCAAGATGGAGTCTGTCTCACTAACTTGAGCAGTTGCTGCACCTCTGAGCTTCAAGTTCATCATCTGTGAAATGAGATAATAATACTGTATCACTTGGGACATTTATAGCCTCAAGAAACAGAAACATTAACTCAAAATAGATTAAGCAATAAAACATGAC
Organism: Cynopterus sphinx; assembly: GCA_030015415.1. Classification (NCBI taxonomy): domain Eukaryota; kingdom Metazoa; phylum Chordata; class Mammalia; order Chiroptera; family Pteropodidae; genus Cynopterus; species Cynopterus sphinx. The sequence continues at coordinate 93,273,888 of CM057385.1, read as the reverse complement.
ATCATATTTAGCTATGTCTAAAATAAAAGAAACATCTTCTTCTTAGGTTTCTTGGCTTAAGATCATGGAACCATTTCCAGAAACTCCCAGCTAAGTCTCTGTGCCTCATTGTCCAGACTAAGAACCCTGACATGGTTGAACTAATCACTATCAGTTGGAATGAAATTATTCTGATATCAATTAGGCCCATCCCAAAAGTTAGAGGTAGGATAGCTTCCCCGTAGACATAGGTTGCAGAGGAGATGGATTCTTGAAAAAAATGCAGTTCTGTTAGGAAGTGGGGAAAGAAAATGGACACTTTGTAGATGGCCAGTTATATCTACTACAAATGCTAACCTCACAGGTTTGGTACAAATATTAAATACATGTACCTAAGGGTTTTGTATAAGTTTTGGTATACGAATATGATAAAGTCTCAATAAATATCAGCTATTTAAAATATCTACATATTTTAAATGGCTTCTATATAAATTGTGAATTAGATTTTCCTCATTCCTTTTATGTCTTAGCAAACGTTCAAAATTACCTCATTTTTATAATAATGGTACATATGCTTAAAGTATGAAAGCATATATGCCAAAATATTAAAAAGTTTCCTTTAAGAGGTTAGATCATAGATGGTTAAAATATATAATTTTATTTTTTTCTGATTTTGATCTTATGTTTCCTATACTGAACATTCATTGTGTATGAACAAAAAGTGTTTTTAAAATTTTATCTTTATCCACCTTATAACACATCAAAGTGTAATTCATGTTTCTTTCCCCATGTTTTTCTTTTTCAATTTTTTAAACAGGTAACCAGACACTTAGTATTTCCTTGCTTCAGGGATATTTTTTTATATGAAGCAGAAGCTACTTGAAGACAAAAGATCTTTCTATCTTTTGTAAAATATAAAATTCTTTTCAAAGACTGCTTATCTTCTGGATAAACCTCTGGAGACAGACAAATGTCATTAAGGAATACTAGAAAAAAAAATTTTTTTACTCTCTTAAACTGTTAAAAAAGACAGAAGTGTAGAGGTCCCATGATAGTAGAAACCCACAGTAGTCAAGAAGGAAATGGCTCATTACCCACCAGGATAGAAGGGCTCTAGACACAGGCTTCTAGACTTTTGCCTTTAGCATGACACAGGAGTAATGCACCCTGAAACCACAGTGTATCGGGCCATCATATTAGCAGGTACGGTGGCATTTTAATGCTGACCAGTAAGTATGGTTCTATAACTCAGACACTGAAATATAACTACATCTCTGTGTGGGAAGTGTTAACACCAATAATGTCTGAAATTGAACTTCATCTTAGCCAAATGAGAGCTCGGTCACATTTAAGTGGATTTAAATTTTAAAAAATTATCCCTTACATATTTGATTATGTGAACTAAAATGAATTCCTTTCATGAAAGGAAAATTTTTATAACATGGTTGTAGTACTGTAGAGGTGGGATAACAGTAAGATATAATGTGATTCAACCCATTTGCTTTAATGATAAGGATTATGATTCAGGGAAGAATAATGTCTTGCTCATGATCTCAGTTTCTTAGGGGCACAACTAGGGCTAGAGGTCTCAGGTATCCCAACTCTCATTCCAGAGTTCTTTACATCCATAATGTCTCATATTTTGCAACAGTAAGTTATAAGAATAAATCTGTTGTTTGTGAAAGGTTTACTCATGGCTCAAATAAAATGCTCAAAGTAGGTCTGTAATAGCCTGTCCTATGCTTTTGATGACAGAAGCAATTTCTCATTGTATTATATAACTAATGCGAATTTGGAGACATCAGAAGATCTCATCGCAAAAAAGGTCATAGGAGGGAAACAGTATCATTGAAACCTTTTCATTCTGTCGCCAGTTCATTTTCCCCTCCCAGCATCAAATGACCTCTTAAGAGATGTGGTGTACTCACAGGTCCAGACCACAGGAGCCAGACACCTTTGCCTTCTATTCTGGGATCCGACACATAGACTCCCTTAGTGGCCTTGGCCAGTCCCTTCACTTTCCTGCCTCGTTCATCCTGGATTCCAAGATAATATTGGCTGCAGAAAGTTGTCTGAATGATGAGAGGCATCGAAAGCACTCAAGGAGGATTCTGTACAATCTCCTTTTGTCCTTTAGATAAATACATTCCTCGGTGTTTAAATTAGAAACTTCAGAAGGAGATATTTGTCCCATTTTCTGGTTTGGGGGTAATCAATTTATATGCAGGACAAAAGTCAAAGACTCTAGTATTGAAAGGCTTTATATATGACAACAACCATTCAGATGTTTTCTGCTTTATGTCAGACCATGTATCTGATTCACACACTGAATTTATGGGATCTGTTGTGCAGTAAGCAGTGTAGACTTATTTCTGTTGTTCCCAAAAGCAGAGATAAGAGAAAGAGTTTCAAATTATTAGACAATAGAATTTGCTTTAATATAAAGAAAAGATGTCTAATATTTATATCACTATTTATGTTTTTCAAGACACTAGTCCCCTACTTGAAAAACACTGTATAATAGAGCACTCTTTTAGAAAATCATAATGTTTATGAAAATATAAAGGGCTCTAAAAATTATATGTAATAAAGAAGTCTGTATTAATTTGCCAAACTCAGAACTTTGCAACCTTTTTTGACCAGAGAACACATTTTTCTTCAAGCATGAATTAGTGATATCAATAGACTGGTTTTCTGAAAATACAATTCTGGGTTGAAAAGGAATTTATCAAAAAGGATTTTTTTGGTAAAACCTAATTATATGGCCAATTGCCAGTAAGCTTCCAGTGATTTCTACATTGGATAGGATAATAGACTGAGAGACTTCTAAGATCTCTTTCAATTTTCAAAATTTAATAACTCTATTCTATTCTAAATAAATAACATTATTTAGTACCTTTTGGGTATACTGTTAGACTCATGCCACAATTTGTACTAGAAAAGCTCCTTAGATTCTTTATCTCATTTCATCTGTATAATAACCCACAAAGGAAGGTGTTATGATCCCCAAATTACAGACGAAAAAGAAACTGAGTGTCAAATTGCTTTAAAAATTGCTCCAGTGACATAGCAAGAATTGGAACCAAGGTCTATGCATTCTATGCATTTTCTACTCTGTAATACCGCTTCTCTAAATCATAGCAGTCTCAAAGGAGACTATAAATATATAGTTGAACCTGGAGTACTTATGATGCAAAGGTATGAAATGGTATTTCTAGCATTAGTCTCTGTGGTCATTAGTAATAATAGAGAATAATGTACTACTTCTTTGGACTCATAGCATCAACTACTTTTTACTTTCACTATCTCTAGATATTATTTCCTATCTCTAGATATTAGCAAAAAGCAGACTTATTTTTGGTTGATAGGCTGTGTATTTGCTGTTAACCCATTTCTGGAATGTTTTATCCAGGACTGGCTCCTGCTCATCCATAGAGTCTCAAATACCATTATAGACCAGCTTTTCCTGCTCACTTATGATGTTTCTTCTCCTGGGCATCTCCTGGGGGGATGCTCTTCCTGGCCTCTTTGGATTGGGTACAGCCATGGGCTTAGTGCTTACAAATTACTCAGGCACAAAAGTGATATGTGTCACTTCCTGACTGCAGTATCTAGTTGCAAGACCCCCTAGAGCTTTCTCATGTCTCTCATGGCAACCAACATTGTTTGATACAGAGGTAGCTGCTGCAGCCTGAGCCACCCACCAAAAGACTGGGGGGTGGGGGGGAGCAGAGCCCCCTGCTGACCTATAATGGGCTTGACACATGGAACTGTTCTTAGCTCTGTGTTTTGAACATCTCTGAATAACATAGCTCAGTGCTTCTCAAGATTAAGGTGCCTAATAATAGTCTGGTGATCTCCTGTTCCAGAGATAACAATTCAGTAAATCTTGAATCCTTAGATCAAATTTCTAGTAGATATTTGGAAATGTGTATTTTTTTAAAGTTTCTAGATGATGCTGATGCTCCCAAACCACATTTCAAGTAACCCTGACCCTGCCAATCCTGACTAATGCATCCTCTAATCAAAAGTAACTGCTTCTCTGTTCTCCAATCAGGTGCTCTCCTGGCATCATTTTCATTTGCTCCATATCACTTAACACTACTATTATTATTAATTTGCTGGCTTATATGTTGTCCATCTCCTCCATGATAATATAAACTCCATGTAGATTGAAAACATCTTTTTTACAGTCTTTTTACCCCCAAATGCTAAACAGTGCCTAGAATTATGAAGTCAATAAAGGAATGAATGAATCATCCAGAAGTGTGTTTTCAATGTCTAAAATGCATTTAACTTCAGTTCAAACCGTCATATTCAAAGGACTTTGTTTTGATAGTGAGACACTGAGAAGAATAAACACATTAATAAATGAAATCTCACTTCTATCCAGGAACCTCTTTATGGGTACAGAGCCATTTAAAATGGCCAAGAGTTTAAGTTTCTGAGTGTAAAATGTCCTTCTCCTCTGCCCTGACTCCAGAGTTGTGGGGACAATGAAGTCACATACATAAACCAGGACCGCAAAGACAAAGTTAGATATTTCTTTTCATATTTTTCTTCCTCAGATCTCCACAGGGAGGCTAGTCTTTGAGGACACAATGCCTAGACTCAGCATGAGAGTGCTTCTCAGTGAACCATGTCCCTGGCAGCCCAATCTGTATTTAAATTACATGAAAAATTCATGAGTTTCATAGAAGGAACTTCAACCCATTATCATCACATACTCCCTTGTCTGGGAAATAGATCCCTACTGAGCATTGGAGAAGATGGCAGAAGAGAGGCCCATGTTAGGAAGAATAGCCAGCACACAGCCAAGCCATTAGTCATCACTACTTCTGGATCCAACTACTTCACAAATGGGACTTCTGCTGACATGTAGGAGAGGGAGAAATAACAGAAAAGAGCCCATAGCATGTTCACTGAATTTTCCTGAAGATCTCTCAATCATTTCTTAGAATTAATGGGGAAAAAATAATTTGAGTATCTACTATATATAAAAACTATTTGGAAAACTTAAAATTGATTTAGAGATATTTAATGAGACATATTTTTTTACAATGGTATGTTTAGAGTTTGCTTTAAAATACTATGTCCCCTTTTAACCTCCTCCCTTCCCCACACCCAACAACAACAAAAAATCCCAGAGAGCAACAGAAATAGAAGAAACAGTACTGGCCATGAGTTGATAATTTTTGAAGCAAAATGGATCCATGGGGGTCGATTATAAAATTCTCCTTACACTTGTGTATGTTTGAACATTTTCATAACAAAAGATTTTTTCTTTAAATAAAATTCTCATCCAGTTTATCAAAAAGAAAAAAAAATCCCAGTGCAACCTGCTAGGTAGGAAAACAAGCAGATACTACACGGCAAAGGCAGCCTCATGTGGTTCCTAGGATGGAAGCACAAGGGTATATTTTAACATCTTTTACATTCTCATGACAACACAATGTAATAGAGCAAAGTATAGTCTCAACAATTGTCAGTGTAGGAAGAAATACATTTGTAAAGATTTATTGTCACTGTTTTTTAATGCTTCATATTTAGAGTAAAATAAAAGATGTTTTCTATGTTGAAGGTATTTGACATAACTCCTCTTGTTAAATAAGATTTTTCTTTTCCTCTTCTATGATAAGTTTGATGGGGAAAATTTGCACTTTAACTTTGAAAAAAAAAATGCATGGAAAATGTGTTACCCCTGAACTACTCACTCACATTAATAATGTAAGCATTATTACAAAAATTTAATATCAACTGCAGCTTTTATTAGAACTAACTTAAACCCAGATGGCAATTTCATATTTTTAATTTTAAAAATCTTTCAACTGAAAAAATTCTCATGGAAATGAGTCAAACAGGTATTGCAAATTACCTTTATGATACTAAATACTTGCCCACCCCACATCTGAAAACTGTTCAGCCTATGCCCAAGGTGGAGAGAAAGAGTTGACATAAATTTGTAGACTGCCCTTCATAATTGCTTTGCACCAAGTGAAGACAGCCAGAACTGGAAAGAAAGAGGCTGGTCTTGGGAGCCAGGTAGGCATGTTAGAATTCTAGTGCAATCTCCTCCTAGCTATGTGACCTTGAATGGCTTACTTTACCTCCCTAAATCTCATCTGTAAAATAGGAAATGATATTGCCTCTTTATATCATTGAATCACCATACAGTATTGATCAGAGGAGAATCTATGGTTTAGGAGGAGAGGAGGTTGTTCAGGAGAAACTTTGCAGGGCAACCTGTCCTTGGGAGAGGCGGGGGGCAGAGTTTGGGAGGAGTAACATAAAATAGAACATAAAAGAGAAAAAGAGAGGGATAATTTGCATTCTTTTCCTTCCAGAGGGAGGGTAGCCAAAAGTAAAAACAGAGGAGTCCCAGTGGAGTTCAACTTCTTGGTTTAATCTGTACTGAGCATACTCTAATAACTATTTGCCCCGGTAAGATGACTCTGGTGAATTATGTCATAATGAGGCACCACATGAAAATAAAATAAGCCTTAACTAAGCATGGCACTTGAGTCTACTTAGCTCTACCTGACAAAAGAATCTGGGGAAAAGTTTGTAAATGTCATAAAGGAAAAGAAAATGACTTATCCATTAAAAGGTTAACTTGAGCCTCTAGGAGAGACCTTTATATTCTATTTACCTGCAACTACTTCTACTGACAGTGTTTAGTCAGTGATGGGTACTAATTTATGTTCTAATATCAAATTGGTGTCACTATCACTACTTAGAAGAAAATGCCAAAAATTAGCAACCCAGAGCTAGGAAAGAGGATTCTCTGTCTCCTGGGGCCCTGTAAAGGATTCAGAACAAGCCAGAGGGCTTGGGGAAGACAGGAATAGAACAGGAAGCCAACAGTTCTTATTCTGCAGAGTTGCTATGAAAATCACGTGAAGTACACAACATAGTAAGCCTTTAATAAATTATAGCTCATGTGATTATCACTGTCATCATTGTCATCACTGGTACTACTCCTGTGCTCTAAATCCAGAGAGGTTTGTCCTTACTTAGAGTCTCTGTTTTTGCCTTTGACCTTAGTGCCAACCACAACACCTCCTTATAGGCCATAAAAGTAACCCACATGCACCCAAAGGATTCAGGAACCTTTTGCCCTTTCATTCTTTTAGGAACCTCAACTGCTTCCTCCCTAGAGCAAGTCCTCACTTATCCAAGTTTCTGACTCTAATTTACATAACCTGTCTAGAAGCAAAGAAAGAGCCTTCAGCTAAGTGAGACTCTCTTTGAAGATAGTAATTTAAGATAGTATGTTTAGTTGCATCATCATCATCATCACATGTAGCTTTACTCTTGCTCCACTAATCACTCAACTTTACCATGATTCTTTCATTCTCTCATTTCTCATCTCCTTGGAACTTCTTAATAGTAAAACTTCTTTCCAATCCTATTGCAAGCGCTGCTCCAGACCTGGTTGACATTCTCATGCTGTCTGTGTCTGTCTTCAACCATCAGTCCTGTAGATCAACTTCCCCTCTATTCGGCATGCCAATTATTTAGTCTGAAAATTTAATCTGTGTTTAGCTGCTGCGAGAAGAGAAAGGCAGAAGAAGAAAACTTGGTGAAAGAATGGAGATTCTGCCAAACTTAGGACCAGACTCTAAGTGAATGCTTATTATTTTCTCAGTTTCTCAATAATGATAAGTCACTTGGTGGTTTGCAATAAAATGTGTGCATGCCACCACTCCTGGTCACAGGTATACACATATACTAAAGTGTGAAAAATGAAAAAAAGCAATCTTGAGGGCCAAAGTTATCCTCAAGGTTTAGAAGGCCTGGCTCATTTGAATAAATAAACTACTAGCCTATAATATATTATTTTCTAATCTATGCTAATTCTGTGTTTATTTATTGAGATTCATCAAAACACAATATTATTTCTCACAGTTTCTCAGTTTCTATATCTTCTTTCCTCTTTTACTAAAGATTTAATTCTCTGCACAAGAGAAGAAAAGGAAAAATAAGAGCAGATATAACCCAGTCAAAAAACCTGAATTTATAGAATTCAACCTTGAAAATATTTTTTTTAAAAACATCAAGCATGTGAATTAAAGCTCCCACCAGGCAGCTATAATTTATACAGCAAGCACTTGGCAGGTAATCTGAGCACACTGATACAGGTACCAAGGGATTGGGATCGTCTGCACAGAATACTAGACCCTCTTTGTGACAGGCCAGGGGTAAGAAAGAAGCATACTCACTTTGCATCTGTAACAGGGTGTTTCCTATTTAATGACCACAAGAATAGGCCTTAAAAAATGGTGGTTCCCAACCAGTATAAGCATGACAGCCCCACAAATAGCAAAAGACAATGAAGAAAAGGAAATTGGCCCAAAACAGTGACTCCCATCTTTGTTGCAAAGTTTTAGGTAAACCAAGTACAAGAGAATAAAAATATTTCATTGGAAGGCTGTTGATATTTTTCATGCTAACTATTTTATTTGTTTAGGTATATATAATCTCCAAAATATTTATTTTTTATTTCTTGTTTGATTCCAGGCACATATGAGTCATACTTCTATCTCTGTAGGAATATACAGTATGTCACAGGTAGCCTTAATCAAATCACATGTTCCCCCTTCTAGAAAAAAAGAAAATCTACGTTACACCTGAACTTAGGGGGGAAAAGTGAAGGTTTGTCATGTTTGCTTATAATGGAGCATAGAACAGAGGTCTTTCTCTAACCTACTGCCTACACCCCCTAAAGATAGATATCTCATAAATAAATGGCAGAAAATGTCCGAAATTAAGGATGACACTGAAATGATACCAATTGGTTTCATCAAGACAGTAGCAATTACAAGCAGCATACCCTAAACCTAGAAAGCCCTATTTTCTGGTTCTATGATTAACTGGCTTGATAATGAATTCTTCTTTGAGTGCCATTCCCCCTATTTGTAAGCATGGTCTCCAACAGAATGAAATTACTCTCTCTTCTTTTCTAATCAGTTGTCCTCTCATTGCTGAGCTCTTTGGAACACATTGCCACAATATTCCCTACTTTAGATTTGTGCTTTTCTATTCTATTCTATTTGAGAAGAAAAGGCAGCTAAAAGTTTCAAAAAATTAACAGGCCAGTGGAACCATGGCAATGAGGAAGGAGCACTAAATCAGGAGACAAAATCCTTGGGTTCCAGCATCTGTTCTAGCACTGACTTCAGTTGCATCATATGCAGTGTGCAATGTACATACACTACCAAAGGGATGAAGTCTCTTTGCCTTAAAAAAATAAAATAAACCAGCAAAGTCACTATCACAAATCAAATGGCAGAAACTGGCAGTCCTTGGCTCTTCCAGCTCTATTGCATTTGGCCAAAAAATATGCTTTTTTTTTTTTAATCAGGAGATTTCAAGTAATGCAGATTTACAGATCCTCTTGAAAATTTGTCAGATCTTATAAAATAAACCTACATTTCTGTTTGTCGAGAGTTGTTGCTTGTCAAGAAAGCATGGGCTCTCCAATTTGCTATATACTCATCACTCACAATGATTCATGTACACTTATCCCAGCTCCTTTTGGTTACCTGCCTGTAAGGTGAGTTAAGGCATTTTATTTGCTGCCTCTAGCATCTAGTCAAGAAAAGGCAAAGGTAGGTAAGAAGGGATGGAAATGGAACAAAGAGCACAGAGAAGGCATAGACATATCACAAGTCAAGGCTTGAACGTGGGGACACATTTACAAACAGATCACAGCCTCTCATTAGTTAGGCAGTCTTCCCCTTCAATGCTGGATATACAATAGATAAATAAATACCAAGTATACATGTGATATATATTTAGACGGCACATTAGACTTTAAAATCTGTGCCTAACTGAATGCATTAGCCCGTGTTTTCTGTTTATGTCTCCACAATGCCATGGAAACACAGCCCAGCATCCTAATGGGTCTCTCCTGGCAATAAATAAACAAAGTCTTTGTCTATTCATGTTTCAATTTCTTTTTTTTTTTCATGTAATTTATAATTTCAAAAAAGAAAACAGATCAGTGTTGTTTTTTTTTTTTTCTACCGTGCCCTTTCCAGTTTCCTCTCTTGCAAAGTACATCTGCAAGAAATGCAAAATGCACCTTCTAGTGGTTCCTAAAATTCAAACCAGTGTCATCAGCACTCAGAGAGCAGGATTCTCCCAGCCGGACTCTTTCTTCTCCTTTATAAAATGCCACGATAATTAAACTATGTAATGAGATTCTTCAAGCATTTCAGTCTAACCCGAAGAGCACTTAATATGGTTGTTTAAGGTTGAAAGCTGACATAAAACAGACATAAAATCTAGTGGGTTTCTCTGCCCTTCTTCAGTCTAAAAGGCAATATCCAGACTATTTTTATAGAGACAGCAACAACAGTCACAGCCCTTAAATGGCTCCACAATGACAATGACATGTTCTCACCTCCTTGGCTCCAGAGCATGTGGGCAGACATGTCATTCACTGCTATCGCCCTGATGTACAGGGGCAAGGTGAAACCCGAAGCTCAAAGTGCTGTGGGTACAATGTCTCACGGGGCAGCTCTCTCCTGTCTGGCACCTGCTGTCCCCTGCCAGGCAGTAACCCAAGACACAGAAAGTCAGATCATTATCTGCCTGAAGTAGTAGGCAGATTTAATTAGGTTGCTCAAATCTGAAGTATCCCCTGAACCCAAATGCAGTGACCCCCATCATAGGGGGAAGGAGAAGTAGGCAGGCCAGGTGTTTCTCTCCAGGGGCCAGTGTGGCAAGTTCCTGCAGGAACTTTTTCTAACTGACTTGGGAGCTTCCCATTGAATGGGCCTGACAATCTGCCTAGCAAAGTTTACTGTCCTGGGACATTCCAATAGCATCCCAAACACAGACTGTGTGTGTTAAACCTCAGGGCCAGGATCTAGCAAGCAAGGTTTATTTTCATTTGCCATGAAAAGCAGTCTGTGGACCAGATTTCAAAGCATTCAGAAAATAGATCTGTCATAGCATCTGCCTGAAGAATGACATTTTTTCATCTGAAATTGTCAAGTGCTGGACTTTTAGTCAGAAAGCCAAGTATCCACAGAAATTCCTCTTTGGGATAATAATCAAGAGTTAAAACCTTTATTTTTCTAAAGTGGTATATAATAACCTATCCAACTGAACTGTATTTCCATGTCTTTTATAAAATAATAATAATAGTAAAATATTATTAGATACTTCCAAGAGAGTTACTATTGTCCCCTTGTCACCAATGCAGCAAAGTACAAAGAATTAAATAAAATGTCCAAGGTCAGACAAGTCGCCGAGTTGAAATGAAAACTATTTATCTGATTGCAAAGCCTATATTTCTGCCACCTCCATTTTCTAAGCACCTATTATGAGCCCTACACAGTGATGGGATGTTTTCTCCATATGATCTCAACTTTTGAATTTCTGTGATTCATTTCATCACAAATGAAAACTCATTTTTCCTTTTTATCTTAGGTGCCAAGAAGAAGAGTCAAGCAGCACCCAGTTTTATGTACAAGGGCTGCCAGTTTATTACAATTTTTCTATTATTGTTTTGAATTTGTTTGTACAACATTTCTATACTCTGCTCCCCTCAGATGATTGCTCTTCTGTCAAGCCCTGTTTTTGCTTTTTATCATGTTTATCAGAAGTGACTCCAAATATTTTACAAATAGGCAAGGTATTAATACAAGTGTTTGTGCTTTATTGTCATACATGCATTCTGAAGAAACCTTACATTCAACATAATCATGCACTAAAAAGAATAGAGGTTTCAGGGGTAAAATAGAACTTGGACAGATTCAAAAGTTATGATGCACTGTAACAGTGCTCCATCCCAAATAAGAGTGATAGTAATAAAATCCTAACCCAGTTAACTCTCCTCGAACACCCTCAGGCATGTGCTCTTAGAATCTTGCCCCTCCTTTGCACATTTATACTCTGGGCTTCTGTTTAGTCTTTGTGGTGTCAGCCCTTAGTAACATTCTCCTCTAATAAAGACCAATTTTATCATAATCAAAATATGACCCTAAGGTAACCATATTTCTCAATCTTTGTTTTGGAGTTTTTCAAAGGGAGAGGATGACAACACAGATAGAATTGTTTTCACAGCTTTGTCACAGCTTTGCAGCCTCCCCAGATAGCTGAACTTGGGAAACCATAGTGGTTCTAGATGACACAAAACCAGCTACTTTTGTACTACAGGAAGAAGCCTCTAGTTTTTTTTTTTTTTTTAACTTTTTCACATGTTCCTAAAGTTTTTCCTTTTATTGTGAAAAAGCTTTCTTCTGACTTTAAAATATTAACATGCTAGGAAATATCCCATATGAGCCACCTGGACTTTCAAGTTATTTCAATATTATGGATAGACCCAAATTTTGTGGGACTTAAAACTTCTACACTTCTTAGGCCCTTCTTTTAAAAAAAGCACAAAATTGTAATCATGAGATTTGCTTGGAAAGTTAATTCATTTAGAATAGAAGCCAAATAAATCACAATAATTTACAAATTTTTAAATACTGATAATTGCCAAGAACTTTACAAGATCCAAAAAACATATACATATTTATTAATTGCCTGGTCTCCCCTGCTATAATATTTTGCTAATTGTCATTTTGGTTCAGTCTCCTTTGTCTCTTTGACAACAAAATCATAATATTTTCTATAGAAAAAAATAAAATTCAGTCTCTCCTCAAGCAAGGCTGACCAAATTTGTTTTTCTGGTAGTTCTGAAACATTTCTTTCAGCTTTATCATTTGTTATTGTAATGTCTTATATTTGTTTAGAATTGTTGTCAACTTTGGGAAAATATCAAGTGTCTCATATATACTGCAGAAGCACAAGGCTTTACAAGTTTTCCTGTTCAGTGACTAATCTTAAATATTCTTGGATTTTGTAACATTAATTAAAAGGTTAGCTGTCTTCTCTATAATGGCATAATATGAGTTTCGTTACCTTTATCAATGACCATCTTTCATGTGAAATCAGCAAGAAATTTGAATACTTCTTCATTGCGTTTATATCATTCCCTCCTTTCATTAGCTGGATTATCAAACAACTCAAGAGCTTAGTCATTAATTATTTTACACATGTATCCCTAGCTCTCAATGAATTGCTACTACCTGTATCTTCTGATTCCAATCCACAAGTTACCAGATCTCCTGACTGGCTCGTTGATTATTAGAAAGGCACCAACTCTCAAACTTCAGCTATTGTATACTTTGTAGATAAGTCCTTGAGGAGAGAGGGAAATGGGGGACAAAGGGAGAAGGGGTAGAGGGTGGAGAGGAGAGAGAGAGAGAGAGAGAGAGAGAGAGAGAGAGAGAGAGAACTTAATTCATAAAGGTTAAAGTACCTAATTTTTGTAGAATTTTTTTTGAAAAAACACCATGTGAACAAAAAAAGAGTTTTTAGTTTTAGGGTAAATCTGACTCTGCTGATATCATTTCTCTATTTACTAATCATATAAGTACTAATTTGTATTAAAGAATCCCAAGTTGTAGAACAGACAACATCAAATAAATAAATTAGCAAAAAATCTATACATGGCATATTGCTACAGTTGTACCCATTGCTAATACTAAAACTATAAATTCAAAACAAATATTGTTAACACCAACAGCTTTATTAGGCAGCTCACTAATGAGAACAATAAATATAAAATAGAAATTTTAGTTGATGAGTTAAGCAGGTTGACAGAACTAGTTTGGCAATTTGGGTTCTTTTTTTAAAAAATTAGATTAGTCCTTTAACTGAATTGCTAAAACTTCTAACCCAATTTACCTTGGAATAATCTACATTAGACCAGGGATGAATTTGACTAAAGCTATGTTGATAGAGCAGGATACATTTTAACCCTGTTTGGGCTAAATTTGCTGCTTTATTTCTTTTTTGTTATTGTCCGATTTTTTTTTTAATTAACAACCTCTAAACAAGTTAAAATGTAAGTAAAAACTATAATGTTGAGAAAAGATTCAAATTTAAGCATTGATTATTTTATCAGAAAAAGTCACCAATACTGAATACAATGTTCTAAGAAAAAGAAACTTATGAATGATAAGCTTCAAATAGGGTGGTTACCTAAGAAACTCTGCAGAATGAGACTGTTTTGAGAGGAAGGCTCTGCTATGAGATCAAGAGAACCAGAACAGCCATATGTATTCGAGAGGACCTTGGATATCTCCGGACAATATGGAGATGGAATCCACATACTCTTTAAGAGAACCACTAAACGACAATAGTTGTTTCAGCTTTGTTTTCTGGAAATCTATTAATATTCCATGAATGTCTCTGTTTATAATAAAGTAGGCCCAACAAAGGCAATGAAATCATGTACCAGGCTCTTTATACTTTACTAAAAATTTGCTGTTCACAGCCAGCAACATAGGCAATACCTGAGAACTTCTCAGAAATGCAGAGTCCCAGGCCCCACCTTAGACCTGCTGAATTACATACACGTGTGCATAGATGATTCATATGCACATTAAAGGTGGTAAAGCACCTGACTTTTCTAATAGTAATGACCAGTGTAACTTCCAAGTCAACGACATAATATTTAATTGGAAGCATTTTATCAGGTTATGAAAATAATACATCCTCATTATAAAAACAATAAAAACACAAAGATGCCACAAAATGTTATAAAATTACAAAAATCACCTAGAAATAAAAACAGTTAACATTTTGACGTAGATCTTTCCAGCTTCTTTCTATATGTGTTGTGTATAAAAACAGGATAACAAATATGTACATATATATCTCGTTTACAACTACTTTTTATGCTTTAACAATAACATGGGGACATCCTTCCATGTCAATAAACATATTTCTAGCGTATCATTTTTCTCCAATGGAATATTCTATTATATACTGAAACATAATTCATTTAAGTAATCTCTTGGACAAAGAACATATGCATATTCTTTAAAATTATTTCTGAGAGTAGAATTTCAGGGTAAAATGTAAGTACATTTAAATTTTTATATATTTTGCAAAGTGCCTCCCAAAAAATGTGAGTAATATCAATATCTATAATCTTTGCTAATCTGATAGGCACATAATTGTACCTTATTGTTATCAAATGCATTTAAATCATATCCTAAATTTAAGCATTTGTAGAGGTGTCTTTTTTGATGACATTAATATTAATTAAAAATATAATAGTGTTCAGTAATTCATGTTCTTTTGTATTTTCACATTAATCTGCTCTTTTCAGAAAACAAGCAATCTAGAAGATAAAACCATAGAAAGTGATTCAGTCTAGATTCTCTGAACTGAAAAGTTTGATTATTAAGCTCTGATGTTTCTCTTGATCCTCTTTCCATTTCTGAGTTTTCTTTGTGACCCTCTCTTTCCATGTCACTTGTGATTCTACCCCGCAAAGAGATCTTTTTAGCCGTTATGTTCTCAACTCCATGTTATACACACCTCCCATTTATTAGCCCAGATCTAGGCAGTCTTCCTTGCCTGTGCATGATTATCTCCCTTAGCTAGCAACAATCTTCTCTATATTTTAACACTATGTAAACGTTTTTCAAGATTCAATTTAAATAAAACTCCTTTGAAGACTTGCCAGTGCCTGGTGGTGCTAAGTCTCTCATCTCTGACCCCACTCTTCACTGTCTGTCTCTCCATTCCTGCTTCAGTGTACGTGTGTATGAGTCTGTTGTTGTTGGGTCACTTGCCCTCTTTTTATAGAAAGACCTTATTGTCCCATATCTGTTTTCCTGAGTACTAATATCAATCTTGGAATGAGTTAAGTAATCAGAACCTTTGATGAATAATCTGTAAATGAAACTAGGAACTACTTACTAGTTATACTCATGCCAAGTCAGAAAAAAACTGAGATCAAACAAATAAAATACATGCAAAAGAAAGAAAAAAAGAGAAGAGAAAAGAAAAAAAAAAGAAAAAAAAGAGGAAAAGAACAAAAACTCTGGGTGAAAACATTTTAGAGAACTGTATTATTTACTAATTTAATACTCTTCTCTAATGAAACTTCTTAATTTCTAATGAGAAAAAAAATGAAGAACATGTTTTCTGAGAATAGAAGAAAAACAAAATTTTCTGCTTATAGTGTTCCATAAGTAATGTCAAGTGAAAAATCAAGCATTTTTCCTTTCTTGTTTTTGCCCCATTTTTCAAAACACAGGCCATTATTTAAAATTCTTTGCCCATCACTCAAGGAAACAGTGACAGTTGTTCATTCTGAGTTAGGTTTTTGCTTATTTGACCAGCAGGGTCAGGATAATAAATCACTCAGACCCTAGGGAATAATGAAATGCTTAATGGATCTGTGCAGTTACCAGAAGAAAAAAATAAAAATAAAGAGGAAAACTTTCAGGATTCAATTCATTTTCAAATATTGCACAGTACTAAGAAAGGACTGCATGATGATCATGTATAAGTGGATAGAAGAGAAAAAAAATCAGAGAAATGGTATTTCTATTGGAGGAAAAGATACAGTCCATTTTGCAAACATCTCACAAAATGAACTTTTATTTTTCCCTGCCTATAAACAAACATTAAACATAACCTCCAACCCATCCCCAGCCTATAAATAAATATTAAACATAGCTCCCAACCCATCCCCAGCAGTCACTGGCAGCTCCTTTTGCCCTTATGATGATGGTTGAGTTCTGCTATGATCAGGCTGAAGGCAGCCAAGCTGCCCCGGGGGTCACTAATAGGTTCTCCTTGTCGTGGAAGCAGGAAGCAGCAAGGCTAAGACCCACTGCTCTGCTACTGGGCCGGGGGGATGCGGAGAAGTTCGGGATAAGTGCAGCACACGTCTAACAATGTATTACACCCACATGTCACTATTCTAAATTCACCAAGGCCAGAAAATGCACTAGGTTTTCCTTCGAAGGGTTCTTCTACATACAGGAAGAAAAAGCCAAAAGAAAAGAATTAAGGTGACACTATTGAATAATTTCTTATCTGAAGGAAAAGAACTGTTTTACTGAATATTCACCACAAAGAACAACGTACATTGTAGTATTGTTCAAGTATAAGAGTGTAAATTGTCCATGGAATTTACAAAACAGCCGAAATTTCCATAGAAGCTCTCATTCTGAATGAGAGTAAAATATTCCTGCCCTGCTCCAGATTTTCTATGTGGTCTAAGCAAAATATTTAATATTCTTGTGTCACAGGTAAACTGGGGAAACTTGTTTTTGTCTCAGCTTCATTCTAAAAAACAGTAAAAATATCTCACTACTAAATACTCTAATCCTTAAAGGAGGCTGTACATAAGATATGAATTTAAATATTATAGCAGAAAACATATGCAAAGCTCCTAAGCATTGGGCCTGTCACTTCATACTTACTTAACAAGTATTATTTACCCCCGTTTCTTCACCAGAGGAAATTATACATTTTTTCTATGTTCAGTTAAGACAAAATAAAGTAGAATAAAATTAAGATTTTTTTATTTTTCTAATGACAGTATAATTTTTCCTTCAATTTTGCTTTTATCTAATATATCTTCATGCACATGGTCCTATATACCACTCACTGTGACAAAAATAATTAAAGGATTCATGTACATACATCTGGAGATTATCAGCTTAATACAAAGGAGTAGATTTTGAAATGATGTTAGAAATTCTGTCACCTCTGAGCAGGAAATTTCAATGGAAGTCCCAGTATTACCATGTTTGGTAGGAGTTGAGTTTAGGTATGCTACAGTTTTGCCTCAGCTGTTCTGACATCTGAGCATATGACAACATTTTTGCTTCTTTTACAAGATTTCCTGGAGTTTGCACTCCCTTCATGATCTTGGCAGAGATTGTGCTGCTGAAATAACATATAGAGTCCTCACCAAAACGGTGTGCTGCTGAAATGCCAGAAAACTGCTCGCGTGGGCAAAATCTGAGAGTGACAGTCACCACCTCCTACCTGGCCAACCTTATCTTCCCATAGTTACCTAAAGTTTTCTTGGAGGGAGTGTTATCTTAACCCCCTAAAGTAAAAATGGTTCTAGAATTCCCTGATTCTTTCTTACCTTCTATCTCTGAGCAAGCTCTATAAATGACC
The DNA here is from genome assembly GCA_030015415.1 of Cynopterus sphinx. NCBI lineage: Eukaryota > Metazoa > Chordata > Mammalia > Chiroptera > Pteropodidae > Cynopterus > Cynopterus sphinx. Next base: position 93,255,906 of record CM057385.1, on the reverse strand, counting down.
TTGCTCAAAGATGGACTGAAAATCCTTGTAGAATATCTCATACAAATTAAAAATGCCAAATGTGACTTACTTCATGTTTTCAATGTTAAAATAAAAATGTCTCCCATACCAATGTTAATCGAGTGTTTTCATTCTCTATGACCTATGACCAAAAGATTATTCTACCTATTTGGTCAACATCAATTTCTCGTAAAGATCAGGAAGTTGAGTCTTTTTAACTTTTTACTGTGATCAGTCAACATTTGAATACCTGACTCCCACTCAGTAAACTCAAAGCTTAACAGGGCTGTATTCTCTTTAAAGATATCATTGAATTCATGCTTTTACCAACAGATATTTAATAAGTGCCTTCTATGTGTCAGATGCTGTTCATGCTTGAGATCTAGCCATGAAAATGACAGCCCCTGCCTTTCAGAGAGCCTCCATTCTAGTGAGTGAAGGTAGACAATTAGTACATAAATATGTAGCATGCCAGAAGGTGAGTGCTAAGATCAAGAATAAGTTCAAGGAAGAGAACATAAAGCAGTGTAGTGGTAGTTATCATTCCAGATGGGGTCAGGGAAGGACTGATGTGTGAGAAGATTCCTAAGGGGAATAAAAACACAAGATTTGCAAATATCTGAGAAGGGACCATTCCAAAGAGAGAGTCTACATCAGAAAAATACTTAGCATATTTGTGGAAAGCAGGGAGGCCAGGTGGCTAAAGTAGAGTGAGAGTGGAGCAAGTGATAGGGAAGGAGATCTGAGAAATAGTCATGGCCAGAACACGTAGGGCCAGTTAGGTGATGATGATGACTTTGGAAGTAATTCTTTGTAAATTGGGAAGGCAATGAAGTGCTAGGGGAAGAAGAGTGAGACAATGTGACTCATATTTTAAAGGATCACCCATCTAGTGTATGGAAAATAGACCTCAGTACTAAGAATAAAATAAAAAAGAACAGCCAAGGGATGCTTCTTAGGAAAATTGCAATGGAGGGGGTGAGAAATGGTTAGATTGAGGATATATTTCAATGTATTTCACTAGATGTGAAATATGGGGAAAAAATGAGAAATCAAGGAAGATTCTAAGGACTTTGGTCTGTGTAACTGATAGAACAGAGCTGCCAATCTCCTAGAAGTTGGGGTTGGGAGAGGAGAATCAAGAGTTCAGGTTGAATATGTTATATTTGAATATCACCTACTAGAGATCTAAGTTGGAATGTCAAATAGGAAATTGAATATGTGAAACTGACATACAGAAGAAGTTTCCAGGCTGGAAAAGTAAATTTAATGCCATTAATTGACTATGGAATGTATCATAATTCAGCTGTGCTGGCCAGCTATTTCTGAAATAATGTTGTATAATAAACCACCTCAAAACTAGGTTTCCTACAGTAATAAGTAGCTATATTTCTGGCTTAAAAGTCTGTGGGTTGTCAGAGATGACCTCAGGCTGCAGTGTGACTGACTGGCTTGGCTCTACACTTTGAGTCAGGTTTAGCTCTGTTCTGCATGTCTCATTCTGAGACCCATGCTGAAGGGGCAGAAGATAGCATGCCCTTATCAAGATGACACACAAACCAAGAGAGTCAGAGGAATGTACAATGCCTTTTAAGGCTTTGTCTCAGAACCTGGTACACTATCACTTATGCCAATATTCTGTCAGCTTATGCAAGTCACCTGGCAAAGCCCATTATCAATCGGACAGAGTAACACTGCTGACATATAGTCTCAGGAAATGCAAAATCACATGGTATGTGGATTTCTAATACAAGAAGGTCCTGAAGAATTTGAACAATGATTCAAATCTACCTTCCAACTCACATTATAGCCTTTATAGCTTTAGCTCACAACAAAAGACCTTCCTCAGATCCTGTAATATTTCAACTCAATTAGTTTCTTCAAATGTCTATTTTTGAAAGCCATTTTACAAATAAATGTATGTGAGATAATTATGTTTGGATTGTTTCACTAACAGGAAAAGTAGGTTGGCATTTCCTAATAACATGGTACATATCATACTTTAAATATCATTTCTTTAAAAAAAAATCTTGATCAGTGCTTCTCAAAATATTTGTGCGAAGTGCTATTTTTTTTATTTTGACAAACCATGGTTCTATAATTTTGTAAAATACAATAAGGTTAATTGCTAAGACTGAGTTTTTTGATAAACAAAGACATACAAAATTCAAGCCCATGTTTTTAGGAAAGCACATGATCACATTGCTATAAAAGTTACTAAATACTCATTCTCAATTTCTGTGCTTATCTTGCTTAAGATAACAGTTTATAGAATGATAACAGCCCATGGGCCACACTTAGAGAAGCAACATCCTAGATAATTCTACCATAACCAGCTCCCTTTACCCCAAAACCTAAGTATCTCCAAACAATAGCATTTTGAACACAAAGCTAATTGGCTAAGGATTTGAAACTGAATGACTTATATACATGTTTACTCAACTATTAATTCAATTTGCCAGACTCTTTTGGTCCTCAGGACTTCATGCTTGTTATTAAGTTTTAAAAAACTGTGGGAGGGGGATGCTTTGTCAAATAGCCATGACCTGCTTTTTACTATGTTTTTCTTGATTCTTATGGCAATGCATTTAGAATTTCCGTTCACACTGTACACATACAAATTACTAAAATCTCCTGGCCACATCCTGAGCCTACCTTAATTGACTGTTGTCAAGCTGTGCTTTTTAAATGTTCCAGCATTTGATCTTTTTAAAATGCTCCTGTGACTTAACTGATGTCAAACTGGCTGGTCTAATTTCCTGCTATGTTTTTAGATCTGTTTTTTCTTTCTTTTTTTTAATAATTGGGTGTTGAATTAGGGTGTTTTTTTTTTCTTTTTCCCTCAAGGGATCAGTTCTAAATGTGTTGGTCAGTTAAGTTCTGACCAACAAAAAAAAAAATTATATTGAGTCCTATTAATTTCCTATACTTGGATGTGCTGTCTTTCAAGTTACGGCTACTCTGGAGTTCAAAAAAAAAAAAAAATTAAGGTGTGCTTACTCAGCCCTAGAGAAGGGGAATTTATGGACTTGGAGGTATCCAGATGACCTGGAGACTAGATTTGAGAATGGAATTTGCTGAACCTTGTCTGGACAAAGAACAGCATCCAGAAGTTCTCTGTGCAGTGAAAGAGGAAGATCAAACAGTGGTGAGATTTGTACTAATGCTGAAACAATGACCTCTTTTTAGAAATATTCTTAGCAGAACATAAACAATACATGCCCAAGACTCCACAACCAGCCACAGAGCCTTCTGGACCCTCCACAGTGCTGAGGGGTCACTAAAAAGTGTTCAGTTGATGCAAATCTCCCAATTGCTCTTACTTTTTTTTTATTAACATGGTTGCTTATTAAACAAAACATAAATATTGAATCATTTCTATTCTCTCTTGGAAACTCTTTCTTCCTAAATGGTAATGAATAGCCTAAGCTCAATTTCTTCCGGGCAGGAAATTATTTATTGTGGACCCTCTGTATGTAGTGACAACAGATCAATTAATTATTCAATAAAAGCTATTAAAGAAAAAATAAAATCGTCTGCAGTTATGCTGAACTGTCCTGTACATTCAGACAAAAGTGTGGATCCTGTAGACAACTGAGACATGATCTTCATGACATGATAGTCTCATTTATTACATACTATTCTTGCAGCATCACTGAAGACAACACCTATGTTACATGTTATCTCCCAGAGAACCCCACATTAGTAGGAATTTCGGTAAATGTCGAAATTATGAAAAGTTACCTGTATTTTTATAAAGGGTGTATGGAACATTTAATGCAAAAAATAGTGCACTCGCAGGAGGAAATCCCAGTAAAAAAATATTTTGATGTTTTGTAGAATTGGAATGCTAAATATTTGCATCTGATTCTTGGTTTTACTTAGAATGATTACAATTGCAAATGCCAGTCCCTCTGTCTTCACTTAATATTTGCCTCAGAGTGAGCCTAGAGAATTTCACTTCCCCTCCTCATCTGCCCTTGCTCACATTTTCTAGCTCCTAGCACAAGGAAGGCGTGCTGAGCCATGTGGCCCCTTACATTTTAGATGAACCAGGAAACATTAGCTTATAAACTCTACTCCATGAAGCTTTGTGCTAAATACCACAGAGAAACTCATAGGGGCTAATATATCATATTTTAAAGTATAATTTTATATTCTGTGTAAAATATGCTAAAAAGTACAGACTACACTTAAAACATAATATAAAATATAAACAACAATAACCACAATTTGTTGCGATGGCACAAGATATCTACATATATCATTATATAAATTGAGATTTTTACTAATTGAACATATTAATGAAATTAACAATGTAATTCAAGAAAAGATCCTATTAAATCTAGGACTGTTATTGTATTAGTCTGTTTGGACTGCCATAAGAAAATACAATGGACTTCATGGCTTAAACAACAGAAATTTATTTTCTCACAGCTGTGGAGGCTAGAAATCGAAGATCAAGGTGCCCTGAAGATTGACTTCTATTGAAACCTCTCTCTCTGACTTTTAGATGGCCAGTTTCTCTCTATGTCATCACATGGGCTTTTCTCTGTGAGTATGGGGAGAGGTTTATTATCTCTCTCCCTCTTCTCATAAGGACAAGAGTCCAATCACATTAGGATTCCACCCTGATTACTGTTTTTGGTTTTACCTCTCTTAAGGCTCCATCTTCAAACACAGTCAGTCACATTGCAAGTTGGGGCTCAAAATACAAACTGGAGGTGGAGAGGCACATTCAGTTCACAACTTTTATAAATTATAAAATAAGCATAAAAACAATGGGAGCCTTTCTTTAATAAATGATACTAATAAAACTATACTTTACTCCATAACAAATTTTAAACAGATTAAAATTAAATCATGTAAAGGAAGGAAAGATATTTACCACAACTAAGAGAATTAAAATAAAAAAAAAATAAATTATAAGAGAAAAGATCAAAGTGGATAAGATTAAGAAAATTAAAACACTTGTGTATAAAATAAAGTAACAACATTTAAATAAAAATGAAAGCAACAGGTTTGTGGAAATGACACAAATAGAAAAAGGGATAAAAAGAGAACAAAAATAAATGTACTTTTACATATTATATGTTTAAATATATGTAAGCAACCTATAAAATGTCTAAAAGTACTACTAAGATTTCATTAGGAAAATGTATAATAAAGAAAATAAAATATGAGATAAACAAACATGACAAAAATCTATTCACTTATCAAAAATATAGAACAATAATGAGTAACATTTATACCTAATGAATAACCATTAACAAAAAATATTATGCTGGGGCTAATGAAGGAATTCTATGTTCTAAAACATTACTACAGACTATGCAAATTATGAGCCTTTTAAGATTTTTGAGAAATACATATCAAAAGCATTAAAAATATTTTCCATCAATCAAACACAATAATCCATTATTGAGAATATACTTCTATTAAAAACATCAAAAAAGCTACATAATGATGTTTCTTGTTACTGAATCAGATACTGTTGGCTACCTGTGATGGTTAATTTTATGCATCAACTTTATGAGACAATAGGGTGCCCAGACATATAGTCAAACTTTATTCTGTGGTTTTTGTGAGGTGTTTTTGGATGAGATTAACATTGAAATTGGTAGACTAAGTAAGCAGATTGCCCTCTGTAATGTGGGTGGGCCTTATCCAATCAGATGAAGGACTGAATAAAATAAAAGGGCTAATTATCTCCTAAGTAGGAGGCAATTCCTTATTTGATGAACTTTAAACTGAAACATTGGCTTTTTTCCTGCCTTTGGACTTGAACTGAAATATTAGTTCTTTCTAAGTCTTGAGCCTGCTGATCTTCAGACTGGTACAACACCATTGGTTCTCCCAGTTCTCAAGCTTTAGGACTCAGAATTAAACTGTCAGCTCTCCTTGGTATCCAGCTTACTGATCACCCTGCAAATATTAAGACTTGTCCACCTCCATAAGCATGTGAGCAAAATTTGTATAATAAATTATAGATGGTAGGTAGGTAGATAAGCTAAATTAAGCAAGCTAGGAGAAACAGAAAAGATAGATAGATAATATTCTATTCATTCTGTTTCTCTGGAGAAACCTGATAATACACTACCATGTCCACTTCTTCTTTGCCAGTTGAAATCCACTGTGTTTTGGTGGGTGATGTATCCAGCCCTAGAATACAATATGTCAAAGTCAATCATGCCAATCTCATTGTTCTTTGAAGAACTGAGTCTTGTTTATACATATAGCCTGATTCTGGACATTAAAACGTAACGTGAAGTCTGCCAAGAGCTCCTAGAAAGATTTTCTCTCTGATAAAAGATGGCCTTGAAGAAAGGTCCTTTTTGCCTCCTAGACCATTCCATCTGGTTTGGAGTTTGCCCTGTGTTGATGTAATGTTTGAAGCAGCTGCAGTCATCCTGTGATCATGAGGAAAAGCCCACAAGAAAAGCTGACTCAGATCCCAAGTAGTCTATTGGCCTATTATGTAAACAGCAAATATCATTATGTCCTAAGCCATGGTTAATGAGGATTTCTCTTAATTTCAGATATGAAGTCTCTAAAATGTATTGTAGACTTACTTCTTTTACTTATTTATATTGGCCAAAAATATATGTAATTACCTAAACCATATGAGAATAGTAAAGCAAAGTATCCTATGTCAACTAAAAGAGAGATTATCCAAGCATTATAAAGGATACAAATTTGTATTATTGTAATGGATAAATTAGTAATTTCTTTATTTCCTAACATTAAAAATTAACTACTAGCTAATAGTTGTAAAGTATTAGTCAGGACTTGTAAAAGCCTTGTAGTTGAAAAGGTACTGAGTTGTGTGTGGTCATTATATCCTTTTTGGAGGAAACAGGAAATAACTTCAAAGGAGAAAAGAAATACATCACAAAGGATATAGCTGGAAAACAGTGTAAAAGGGGACCTAAAGCACTTTCAGTCTCTCTCCTCTCTCTCTCTTATATACTGTATGTGTGTGTGTGTACACATGTGCACACATGACCACTCCTCCCTGTGTGTTTGTTTTTTTCTGTCTTCATAAGGTTTCCTTTGCTTCTTTATTCACATAAACTAAAAACATGGTCACTTATAACTTACATGTTATATGTCTAGCTTCAGAGAGGAAGAGAGGGAAAGAGTGAATCTCTTGGTCTCAATGTCAAATTCCCAAGAAAAGAAATTCGATTAGGCCAACTGGATCAGGAGCCTATAGATGGCCTAATACACTGTGGCAAGAAATTTGGGATCATGCTGTACAAATAGATAGGCTTCCAATGTAATCATTTGAATTGGGAGGAAAGTTATAGAGGAGTAGTGCCCAAAATGGGAGTGGAGAAAATCCATGTTTGCTTAAAGAGAAAATGTTAATCAGATATCGCTAATAACCACATAAAAATAATTCCAAGATGTCATAATTTTAGAAAACTGCTTCTACTATTCCTTTCTCAGTGAGTCACAGGACTTTATAAAAGCCCTGATAAGAACTGCAAAACACTTAGTTATTTCGTTTAAAAAGAATGTCCCAAACTTATCTGACCACGGAATAATTTCTGGAAGAACATCTATTACCTGAAGACACTTTGGAAATCACTCTACTATTTGGATGAGCCTACATTTCAGATCACAAGCACTATGCTTCAGTAGGAAATAAGGTTTCTAAAAAAACAAAAACTGCACCATAAATAACTTATGTTAATAACTGTCCTAAGTCATATGCTGAGGTCTTTGAAAAACAAAATTGCCCACATAATTGTTCTTCTGAATCTGTGGGAATTTAGAATAAACTCTTATTTGTATAAAGCTCTCCCTACCTTTTTCTAATAACATTGGTCTCTTATTGTTGGCAAAATTATAAAAACCCAGAGGTGAATTTCCATCCACAGTACCATAAAGAAGTTTCAGAACTAAATGCAGGAACCAGAATCAGGCAGTAGTTTCTCAGTGATGTTGATGCAGAATTTAAACTTTAGAGCACCTATTGATATTAACTGCAGATTCCATGGTTAAATAACAATGTCCTTTTAGTTCTTTCATTTGCTGTCAGGTTTATATTTAAAACTTACCCAGAGCATTAACATCTTCCACGTGATAAATCAATGCAGACTTTAGCTTTGCCATGCACGAGTGGCCAACCAATACATTTAGCTCTTTATTCCTAGGGGGAGTCTCTAGTCGCTAACTTTATTACAACACTTTATTGAAAGTGTGTAATTTCAGTTCCAAGTTTCAAATTATGTTTTATTAGTGAGAATTATTTGCTGTTCCCTAGAAAGTGATTTGAAGTCTGTGATAATTATAGAATTGTAGAACTGTAAAGCACATCCAGAGGTCACTTAGCCCACGTTCTACTCTCAAAGCAGACCTATGCCTTGGGTAAGCAAGCGTTTTTCCAGAGACTCTGCCCCAGGGGAAATGATTATGTATTTTCCAAATGTAGCTTAAACTCATGTTTAAAAATCCTGACCAACAAGTATGACCCATCTTCATATTGGGAAGAATAAATAGAACCCCTGGAATCTGGTAGGAAACTCCTTACCATATCATATTTTTTTTCTTTCTACAAATCTAAGTGCTTCAGAGTCCATTCTACTGATTCAGCTCTTAGAGTGTTTAGACTTTGCTTTCTTGAATCAAACTCACTTATCTAAAATTTAATTTATTTTCATTTACATGTCACTCAGGCTATCTCTTTTTATAGCTATCTGGTCTGCCAAAAAATGTTGCCATTTTTGTGATTACCCAAGTTTAAACTTTAAGTCATATTGGATTTCTTTCTTTCCTTTCAGCCACACATCCAATCAGTCATTGTCTTATGATGTCTATTTCTAATGTGTCTTCTGGTTACTATTCTTTTCCATTTCTGTTGTTGTTGCCCCTGCCACAGTCCAACTCCCTACTGCTTCTCAGTTGCTTCTGTAAAACTTCCTAACTGGTACCTACATCACTTGCATATTCAACGCAGCTGCACGTAACACAAACCTTTACTCATACATGAAGCATCTTGAAAAAAGTAGAAAGTTATTTTTCTCCCCACATAACAGTGGGGCTGGCAGTTCCATAAAATCATAAAAACCAAAAAAACTTATATTCTTAGGGTCTTAGGCAATTTTATCACCTAAGGCTGTCTCCCACTTTTAACAAGCACTCTCAGAAGACTCACACTACAATTTTCAGCTTACATTACATTGGCCAAAACTAGACAATGCCACCCCTTTTCTTAAAAAAGAATGGCAAATGTGGTTGCACTTTTTTGTTTGTTCGACTATTTTCATTTCAAGCTGTTGTGTCACCATCCACAACAAAAAACAGACTCCTGTAAGGAATAAGAAGGATGACTATTGGGTAGAAGATCAGGAGACTCTACAACAGTATCCTTGCCTTTAGACTCTCCAAATATCATGGCAACATGAACCTGATTCCCAGATTGATCTTCTCAAAGCACAACTCATGTCTAAGCTCATCAAAACCATTCAATGCTTCTTTACATGGCATCCAAAATAATAAAGTTCAAGTTTCCTGGACTACCAATTAAAACCTGTAATAATCAGATCTCAACCTGATTATTCCATTACTCCATTTCAGGTAGCCTATACTGAAATTAAACTGAACCACGTGGTCTTTCTAGCTCCATCCTTTCAATGCTCCTGGAAAGCTCCTTCCACTGCCATCTTCGTGTCTTGAAATCTTCTTTGTTCTGTAAAGCTCAGCTCAGATTTTACCTCTTCCAAGTTCTTGATCACTCCTCTTCTACTTGCCTTTAATGAACCTCTAGTAATGGTAACACAGACTGATGAGTTTTATTTTAAATATTTCTGTGCTAACCTCTTTATACAAATTACCTCATTAAATACTACCAATATTCTCTAGAAGATGTATTTTATTCTTCCAATTTTACAGGGGAGACATATGAGGCTAAATCTAAGACATTTGCTCAAGTTCACACTGCTAGTAATTATTAGTAGTCAAATCCAGTGCCATGCAGAGGTAAAGCTTGTGTTCTTCCCTTTGAGAGCACCAAGCTCATGGTCCAAAGTTCTCTACTATTTTTTTTTTCTTAGAAGAGTATATCATATTGATATTCCTAGTCCCCATACCTAGAAAAGGCTTCACTGTCATAAACTAAATGTCCCCTGGGGGGAAAAAAAAGCAAATACCTCTAAATATTTAAAGGTATATCTAGGGGTTCTGCCTTAAGGACATTTTTCATTCTGTCAATTTAAGTTTATCCTACGTCTATAACTTAATTTTACACATTACAAATTCTCTTCAAAATATTATAAATAGAACTCTTTGTTTACAAGAGGAATTGTGCCATGGTTTTTTTGAGAAAATTTTCAAACTTACAGAAAAGTAGAGCATAGTATAATGAATTCTATATGCTCAAAGCCCACATTGAACTATTTTTAACATTTTGTATTATTTGCTTCATGTATTGTTCTGCTGAAGTAGTAAAAAAGTAAATAATAAACATGACATTTCTTTCCAGTGTACTTCAGTATGCAGGTCTAAAAACAACAAACAACAATGATGACATTTTTCTTTATAATCACAGTTCCATTACCACATCTACCAAAATTCATGAGAATTCTTTAATAAACACTAATACCCAGTTTTTATTGCATTCCACATCTCAAAAATGTCAATTTGATCAAACCAAGATCCAAGCAAGTACCACATTTTGCTTTTCATTTGCTTTGTATGTTTCCTAAGTCTCTATTGATTTATAAAATATTCTCCCCCCCCTCTCATTTTTATCATGACAATGACTTATCAAAGAGATTAGGCTAATTGTTTTTTAGAATGTACTACTTTCTATACCTGTTTGCTTCCTCCAGTAAACTAGAATCTAAGTCTAAGTCTTCCTTCAATTCAGGTTATATATCTGTGGCAAGAATGCATAAAGACAGTCTTTATTATCAAATGGATTGACAAAACCAAAGATCTTCAGCATAAAGTAATATATTAAACAGATTTTTGATATGTTACTTCTTCAAAATTCTTTGGATATTATAGTAGGGAACAAGTGAGAATGATTTCAAATGCTTTAATTCAATTTGGGCATTGGCTCTTTTTGTTGTGTGAACAGAATTTCTGAGAATGTATGTGTATTTTTCAAGCATTGAAATATAGTATAGATCTCAATTTTATTTGCTTTCTTCTGTTAAGTTGCCTCAAAAAAAAGAAAGAAAAGAGAAAAGGAAGGAAGGAAGGAAGGAAGGAAGGAAGGAAGGAAGGAAGGAAGGAAGGAAGGAAGGAAGGAAGAAAGGAAGGAAGGAAGGAAAAAGAAAAAAAAGAAAGAAAACAAAATTCCCATCAACTATCATCTTCTCATGTGATCATTTATGACAGCTGGAGAATGAAACTGAGCCTAAACTGCCAACAGCTATATTTTCATAAGTGAAGGCCCCACACTGATTGCCATTGGTAAAACAGTACAATAAAAATAAATAAATAAAAGGAAAATAATGTGAACTGCTCACACAACACCAAGCAGCCTTTCCAGTTTGCTTTGTTTTGTCTCCCTTTCAGTGTGGTGGAAACAACACTTTGGTTCTGGTGGAGAGGTTTCTTTTATTATAATACAATGTAATTTTTCCATAGGAACTGTATATAAATAGTAGCCATAGTCTTTTAAAGATCTCTACCTACTCTCCAGATACAGGATTAATAATATCCAAGGGAGAAACAATTGTATGGCTTACCACACATGAATGTCTGACTTGTGATAATAGGCTGCCTGAGTATAGTGGGGCCACAATGGGGTTCCAAGAGCATAGGCCTTCCATTTTATAATTACTGTGTGTCAAGGATGTTTGTGTTAATAATTTGGCCTAGTATATATTTCAAAATGTTTTGTTACATACAAAAGACATGGGATATCAATACTACTAACAAATTATAATAGTTAACATCGATCTAGAGGCTACTATATGCTGGGCTCTATAGTATTTTGTAAGCATTACCTCACACCTCATTTAATCTTCAAAAAACAAGGAAATTCTGCTATAAGTATTAATACTGAGCTCTTTTTACTGATAGAGAAACTAGGATTTACAAGTTTACAGAAACAAGGATAAAATGGTGGTTGTCAGGGGTTGGGGGTTAGAGAATGGGAAGATGTTGTTCAAACTTTGGAATAACATGAATAAGTTCAAGAATCTAATGTATGTCATGGTGACTATAATCATACTGAATTGTATACTTGAAAGTTGCTAAAAGAGTAGATCTTAAGCATTCTCACTAAAAGTAATAATTATAATAATAAATAAAGGTCAATATGTGAGGTGTGGAATGTGTTAATTGATTGTGGGAAATATTTTACAATGTATATGCATATAAAATCATATGTACACTTTAAATACGTGTATTTTTATTTGTCAGTTACACCTCAATAAAGCTAGGGAAAAAAAGAAATTGGGACTTGAAGAGTTTAAGTGAATAGTCAGGCCAGTCTAACTCCAAATACTGTACTGTTAAAACTTCTCACAATTTCTTCCATAAGTGGTGTCATGGGAGAGAGAGGAGACTATGAACACTGCTTTGGGTCTAAGAAGGTGTCAGCTATGGATTCTCTGGATGCCAAAAAGAAAATAAACCATCCTCTCTCCTTCACAAACAACCTTATCTGACCTTGTCATCAATAGGTCATCATCTCCATGGCCAGAGACTTAAGATGGACAAAGTAAGTACATGCTGCCAACATGGTTTAAGTAGGATATTTCCCAGCAGGTTCTAAACTAGGATAGCCCAAAGTGAGCACTTCCTCTAGACAGAATAACTATGGATGCTTATTCTCACAGTTTCACACAGAAATTTAGGCAGGTAAAATTCACTTCTTCATAGAACCAATACCATTCAGAGTTAACCTCTCTATTTAGTAACCACAAAGAAGGAATGGAAAATTGGAAGATATGAACAGACATTATAGTACCAAAGCAAAAAGGCAATTTTTTCCCTAATAATATGATTAATATAACTGAAATCTTCAGAGCTATGAAAAACTTCATAAGTTATAAATCTTCTTAAATACACAGCTGAATTCATATATATATATATATATATCATATATCATATATATCATATATATATGTTAGAAAAGTCTCCAGAAGAAACACAGAGAGAGCACCAGAGCCTAAATCTGTGAATGTTTTGGGATGGGAGATGAGATCAGTTGCCAGTTTCAGTAACCATGGAGCTTGCATTTTTTTAGAAGCCATACATAAATAGTATATAAGATCTTGAGTCATCAAAAAGTATGTGGTAGTAGTTGAGAATTCCATCTAAAACCAGAAATTCAGGACTCACAGGAAGCAAAATCTACCAACAAACCCAAAGACATGACAATAAAATTTGTCTTTAAACTCTTAAGTGAAAAAGCAAGTCTTCCCTGAGAATTCATAATCACACGTTAGTTGTAGGTATGAATTTACACTTTTATGCATTAGTTCTTCTTATTGAAAGCTGTTTTAAGTCCAACTAAAATTTATCCAAAGTAAAAGTAAAAGTTGGATTTTTCCATAGGAAGAATAAAGAAAAGTAATACAAATAATACAAGAAGTCTTCTAAATTCAAGAGAAAAATGAGTTCTTCATAGGTTAGTAGAAAGCTGTGGTAACTTCTACACCTGGGAGGTGCCTGAATATGATCAGGTGAAAGAGCATGCCTGCCAAAGTCAGACAATGAAAGGTTGAAGGGAAGTGAGCAGAGCCTTAAATGATAGCATAATCTGGCAGGTGGATTCAAATCTAGAAGAGTCCCAAATGCATATCAAAGCCTGACAATTTACCCCTACACGTTGCTAATACACATTCTTGTACTTCGCTAAAAAAATAGCTGTGAAAGAGGGACTGAAAATCTAAGAGATATTTCAGAGACCCACTCATTCCATAGGACTTGAATTCCAGGACCCTACTGGAGTTTAATTCAAAGTAAAAACAAAAATATCTGAGACTTCAGCTCAAATATTATATCCCAAACATTAACAAAATCAAAGTTATTAAAATGAAAGTTGGTTCCTAATCATAGGTGAAAATAAATATAACCAAAACCAGAGACCAGCCATATCTAAACTCAAACCTAGCACTCGATAAAATCAACCTTCAATCCATCCTCAAGTTAGAATAAAAGACTCACGTTCTCTGAAAAACAAACTAAAACAAATATAATGCTTCTTCCTCCATTGTTATTTTACAAAGTCTGAAATACAATACAAAATTATTAAAAAACTTACCAAGAAAATGTGATCCCTGATACACATAGTCAACAGAAGCAAGGTCACAGATGACCCCATTATTAAAATTAGAAGTCAAGTGATTTAAAACAACTATTGTAAGTATACTAAAGAGTTTACAGAAAAAAGATATGATGAGTAAAAAGGTGTGTTTTTTTTAAGAAAGATCAAAGCTTTTAACAAGACCAAATAGAACACTAGAAGTAAAAATATATACTATCTGGTATGGGAGAGAAGCTAAATAAAATGTAATATTTTTAGAGTACCAATTTCACTTATAAGATAAGTTTAGAAGACTGCACATCAGTAAAAGGGATCAGTGAACTATTATAAATTACTTATAAAAATTATAGAGAGAAAAAGACTGAACAATTGAAAAGAACACTAGTAACTTTTGGGCAGTATAATACCAAAATGTCTCACACACATTTATTTTGGGAAAAAGAAGAAAAAGAACAGAGCATAAAAACTATCTGAAGAAATGAGGTAAATTTTTCAAAATTTGGTGGAAAACAAAAATCCACAGATCCAAAGATCTAAATTAATCCCGTGTAGAATAAATACATTTTTAAAAATTGAGGCACATTACAGCCAAACTATAGAAAACTAATACTAAAAGAAAAATATTAACAGAACTTAGAAATTTTTTAAAAAGTCCATCTTATATATAAGGGCACAATTATAAGAAAACAGCTGACTATACATCAGAAACAATGCAAGCCAGAAAATAAGTGGAACAAAATATTTTAAAAATGCAAAAATGAATGCTAATGATATCCAGCAAAAATATCCTCCAAAAACTGAAAATGAATTTAAAAAAAATTCAGATAGGTGGGACACTTTGTGGGAAGCCCACTCAGGCTTCACCCCATGGGGATCACTGGGGGAATCTGCAGAGCTCAACCCCTAGGAATCAGATAGAGATGGAGAAAGGGCCAGGGTTTATAGTAAACAGTACTCAGAATCTGGCCAACTGCATTCCTGTTTGCAATGGGGCCCAAGCAGAGAGCATAGCCAACAGCTCTGCTCATCAGCAGAGGTGAGGTGGTGGCCCCTTCTGGCCAGCGAGCTCAATTGGTAGTACTGTCTGAATTGGGTACCCAGTCAATAGGCCATACTGGCTGTGGAGCCCATTCCATGGACCTGACCATGGAAGAAAAGCAAATTTTCAGTCTTGCCTAACTGTTGAGCATTGTCTCTGGTTATACCCTACCCAGAAGCCTGGCCAGAAAACCTGGACAGCTGTAGAGCACATCCTATACCTCCACTCAAACAGCCAATTCAGTAGTCATGCCCTACTGTTGAGCACGGCCTCTGGCCCCACATATCCCGGGAGTTAATACAGTGATTCTGGACATCCTCAAAGTCTATCCTTCATTACTGCTCAGCTGCTAAGCATAGCCAACAGCCCTGCCTAATTGTTGAACATAGCACATATAGCCTTGACGATCAGGAAGCCCAAATAGTGACACCCCTCCCCATTCTGTAGCAAAACCTACAGCTCTACCCATCCATAGAGCCTAGACAACAACCCCACTAATAGCAGAATATAGTTTCCAGCCTACCAAACCGCAGGACACAGCTAAAGGACCCACCTACCCAAGTGCCTGGCCAGCAACCTTTTCAAAGAGCATGATGTAGCATAGCCAGCACCTACCAAAATCATGAAGCCTACCATATGGCTCCACCCAATATCATAGCACAGCCTGCACCCTCGCCTGATTGCATAGCACAGCCTGAGGTCCCACCAACCAGGAGAGATTTCAGAGCCCCACACACAGCCTTGCCCAACTTTGGAATTTAACCAGTGGCAGCACCCTGCCAGGAAACACAGCCTGAAACTTCACCCAACCAGAGTGATTGCAGAGCCCTGATAGTAACCCTATCTAACCTTAGAGTACAACAAGCAGCAAGAGAGAAAGTATGGAAAATAGATCTACAAGAAAATTATAAATCAATTAACAAAATAGGAATAGTACGTCCTTATTTATCAATAATTACTTTAAATGTAAATGAACTAAATTTGCCAATCAAAACACATATAATGACTAAATTTATTTTTTTAAGATCCAACAATATGCTTCCTATAAGAGACTAAATTTAGCTTTCAGGACACACATAGAATGAGAGTGAAGGAATGGAAAAAAGACATTCCAAGCAAATGGTTACCCCACTCTTAAGAATGGATATACAGAGAATCATAGGGAAACAGTGAATTTGAACCACACTATACACCATGTGTACCTAACAGACATATACAAAACATTCTGTCCAACAGCAGCAAAATATACATTCTTCTCTAGCATTCACAAAACATTTACTAGGATACATCATAAGTTAGGCCACAAAACAGGTCTTAACAAATTAAAGAAGATGGAAATTAAATCAAGTATCTTTTCTTACCACAGTGGTTTAAAACTAGAAATCAATAACAGAAGGAAAGCTGGCAAATTCACAAATATGTGGAGATTAAACAAAACCCTCCTGAGCAACCAAAGGATTAAATAGAAAATTAAATAGAAATCAAATAGAAAAAAATACCTTGAGATAAGCGAAAATGGAAACACAGCATACCAAAACATATAGGATATGGCAAAAACGATTCTAAAATGAAAGTTTTATAATTCTGAATACATACATTAACAAAAAGAAAGTTCTCAAATAAACAACCTAATATTACACCTAAAGGAAGTAGAAAAAGAAAACAAATTAAGCTTAAATTTAGAAAAAGGAAGGAAATAATAAAGATTAGAGCAGAATTAAATGAAATAGAGAATAGAAAAACATACAAAAAGATTAAGAAAACTAAAAGTTGCTTTTTTGAAAAGATAAATGAATTTGACAAAACTTTAGCTAGCTTAATCAAGAAAAGAACAAAAAAACTCAAATGAATAAAATCATAAATGAAAGAGCAGACAGTACAATAGATACTACAGAAATGCAAAGGATCGACTACTATGAATAATTATATATCATCAATCCCAATATACTTGCCTTACAATCAGAAAGAAGTAACATAAAAAATAAATTATGTATCTCCTTAGTTGACTCCACCCATACAACTTAAGCTAAATTTTTGTTTAATTATTATTTTGATAGCTTTATTTACTTGTAATAATTTTAGCATAGTATTTCAGAGAATAATATGCAGATATCTATACATCCATCCAGGATTAATAAGTACCAACATTGATACATTTGTTCATATTAGTACAATTTATGAAAAGTACAATTTTGGTTTAAGCCAACCCTTGTGTATCTCCCCTATTCCATTGCCTCTACCTGCTTGCCCAGAAGAAATTACTATTTTGATTTTGCATAGTTACACTTTATAATATCTGTTCATAAACAATATATAATATGTAGATATATCTTTAAATTTTACGTAACTGCTATTTTACTATAATTTTTCTCATTTGACCACTTAGAGTTTTGCCAAATTGGCATGTAGATTTACTTCATTCCTTTTAAGTGCACGATTATACCAAATATCTATTTTCAAATTAGTGGAGATTTAGATTGTTTTACTTTTTCCTCATTACAAAAGAACTGTAATAAAGATCCTTATGACTACTTACATAGACCTATATGAAAGTTTTGCTAAGGGGTAAGTATAAGTTGAAATCTATTAAATGAAATCTATTAAAACATTTTCTAATTTATTAATGATACAAAATTGCTATTTTAAAGTGGTAGTAAGAATTTACATTTCTCAGTAAATTTTAAAAGTTTCCATTTCCATGCATTTAGCTATATTTAATATTGAAAGATTATCTACTATGAATTTGATAAATTATAAAATAATTCTCTAATATGTTTTTAATTTCCCCCACCATGACAAATCTCTCAACACACAAATTATTTTTGTTAATTATTTGGGTTTCTTTTTCAAAGAATTACCTATTAATGTCAATTTTTATAAAATTGGTTCTATTTATTCTATAGTAGTTCTCTTTATGTTCTTTATATTAATGTTTTTGTTACATGCATTTCAGATATGTTGTCCCAATCTATAGCTTGTCTTTTAACTTTGTACAAAAAAAAAACTCCGTTATATTTTTAAAATATTTCACTATTTTTATATTTATTAACTTTCCTCTTTATGAGTTGCATTTCTTTCTTTTTTTTTTTTGCATCTTGTTAAATAAATTCTTATTTTTCACTGAAAGGCCATTAAAAAATATATAAAGGAAAAAATAAAATTTTTACATACATATACATATGCGGACACACACACAAATAAGATACTATGAAGGAAGATGGGCAGATTTGAAAAATAACTGAATAAAAATTCTAGATATAAAAAATGTTTTTCTTAAATTAAAGCATCAATACATTGAACAACAGTTTAGATACAGTTGAATAGAAAATTAGTGAACTGGAGGGAAAATTGAAATTAATAATTCAACACAGAGACATAAAAAGATGAAAAGAAAAATTAAGAGAAAGAAAATAAAATGAGAAGGTCCAATAAACATCTAATAAATATTTAAAACTTAAAAAGTGAGCTATCTAAATGTTTTGCATATATAATACCATTTAGTTGACATAACAACACTCTGAAGTAGGTATTATTTTTCCCAATTTATGTAGAGAGAGAGATGAGAAAGCTTAGTTGAATAATATGTCTAATTTACACAATTGTTTGAGCTGTAATGGTTAACTTCATGTATTTTAACTTTATCAATTTGATGGGGCCATGGAGTACCCAGATATTTGGTCCAACCTTATTCTGTATGTTTCTGTGAGGGTGTTTTGTGATGATAGTAACATTAAATTGGTTAGACTGAGTAAAGATTGCCCTCCATAATTTGAGAGGATCTCTTCCAATCAGTTGAAGGCCTAATAGAACAAAAAAGCTGACCTTCCTGTGAGAGGAGGAATTACTTCTTGTTCTACTGCCGTAAATTGAGACATTGACTTTTTTTCTGCCTTTGGATTGAAACCATGACATTGGCTCTCCTGAGTTTTCAGCTTGCCAACTGCAGATGTTGAGACTTCTCAGCCTACATAATTAAGTGAGCTAATGCTTTATAACAAATCTCTTGATATATGATATATATATATATATGTATGTATACACACACACACACACACACGTGTGTGTGTGTGTGTGTGTGTGTGTGTATTCTAGAGAATGCTGAATAATATAAGCACCTTTCCTTTCAGTGTTGAAGCTAAGTGATGTCTAAATTTTAAAAAGAGGAGTTGAAAGCAAAGGAGTTGATGTAATAATTTCACATAAAAATTAAGTTTATATTCAAAGAACTACTCTCCATAAAGTGAGAAAACTACTTAATGTCACTAAATTCATGGATTATCTTGCTTTAAAAAAACAACATAAAGGACAAGGAGATGCATATTTAAAACCCAGCAACACATTTTAGTTCTATAGAACTCTACTAAATATTATTCCACTCACATAATTCCATAAGAAAGGACTTACTTGCATTTCAGAGCTGGATAAACATAGTAGGTTATATCAGGAGAGGCTTTCTTACCCATATTTAACATAAAGTGATAAGAAGACTGGCTTTCCAAGAACAGAGGATTGGTGAACATCCAATTCACCAGCCTTCCAGTAGCACTGGCTGCTGCCCAGTTCTGGATGGGAAGCATGCAAATGAGATAGAACAGCAGGATTTATCCTTGACCTTCAGGAAGAGACAGCATAGACTGACCATTACAAGAACAGCTATGAGATACACTGATACATCATGAAAGTGCAAAATATCTAATAGGAATTACAATCTGGAGCAAATCCTGTAGCATTTGGGATGTTTAGCAGAACAAATGGGTGACATTTAATCTGTGTCTATACTAGAAAGTCTTAACTTTAAAAAAATATATATTTAACTTTTGATGTAATGCTGTATTTAAGCAGTGCATACTCAAAAAAAAAGTTTGGGAGCTATTGTTGTTTTTGTTCAAAACATGTTTTTGTTTCTTCTGTGTTTGGTGAAAACAAATGGCGATCTGACAATTAACACATATTTCTAAATATGACTTTACTGAAAGAGAAATCTTGCCCAGACTGAAAAATGATATACTTATAGCATGGAGAACCACACAAAACAGTGAGCTTGAAAGAACTAAATATCTATCCCTGTTTTGCTACTTCGTATTTGTATAATCATAGCCATTAATAACAACACTAAAAGAAGGTACTCTTCCTTGGGAACTTACTACGGGAAGCATTTGGGTCAGTATTCTACATTTATTGTCACATTTAATTCTTATAATATTGAGTTAAATTTTATAATATCTATTTTTTTTACATGAGAAACTGAGTTCAAGAAGGTTAAAATCCATTTCTCAAGGTCATTTAGTCTTTCAAACCTTCGATTTCTTATCCATAAAGTTTGAGGATTGAACCAAACAATCTCAGAAAATACCTTTCAGCTCTACACCTATGATTTTCTTTGAGATGGTTTTAGAAAAGAACTATATCACTATTAACATTCCCCCATAATGTTCAGTGTAACCTGTAAATTGCAATCACCAACAGATATTGGTTGAAAATTGCCTCATTTCATTTTTTTTAAAAATCCAATCCTTAAATTTCACAATTTTTATTACATCAGCAAATAAAATGAGTGATCACAGGTCACAGGCTTTAACTACACATACACGTCAAAGTAAAAAATCTTTGCAGTAAACCAAGTAAGACCTAGGATATAATCATGACTTTACAACATACAGGCTTATTCAGAGTTACAGTGGTGAAGCCAGTGGGAGATTCACTTAGAAAAATAGAGAAGTATTAATATCCATATCTAAGTTTTAATATTTTCCTTTGTGTATTTCAGCAAACAGAATGAGTGGCTTTGTAGATATTTTTTTTTTTTTCTCAGTAAGTTGAAGGACCTTCATTAGGAAGACTTTGGTTGTGATTCATTTGTTGTCATTGTCATTCCCCACTCCATTTAAGTCCACTAGGACCTCACTAACTCAAGAAGCTGGATTTTATTGGGGAACAGGGGGCACTAAACAATGACCTAAATGTGATACGTAATCCTTGAGGAATGTAGGATAAGCAATAGAAAGCCATTGAAAGCCAAAGGCAATGTCAACATTCTGTGAAAAAAGTGATAAAAGTACAAATCTGAAGTTGTCTGGAAAACCAAATGGTAGAATTATAAAACCAAGAAAGAAAACAAAATATGTTTCCCAGAACTCAATACTCATAGGATAGAAAAGTAAAAATCCAAAAACTTCAGAAAGTGATGAAAAATGACAGATACATAAAAAATAAACTAGAACAAACATATAAGTAAGAGAGAAGTTATAGTTTCAGATGATGCTAAAGTACAGTGGGACCATGATATATTACGCATTGTGTATCAACAAAAAGAAAATTTGAAACTGGCATCTGAGTTAGATTTAGGACCTACTATATATTTTAAGAACAAAGAAATCAAAAACATTTAATTACTTCTCTTGAATATATTCTTTGTGACATAGGTGTGCTGTTTTAGATTTTTTAAGTCTTTTGCAAGAATGTGATACTAACTTTTTATTCACAGTACAACTTCTATACTCATTCTGATCTACCTCCCCCTTGGCTGAATGATAAAGAAAATATTGTCGCTCGTTTCACAAATATATTGAACACCTATTGCTGCGTATCTTACTAGTCCTGGGAATAAGAAGGTGAAGTTTCAAATTCCTGCTCTCAAGTAATTCACAGTCTAATAACAGAGACAGATGATTAAACCGTTAAGTTCAACACAATTTTAAAAGTGCTATGGTAGGTGTGACATAGTGCCGTACCAAGTTTGGTCTTAAGAGTGTTGAAATCTGCATTGCTCAAGGTAAAGACAATCTGCTATTGAAAGCTGTCAGCAATTTTCTTAATCATCTTTGGAGAAGTGAAGCTGCCCTTTTAGAGAATATATATGTGGGGCTTTTGGAGGGGCGAGATTTGGAGGAGGAAGGAGAGTGATTTATAGCATGTCATTGGGCCATTTATTAACCAAAGGACAGCCATGACCCTCTTTGGGAATGACAGCATGAAGACAATGAGCAGTGAAACTACTCTGTTGCTCTCTAATGACAGCTCATCTTGACAGCTCTCCACTAGGTGCTGGGCTCTGTCTTATGTGCTTTACATGTATTGACTTCCCACACTCTATGAGGTAAAGAGTATTTATTCTCTCTTTTAAAATAATAAAACTGAGTCACAGAGTGCTGATGCCCCCAGGATGTGCAGTAGGTAAATAAATAGTGGGGTAGGGATCCTAATTCTCAAAATCAGTAAAGCTGAGATGTCAGACCACTGATCCATGCTGCCTCCCTACCTTTATTGTGAGCAGTGGCTTTCCTGCAGGTTACTGTGGCTGATCAAAGATGTGCACTAACTACTTGACATTGCCCCATCAGGATATGGGATCTTGTGAACCTTCCCTTTAAATCTGGGCAGGTTCTGTGGCCACATTAATCCATTGAATGTGGCATGTGTCAGTTTCTAGATCTTAAAAGATTAGAAGCTTCTACTTTCAACAGTATCCCTTTATTTGTCAGATGTTAAGCTCCACTAACAATTAGAACTTTTTCTATGAACAACATAGAAGGAAACAATATTATTCAGAGGATCCCTCATCTAAGGAAGAAAGAACAAACCAGAGACATATGCCTCTATTACTTGTCGGTAGTCAGCAATTGATCAGATGAAAGGGAATGGAGTTTCAGGCCACTCCAAACTATCTTTAGTCTATGAACCCTCACTACTTATTTTCATACAACATAACAAAAAGGAAAAAAAAATCATTACTTTTTAATAAGTGTCAGGAAATGAGTACTTTGTAATTACCACTTTCCTTTTGGAAAAGGAAGCCATGACCCCCACAGTTATTCTGCACAAACTCTCCATTCTCTCCCACCAAACCCTCTCACCACCATCTCTCTTGATTCATTTAATTCCTTAAATTTTTTTGTATAGGATCCTCACCTTCACCATCATTACTCCTGCCTTAAACAATCCAAACCTCTCTTTGATTTCTGTCTATTCATTCATTCTCCATTTGAGTAATCAGTCTTGTCTTTCCAAAATATCAGTTTTATAAACCTCCCCACCTCAAATTCTTCTGAGATGATTCTAAAATTCTTCAAGATACATGTTAAATTCCTTAATATGGTCCCCTCTCATTACCTATGACTTAGCTGTAATTCCAGCCCCAGGGTACAGGCTTGGGTTATACAGTTCATAACTGAAAGAATTTACTCTAATCCCACGAAACCAGCAGCTATAATCTAGAAGCCAAGTTCAAATCATTGTTTAATTTAGGTTTAAGTATTTTATGTTCCAGGACTTAAGAGAAAAGAAAGTAAGACCCTTCAACAGGCCTGAAGTTTTCAGTCTAGAATGATGGGATATCACACAGGGTCTCATGAAGTGGATTTATGGTTGCCTAAATATTTTTTTCCATTGGAGAATGTTTCTCTAGGTCTCCAACTTCTTTTATTGGAAAACAACTTCAAAGCTTGAGCTGGATTGACCATAGATGGCTCTGACTGGTCTCAGCCAGGTGAGGCTATGCTGTCACTCTTGCCTTAAGGAATGGTTTAGGGATGAGCATATAACCCAGTTCTCATCTAAAAAGCCAGGAGTGTTTCTCTGACCCCTAGGATTGCTTCAGAGACAGGCACATAACCTAAGATGCTCCAGTCATAATAAAGCTCTGAACTTTGACGAATGTGGGAAGACATTCTGTCTCTTCCCCAGCTGTGAAGAAGGAAACTTAGAGCTTGGAGTTGTTAGCAGCTACTTCACCACTATTGTAAAGTCAAACTAAGGATATGTGGGCAGGGAGCAAGGCAGAATACTCAGAGAACCATAGAAAAATAAATGTTTATTCCTGAAGACCTTGTGGACATTTGTGTTATTTATTACATGAGTCAATAAATGCCCTTTAATTGTTTAAACCCAGATTGTATCCTCTCCCTTTTCCCTTTCCAACAGAATCACTTGATCCTTGCAAATTCTTTTTTCTCTCTACCCCAACTTCACCTATTTTATCTCTGGGGTTCAGGGGAGGCCGTTAGTATTTAATTGCTTCTTCTAATCGGTTGGGATCAAGAAGTGGGTAGGTGCTTCTGATCCTGTGGACAGAGAAGGCAGGAGACTCTCCATGTACACTGATCTCAAGGTTAAGTATCTTAGAGACAATGGGCCTTTCTCGAAATCTCCAGCAGTTATTACGTTTAAAAAAAAAAAATGTTTAGCCTTTGCCAGCTTAAATCGCACTCACAAAGGTCCCCTCTGTTAACCTGACTTAATTTCACAGCAAGACCTGGAAAAGCCAGGGAGAAAGTGAGGGGTGAGAAAGGAGAAAAACATCATGCAACAGTACACACAAAATTGCTTATGGCACCACGAAAAGAATGGCTATGAAACAGTTCTCTGACTTTCCGTATATCCTTACCGCTGCCCAAGATCTCCTCACCTGGTTTCATGACCTTACAGATATTGGCCCACCTTATAAGACTTAGCTAAGAGATGAAGTTATGAAGCCACAGAACAGTTGAGTGTCGTCTCCATCATACCCCCATTATGACATACAGATTCCTATCAGAATTCTTATCACTCGTTTTTTACACTTACTTGTGTTCAACTCTGACTCCCCTACCAGACCCAGATGATAAATGCCACTTGAAAGCAAAGTCCCTGTCATATAGTAAAGGCTTCTAAATTTTTTCTATATCAAATCCCATCTATAAGCTAAAATATAGAAAGGACTAGCATTAGATTTCTTATATAATGGAGGTCTTCAGTGAATATTATACACAGTGGGAAATGCGAGAGAAAGAAAGCCTTGACTAAGGCAAAGTCTGAACCCTTACCAGAGAACATGAGAAAAACTTTCCACTCATGCTTGAAACATCTGACCTTTGTGCTGAATCCCAGTTAGCAAACACCCCAGTAGACCAACTGACAAACCCTCACCAATTAATTACTAGCCTTAATTAATTCATCCAACTATTTCAGCAATCACAATGCTACCTTATTAGAATTTAGCCTAACAATCACATACTTATCTCAAACTCTTCATGAACCTGACTTTTGCTTTCTTCAAAAAGGTGCACTGCCAGTTACAGCTCTCTCTTGGCCAGCAAGAAATAAATTCAGCTTTCATCTTAAAGATTTGACTCCGGGGTCTTGTGAATTGTGATTCCTTTTAATAAATTTAGTATTACTTATTGAAGAGAACTGAAAACATGTGCAATATATAATGAATGTGGTATCTTTCAGGTAAGTGGAATAAACCATCCACCACCTGATGTTATTATACCATTTTTACATTTTCCAACCCCCAAATAACCTCTCTGCAACTATTTTTTTTATTTTACCCATTCAATAAAATTAAATAAATAAAATCAATTTCTTCATTTTCCATTCAATAAAGCTCAAAGTCAATTGTTTAAAATTATAAGAATTATTTGAAGAGAATTTAAGATAAACAAGAAGAATGACATGGACCTAATATATAAATAATCCAAAATTAACCATTTACCCAAATACCCAACAATATTATGGAGAGACATTCTCAAAGTGCCTGAACTACATAAGGTTTAAAATTCAGGGCAGAACTTCAAATAAAACTTTAATATAAATTTACAGGAATAAGTTAGTATTTCTAAAGAGAATATATATTTATTTTTATTTTAGTCTGTCGTTTTAATTCTTGAGATTTAACTGCTGGTATTTTTTTTAATGTACTCCTCTTCATGGTTTCATTCAAGTTATATGTCTAACAGTATCATCTTTTAATTTTTAAAAAATTTAGTGCAGAACTTCAAATGGAACCAAAAAAGTGACTTTGAAATTCATCCTCTGTGCTTTTGGTGCTAACATTTTACTTAAACTGGGTGTGGCAGATGGGAAACTGGGGCTGGAGTTTGTTTTAGCTCACTGATAACAGAGCAGTTTGATCCTAGGAGTCTTCATTTCCATCCTCTTTGCTAACAGTTAAGATAGCATGAGGAAACATCAGTGCATTGATAGTCATACCGAAGCCACTCAGTAAACATTCTGTTCAGAGATAAAATTTAGTGTAAAAAAATAAATAAACATTGTGGTAGTTATTTGCCAAAAATATCCAATTGTCTTTCTCCCCAGCATATGGTAGAATTATACTTCCTTGCTCTTTTATGTTTGGTTGGGTGAACAGAAGACATGCCACTTTTAAAGCATTTAATTACCTCTATGAGGCCCTCAGAGCCTGTTCCCCACCCCCGCACCACCGACATAGAGATTGGCTGTTCTATCAGACTGCATCCCCCAATGATTACAATAAACAGAACTTTCTAACGATCTGTGATGAACATGAAACATGAGAAAAAAAGAAAAAAAAAAAAACAGTGTTGTTTTACGCCACAAAGACTATGGGTTTTTTGTTACTCTAGTAAAACATAGTCTATACTGACTGATTCAAGTGTAATACAACCCATTTAAGGAAATGAAGTCATTCGGGTACTAATAATACATCTTGATAGAGTGATTTCATCTAAAAGTAATCTTTTTGAAAGCTGATAATATTATACTACATACATAGATTACAC
The DNA here is from genome assembly GCA_030015415.1 of Cynopterus sphinx. Classification (NCBI taxonomy): domain Eukaryota; kingdom Metazoa; phylum Chordata; class Mammalia; order Chiroptera; family Pteropodidae; genus Cynopterus; species Cynopterus sphinx. The sequence goes on along the minus strand of CM057385.1, from coordinate 93,229,112 downwards.
AGCACTTAAAATTTGGGGAATTAAGAATCCGCACGTACAAATTGCATGAAAATGGTCTCTCATTTCACCTAAGGTTAAAACCTCAAATGACAAACCAAAGTCTAAAATTAGAGGCCAAAGTAAAGTGAAAATAGCTCAAACTCTTTACCATACGCTTCACGCTCCAGCCCCAGTAGGGGCCAGGGCTGCCAGAGTAATTGAGGTTTGTCTGCTGACTGCTGTTACCCCAGATGCTGTCGCTAATAATTATAACCAGGCCTTTCTCCCCCCTCCCCTTTGCTCATTTCCTTCTTAGCATGAGCCAACAAACTTCGGTTTCAAGCTCTGTAAGGGGCACTAGTCTTTCTTTTGTTCTTGGCGGAGGGAGGAATATTTTTAGAAAATAACCTTACTATTTTCAGAGGGGGGTCATTATCAACCACAAAATGAGAAGAATGTGTGTCCAGGAGGGCTCAGATACTCAGCAAATTTGAGCTCTCCGACTACAAATTACAGAAGCCTCGCGATTCAGGATGATGCATCCCCTCTCTTGCTACCGGGGCCTCAGTTCCTGGGAAACAAACAGGGTTTGAGGTTTAAAGTGAAAAAGAAAGTCACATCAATGTTAGGGTTCAAAAACCTTCACTTCAGCAAATGGGTACAGTACCCCAAATTTCCCAGAGATCAGCTAAGTTTGTGTGACAGAAATGCAGGGCAGTGTCTCTCTGCTGCGGATAGAAAGCTCTGTCTTGCAACTGATACCGTGTGCCTGGCCATCCCTAGTGTCTCAAAACAAGAGAATACCCAATTGTTCTCAACAGATGTGTAAATCAGACTCCTGAAACCCTCTCTTCTTCCCTCATTGCTCCTCCCCCTCATAATTGAAACAACACTGGAACCAAGTCTGGAAACTCTCTCCAGAGTTCGTTAACATTTTCTCAAAGAACAGTCCTACATAAATTCCTAAACTGAGCTTGTCTTCTTTTACATTTTGGCAAAGTGCAATTACAGTTTAAAAGGAATATTTATGTACATTAGTTAACGACATCATTGCAACTTACTGCTCACACATCAACACTTAATTAGTGTAAGCATAAGTGACATAATTGCTACAAGGCATGCATTTACTGGTAATGTGAGGTAATTTCATGCACTATGCACATTTTAAATATCTACTTTATACTTTGTCAGGCTGAATTTTTTTAAATCAATACAGGATATTTACATGGATCGGAAAGTGGTCTTCTTCCTTATTGTAGACAAATATACCTTTTGAAACATTTAATACCCTACAGAATTTTTAAAGCCTGAAAGGTTAAAATGGGTTGTAGACCCTACCATCAGGGATAAAATGAATCCCCTAATATATGTAGCATCATCCACATTAATTATATGTGTTGTCTTTTTTCATTTACAACTATTTAATATGCATTTAAATGTTTCTCCAGGCATTACAAATTCTAATTTAGAAATATTCCTTAAAATATAAATGTTCTGTAATTTGGGCTTTTCAAAGCCCCCCCTCAAAAATTGCAAATACTTCTAAGAAATTATGAAGAGTAGCTTTTTTAAAATGCTTTTTTAAAAACTCTGCAGGTAATTTTCCAGTGGTTTTTTCTATGCTTCATCTTCAAGTCCAAACCCCAGCATGGAACAGCATCAGCCCTTTCCAATCTAGTTCTTATCCACCTTCCAGCCTCCTGAGAAGGTATACTCCAATCATTCCAAAGACTGGGCTTATCTCTCTACCATTGCTCATGTTATATCTCTTGCTGCCAGGGGTCCCTGCTCTGCTAGTCTCAGCTCAGTCGTACATCCCTACTGCATGCTCCTCTCTCATGTCTCACGGCATCAATCACATGGCATAGTGTTACTCCATCTGTCTTCCTCAAGATATAGGACAAGATTCAAATTATGAATTGGCTTTCCTTAAACTGATAGCCATGTAACCATGGTGAATATGGTATCCTACAGAGGCAGAATAGCGTACTGAATGAGAACCTGGGCTTTAGAGTAAAACCGTCCTCAATTCAAGCTGACTTTAGTGAAAATGGTTCTCTGGGCCTAAATATCCTCAGAGATTCACCTATCCTAGCTGAAGTTCTTAGTGTATGGACACGAATTTTTCTCCATAGCCATCTGTCTCTCTGCTACCAAAGCCACTCATCTTTCCCCCTGAATCTCTTCCATAGGCCTGCCCTTCCTCATTCACACACCCAGCTGTTTCCCAGCATCCTAAGCACAGGTTAGCAACTAGAACTCCTACTGCTCTGGAGCAAAGTTTTGATAGAGAGTTCCACAGAAATGCTGTGATTCTAAATTACCTTCTTTTTCCTCAGGAGGGAATCAACATTTCACCTTAAGATAGAAGTAGCCTAGATTTAAGTTCCAGCCCAGATCCTATGTAAGTTATTTAGCAACTATTTTAGTGCCAACTATATTCCTGGCAATGTGTTAGATATTAAGGATGCAATGATGAGTGACAACCACAGTGAGTGAAAACTATCTTACAGAGCACAAATTACTCCAGCTGGGTCTGGGGCAGATGTTAGACCTGTCTGAAGCTGGTTTTTGTTTGTTTGTTGTTTGTTTGTTTGTTTGTTTTTTAATGTGGAGACAATAACCCCATACTTTACAGGCCTGTGATGAAGATAAAAGAGAAAACGTATACGGGGATAATTATAAACAATTAAGTGCCATGCAAATCAGGATTATAAAATTCTTATTCTTCTCATTTCTCTTCCAATTCTAAGTCCATATCAACCTAGCAAATGCCTCAAAGCCTAATGCACTTTCCTCTACAGTTTCTATCTCTAGACCGCGCTGTATTCCCCATAAGTTCAGATCTTCCTGCTTGACAGGAAAATGTGCTGGTGCCGTCCCCCTTGATATTAGCCTAATTCTGATTTGAGGCTCTGGAAGTGACAAGTAAAGCTATTTTAGAGGTTCCTGGGGTCATAAAACATTTTGAAAATTATTTTGCTGTCAAAGTCACATCAGAGATCTGCATGAAGATTCCGTTATTCTGAACTAAACATGAGGTAGGTGCCTTTCTGCTGTGCTCTGGAGAGAACTGGCATGATGAACAGTGCTGTCATCAGTCAATTTGCTGACTGCCAGGGAGGCTTGCGCTGAGCCCACTAAGCCAGGGCTTTGGGAATTTACTCAGCAACATTGAGGAAGCTTTGCAACCACGAGTGCCTAAAAGGATCCAGGAATAGGAAACAAAAAGTCTCTTGCCACCCAAAGACACTTTTTTAAAGTGTCAGAAATGGATGTCTTTTTCCAACAGGAGAGATCCAGAAACTATTGAAGGGAATTATCTACCTTGCAGTTTCCCAAAGAATGTTTGAGAAAAGTTGCAAAAATCAGAATTGAAATTATCTAGCCATTTATTTTTTCCTCTCAGTTTGTGTGTTGAGCCTAGCTTCTCTCTTTAAATAATCATAGTAAGAAATCCAATGAATGTGGGAGGACACTCACAGAAAATAGGTAAATTTTAAACAATAGCTTTGAAGTAGGAGTTTTCAAATGGAGGAAGCCTGGAGAGGCAATGGAGGTATCTTACTTATGACTATAGATAGAAAAAGAACATAAAAGAAACCAAGGGTATTAGAACCAGAGTCTATACTACAAACAGTAGGCTTATAAAATTAACTACTTCACTTTGCCTATGCATTTTGACTGGGTAGGGCAAGGACAGGGGCACTTATACATATAAAAGAAGGGTTCTACTCCCTAAGTATCAAAATGACCAAAAAGACAAAAGTAGTTTCTAAATACTTTCTTCTAAATTTCACAAACTAGGCTGTAAGGTCCTTTAGGATTGGACCCATAAGTTACCCATTTCTGTATCTGCCACATCGTGTAGTACTTTATGCAGAGAATATCTTTCATAGGTGCCTTTTGAATGGGTGGATGAGTAAATAACTATAAAAGAACTGAAAAAAAGAAAGATGAAGAGGAGGAAAAAGAAACAGAAGAGAAAAAAAAGGTAAGTTGGACAAAGAATAATTGGCATATAAAATTAATAAAGAAAAATCAGAAAACATGGTGATTTATCTAGCTTAATTTACTTGTCTGATAAAAGCAACCAGGTGAGTTAGGTGCTTTGTCAAGGAATGTAGAAAGTCACTACAACACATCTTCTTTTCCTTACCTTATCTATCTCTCTTCCTGAATGTTGATCTTATCTTTCCTTGAAGAAAACAGAAAGAAAGCTACCTTCCAATAAAAATCTCCCTTGCAAATGACTAATTTATCTCACTTGCCTGGTTCCTTCAGCCTTCTATAGGTCTATAATTCTAGAATAAGGTGATTGAAATTATTCTGCCTATTGCCTTTCTTAATTTTATGCACAAAGGTCATTCACACATAGAGCCACCATTATATAAGTTTGCCCCACTAATGCACTAGGATTCAAAGTGGTATGTTAGAATCAGTAGCTTTCAGACAAAGAATATTATTTTTAATGCTCTGTGGCAAAGTAAGCTTCAATGGTGCTTTTGACCTTAATTATTTGTGATAATAACTAGCTGAATAGAACCACATGGCTCTCAGAGCTGCATGAGCATATTTCCACAAACCTCCATCAAGTAACAATTATTGATGATTCTAATCTCTTTCAATAAATATTTCAGAACATGGCAGAATCACGGTGTCAGTATAAGACATGCTCAGAATGTCCTCCTGGATAGAGGCTATTATTTTTCTAGTTACACAAAAGAGAGAGCTTTTATCCCCCTTCTTATTAGACTGATTTATTTATGTCACAAATCTCTACTTAAAGATTTTAATAGCTAAGAAATTGTTATTCCCATGTCTTCTCTCAAACACATGAACCATTTTTGCCCTCTATTTTGCCTTTTGTGTCAAATTATATCTGTCCACCACCTTTAAAAGGTCAGTCTAGAGATAGAAAAATTGCATTTGAATAGGGATGCATCTAGAGTTGGTAGACAATAATGACTCTTAAAATTAGTCTGGATAAGCATAGATAAAGTCAAAAATATGACCAATCTTTTTAATATAACTCATCTTCCCAGTTTGGTTTACCATCAGGTGTCCAAAACTAGAATTTACAACTCAAAATAAAATGTTTGTCAAGTTACTTATAGACAAAAGTAGACATCCATTTTATAATAATAACAATAATAATAACAAGACCTACTTTACCTGCAACTTGTGGTTATCTCCTGGCTCTTTAGTGTAGAAAACAAATATAATAGAATTCAAAATGCAAGCCATCAATAAAGAGACAGGTTTGAGTAAATTGCATTTTATCACTGAAAGAGCCAGAGTCCTTAAAAACACGGGCTGGATACCCTCCAGTTCGGCTGTGCCATGGTGGTTACTCAATGATTCTTACTCACTATGAGTGCGTGAAGAATGAAAAGCTCCAGCTAGGGTTTGCAGGAAAATTGAGAATTGAAGCCAAATTACAAAAGGAGACCCACTGATCCTACCTCCAAATTGTCTGTCTTCCGACTCCTTGTTTCGCTCCTATGGGCCTGATTCAGACACCATCATCTTTGGCCAGGCAACCGCTCTTGCTTTTGAACTGCTTCCAGTATGGACCAAAATGTGGTTATTCTACAAAAAAAACCTGTAAATACAGGATCAGATTGGTATCAGATTTTTCATCATCAACCCTGACTATTAGTAAATAAAAATGCTTTCAAAGTTCTATAAGATTCAGGAACTAAAATTTTATAGTCGTTCAAAATAGCTAATAAGCATAAAGATAATTCAAAGGTATAAGTGTGGATGCACATAGACACAGAATGTTGATAACCAACACCATTTCTAAGTCTGACATTTGAGTATGTACTACAGACTGAAAACAAAACAAAACAAAAAAAACAACAACAACAAAAACAGAGTTTAAGCCAAAAAAAAAAGGAAGATATAAAATTTCAAAAGAGAGAAGCTATACCAAGAGTGCTAGCCACATTCTGGGCCTAACAATTGTTGGAGCTGTAACCAGATCAAAGGAGAAACCAGTCCAATTACAACAGGAAGTCAATGTGCTCCTGAAAGGTTTTTTTCTGGGAGGAAAATATCATTTGTGCAAATATGAGGCTGGATAATTTTAAGAATATGATTTAAAAATCACTATTAATTTAACAAACATTGGACAATAAAATGCAATAAACAGAAGACAATATTCATTGACAGAGGTCAATAAAAAAAAAGGAAGAAACAGAATAGCTAACATTGTTTAAAAGAGCCATGCTAAATTGCAGTACAATTGTTAAAAAAAAAAAAAGCAAATTCATTTGATTTTGAAACTAGTAACATTCTTATATGACAAAAATGTTAGAACATTGGACATAAAAAGAAGGAAATACAATCTAACATCTTTATTTGAATTTGTGGTAAATAACATGTACCCGGCCATGAGAACAAATACTATTCACTGGTTCAATCTTTAGTAAAAGTTAAAAACAAAGCTTGTAATAATTATGGTTTCAGTGAGGAAAGTAAATATTTCACTATGACTATGTAAAATTAAGAGAATAGTTGCCAGAAATTGGGTATTAAAAGGGCAAGAGAAGAAATAGAAAAAAGAGTAGGCATATTAGCATAATATTTAGATTTATGAAATCAATCACAAGAGGAACTAAAAAAAATGAGTGTATAAAAGTACTTGTCTTTGGGGACTGAAGCTGAGGGTGAGAAAGAATAAGCAGAAAAAGATTATGCTTTTCCTTTTGAACTCCCCTCTGCTTACAAAAAATAACCAATACATATATCAAATTGTTATGTTGTGTACCTTAAAAATGTGCAATTTTTATTTGTCAGTTATATCACAATAAAGTTGGAAAAACTAAATAAACAAGTATGCCTTGTATATTTCCTTTAAAAAAATGATATAAAAAAAGATATTAACATGAACACAAGGAGATCTTACATGAAAAAGCACGGCATGATCTCAAACATATGTTTTAATGTGTGTGCATATGCTTAGGAAAAAATCTCAAAGGTTACATGCCAACTCATTCATTTTTACATTTATAAAATGGATTACTAGTGAATTTTCACTTCTTTATATCTTTACGTATTATCTGATTTTTTTTCAATGAGCACATTAAAAATAATTTTGCTTTTGAAAATTATATTTTAAAACATATCCTTAATCTAATAATTAACAATTATAAAATACTGATATACTATGCAAAATTTGTATATATTTTTAAATAATTTTAATATTTTACATGGGATCATAAATATATATATATAATATTTTACATAAATAGGATTATATACAACATACCATAATTTTTTCAAACTATTCACCATCCACTACTTTATGATATGTTTATGTCTCCAGTATATCACCTATTACACAAACTAGTCAACATGTCCAATCATCCAACATGTCTGTTTTCCCCAGAGAATAATATCCTGAGGCTAAGGCCTATGTCTCAATAATTTGATATCCCCAATCCTTTGCAAATAAAAATCATGAAACATGAATTTGGATCAATCTGAGAAAAAGTGTAATGTAATTCCCTCTAGTGCACAGTTACCAATATCCCCTTCCCTGAATATTGTGCTCATGTGCATGACAAAAGAAGCAGGGAAACTACTCAACAAAACAGGACCTTCATGTTGCTTCTTCTCTTCTTGATCCTCTGGACAGGTCGGAGAAATTTTCTTCCCTTCTCCATTATTCCACCTGAGCAAAATTAACCTTTCCCAAAATGTAACTTTTCAGCATTGAGAGGGCTTTTGCAGGAGTTCTGACTGGCCTCCAGCAGAGGGTGCAGTGGTTCCCAAAAAGGAGAACCTCTTTCTAAAAAGAGATTCCTTTCTTTTCCGCTGTCACATCTCCATCATCTGATATTCATTCTATAGTATTCTTTATTCCCACAATGAGATAACAGGTTAAGTCTTCAACTTTAGTGAGTCATCACTCCTCAAATGGCTTCATTACTGACAGCACCAGGGCAGACAGGCAAAGTACTAGGCTCCCCTTCGTCATAATTTTGTCAAAGAAGGCAAGAAAGAATAGGAGGTGGAGAAGAAATAATTTAAGATGGTAAAGTTTCTTCTAAAGTTATCTATCAAATGATCCCAATACTAATATCTTTCCTAGTAAAATCATTTTAAACTTTTTTTTTTCTCAAAAAAAAAAATGTTTTATGGGTATCTTGCCATAAGTTAAATTAGGAGTACATTTCCTACTCAGTACTCAATAGTCATCAGAAAAGAATATGGAATCTATAAACGATATTTAAAAAATAACAAGAGTAGCTTATTTTTAGCATAATTTCAAGAATTGCACTTGAGGCAACAATAATTTTGAAGGTGCTTGAAACTATAAATGAATTTTTACACACTGAAAACCATTATGACCACCACCCAGATGAGGGCAAAAACACAACCAGCATTGTAGAAGCCACTTCTTCGTTACCCTGCCCAAAGTCCAATTTCATGCTGAAATTTTATCACCATAGACTAGTTTTGCTCAGTTTTGAAATTTATGTAAACAAAATCATATAGAACAGTAACTATAATTGTATTACAATTACAAAAACTCTTTGTTAAATCAGGAAGAAACACAGAGTTAATCCCACCCCCAAGTAAACTCTAAACAAATTTCATGAATAATGAGCTAATTCAGATATCTTTATCCACCTTGCAGATGGAGAAACTGGACTCAGCAGAAGTTATGTAACTAAGCAAAGATCACACCCTCAGCTCAGTTAGTCAAATTGTGATTTAAACCTAAATATTCTACTTAAAAATAAATATTATTTCCTCTATACCACAGGGCCACATGAATAAGTAAGATATTACACTTCTAGAAATCAATACCTCACTTGGGGTCCATAAAGCTTAGGATATTAAATTGAGAAAACACTTGGCTCTCCCTCTATGGAATACATCATCTTTTGGTGACATCATGAAGCAAGTTTCTTGGCATGAGTGCAAGCCTAAAGACAGGTATAGGCTATTTATATTACATGTTTATTCCTATCGAGGGAGTTTCATAGTAGGATGTTTAGCAGCATCCCTGGCCTCTACGCAGTAGATGCAGTAGCAACCTCCTCCAGTTGTTAAAACTAAAATTGCTAACTGTCCTCTGGAGTGCCAATTCACCCTGGTTGAGAACCACTAACAAAGAGAGTGTGTATATAATTCTCAAGCAGCCTCATCAGTGATGTTTACCTTGAAATCTTTTCCTGAGTGGGGTATCTGCTTGCTTAGTCTGGATGCCACCTGGGCAGTCCAAGAATATCTGACCCATCCTTTAACCTCTGTAGTCCTTCACGTGTAGCCATACTAACATTTGTGGTTCTCTAGTGAGCTCTTCAAGAACAGTAGAAAACTGGAACAGGGCTGATTCCTATCATTTTCATTAAAGACATTAGATCAGTATCCCTTCTGTATTGCAACTGTGAGATATTTCAGTAAAAATTCAGCCTTGAGAAAGTCCAGACAGAAACCCTAGACAGGAAGGCACTATTCTGTATGTTTATAATTACCGCAAAACTCGAGTATACATTTTAAGCTCTCCCAAGAACTCCTTTCCATGCCCAAATTCATGCATTATACGTCTCTGCAATGATTCGGGGAGGGAATGAGAAGCTATATACCCCCTCTTTGTGAAAATATATCCTAATTTCTATGAATGACTCCTCACTGGGTTTTAGGGAAAAATTCACTCCTTTACTCTCCATAATGGGGCAATAAAACAAACACTTTTCACCTCCAATGCACCACTTCTTATAAGACACAGATTTCAATGATTCTCTCCCTTTCCCAGTTGTTATGGGTTGAATTATGTTGAAGTCTTAACCCTCAGGACTTCAGAATAGTGAGTGTATTTGGATTGAGGATCTTTAAAGATGTAATTAAGTTAAAATGAGGTCGTTAGAGCAGGCCCTAATCCAATTTGACTGGTGTCCTTATAAAAATAAAAAATTTGAATACAAGCAAGTATGTGGGAAAGGCAATGTGAAGACACAGGGAGAAGACAGCCATCTACAAGTCCAGGTAAGAGGCTTCAAAGGAAATGAACCCTGCCAACACCTTGATTTCAGACTTTTAGTCTGCAGAACCATGAGAAAATAAATTTCTGTTATTTAAGCCACCCAGTCTATGACACTTTGTTATAGGGGTCCTAGAAAACTAATATGCACCAGTCTTATTCTTATCAGCTTAGGACTGAGAAATGGTTAAATAAGAAGGGTAGATTGTGCCTCTTCTGTTAAGCCCTGGTTTTTGGTGTTTGCATACAAATGAAGTGTAATAAGACCTTCCTCAACTTGAGCCCTTATTACTAATTCTGTAGTGACAGAAAAAAGGTCCTACTCACTGTTCATGTTATATATTCATCCATGAGGATTTAATAGCATCGAAAAAGAAAACCAGACTTTCAGCCTTGCAAAGAGAAAAATAGCTTCTCTACTGTCCATTGCTGTAATATACCTCCCAATAAATGACTCTTAGGTAATAGCATCTGGCCTATATGAACCAGGGTGAAGGTTCTATGAGGCAGTGACATGTCTGCTTGGTAATTTCATGGGCAATATACCATCAACATGGCTGACTTGTGGAATTATCTCTTTGCATTGTTGGCTGGGAAATCGTTTTCAAACACTTGTCAAGGTCTGGATGGCATCCTTCCAAGTTGACATAAATCACTACCTTGAGTGCTCTAAACAATTCTAGGACAGGAAATGATCTTGGTAGTCACCTAACCTAATCCCTCATCTGATGTTTCAATGACTTTCATCTACTTATTGCCATGTTAGCTTACACATAAAGCAGAATGCTTGAGAAATATAACCATGCTAGGTTTCCATATGCATAAGCTCTATCTGGAGGGTGAATAAAGACTTATGAATAGTCACACCCAAAACATTGTTTTTAAAGAAGCCATCCTTCAAGATTCATAATTGAATAGGAAAACACTTTCTACATTCTCGGTCACCTCTGTCATCACTTTGCCATTCTATG